>CM073495.1:63358500-64561500 GCA_037074585.1 Biancaea sappan
GGTTTGGGATATAGGTCATTAATGTAGGTTGAACCAACTCTCCAGGGTGTAGCTTCTCTGATGAATCTAACGTGGGTTGGTGTAGTTCATTACTGCCATTCCTGAATTTACCCATATTGTGCCTTTTGGTCCTCTATGTTGTTGTGGTTCATTAAATTCCAGTGTCATTTTTGTTCAAAGTATCATTAAATATGAACTCATATTCAGAGTGTATGAACTCGCGTGCATTATCACTAAACACATTGTCATTTTGGTTCTCCCTGTGGTGTGGTTGTTCTCTATGTTGCTGGGTTGTTCTCTGTGTTGCCTCTCGATTTTGTGCTGTGTTGCCTCTCCATGTCACCTAGCTGTCTTATGTGTTGCCTCTCCATTTTATCATGCATAACCTCTCCGTGTGCTTGTTTCTTTTGTGTTTTTTATGCCTTATATTCCATCATTTTCCCATCGGTCTTCTTTTACTTTGCCTTTAATTTCTGGTTGTTCCTCGTCACTGCAGTATGCTTTCTCCTATGAAATGAAAGTCCTCTATTTGCCCTTGTTATTTTGCATGTTCATATGACACTTGGTGGTTTTCTGATGTTCTTCAGTGTTGTTTGCTGTGAGGGATGTGCCAACGGTGACGAGAGCTGCAGGATACAGCTCTCTCTTAGCCCAGTCACCTGAAAACATAAGAGTCACACTACGGGTTTTCGTGACCCTTGAAGTAGAACCTGGTTGGGAAAACGATATGATATGCTGTGTTTTTTTTTTTGTTTAACATGAAATCTGAGCTTAACATAAAATTATACTTGACCTAATGGATCTAATTAACATAAAATTGTGTTATGTTATGTTTTGTTTTGTTTTACAAAATAGGTTTAACACAAAATCTAGCTACTGGACCTAATGGATCTAACTAACATAATTAATGTAATATACTTAATATAATCAATTTTTTAAATCTAATTAAAATAATTGATCTAATTAATGTAATCAATATTTTTTAATCTAATTAATCTAATTATTTAAGTAACATAATTAATCCAATATACTTAAGAAAAGAACAAATAATGTAATTATATCAAATAGGTACATAATTTATTTTGTGATACACATTGGCATAATTAATTTGGCTATATGATTTCATTAATTGTGATTTAAAAGTTTTTATTACACATGCAATTTGCCTGTGGGAGTCCATTAATTGTGAATTATAATTATACTTAGTTCAACTAGATATGAGTATAAAGGTGAGTTGGGATCTTAGGTCAATAGATCAATTTATTCAGTGTTACTTTACGTAAGTTATCAGAGGAGAATGTAACAGAACTACGCTCACAAAGTGGGTGGAAAGGTGTCGTAACTGAATTTAATCAAGTTAGCGGCAAGAACTACGACAGAACTCAACTAAAAAACAAATAGGACAACTTGAAGAAAGAATTACAAGCGTGGCATAAATTATTTGCCAATGAAACTGACTTTCAGTGGGACAATGTTAAGAACACTATGGATGCTCCAGATGAATGGTGGGAATAGAAGATATTGATATGCTCGATACCCAAACTTTTTTTATAGTAATGTATAACATATTTTTCTATTGTGATAATCCGAGTTGGGATTGTGTAGGGAAAATGGCCAATATGCCAAATTTAGGTACAAAGGGCTTGCATTTGCCCCCGAGTTGACTATTTTTTTTCAAGGATGTGGTGGCCGATGACCAATATGCTTGGACACCTACGTCGGGAACACTTCCTGCTAGCTTTAATGATGAGGATGTTTATCGCCCAACATTGGACAGTTTGGCGGTAGACATGGAAGAAGGAAGTAGGGACAATGAGGAAGATTTGGTGGTTGCGGGAACTTCCAACATATCTCCATGTCAAAAAACACCCACCTAAAGAATCAGTGAAAAGAGAAAATGGGCTAACAGTGATAAGGGTAAAGGCAAAGCATATACTACTAAAAAGTTAGTTGATACTGTGAACAAAATGGCTGAAAGTGTTCGCTCCCACAACGATGCCGTGAGGGAGTCCCTCCAACTTTCCCAGAGTGATGTCGTGAAGGAGTCCCAAGATACACTTCATGGGTCATCTATGGAGGAAATCATGGATGCCCTCCAAAACATGGAGGAGGTTACAAGTGACCCAGATTTTTTTGGTCATTGTTGCTTCTTATTGATGAAAAAGTCATCTCTGGGGATGTTTGCAACAACGTGGCGCAAACTGCACTTGTTACTGAGTTGGCTCTATGTTGCATCTCGTTACCCTTCAACTTTCTCGAAGGACTTATGTGTTGCAGCTCGTTACCTTGCACTTGTGCTATTGTATTATGTGTTGTAAGGATGTGTTAAGTTTTAATGTGTTAAGATTTATTTAAGAATTTATTTTCTTAAGAAACTTTTAGCTAGTTAAGGGTTAGCGTTGGTCAGCCTTGTGACTGTGTTGGTAAGCCGTAAGGCCCAGGAGAGGCAGGTTTTCCCATAGGAGGTGGTCCCGATAAACCTTAACAAACCTAAAAGAATTTTAGGAATTTATTTTTCTTAAATATGTCTGAATTAGTAAGAAGACTTTTTAATAGAAATAGTTCTGAAATCAGTCTTCCCTTTACCTTTGCTAATCATAGTTCTGTAGATCAAGATGAAATTAATAATTCAGAAGTATCTATATTAGAAGCTGAAGAAAGGTTAAGAAACTGGGAATGCCTTGGGTACTAGGGGTATACAAAACCGATAAAAACCGACCGGACCGAACCGAACCGAACCAAGCCGAACCGAGAAAAACCGAAAAACAGGGTCTAGATCGGTTCATAAAAAAAGAAAATTTTCGGTTCGGTTGGTCGGTTTTGGTTTGGTTTGGTTTGGTTATAACCGACCAAACCGAACCGTGTATATAATTTTAAAAAAATTATATATTATATCATATTTGTATATATGTTAAAATGAGAGAATCAAATTTTTGGAGACTATTTGTATATATTATATTTGTATATTATATTATATTATATTATATTATATTATATTATTAATAGACTATGTGGCCTTTTTGGAGACTCAAAATGAGAGAATCTCTTGTCTTTTGGGTCCTTTTCAAATTTCAATTGTAACTAAATTATCTTACAAGAATGTAGCCCAAATGATAGGAAAATCCTTAGGGTTGCCTGATCTTCACGACGTAGGCGATAAATGAATTCAAAACTTAACAAAAGAAAAATAAGAACAACACACTCCGGAATTGAAGAAGGAATTGGAGTGGTTCAATGACCTAACAAGTGCAAATAGTCAACCAACGTTATATAGAACGTGACCTACTATTTAGAACGCTTGTTCAACCACGAACACGAATTGAACCAATCCACACAACAACGCACTTGAGTTGAAGCACAAATTGGGGGCTTTTGTGAATTTGAATCACCAATCTTATAAAGAAGATTGACAAAGCAAGGTTTCACAAGAGCAAAGAAAGAAAGATAAATTCTCACACAATGAGAGAAAACACTTGAATGCAAGTTTTCATAAACTCAAATCTGCCTATTACAATAAGCTTGGGGGGTATTTATAGATAGGATGGAGAGACAAAGGTGCCCACCTATCTTGACTTGAAGATACATACATTTAATGCACATGAAAATAAATGCCCACCTATCTTGACTTTGGATACAATGCTTTTAATGCATTTTGAAAATAAATATCCACCTATCTTGACTTTGAAACATTGTGCATTTAATGCACATGATTCATAATTGACTAAAGACCATCTAGAAGTTAAAATTCGTACAAAAATAAAAGAAAATTACAAAACATGAATTTCAACTCAAATGGATATAATTGAGCCCAAATTCTATTGGTCCATGTTTAGCTCTTGGACCAATCTCTTTAATTTGTAGTGTTCTGGCCCAAAATCCCTTTAGCAACTCCATTTTCAGCCCAAATGATGTTGAGCACATTTTGATCATTATTTAACATACATTCAAATGGAATTTGCTTCATCCATTCTTGAACGAGCCCATTTAATGTCTCTTTTATTGTTTTAGCCCGAGCTCGTGTAATTGGCCCACTTGTAATATACAATGGATCTACTTCTTGATCATCCAATGTAATTGTTGGGTTCACATCATCCTCCCCTTCTTGAAAAGGAGTCGTCCTCGACTCTTCAATATCTGCATCAAAATAAGGAGAGAGATCAGAAACATTGAAGGTAGCATGCACACCATATTCACCTGGTAATTCAAGTTTGTAAGCATTATCATTAATCTTCTCAATGACTCGAAATGGCCCATCCCCTCTAGGCATAAGTTTTGATTTTCGTTTTTCTGGAAACCTCTCTTTTCTTAGATGTAGCTAAACCAAATCTCCAGGCTTAACAATTACTTGCTTTCTTCGTCTATTAGCACATTTTTCATATTGTTGAGTCATCCTTTCAATGTTGTGTCGTGCCTTCTCATGAATTTGCTTGACAAATTCAGCACGCTTTTTACCATCCATATTGGCTCTTTCCTGCAAAGGTAAAGGAATCAAGTCAATAGGTGTAAGAGGATTAAATCCATAAACAATTTCAAATGGCGAAAATTTAGTAGTGGAATGAATGACCCTATTGTAAGCAAATTCGACATGTGGAAGACACTCCTCCCAACTCTTCAAATTTTTCTTGATGATTGTTCTCAACAATGAGGAAAGTGTCCTGTTCACAACCTCGGTTTATCCATCAGTTTGTGGATGGCATGTAGTAGAAAATAACAATTTGGTTCCAAGCTTGCTCCACAATGTCTTCCAAAAATAGCTTAAAAATTTAGTATCCTGATCAGACACAATCGTTTTTGGCATCCCATGTAGTTTCACAACTTCCCTAAAGAATAAATTAGCAATGTTAGAAGCGTCATCAACTTTGTGACAAGGAATGAAATGTGCCATTTTAGAAAATCTATCAACAATAACAAAGATTGAATCTCTCCCCATCTTAGATCTAGGTAATCCCACAATAAAATCCATTGAAATATCTTCCCAAGGTACATTAGGAATTGGGAGGGGAGTATACAATCCATGGGGATTTAATTTAGATTTTGCCTTATGACATACAATGCATCTTCCCACAAATTTCTCAACATCTCTACGCATTCTAGGCCAATAAAAGTGTACATTCAAAACACTAAAGGTCTTGGCAATGCCAAAATGACCCATAAGGCCACCAGAATGTGCCTCTTTCAACAAAAGCACACGCAAAGAACAGTTAGGAATGCAAAGTTTGTCAATATAAAATAGGAATCCTTCATGCAAGAAAAATTTATTCCAACTAGTGTTTGGCTTGCAATGATGAAATGCTACTCCAAAATCAACATCATTAGCATACAATTCTTTAATGAATTCAAAACCCAGAATTTTAGCATCTAACATGGAAAGAAGAACATACCTCCGTGATAAAGCATCAGCAACAATATTTTCTTTACCTTTCTTGTACTTAATCACATATGGAAATGATTCAATGAACTCAATCCATTTGGCATGCCTTCGATTCAACTTGCTTTGGCTCCTAATATGCTTTAAAGCCTCATGATCAGAATGAATTACAAATTCTTTAGGCCACAAATAATGTTGCCAAGTTTCCAGCATTCTAACTAATGCATATAATTCTTTATCTTATGTAGGATAGTTAAGAGTTGGTCCACTTAGCTTTTCACTGAAATATGCAATGGGCTTACCTTCTTGCATGAGTACACCACCTATGCCAATTCCACTAGCATTACATTCAATCTCAAAAGTCTTACCAAAATCAGGAAGGGCTAGTAAAGGTGCATGCGTGAGCTTCTCCTTAAGGGTTTTGAAGGCTTTCTCTTGAACATCTTCCCATTTGAAGGGGACATTCTTCTTGGTCAGTTCATTTAATGGTGCTGCTAGAGTGCTAAAGTTCTTCACGAACCTCCGATAAAAGCTTGCAAGTCCATGGAAACTCCTTACCTGTCCAACGGTGGTTGGAGTTGGCCATTCTTGAATTGCTTGGACCTTTTCTTCATCAACCCCTATACCTTTACTACTAACAACATAGCCAAGAAAAACAATTTTGTTTATGCAAAAATCACATTTCTTCAAATTACCAAACAATCTTTCCTTTTTAAGAACCTCTAGAACTTTTCTAATGTGATCCACATGTTCATCTAAGGTTTTGCTATACATAAGAATGTCATCAAAATAAACTACCACAAATTTCCCAATGTAAGCTCTCAAGACATGATTCATTAACCTCATGAATGTACTAGGTGCATTAGTTAAACCAAAAGGCATAACCAACCATTCATAAAGTCCATGTTTAGTCTTGAATGCTGTTTTCCATTCATCTCCTTCTTTCATTCTAATTTGATGGTAGCCACTTTTTAAGTCAATTTTAGAAAAGATAGTAGAACCAGTCAATTCATCAAGCATATCATCTAACCTAGGAATAGGATGACGATATCTTACCGTTATGTTGTTAATGGCTCTACAGCCAATACACATCCTCCATGTGCCATCCTTCTTAGGTACGAGCAACACTGGAACTGCACAAGGACTAAGGCTTTCTCTCACATATCCTTTGTCTAACAATTCTTGGACTTGTTTTTGAATCTCCTTAGTCTCTTCAGGATTGGTGCGGTATGCTGGTCGGTTAGGCAATGATGCTCCAGGAATGAAATCAATTTGATGTTCTATCCCTCTAATTGGTGGCAATCCGGGTGGTACTTCATCGGAAAAAATATCCTCATATTCCTGCAAGAGAGACAAAACAACACTAGGCAAAGTAGAGGTTAAGTCTTTATTATTCAACATAGCCTCTTTGTAAACAAGTACTAGGAGGTTTTGTTAAGAAAATAAAGCTTGTTTAAGGTCACTATTTTTTGCCACAAGTAAACCTTTTCCTCCAACATCCATGTTCTCTCTTTTTCCTTTTTGATTTTCTTTTCTATCTTTCTTCTTTTTCAACACACTCTCTTTTTCTTCAGTACTTGACTCTTTTTGAATCTTTTCACTCTCATTTTTATTCTCTTCTTTTTTGCTCACTTGGCTGCACTCACTCTCTCTTTTCTTTTCTCTCTTTATTTGATCTTCTAAGATTTGCTTTGGTGACATAAGGAGGAGGGTTATAGGGTTCCCTCTAAGTACAAAAGAATAACGATTTAAGAATCCATCATGAGTGACATGCCTATCATACTGCCAAGGCCTACCTAACAAGAGATGACATGCTTTCATGGGTACAATATCACATAAGACTTCATCTCTATATTTGCCAATAGAAAAGAGTACTTTCACCTGTTTAGTCACCTTCAGTTCCCCACATTCATTGAGCCATTGAAGTCTGTATGGACGGTTATGCTTGACTGTTGGTAAGCTCAATTTTTCAACAAGCTCAACACTTGCCACATTGCTACAACTTCCACCATCTATGATCACACTACATACCTTGTCCTGAATTAAGCAACGTGTGTGGAACAAGTTTTCTCTTTGATTATTCTCTTCCATCACCTGGATGCTAAGTGTTCTTCTAGTCACAAGAAGCTCTCCTTCCATTGCACTTTCTCCCTCATCATTTGATTCTTCTTCCTCTTCTGTGATATCTTCTTCAGTCTCCCAATCTCCATTGTTATTGACGATCATGGTGCGTTTGTTTGGGCACTCACTAATGATGTGACCTCTTCCTTGGCACTTAAAACACCTTATGTCACGGCTCCTTGAAGAATTAGGCTCAACTTGAGTTTTCTTTGGAACAACAACTAGCTTTTCAATTTTCTTTGAATCAACTTCCTTGGAATTTGAAGTAGAAGGGTTGTCTTTCTTTGAATTGTGCTTCCAGGAGTTAAAAGAATTTGAATTGTAGCTTTTTCTTGCAGTATTCTTCCTCTTGAGTTGTTGCTCAACTTTGATGGCTTGATGTACCATCTCTTGAAACTCTACATAATGATACATCTCCACGATATCAGCTATGTCACGATTGAGTCCATGTAAGAAGCGAGCCATTGTTGCTTCTCTATCCTCCACAATGTTGGCTCTTATCATGGCAACCTCCATCTCCTTATGATACTCATCTACACCCTTTGTTCCTTGTATGAGACGTTGCAACTTGTTATGAAGCTCTCTATGGTAATATGATGGGATGAACCTCCTTCTCATAATTGTCTTCATTTCTTTCCAAGTGGAAATGAGATACTCTCCATAACGAGCTCTTTCTTTTTGCATCTGGTCCCACCAAACAAGAGCATAATCATTAAATTCAATAGCAGCAAGTTTCACCTTTTTACCTTCGGAGTAGTTATGGCATGAGAAAATTTGCTCAACACGCATTTCCCATTCTAAGTACTCCTCGGGATCACTTTTGCCTTGAAAGGAAGGGACTTTTACTTTGATTCCACCAAGGTCTTCTTCTCTAACTCTAGGCCTCCTAGGTTCTTCTCGATTAAATCTCCTCTTTCTTGGTTGAAATCCACCATATTCATCATCCTCAACGGACTCTCCGCAACTCTATAAGGCTGCTCATTTCATCTTCGGTTGTTTGGAGAGGCTGGTAGTGTAGCGGTTTGGTTCTCCATGTTATCTAAACGCTCAAGAACTCCTTCTAGCTTTCTGTCAAACATCCTTTCAAGATGACTCATCAATGCTTGCATTTGGATAGGAGCTAGTTGTGCTTGAGAAATTTCTTCATCTTGGTTCCCTGCCATGTTAGTGTAAAAAAAAATAATAATAATAACAGAATATAGGATCTCACAAAATGCTTAGTGTTTCACTCTTCTTCTCAACTCAGTATTTGCACTCCACTCTTAATAATCTCACTAACTCTTAAATCCCTCAATATCTTCCAAAGCTCTTATTCAATCTAAGTCCTTGTTGTGTGATTCAATAATTGCCAATTTCTCAACTTCACCCAAGCACATGAAAGTAGATTGTCAAAGTATGGGAATAGTTGAACTAGGTCACAGTTAAAGAAAGCTTTATGGATTCAATAGAAAGAAATTTTGTTACAAGTGCAAGATAAGATTTTTTTTGTTAAATGAAAAGGGAATCAACTACTTTGAGGGCAAGAAGATGCACTATTTGAACAATTTTTTTTTTCATTTTTTTTTTTCAATATGATGTGCAGAATAGATAGGAGCAACAAAACAATATATGACCTTCTCAAGGACAATGAAATCTTGCACAGTGAAAGGAAAAAAATTGATATCTAGGCAAATTGGAAATTGAAGAAAGGGGAAGGAACAACAAAGGAACAATAATATATTTTTCTCAAAAAAAGGTGAAAATAAAGAAGGCCTACCGTGTCAACCAAAATGCTCTGATACCAAATGATAGGAAAATCCTTAGGGTTGCCTGATCTTCACGACGTAGGCGATAAATGAATTCAAGACTTAACAAAAGAAAAATAAGAACAACACACTTCGGAATTGAAGAAGGAATTGGAGTGGTTCAATGACCTAACAAGTGCAAATAGTCAACCAACGTTATATAGAACGTGACCTACTATTTAGAACGCTTGTTCAACCACGAACACGAATTGAACCAATCCACACAACAATGCACTTGGGTTGAAGCACAAATTGGGGGCTTTTGTGAATTTGAATCACCAATCTTATAAAGAAGATTGACAAAGCAAGGTTTCACAAGAGCAAAGAAAGAAAGATAAATTCTCACACAATGAGAGAAAACACTTGAATGCAAGTTTTCATAAACTCAAATATGCCTATTACAATAAGCTTGGGGGGGTATTTATAGATAGGATGGAGAGACAAAGGTGCCCACCTATCTTGACTTGAAGATACATACATTTAATGCACATGAAAATAAATGCTCACCTATCTTGACTTTGGATACAATGCTTTTAATGCATTTTGAAAATAAATATCCACCTATCTTGACTTTGAAATATTGTGCATTTAATGCACATGATTCATAATTGACTAAAGACCATCTAGAAGTTAAAATTCATACAAAAATAAAAGAAAATTACAAAACATGAATTTCAACTCAAATGGATATAATTGAGCCCAAATTCTATTGGTCCATGTTTAGCTCTTGGACCAATCTCTTTAATTTGTAGTGTTCTAGCCCAAAATCCCTTTAGCAACTCCATTTTCAGCCCAAATGATGTTGAGCACATTTTGATCATTATTTAACATACATTTAAATGGAATTTGCTTCATCCATTCTTGAACGAGCCCATTTAATGTCTCTTTTATTGTTTTAGCCCGAGCTCGTGTAATTGGCCCACTTGTAATATACAATGGATCTACTTCTTGATCATCCAATGTAATTGTTGGGTTCACATCACCAAAAAAGAAAAAAAAAAACCTACAAGAATCACATAACATCAAATTAAGAAGTGAAGAATATAAACTTGTGTAATAAATTAAGAAATATTATTTAATTACATGTATTATACAGAACATAGAGCATTTCAAGACCACAATATGGCTAAAAATGCAACAGAAGAACATGCAAAAGGCAATGGCAAAACAAAACTAACTAGAGGGTAGAAATCAAATATGTATCTCTTAAAAATAATTAAGAGTGAGAGTATTTTATTTTTTTAACATAAGCCTCTAATTTTTTTTTTTTTAAAATATTGACACAAACCGAACCGAACCGCCCGCCTATAAATCGAACCGAACAGCATATAAACCGAACCGAACCGTCATTTTTTTTCAACCGAATAGGTCCCAAATTTTAGTAAACCGATTTGGTCGGTTCAGTTTGGTTCATGCCTAAAACCGAACAGAACCGACCTTCTAAACACCCCTATCGGGTACGACCCAGTGAAGTTTATAAACACTCTACGTTCAATTTTAAGGTTCAAAACATAGAACTATATAATGCACTACTAAGTTAGGTAAATGTCAAGATTCAATAAACTTGCTCAATAAAAATGAAATTGATCAATATAGGAAAGATGGATTTGGATTTATCCACATCAGATTAATTCAAGTCGCGGTCAAACCCATGCATAGGTTAGGAATTAATCATCCTGTTCTTTTACTCTTACAGGATAGGCATGCATTATCTTTTCAAGATTCAATGTTAAGTCTTGTGGTGTCTAATCTCTGCAACGGTCCAATTTATTTTCAATGTTTTCCAAATTACATGAAAACGTTAAGAAATGTAGAAACTGCTTTAAAATTACATGTTAAGACAACAGAAGGAATATTCAGTGAGGAACTGGATAATCTTTCTATAGTTTATAGAATTCATTACAAGATTTCAAAAACTGGAGTAGGAATTTCTGTTAAGAAAGAGTCGCCCAGGAACGAAACCATCCTGATGGAGGCCAACCTTCAAAAATCAATGATCATGACCCCTAAACCTCTTAGATATGATGAAATCATGGCTGCTTTTCCAGACACTTGGTATTTGGAAAGTATCCAACAACCCAGGAAAATAGAGTCAAAAAGTTTAGGAAATTTTGTTCAAAGTCCAGAAGGACACATGTCAGGATAACAATGAATAGGTCAACATCTTCTAGGATAAGAATGTTCAAAAATCCAGAATTAGAATTTAGTTCAAGACACTCTATAGATTCTGATTATAGGTCTGCAGTTGAAATCTCAGAGACTTCGGCTAGTCTTAGAGGAGTAAACTTCCAACCTAATGTTCCACAACCCGTCTATGAATCTGTTCCAAACGCACCATCTGTTAATCACTCACCCACTAGATCACAAATTTTAGTGTTAAGTAAAGAGTTCAACATAGATAAAGAGAAGTTAAATACTGAGTTTATGAAAGAGTACAATAGGTCAAAAAGAGAATGGTATTTTAAGACATTCTCGACAGAACAAGTTCAACAATGGAAATTAGATTATTATAAATATATGGAAGGAATTAGAGAACATATTTTCTTTTTTGCTTGGTTTGAAATGTATTGTTTCAACAACAGGATAGAAAATCCATTCTTAAGAGATGATCAAAAGGAAGTAAATACCCATACTAGAATTATAGTAAATGGGATACCACTTTAGGTCAAAAAATTATATCTGTTCATCCACCTTTAGAAAATATAAAGATTTCAAAAGGTAGTTATGAAATAGAAGCTACACCGTTCAAAACCATAGAAGGAAATGAAGAGCAACCTAGTTTAAAAAGAGATGTTAAGAATATAGAATCCCAGAATTTAGTTGAAGAAATCACCAAAAAATAGATCAACTCAATGTTACAAATAATAGGTCAAAAGGTCCTCAGATCAACACTCTGTCAAAAATAGAATATGATCAACAGTTAAATAGAATTAGATTTATGAATCCAAAACCAGCGACTAGGAATTATTACTCAAGACCTAGTTACCCAGATACTTAATATGAAGAAAACACCTTAGTTACAGAAGCCGGCTACACTAGCGAGACAATTGTAGAATGGAACATTGATGGTCATAGTGAGCATCAAGTGTTAGGAATTATTCAAAATATGTCAATGTGCACCACAGTGTATAGGATCAAAGATAATGATGAAAGGTCAATAGTTACCATGTTAACAACTAGATTTACTGGTCAATTAAAAGGCTAGTTGGATAACTATCTCACAGAAGCTGATAGGTCAAGAATTAAATTTGCGGTTAGGCAAGAAGAAGTTAATGGTCAAATAATGGAAGTTCAAGACGGAGTAACAATTTTAATTTATGCTCTGACAAAACACTTTGTAGGAAACCCCACAGATTTCCAACAAAGGATAGCTAATCCACTGGTCAATCTCAGATGTCCAACGATGTCTGATTTTAGGTGGTATAAGGATATGTTCCTTACCAAGTTATATAAAAGGTCTGATAGTAATGCAGACTATTAGAAAGAAAGGTTTTTAGGTGGATTACCTAACCTATTTGCCGAAAGAGTTAAGGAAAGTATTAGAAAACAATGCAACAATACCCTTCCTTTTCAACACATGACTTTTGGAGAATTAATTAATTTTATTACAAACAAAACTCTCACAGTCTGTAATGACATGAAGCTTAAGTCAAAATTAAAATCTGAGTTCAACAGTGCCCATAAGGAATTAGGAAATTTCTGTGATCGATATGGAATCAAAAAATTCGAGCTCATTCTGCTAGGTACAAAAAACATAGGAAGATTAATAGGTATCAGCCTGTCAGAAAGACTTATCGTTGCCGCTCTGACAAACCTGTTAGATCATTCCAAAAAACACATACTGCTCAACATTCTAGGAAACCTAGATCCCATAGTTCAAAAAATACCAATCGCAAACATATACTTTGTTTTAAATATGGGAGGTATAGTCATATTTCAAAACACTGTAAGCTCAAGAAAAGAATCAACTATTTAGAAATAGATGATAAGTACAAACAGAGTCTAATAAGTATTCTGTTAGAAGATCAAAATTCTGAGTCAGAATATGATTCAGAAAGTTCTAATGTTCAAAATGAAATATATCAGATAGATCAACAAGATAGTTCATTATCTAGTTCAAAATCTGATGATGAAAGTCATTCAGAAATAGGTATCTGTAATTGTAAAGATTGTTCAAATACATGTTCAAAAACAATTAATGTGCTCAATAGAGATAAAATTCAAACTTTATTAGAAGTTATAGACAAGATAGATAATGAAGCAGTTAGGAACGAATACCTGCTCAAAATTAAAGATATCATAGATTCAGAAGAACCCCAACCAAAACCAGAAGTAAAGCCTTATAATGTTCAAAAAATAATCCATAGGTTTCAAAATAATTCTGCTGAAGAAAAGGTTTCAATAAAAGAATTAAAAGAAGAAATCAAAATTATTAAAGAAGAAATTCAACAGTTAAGGCACAAGGATATGAATTTGTCCTTAGATATTTTAAGTTTAATGGCTAATAAAGATGTTAGGAACTCTGATGATCAAAATAATCCAGAAAAAAGTTGTTCAACACAAAAAGAAAGTTATTTAAACATCATTTCTAGAATCTCTGTTCAAAAATGATATTGTTATGTTAATCTTACTATTAAAAGTTGTAGTATCAAAATGATCACTCTTTTAGGTTTTGGAGCTGATCTTAATTGTGTTTAAGAAAGGTTAATTCCCACTCAATACTATGAAAAAACCACTGAGAGTCTTGGTGATGCGGGAGGTAATAAACTTCCTATTAGGTACAAATTATCAAATGCCAAGATATGTAATTAAGGCATAAAGTTCAACACAACTTTTGTTCTTGTTAGGAATTTGAATGAACCTATGATTTTAGGAATGCCTTTCTGACCCTAATTTATCCCTTTAAGGTCTCAGAAATAGGAATTTCAACCAACATTTCGCGAAAAGAAATTTTTTTTGAATTTTTAAATCCTACCAGGTCAACAGATGTTAATTTGCTCAAATCATTAGAAGTTTCAAAATTAAATTTAATTACTAGGAAACATAATCAGATCAAAATGTTAAATAAAGAAATTCATTACAAAAGGATATAAGAATAGTTAGGTAAACCTCAGGTTAAGGATAGAATAACCCTTGTTCAACAAAAATTAGAAAAAAAAAGTCTGTTCAGAAAAGCCCAATGCCTTTTGGGATAGGAAAAAACACATAGTCTCTCTCCCTTATGAGCCCAACTTTACAAAAGATAAGATCCCAACCAAAGTTAGGCCCATTCAAATGAATAAAGAGACTATAGAATATTGTAAAAAGGAAATTCAAGACTTGTTAAGTAAAAAGTTAATAAGGGCTAGCAAATCCCCTTGGAGTTGCCCAGCTTTTTATGTTCAAAATCAGGTAGAAATAGAGCGAGGAGCCCTTCGCATGGTCATAAATTACAAACCCCTCAGTAAAGTGTTAAGATAGATTAGGTACCACATTCCTGATAGAGGAGACCTAATTTCCCGTGTTCAACAAGCTTCTTTATTTTCAAAATTTGATATGAAATTAGGATATTATCAGGTTCAAATAGCTGAGAAAAATAGGTACAAAACGACATTCACCGTTCCCTTTGGTCATTACAAATGGAACGTTATGTCATTCAGTCTAAAAAAATGCCCCCTTAGAATTTCAAAATATTATGAATGATATTTTTAATCAATTCACCATAGTTTACATAGATGATGTCTTAGTGTTTTCTAGGTCAATAGAACAGCACTTTAGGCACCTTGATAAATTTTACAAAATTGTTAAGAAAAACGGTTTAGCAGTCTCTGCTAAGAAGATAAAACTGTTCTAAACAAAAATAAGATTTTTAGGTTATGATATATACCAAGGTATGATCAAACCTATTAGTCGTTCAATAGAATTTGCAGATAAGTTTTCAGATGAGATAACCAATAAAAATCAACTTCAAAGATTTTTAGGATGTCTCAATTATGTTGCAGAATTTGTTCAAGACTTAAGAATTATTTGCAAACCTTTATATTCTAAGTTAAGAAAGAAAGCACCCACTTGGGATAGTTCAATGACAGAAGCTGTCAAAACTCTTAAGGAAAAAGTTAAGAAACTCCCTTGTTTAGGAATACCTGTCCCAGAAGCCTTTATGATTATAGAAACAGATGCTTTAAAAGAAGGCTATGGAGGTGTCCTTAAGCAAAGGCTCAAAGGTAGTTCAAAAGAACAAATAGTAAAGTTTAATTCCAGAGTATGGTTTGAAGCCCAAATAAAATACTCCACGATCAAAAGAGAAATTTTTTCAATAGTTTTGAATATTAAAAAAATTTCAAAAAGAAGTGTTCAATAAAAGTTTTTTTTTTATTAAAAACTGATTGTCAATTTGCAAAAAGCGTTTTAGAAAAAGATGTTCAAAACTTGGTTTCAAAACATATTTTTGCTCGCTGGCAAGCAATATTTTCTTGTTTTGATTTTGAAATCCAGCATATAAAAGGTAAGGAGAACACCCTACCAGACTTCCTCACTAAAGAATTCTTGCAGGGAAAAACAGAAGAATGGACAAGACAAAATCAAAAGAAGTAAGTAGTATTCAATACGGATCCCCATTGGGTCCTCAATTAGATGTTCAAAATGTTCAACAAGGATTTCCACTGGTTCCTTCAACATCACCATTACTGGTGACACCACTTTCGTTCAACAGCCCTTCAGGCAGTGGTATTCGACCATAAAGCAAAGGTCCTCGACCTTCTTTTAGTTCCACTAGTTCAAAAAATCGTTTTCTTCCACTAACTTATGATCAAGCACTTACAACACCTCCTCCTCAAAAACAAATAACTCCTGTTCAATCTTTTTCCTCAATGGTTCAACTATCTCAACCAACCTGCTCAAAAGATCCCTTTCGGAGAAATATGTTTCAAAAGCCTGTTATGTACCCATTTGTTCATTAGAACAAGAATGACTGAAAAACCTTAATATTACCCCTAGGGAAGTTGCTCAAAAATACTATCCCGAAGGAAGATATTTCTTTTCTTCCAATTTACAAAAAACAAGATTTTTTTATGAGTTCATTCTGGTGGATATAAACTCCATCACTTTGACTCATGAATATGATCTACTTTTTCCTTCTTGTGTTCAATATTCAAAAATCAAAATTAATAAAGTTTTAACTCTGTCTCAATGGAATCATCATCCTTATACTGAAAAATCTTTTTCAAGACAGTTCCAGCCTCAAAATTTTAATTACTGAGACTATAAACTTGCTTGGTTCAATATGCTGCTGATTCGTCCTTTTTCACATTCTTGGTTTATTTGGTTCAATAAGAGTAACCAGGAATTTCCAGCCTGGTTCTCAGAATGGTTTTACTTTTTTAATCCAAACACTGATTTCCTTCCCTCTTATGCGAAGGAATCTTTTTCAATATTTTCTGCTCAAACCAGTTTTCATACTAGAATAATGTTACAAAAGTTCTTTTCAACATTCGGAATCCCCTAGATTGTGTCATGGGATTTCGAGTTCAAAGACAGGTTCAATACTGGCTATCCACTCTTTCTTAGCCGAATGTTCAATATCAAGTAGTGGTCAACATACAACCCCAATCTGCTCAATAAAAAAGCTGTTGAATAATGGCTTGCTCAAAATTCACACCTGATGAAGTATCCTCAGGCTGTTCAACACCAATCTCCATTTCTGTTTCAATATCTTGTAAGTTCAAATCTCCCTGTAATCCGTTCAAAAATTTTCAATATGAGATTATCATTGCTCAATTATATTCCAATTCCTTTTACTAATTTAATGCTTGTTATAGAATTTAAATATTATGTTAATTTTGATATTTCAAGAATATATATTGTTAAGGAAAATATTTATATAGAATTTAGAGATGCTATAATTAGTAGCGAATTTTTTTTTGAATATATGTTCAATAATTAGGGTTTAAATACAGAACGACAATCCAGTAAGATACTGATTTTATGCAGCTGAATAAGCGATTCCAGAAAGAAAGATATGATATTATATATTGTGAGAATGTTAAGATATTATGTATTATGTATTGTGAGCACTTGTTAATGTATATTATGGATTTTAATGTGTTAAGATATTATGGACTTTAATGGGAGATATTATGATAATGAAGTTCTGATTTTCTTTTTATACAATTAAGTTTTTTTTTTATGACTTGCATATTGGTCATCACTAGTGTATCATATTTCCTTTAAAATAAGTAATTAGTGATTGATTAAAATTTTAATTAGAAATTAAAATTAGTAATTATTTATTAATAGAAAATCAGTAAATAATTCATATTGTATCTAGCAATTTATTAGCACTTTAATTATAATTCACTAATTTATTATCACTTTAAATTAGTCAATTAATAATAAAAAATTAGTCAATAATTTATTTACTAAAAAATTAGTGCACTTTATTAAAACATTAATATAATTAACTAAGTTAACTTTAAATAAATGATAATAAATAATAATGATAGATCAAAAAATAAAATATAAAATTTATGTCATTTCTGATAATTATACATTTCAAACTACATTTATACACCATCATTTAAATATCATGTTCTGTATTGAACCACGTTTGTTTATTCCAAATCACGTTTATCTAAATATCTCCCAAATATAAATTACATTAATCTAAACTTAAGTTTTCTCCAACTACATTCAATTCAACCTCATTTGTCCCGTCACGTTTGCCTGTCAAGTTACTAAATACACCCTAAGTTATTTATGTAAATCAAAGTCATAACTTGATAGCTCTGTCAGATATATGAAACAGTAATCAGAGAAAATAGCAACAAAATGGAAAGATAGAAGATGTTCTGCTTCACGGATCCTCCTTGTTTAACTAAATGAAAAAGACAAACTCATAATTGCAAAAGGGAAAGACACATGACACAATGTCCCTCCATTAGCCAAAAATATGCCCACTACCATTGCAACTAACTTAGTGGTCCCCCCACTCTAATGATGCCTCTGTGGTCCCCAATTTCTCGTCATCCCATGCAGTAATCAGTAGCCCAGTGTGGTGCTCCTCTTATTATTTTCTCACTTCGATTCCTTTTAACTTCTCCTGCCATGTCAGCTCCTTCGTGGTCCTCTGCCATCGCAGTACTATCATCATGTTCTTTGCTGTGATTTTTCTTCAAGTTAGCTGGTGAATTATTTTGGGCAGTAGATATTTCCTCTGTTACATCTGCTGCCATATCATAACTACTCTGCAATACATATCTATAGTTTCATCACTAAGAGCAAAATTAGGGCTGAAAGAGCTCGTTTACCTCTTTGAAACTCTACAGCTTCATCCAGGACAAGGTTAAGTAACTGATCATACCCTTTTAGAGTCCCTGTCACTGTAATCTAACAAAATAAAATTTTATAGAGGAGAATGAAAGATGCACTCATTCTTAATTGAGTCTTTGGGAGTTCAAATTTATTAGTGGATCACTGTAAAATAAATTCAAGTGAATTTCATCCTACGGCTGTCACTTTTAACAACTGAATCATTAAGAAAATGACAAAAAAATGAAAAATAATAATGACCTACATACCAATTTTTCTCTTCATTGGCAACTAGTGCTGATTTTAGAGCAATTTAAATCATAAAGGAAAAAAAACATGTACCAAAATTGAAGCTGAAAGAAGTTGAGAATGTAACCTTTTCTTTCCTTTTTGATAGAATAAAAAGCTAAGTCAATACTCAACAATTATGGACATAGCGTCCCTTTTAAGTGACCATGAACCAAAACAATTCAAGCTTATCAGAAAAACTTCCATGCAATAATTGGTCAACCAGAATGCATTTTCTTGTTAGAAAGTATGTAAACGATTCATTCTTTTAATTTTCTCCAAACAAAATTACTATTATTATTATTATTATTATTATTATTATTATTATTATTATTATCACTCTTTGTCTCAAATGATAAGCCCTGATTCAAATTGAAGAATTTATCACTTGCATTTTACTTGAATTTATCACTTGCATTTCAGACAACTTTCTGAGAACAATGATAGAGTAAAATTGTAAGCCCAATATTGGGATAAAATTTGATAACTTGGAGGATGCATAGAGTTTTTGGGTGGCACATGACAGAAAATCTGGATTTAGAGTAAGGAAGGATTCTCACACTAGGAGCAAAAAGACAATACAATCGTGAGTTGTTATCTAAGGTAACCTTTCAGCATAAATCTTGTTTTTGAAGTTATATAGATGCACAAGCAATCTGGGTTTTGTCTACATTTGCTCTTCTTTCATCACTTGTGGAGCTATTTTCTCTACTGTTGTATATGTTTTTTTAAATGGTATTGCTTTTTTCTGCTATTATATCTTTAAAAATCATGCTGAAGGTTAATTGAAATAACTTTTGAATGGAAAAAATGGCTGGCTTGCAAGAAAGATATATTGGATCAGTAAGAAACTATTCTAGCTGTTCTGTTTTAAGTTGCGTTGGATAGTGATGTTTAAATAGATGAAAAGTAAATTTTCCAGAGGGGAAAAGGGGTCAAATAGAGTGCTTTATTGGTGAAGTCATAAAAGATGAAGGGTTGAGCCATTTTCATTATGAAGCACCAAGTTTACCTAATATTGCCGGTGACATCAGCAATGAAACTACTGTCATATTTGGGTGGCAGGTAACATCTCTGAGGTGTTCATTTGAGGAGAAGAATGCAGTGCACTTAAAGGAATGGATTACAGAGTGAGAAAATTGAATACTGCATGCTTCTGCAGAGCAATTTAAAACCTAATAATGTAATTTTGATTTATGTTGAATTCTGTCTTTCCTTCGTTGCCATTTCATGCTGATTTATACTACCATAACATATTTCCTTTATTTGCTTGAAAAAATCAGTATGGTGGGGGGCCTACACTGTCCCATGGTGACTGTTGTTGGGAGAATCAATGAAGCAATGATGCAACTTGCACGGGACATTCTTGATGGAAACTATCCAGATGGAAAATATTACATATCTAGAGCATGGTATGGTTGTAAATGTCTTTTCATGCAAATTTTAATAATTTAATTTTTATTTTTTTACTTTGAAACACTTTTGGAAAAATTCTCAAAAAATAATTAGTTTTGTTTTTAACTTTAAATAAGCATTCAAGAAAAAAAAATACAAAAATGTTTTTAAATTAACTGTTTGTGAATATATTTTAATAAAAAAATAAAAAATGAAAAAATAATTTCTGTCCAAAACATTTTGGCCCAAAACCACACTTCAGCCTATAATAAAAATGGTAAAAAAGAAAAGAAAAAGAATAAAAAGGCAAATAATAACAGCGCGTAGGACTCCCCAGCATACTGTAGTGAATCCTCTTCCGTTCATGTGCATGACATCTCCCTCTCAACAGCAACAAATCAGAACCACATGAGATCCTCGACTTTGAATTTGGAATGGCAGCGAGATTTCGGGAACCAATCAGAATCTTTTCAATGAAATTGCCGGCCTAACTTAGCGACCCCTGTGTCTAAATAGAGGAGAGGTTTGAGAGAGAGAGGCGGTGGTTTTTGGTAGTAGAAATCACAAGGAAATCAAGAGAGAATCGAAGGTGTGGGACTAGTTTGGAGTGTCTACTCGTCAATCCTGACAAGAACTCTGCTTGTCGGGTGCTAGCCATTGAATCTTGCAAGATTTATTGGCCAGCAATATCTTTCGTTTTATAAAGTTAAATCACTTAGATTTTGATTAAATTTTAATTTTATCTTTTACTTAATATAAACGCATTTTATACTTCTGCGTTGCTTTAAGAATATATTTTTTTATCAAAATTATTCCCTTCAAAATTTTTAATTTGTTCACTTTAGTCCATGTTCTTTACTTTCACATTTTTTTCTTACGGTTTGGTCTTCCAAATCGGTTCATAATTTAACTTTTAATCATAATATAATTTAATCTATAATTTCTACCCAAGAACAATATAAAAAATAAATTAGAATTCAATCTATCACTCCAAACTCGTGTGGGGCAGAGGAGCATCAAGAGAAAATTGAGAGAGATTCAAAGGAGTAGAGAGAGACAGCATCCGACCAAGCAAAAGAAAAGAGAACATAGGCGACTAAAAAATAAAAAAAAATAATAATTCACTGAAAAATAAATTCGTTAATAACTAGTTGGTAGACTTTCCTTGTTTAAATCTATACTGAATGCAGAGGACAAGACTCAGCAGAAAAAAAAGTAGGCCCAAACCTTTACAATACAGGTAATTGACAATAGAAAACAGTAACAACCCAAGAAAACCAAGAATAGAACTGACAAATCCAATATGCCCATTAAATACAGACAGGCTCAATAAATACAAACATGCCCAAAAACATAAATACGAGGAAATGTTTCCAATAACTTCAATTCCAGGTGGTAGTTTGACAACAATTTCAGGTGGTTGTTTGTCAGCACTGTCAACATCCTTGCTAAGGAACCATCGCCCCGTTCCTTCCAGTTTTTTCACCTTTTCGAGCTTATCCTCAACTCTTTTTCCTAACTTGTTACCTGACACGAAATTCTTTGGACAATATTTACGTAAGCTTTTGTTTTGAATTTCTTGAACTTCTTTTCGAATGCCTTCTATTTCCTGAATGAATAAAACATCATATTTATCAACTCGTTTTTTATTCGTGGGGCACCTTGTTAGATATATTGGTGATGGATTTAAGTTTAGGCTAGAATGGAAAAATAACTGGAAGTTGCTTCTTAAATTATTGATTTAGTTTTAAAGAAGATCAAGCATTTTAATTTAATTATTAAAATATTATATTTGTTTCAATTTTGTTATTTTGTTTATTAAAATGACATTTGGTGATGTATTCAATAAAATGATCAAATTGTGACAAATATAACTTTTAGTGAGTTAATTTAAAACATTTGATTTTTTTCAAAGGTAGATTTTGATAATTATAATTTTTTTGAGAACAAATTAATAATTTTAATATAATGGTGTTTAAATATATTATTATATAACAGAAAAAATAACAAAATTATATATAGAAAAAATTAGAGTTGATTGAGAAAGGTGCTACATACTAACGTAATTATATTACAGAATAAACTTTTCTATTTATTCAGTTGCATTGTTAGCCAAATCCTCATAAAAAATATAAAAATGTGATTCAGATGCCTTTTTTTTTCAATAGAATAAATTCTACATCTACATGGAAAAGAATTCAGTTTAGGTTTTGATTATGATTGATTTTAATTTACAATTTATAATTTTGTTTGAATTGAAATATGGAGAAATTCCAAGGCAGAACAGTCATCTCAAGGGTTTAGTGAATAGTTGGTAATGCTGATGATTGCCAATATGACTCTGATTCAATGCCCTTGTTCATTTCTTTGTCTATGGAGTTTTGCTTTTTCACGTCCAAGATTTTTTCAACAGATAACCAAACAATTAGATTTTGAAACAAACTGTGGTTTTCAGCCTCAATCTAAAGAGTTGGTCATTGATAGAGTTTAATGGCGTCGTGCGATCCATGTAGCCGACCCCACTTAGTGAGATAAGGCTATGTTGTTGTTGTTGTGGTTTTCAGCCTCCACCGCAGAACGGATTTCCACAAACGCTCATCCAAACATACACTGAAGAAGAGGAGATTGGGAAGAGATGGCAGGTACCCATGTGACAGCCCAGAGTGATTTGTCGAGCGCATTTTCAAGGGATTTAAGTCCTGCTAGTTTCATCGCGATTTATTACTCCTCTATCGACCCTAATTGAAAATCTAGCTGCTCCTGCCTCGTGGACTAATTTCAGGGCTATTTTTGGGGATGATGGCAAGAAAAATAAATAAATAAATCGTTATTTTGACTGCTAAATAGTAGAAACTAATAACTACCGGCTACACATGTATTATAATATATGTATTATGCCAAATCGAAGTAATTTTATTATATATGAAAAATAGTAATTAGAAAAAGAATCTTAATAAAAATTGATTGCTAGGCCAAAAATTAGCTTCGTTAAAATTTAAAATGACGTTTGGTGATGTATTAACTAAAATGATGACAAATATAATTTTTGGTGAGCTAATTTAATTTTTTTTTTTGGAGCTAAATTTTGATAATTATAATCTGACTAAATTAATAATTTTAATATAACGGTGTTTGAATATATTATTATATAACAGAAAAAATAACAAAATTATATAAAAAAAATTAGTGATCAAATCTATATATGTAATACCATATTTATATATATATATATATATTGAAACATGAAATTATAAATATTGAGTACCTCGCGATTGGAATTAATTCCTTGGAGCCAAATGTTGAGCAGTTCCTGGTGTTCGACGTTTTTTGCTTTCACATCCTTTTCGATGGCTTCCACAAATTTCCATTCGTCATCTAATAATTGCATGATGGGTTCCAAGCGACATACGTAACTGGCTTCTTTTTTGGCGCAATCCCACAGACGCTTGGCAACTTCCCATATTATTGTTGCTACGGCGTCCATCCCTATATGAAATGATGGCAGGATCCCTCTGAGCGGAATCTGATTGTCGCTTCTTCTCCTTCACCACCACAAGTCTTTCCCTTACCTCTCGCTTGTGCCTGGGCCTGGTCCTGTTAGACAGTCACCTTTAATCAAATGAATTTACCAGAATGGGGGAAATAGAAAAAATTTAGATATAATTTTTAGAGTAGATTACTAATTTAATTTTTTAAAAAATTACACTTGTTTCCATTTAATTGCTGTTTGCTGGAGTGTGTCTATTTTACTGTTACGTCCTTCACTGATTCTCACCATCTCTTTCACAGTAAACTAAATTCACAGTTTGTGGGGAGTGGGGTTGTATGTTTCGTGCATTCTGGGCTGTTTCTGATTCTAAATTTAAATTGCTCAACACATTAAAAGTAACTGTACACGTCTCACCTAGCCTAAACCTAGTCAATGTGCTGTCATTTTTTGCGCTATCCACTCCCATTTTTAAGGATATGACACAGAGTAAGCAGTAGAGGGCCTACATTTTAAGTTTAACATCTAAAAAGTAGAATTTGTCCGGTACTATTGGTAAACACACTATTTGTCTTTTTAATGAATTTTTAACAAAAAAAATAAAGATTGCTTTGAAAAATGTTACGGAGAGCTCGAATTCCATGGTCATTTTTTTTTTAATTGGATTGGTCTCATGAAAAAAGTGAGAGAGGAGAGCTCAAATTTCCTGTATCATTTTCCTTTACTTTTTTTATGGGTTGTTAGATTTTATTCTAACAATTCATATTTTATTGTATTTTTTTTAAAAGATCACTAGAAATATAAGTTATTAGATCTCAAATTTAATAATTCATAAAAAAACAAACAATTTATTTATCTTTAAAAATAAGTTGGTCATATACTCTCATGTGGAAACCCAGTAGTACTAGTTGATTAATTAGAGGTTCCAAAGCATAATCACTCCCTCTCTTTTTAAGATCCTATTTTTGTTTTTAAATACGTGTCGGCAAAAGTTTGACAACAGCTGCCTCACTACTAAATTATTTAAATGGGTCAATAATAATAATAATAATAATAATAATAATAATAATAATAATAAAGTAAAATTCTTTTTAGCCTATTATATAATATAGCTTTTTAATTTCAAAACTTGACAATAAATTCCTTTTAAATTTATACTCTTATGTATCATAATCCATTTGTTAATATTTTTGTCTAAATCAGAACACTTTTTATATTTTTATTATCATTTTCTCTATTAAAAATAAAATGTGTAAAAAAATTTGTAAAAAATGTATAATTTTTGTTAAAAGAAATCATATATTTGTCATATTAATTTTAGTTAAAGAATTATACATCTATTATGTACTAATTCAAGAACCTAATGACAACCATAAAAAATTTCCACCTAACTTTTTTTTTTTTGCTAAAGTAAATGATATGTGGTGATAGGTAGACGCGTCTTCAATTTCCTTGTCACAAAAATTGATCTAGTGCTTGTCTTACAAGGACATGCATTGAGTTTTTCTTTATCTAAACCATTAGATTTCAGATTTAATGGTCCATATTTCGATGTCATTTAAAAAAATAATATCAAAACTATTATTTGAAATCTAGATAATTGAATCTGAAATCTAATGGTCGATAAAAATAAGCATGTGCTTGTTCTTATAAGACAAGCAATAAATCCATTTTTGTCACAAAATGCTTTGTTTTCTCTCTAATTTCTTTTTCTTTACTACATGTTCATCAGTTAATTTTATCACTCTCATTACTTTTTGTTTTTCTTTTGGATTTATCATTATTATTATTATTTTGTTCCTCTAACTCTCAACTGATGTATTTTTATTCAACTAAAATAGATATTTTTATATTAAATACATATTTTTACTCAAGGAAGTCCCATTCCCTAAAAGCACAGGGAAGAACCTCCCCAACAACAATGGCATCAAGGAATAAAGAATGATTGAAGGAAAAAGATAATGAGAAATTATTTAAATTATTTTCTTAAAATACTAAATTTATTTTTCTAAGAAAGAGTTAAGCTATTTTGTTAGAACAAGATTTACCTAAGAAAAAGGGTTGAATTGGGTACTGATAAGTTTATCAAATCTTTTTCATATCAAGGAGCTGAAAGTGAAAACTTTTTGTTTAAAGAGATATGTAGAATGAATGTAATCAATAAGCTGATTTCAAAAGATTCCTTTTTAAGATTTCTCTTACAAATGTTGTGAAATTGCCTTTTCTTTCTTAAAGATAAAAACAATATAAACACAAGAGAGGCAAGTTATATATATGTTGCTTAAATATAGCCTTTTTCTGAAACCAGTACCCTCATTATGTAGTTTTCACTTAAAAGTGTGTTTTCTCAAAGATCAAGTATTTTCTTATTAATCACAATGATAAATAATAAAGATAGTGAGAAAACACAAGTGATATATAGTGGTTCAGAGATATCCATAAAAATATTCCTACATTCACTCCTCAAACACACAGTAAGATAATTTTATAATGGAAAATAGTAACTAGTACAATCAGCAACCTCAAACACCAAGAATCAGCATCCTGCTTTTACGCTAGTATCCTGCTAAGTTTTTACAAGGCCTTAGCAAACTTACAATCTGGTAGGTCATCTCTGACCTTTTACAATCTCTTATCTCTAAGAGGATTAGCTTAAGGCTTTTATACCAACAACAAATCAGATTGTACAAATCACATAAAAGATGGGCTCCTCCACCAGGACCTTATCAGAAGAAATGAGTAGAAAAAAAGACATTCACTCAGAACCAGTATGAGAGATAAACAACCTCACCAAGAGGAATACAAACAAATATGAATATCTATTTGAAGAAACAATAGACATGTGCCTTAATTTATTGTATGTGTTTCTCTTTTTTTTTTTCAGCAACCTAAGTTCTCAAATTCTCAGTACAGTAAGATATTACTTAAGGATGGAGCTTGAACTCTTTATATAGCCCTTCAACTAGCCGTTGGACACTTTCAAAAGCTTACAACAGTCAACTCTTTATTCCAGGTTCCTAATCGAGTAGGAAGGAGATAGTTGTCATCGAGATGTATGGATACATTGTTTGAATTTTGTCTAATCATTAAAAAGATATTCTAACATGCACAATTTTTCTGAGCCACTGCTTTTTATCCCCAAATTTATGCATTCTTCTTTCATTTTTCTTATTATATGCAAATTTGTCAAAGGTGTAAAGTAGAAAGCTATTTCTGACTCGTGCTGCTTTTGGGGTCCTGCATTGGTGTCTGTCAGTGCCTTGATTCTGCTGCATAGTCTGTCAGTACCCAATTTCTACTACACCACTTTTTCTTGTATGTCAACACCCTTCATTGGTTTTCTGCTTTTTAATTATGCTTTTGTTGCTGCGTTAGCGCCTCGATTTTGCTGCATTGTGTTTTCCATTGTTGTCAGCACCTCTTTTCTGCTGCTGTCAACACCTCATTTCTGCTACACCAACTTTTTGCTTTTTGCTTTTTGCTTTTTGTTTTCTTTCCTTTCTTTCTTTTACTAACTTGCTTTTATGGCCATCGAAGAAAAAACAAATAGGCTGATGATATTTGCGCTTTTGCATCTTGCTTTCTTTACATCCACTCTCAGTATTGGGTTGCTGTTTTAACCTTATTGGGTCAACACCTTTTGTGTTTCAATTTTATGGGCAAAATGATTGGATGAGCCTGTTTTCATTCTGTAGGCATACTTGGACTTTTTCTTTCCATTTGGAAAAAATTGATTCATTAATCAAAACTACGGGGCCCAATACCTGAATTAGCAGGGTCTTGATTATCGTATTAACATAGTTTAAAGAAACATCTAATTTTTTATTTTTTTTTAATGAGAGGTTCTGAGGCTCCCAAGGAAGATGCGTTCCTAGCTATATTTTTTTTCAAAATGATTGGGATAAAGTTTAGTCCAATGTGTTGGATATTATAGTGTTTTTAATGCTTATAATGGATCCCTTGATATTTCAAGTATTGATAAAACTCTTACTATCCTCATTCCCGAAGTGTGAAAAACCTGAATTTATAAATTAATTTACACCCATATCTTTATCTAATGTAATTTCTAATTAATTAATTTGTTACTAAAAATAATGCTAATAGACTAAGTGGGTGTTTGGAAACTTGTTAAGTAAACTTAGGTTTGAACAGAATTGATTTTAAGCAAAATTAATTTTACATGGACGTGATTTATGTTTGAAAACTATTATTAAAAAGTAATTTTGAAAAATAGATTTTGTTTGGATATTGGTTAGTAGAAACACTTTTAGATGTGTAATTACTAATATAAATATTATATTGTTTTATTTCATTTATCCTTATTTAATTTTTATGATATAAAAATGTAATAAAAAATACTAATAAGTCAAAAATCATATACAAATATAATTACATATACTAATATTTAATTAAAAATATAAATTTATGAATAGATAATTTTAAAAAAATAGATAATTAATCTATTAATAAGTCAAAGAAGAGTGATTAAATGAAAACTATACGGGTCTTGAAGCTTTTAAAACTTTACCAAGTTATCATATGGGTCTCGAATTTGACATAATACCAATACCAAGTTAAATATTTACATATACTAATATTTGAGACTACAATATGAGTCTCGAAGCTTTTGAAACTTTACCAAGTTATCAGTCTTCCTCTTCTTCTTCTTCTTTCTTTTCCCATCGCCTTCAACCTGTCATCTTCTTTGTTTCACTGATGGTCATTGGGCTTTCTTTCTCGAAATTCTTGGCTGCCAAATTAGAAATTCTCAACTACGGGTTGGTGTGCAGAAGCAAGAGAGAAATAGATGTTGAAACTACAACTTCATGTTGGTTTCTCCCCCTCGGGCTGACAAATAGAGCATGGTGATGTGCGAACTATGAAGAGCGATGGCGATGGGTGACAGGCAAGTCCCTCGACTCTCTTTCTCTCTCTCTCTCTCTCTGTGTGTTTTGAAGTCCCTGAGAAGGGGGTAAACACTAGAAAATTTTGGCTGAAGATGATTTGTGGATAATCAAATTTCATAAGAAGTTATATGATTCCACTTTTGCATAAAATCACTTCTAAGGTAAAAATCGATTTTGAATTGATCATGAACACAAAACCAAACATGCTAATTTTACTAAAGAATCGATTTTCAGCCAAACGCTCATTGATGACAGCCTACCAGATAACCAAACATGCACTAAAAACATTTCTTCCTATTCTCACGGCTCCTAACCAATATTGTCATTGTCTAAGAGGTGATACATACTATATGAAAAAATCCAGCAACAAGAAAGAGGCACATTGGTTATCAAGATGTAAAGACATTGAAAAATTCAACTTCCTATACAAATTTGATAAATCTTATTATGGGTTGCATTAGTTCTTCTTCCTTTAGAATTTTGTGGCATAGGGATATAACTACGTCCTTTATGCTTCTAGAGCCATTAGATAGGAGAATTCTATTTCTCCCTATATTTTTGTTCTTTGTATGAAAAACTAGTCCATTTAATTGAGGAAGTTAGAATTAACATGAATTGAAAAGGTGTTTGGAGTCTAGCTCCTTTACTGGGCGAACTAGAACCTACGAATGGGACTAGTAAGTAAGGCTGATCATGTGAGGTTAATCTCAATTTAATAGGCTTATAATCAGAATGTAGTATACTGAATGCACACGACAAGATTCAATAGAAAAACATGTAGGCCCAAACCTTTACAATACAAGTATTTAGCAATAGAAAACAGTAACAACCCAAGAAAATCAATAATACATCTGACAAATGCAATATGCCCAATAGATACAAATAGGCTCAATAAATACAAACATGCCCAATAAAATAAATACATGGAAATTTTTTTTGATAACCCCAACATTCATTGCTTGGATGCAATTCCACACTTGATCAACCATTTGCTTCAACTTTACTATCTCATTCTCTATTGGCCTTGGTGGTAATTTGTCAGCAATTTCAAGTAGTTGTTTGTCAGCAATTTCAACATCCTTACTAAGGAACCATTGCACCTTCTTTATTAGTTGTTCTGCATCCTTGACTTTCTTAGCAACTTTTTTTCCTAACTTGTAACTTGACATGTAATTCTTTGGACAACATTTACTTAAGAATTTGTTTTGAATTTCTTGAGCTCCTTCGTCTTGAATGGCTTCTATTTTCTGAATAAGTATAAGATCATAATTATCAGCCCATTTTTTATTCGTGGGACACCTTGTTAAACATATTGGAGATGGACTTAAGTGTAGGCTAGTGTTAAGTTCTCAATTTAACACTAATTTGATTCAATTCATTCATGAATTTTACCTCTAACTTGTCTAATTGTGCTTAATCTGAATTTGTTATGTCCTTTTAATCAATTCTTTAGCTCTAATAGCTTCTTCTGGATTTTTGTATTAAATTCCAATTTTTGCTAGTGATTTATGCTACTTTTGTGAGTTAATCGCATGCTCTAAATGTTGGAACCCACTGGAAGAAAAGAGGCTATGGTTTGCTAAGCAAAGAGACCACAGAAAAAGCTGAAGTTGCAACCAGCGCTAAAGAGGAGAGACAAGTTGCTATAGTGAAGAAGTTATCAAGGAATTGAAGCATATTGCCTCCTACAGTTGCAGCAGGGAAATCATGTTGCTGCAGCAATACCAATTGAAGAAAAGTCACAGTTGCCCCTTTACTGCTTCCCCAAGCGGTCCGCTGAAGACTTTTGATGCCATTAATCAGCTTGCCTGTCTGTACTCTATTGCTATAGCGGTGAAATCATGTCGTTGTAGCAACAAAGAGAAAACTCTACCATGTTAGAGTTGCTTTAAATAGCTACAGAGGAATTTTTCTTAGGTCATTCTAATACGAAGGAGACCAGAGGGCATCGTTTTTGCTGAGAATAGAAAGGGAAACCTGATTTTCAAAGATTGGAATCTTAGATTCATCATCCATCATCAGATTTATGGCTATTTTCATCCCTATTTCTGTTTTCTGTTCTTTATATTTGATGAGTAGCTAAATTTCTATATTAGAACTACTATGAACTCAACTCCAGATAGATATTGTTCTTTCTCATGTGCTTCAATTCACTTAGTATATGTCATTCTATTTATTTTATTGGTGCTTTATATAGATTTGATCAGTTTATATATTTTGCTTGTTGCTTTTACTGATCTCGAGAGACGAAGGTGAGAGTAAAACTCTTAATAGAAAGAACGAGTGCGTTAACCTTAACCTAAGAGTTTCTGCTTGTTAGCTAATAAAAATATTAGTTGATCTCCTTTAATCAAAGCTAGGTTGCTTAGTATAGATTTAACTCACTTAAGAAATGAAGTAGATGTTAAGTATTTTAATTGAGGTTCGAAAGAATTCTTTTAAGTTAATAGAATAACCTACGATTATCATATGTAGCTGATAGAGTTGTAGGTACGTGAGAATGGTGTTGCAATATCTATGAAGGAAGAGAGTAATTAGTGACTCTAGGTTTTTTTAATAGATTAATTTTATCCATTGAGTGTTTGTTTGTTGTTTATTTGAGAAAATCCTTTTTTTTAAAAAAAAATATTATAGCTTGTTTTTCATTTTGCCAGTTCTTTATTAGAGTTGTCTTCAATTCAAATCTGAACGTCTAACTAATATAATTGAATTTTTTGGGTAATTAGCGAGTTAATTCTCGTGGGAACGATACTGTTACTTATTTTATCTATATATTACTTATGTGAATGATATACTTGCCAAATCGCTAACAGCTAGTATGGAAAAATAGCTGGAAGTTATTTCTTAAATTATTGATTAGTTTTAAAGAAGATCAAGCATTTTAATTTAATTATTAAAATACTATATTTGTATCAATTTTATTATTTCATTTATTAAAATAATGTTTGATGATATATCCACTAAAATGATCAAATTGTGACAAATATAACTTTTAGTGAGCTAATTTAAAACATTTGATTTTTTTTTCAAAGCTAGATTTTGATAATTATAATTTTTTAGAGACCAAATTAATAATTTTAATGTAATGGTGTTTGAATATATTATATAACAGAAAAAGTAACAAAATTATTTAAAAAAATTAGCGATCAAATCTATAGATGTAATACCAATGTTTTTGAACTCGGACCGACTCGACCAGTCAACCCAGGGCGGGAACCGATCCGGGCCAAACTTTTGGATCGGCGCGCAAGTGACCTGGTCAGGTCAAGGTTGACTAAATATTAAAATTTGTATAAAAATTTAGAAAAATATAAACTTACCAAGAATCAAACTCTATCTTCCTACCTATAGGTTGTGTACCTAACCATCTTGCTATCAAGTTCGTCTTAATTTATATGAGTAAAATATTATATGTATAAAGTGTTAAAATTATTCTAACCTAAAAATCAAAATGTACATGTGACAAGATGACAAAAACTAAAATAGAAAAAACATATAATTTGGCAAAAAATATGTATATTATTTCCAATGAATTGGAAGATAAGAAAAAAATTATATTTATATAGTTATTTGATGTAAAAATAATTAAATCAAGAAAAATTGAAGAGCATAAATAAAAAATTTTATATAATCATCTATTTAAAAAATATCAATCAAATATTTTAAAAAAATTATTTGTAATTTTATGACAAAAAATTGTTTATAAATATTTGTATTTTAATTATTTATGACTAATGATTATAATTTTAAATTTATTTGTACACAATTTTATACATATATATTTTAATTTTTTAATCTATTTATCTAGTTTATCAATTGACTCGATAATTCAATGGTTGAATTAGTGACCTAATGACCTAGAAGTCAACATGAATCAATGACCAAGCCAATTTTAAAACATGAAATTATAAAGGGACATACTACTAGACAGTCAGCTTCTCAAGAGGTCGACTTCTTTCTCACCCAGTCTTATTTTGATTTTCGTGCCCATTATTTTGATTTTCATACCAGTTATGTTTTTTTTTTAAATTCGGGCACATATCTTGAAAAATTTTTGGGTTGATCAAAATCCAATTATAAATATTGAGTACCTTGGGAATGGATTGAATTCGTAGGAGCCAAGTTTTGACTTTTGAGCTGTGCCAGGTGTTCGACGTTTTCTTGCCTTTACATCCTTTTCTATGTCTTCGAGATCTCTCCATTTGTTTTTCAATGATTGCCGCATGGGTTCCAAGTGAAATACGTAATCGGCTTCTTGTTTGGCGCAACCACACAGAGACTTAACAACTAGCACGGTCAGAGCGAATTTTGACATGATTGTATTTGAGTGAGTTTGAGTATCTAAATTTAAGTTTATTTTTTAATTTTAATTTTTTATTTAATTATGTTATATTAATCAGTATATAAATAATTGTACTTTATTATATTTTATATCTTATAACATTATAATCAATAATTATAATAAATTTGAATATGAAAATTTTTATAATTTTTTTAAAAATAAATATAAATATTTTCAATTTAAATATAATATAATTAATTTAAATAAAAAATATACAAAATTGTGTTGCCTTAACACTTTCATTTCATCAATAGTATAATAAAAAAAATCAATAAATTTGATTAGAACAACAATGACTAGTTGATTATGCCATATATAAACACACTTACGTTCAAGATCGTTTAATATAATGATGATACACAATATCGCATTGTTTGGGGGCACAAATCCATAATATAATACACAATTTCACATTGATTTTTTTTCCTTTTTGTTTTGGGGGGGGGGGGGGGGGAATAATTTTCCATATATATATTCACACTTACGTTCAAGACAGTTACTTCCATTCATGTTCCATTATCTGTAATTTCTCCTTTTTTCAGCGCCTTTTGTTATTTGTGCGTAATTAAATTAAAAAGGATTGTCTCTCTTAGCTCAAAAATTTCCTTCAAATTTCATACGTATTTTTTTAAATTATGTAAAAAAATTAAAAAAAAAAATTGGCCTACAAAATAACACAAACAATCCTTAATATTAGATTCAAAGTCCATCCAAAAATGAGCCAAACTTGTTTCGGGTTCGCCTGTTTTAATATTGCTATTCGCACGATCCCTCTTTGGGGAATCTGATTCTCACTGCTCCTCCTTCATCATCACGAGTCTTTCCCTCACCTCTCGCTTGCGCCTCGCCTGGTCCTGTCAGACACTCACCTTTAATCAAATGAATTTGCCAGAATAGGGGGAAATAGAAAAAAATTAGATACAATTTTTAGAGTAGATTACTAATTTAATTTTTTTAAAAATTACACATGTTATCATTTAATTGCTGTTTGCCGGGGTGTGTCTATTTTACTGTCACGCCCTTCACTGATTCTCTCCATCTCCTTAAAAAATTCACAGTTTGTGGGGAATGGGGTTGTATGTTTCGTCCTTTCTGGGCTGTTTCTGATTCTAAATTTAAAATTGCTCAACACATTAAAAGTAACTTTACACCTCTCACCAAATCTAAACAATGTGCTGCCACATTTTGCTCTATAGAGTCCCAATTGTAAGGATATGACACAGTATGCAGTAGAGTGCCTACTTTTTATAAAAAAAAAAAAGTAAAGATTTGTATAGTACTATTGGTAAACGGACTATTTGTCTATTTTATAAATTGTTAAATTTAAAATTTAACAAGTATTTAAAAAAAAAACGTCACTTGAAATATAGGTCAGGATCTCAAATATAATAACATATAAAGGGACAAATAGATTACTTACTTTAAAAAATAAGCTGACAATTTGCTATCATGTGAAACCCATATAAAAAATAGTACTACTTGATTAATTAGAGGTTTCATTGCTTGCATATAACTTTATCATATTCATCCCAATATGCTTATTAATTTGAAGGATTTTTTTATTTCAATAAATTACTAATTTAATTAGCAAATGATTATAATTGTCTCAAATTATTTTTAAAAAATAGTAAATATCTTAATTTGATCTTTGAAACATTATCTCTTCAATTTTGTCTCAATTTGAAGGCATTATGACATTTTGCAATAAAGTTACAAAGATTCAACATAAACCAAAGCATAATCACTCCCTCTCTTTTTAAGATCTTACTTTTGTTTTTAAGTAGGTGTTGGCAAAAGTTTTCCAACACCTATGTCCCTATTAAATTATTTAAATGTGTTTATAATAATAATAATAATAATAATAATAATAATAATAAAACCATTTCTGCCTATTCTTGTGACTCCTAACCAATATTGTCGTTGTCTAAGGTGATGCATACTATAAGAAAAAATCCAGCAACAAGAAAAAGGCACTAGGGTTATCAAGATATATAGACATTGAAAAATTCAACTTCCTATACAAATTTGATAAATCTCATTTATGGGTTGCATTAGTTCTTCCTTTAGAATTTTGTGGAATAGGGATAACTATGTCCTTTAAGCCCTCTAGAGCCATTAGATAGGATAGTTCTATTTCTCCCTATATTTTTGTTCTTTGTCTGAAAAATTAGTCCATTTAATTGAGGAAGTTAGAATTAACATGAATTAAAAAGGTGTTTAGAGTCTAATTTTTCTTCTTGGCCAAGTAGAGTCATTCGAATAAGATTAGTAGGTGGGGTTGATCATGTGAGATCTACCTGATCGAACGGCTCTATTGGGCCCAATAAAATATTGAACAAGTAAAAGATTTACAAATATAATAATTGGGAGGATTGAGCTGAATTTGACCCACTTATTTATTTATTTTTATATTTTGGCAAATGAAATCTCCTTTTTGGAATAGCGACCGAGGATCAAGCAAAGAATATAATTTAGTGTCTCAAATGATTTTGTGATTGAAAAATTAATTTTCAGAGACCCGCATTTATTTTTTCAAGATTGTCAAGTGAGGAGATGAGAAAAAAGATTATTGAAATTACTAAATTTTCTCCCACCACAAATCTTGGGAAGTACTTAATTGAGATGCCTCTTATTCATGATAAACACTTGGGCTCAGTTTGGTTGGTTGGGTAATAAGTTAGTTTATAATTTATTTGACTAGTTTATAAGTTTGTTAGAAGTGTTTGTTAAACGAACTTATTTCATTAGCTTATAACTTATTTTAAAATGCTAATTTGAGTAACTAATAGCTTACAACTTATAACTTATATATTTTTCTTTTCTTTTTACCCTTGTTATTTCATAAAAATTTCCGTTACACCATTAGTGTATATACATGCTCAAAATCACCACAAAATGCAGGCAAACTTTTGTGGGACCTTTTCTTCCGGCTTCTGGTGGTAGTCCATCATCCTCTGTCACTTCCTGTTGTCATATGTCCTCGTTCGTTCGTCATCTTCTCCTCTCCATCCTCCGTGTCCATCTCTGTCATCCCCAAAATCCCCAAAATGAAGTCAGTCATCCTCTTTGCTAGCTTTTGCATCCTTGTTGGTGGTCGTCCATCCCCACTAATGGTCGTCTGTCATCCTCCATCACCGTCTATCCTCATTCTTTTGTGTTCCTCTTCTCCCTGTCCTATTTCTATGTTTTTGTTCTCCAGTCATTATATATATATATATATATATTATAATATTATATAATATATATATAATAATTATATAATATATATATAATAATTATATATACAATAATTAAAATTAATTTAATTAAAAAATGATATGTTTATTTGTATTATTTTGAGATTGTAAAATATATACCCTTTTATGTCATTTTACATTTATCAGCTACTTTAATAATTACTTTTACCAAATACTTTCAATTTAATAAGCTAACTTATAAGCTTTGAGTTAAAAATTAACTTATAATATTTTAGCTAGTTTATCAACTAATTTTACCAAACAAAGTCTTAAGAACCCACTTTAGATTCATTGTCGGTAAAGTAAATAAAAAATAGTTGGTTGAAAAATGAATTTGTTAATAACTAGCTGGTAGAATTTCTTTGTCTAAATCTATTATTTCCCCTGTCCACCTCTACACTGTGCAATTTATAATGGTTCCTTATTAGTATTTTTCAAGAGCTGGAAAAACTTCAGTGTAATTTCATTAATTTGGGGGCCATGATACTAAGTCCAACAAGGCTTATTATGTTATTTGGAAAACCCTTTGTTTTGCCCATCCTTTCCTTTCATCAAAGCGAACGGTGGAGTAATTTGTAAAACAAATTACTTTTAGTTTGGTCCCTAAAAAGTTATAATTGTATTTGATTTAGTCATTAAAAAATTATGTCTTTCAATTTAGTCATTGAAATATTATATTTGTTTCAATTTAATTTGTTTTTATTTTAAATTACAAAATCTATCATTATTAAATCTTAAAAATTTTTTTAAAAGTCACTTTGACAAATAAAGGAATAAATTGAGACAAACATAATTTTTTTTTTAAGAACTGAATTGAGATGATTACTCTTTAAAGGACTAAATTAAGTCATTAACAATCTTTTGAGGTTCAAATCAATAATTTACTCTAATTAATGCATAGCACCAGACTACATGAAAAAGACAAGCTGAAAATTTACGAGTATTAATTTAGCCAAGCACACAATATTAATTAGGAATAGATATATGGCCCTCAGTAAATCATATATACAAAATCATTAATTCTCTTATTCAAACACTCATCTGCCCGTTAGTAATTGCCTAATTCCCAAAACACATGCAAGGCCTTGAAACAAGAGATTCATGCAGTCTTGATCTAAAGGAGAAGTAAACTCATGAAAACCAACGCTCTTCCCAGTCCTGCTAACTCAATGACGAAGCCAATTTGCAAATAATATGCAGCCAATTAAACAACTATAATATATATGTTATCCTCATTCTCTTTATCTTCTGTTTCTCCCTTTATCACTTCTTTCAATGAGCTACACCTAATAATTTGAAGATCTTGAATGAGTGGAGCATATTTGAGCCATGTTTATCAAGATAGACATTGAAAAAGCCTACAAGCTGAACTAGAATTTTATTATTATCCCTTGGAGGGAAGTCAACTTCCTATGCAAATTTAATTTGATAAATCTTATTATGGGTTGCATTAGTTATTCTTCATTTAGAATTTTGTTGAACAGGGATATAACTAAGTCCTTTGAGCCTTTTAGAGGGATTAGACAGGGAAATCCTATTTCTTATTATATTTTTGTTCTTTGTACGGAAAAACTAGCCCATTTAATCCTATTTTCTATTTCCTATACAAAATATGATTGGAGTCTGGCTCTTTTACTTGACTAAGTAAGGCTATGCGATTGGGACTGGCAGCTGGAGCTTACGTGCAATTCACCTGATTAGACAGCGTTGCTTGGCCAAATAAGATGTTGAAAAAGTAGAGGTCTACATGCATAATAATAGAGAAGAATGAGTTAGATTTAACCCACTCATTTATTTATTTATTTTGCAAATGACATTCTCCTTTTTGGAGAAGCCACGGTGGATCAAGGAAAGACTGTGATTAAGTGTCTCAAAATATTTTGTTATATTTCAGGAAAAAAAAATTAATTTTCAAAAGACTCACATTTAGTTTTTCAAGATTGTTAATGAGGAGAAGTTTATGAAAATTACTAAATTTTCTCCGACCACAAATCGTGGAAATACCTTGAGATGCCCTTATTCACGATAGATACTTGAGAATCCACTTTAGATTCATTGTCGGCAAAGTAAATAAAAGACTAGTGGGTTGAAAAATAAATTCGTTAATTAATACCTAGTTGGTAGAATTAAATTATCTAGATCTTTCTTTTTTTTCCTATCTCTCTCTGTATACTATGCAATCTACAAGGCTTCCTTATTAGTATTTTTCAAGAGCTGGAAAAATTCAGTGTAATATCATTTGGAGGCCATGACAATAAGTCCAAAAAGACTCATTATGTCATTTGGTCCCTAAAAATTATAATTGCATTGATTTAGTCTTTAAAAGATTAAGTCCCTTAATTTAATTTTTAAAATATTATATTTGTCTCAATTTAATTTGTTTTTGTTTTAAATTGTAAAATCTACCATTGTTAAATCTTTATTTTCAAAAATCACTTTCACAAATTGAAAAACTAAATTGAGACAAATATAATTTTTTAAGAATCAAATTGAGATGATTAATCTTTAAAGGATTAAATTAAGTCATTAACGATCTTTGAGGGCCAAATCAACAATTTACTCTAATTAATTAATGTATAACACCAGTCTGCATGAAAAAGACAAGTTGAAAATTTAAGAGTATTAATGTACCCAAGCACACAATATTTATTAGGAATAGATATATGGCCCTCAGTAAATCATATATGCAAAATCATTAATTCTCTTATTCAAACACTCATCTTCCCGTTAGTACTTGCCTAATTCCCAAACACATGCAAGGTCTTGAAACTAGAGATTCATGCAGTTTTGATTTAAAAAAGGAGAAGTAAACTCATGAAAACCAATGCTATTCCCAGGCTTGCTAACTCAATGACGAAGCCAATCTGCAAATGATATGCAGCCAATTAAACAACTATAATATATTATCCTCATTCTTTCTATCTTCTGTTTCTCCCTTCATCACTTCTTTCAATGAGCTACACCTAATAATTCGAAGATCTTGAAGGAGTGGAGCATATTTGAGCCATGTCAAATGAACTATGGAATTGCACTCGTAAATATACACTGCACCAAGCATGCTTTGATGGCATGTGTCAAAAATGGAAGAATCTTCCACAATATTAAAAAACTGGAAGGTAATCTTATGCAGATTTATTCTTGACATAGATACTAACAATGATGCCATGTTAATTGGGGTGTCCATGATTTGAAGACTAAGCTCCACATGCAACCTTGCAACTCAAGCAATGACTTCAGGCCATTCTCAATTTGACTCTAGATGAATTAAGTAGTGACTCTAGCTTCTCTAGGAATTCTCTTTCTTCTTCAGTTTCATTTTTTATAAAGGCAGGAATATATCTCAACATTCTTAACTGTTTGAAACTTGATATCACTTCCGATAACATAAGTAGATCTTTGGCATTTGACAACTGCAAATATAAAAACTCAAGTTTTTTAAGTTCTTCAGCTCAATGGGAAATCTTGAAGCATGCAATATAGGAAGTGATTCCAAAAGAACTAAACCACCATTTTCAGAAAGATTTGATATCCCTTCTGAAGGAATACTTTCTAGATAACTTCTTCCAAGTATAGACAAACTAAAATACTTCAAGTTTTTCAAGTTCTTCAACTCAATGGGAGACTGCAGAACTCATCAAAGAAAGATATTCCAAAACAATTATGTTGAACCCATTGCATTCAAAGTAACTATTTGAAATTTTGATGATTAACTAACAAATTAAAATTACATATTCCTTGGTAGATTAATATTTATATTTTCAGGAATATGATCAAAGTCAAAAGGGCATCAAAGATCTTGAAGAGAAGTTATCTTTTTTTTTTTTGTCTTAAGGATAATTTTTTAAAAGCATTTGAACGGCAAGAATAATCATCTTTAATTTCTTGAGAATGTTTCAAATATTCTAACTAAGTTGGAAAATGAAAGAGAAGGATATTGAGCCTTAGAAAAGAAAAAGATTTTTAAAGACTTATATTTTCTAAGTATCAGACTCTACCAGTTGATTGGTACATATATCAATCGACTGGTTGTCCTCTGGTTGATTTTTAGCTAAGGGTCTATAATCCTATCAGTCGATTTCTTGGTCTCAATCAGTCGACTGGTACACTTTTATTTCAAATTTATTTTGTGCTCCAGTAATGGCCATTCGACTGATACAATTATAGCAGTTAACTGATAGAAATTGGGACAATTTAAATTTCAATAACAGAAAGCCACCAGTCGACCGTTAGGCTTTCATCAATCGATCAACATCTCATTAAAGTATGCCAGTCGACCATCGTGATCCTAGCAGTCGACTGCTAGCAGGATGACATTAGTACCAACAATTATTTTCTGAAGATTTTTGCTGATATCATCCTTGATTCACTTCCAACGGATTTGTTGCACCTTTGGCTATATATATTAACCTTAGATGGTGTGAAATCGAGAACAATACACTCTCTTTGCATCTGAATCTTAAAAAGTTAATTCTTGTCAATCAATTGCTTCTAGAGAACTTTTCACTTATGTACTTACTCTATTTTAAGAGTTACTTCTGATTATTCATCTTTTCTGATTGTAATATTCAACGAAGGTTTCCTTGAGGTTGTGTTTGAGTAAAAACACATTGTAAAGGGCAGAGATACCCTTGGGAAAGAAAAGTTCTCTGGTGTATTGGCATGCAAGTGCTCAATTTGTGTAAACTTATGATTAATAGTGAAATACTCAAGAAGTTGTCTTGAGGACTAGATGTAGGCTTGGTTTATGCTAAAACAGTATAAATACTTGTATTGATATCTCTTTCCCTTATCTCTTTAATTACTTCAAGTTTTATTTTTGATTATTTTCACTCCATATTCATTCTTTTTGACATTGCTATATATTTTTTACTGTCTTAAATATTTGACTTTGGTTTCAAAACTTCTTGAACTTCTAACAAATTTTTAAGAAATTTTTTATAGACTTAATTCACCACTTATTGGGAACCAGCCATTTCTATCAATTGGTATAAGAGCTTAGGCTCTTAACTAAAGACTTAATAGTCTAAGAGTTGAAATATGGCTAGTCATGGTGATTGTATTTTACCAGAAGGAAATTCCTTTACAAAACCTTCTAGTTTTAATGGTAATCATTATACTTATTGGAAGTCTAAAATGAGATTGTTCTTTGGTGTAGTATACCTAGATTTATGGGATAGTGTGGAAAAAAGGCCCCTATATACCAATAAAGTTAGTTGAAGGGAAAAATGTTCCAATACCCAAAAATGAATGGGTTGAAGCTAAAAATAAGTTTATTCATCTAAATGCTAAAGCTAAAATGATTATTATTAGTACTTTAAATCAAGATGAATACTTTAGAGTTTCTAGCTGTGTAAGTGCTAAAGAGATGTGGGACACTCTTGCAATTGCACATGAAGGAACTTTAGGAGTTAAAGAACAAAAAATAAGTACTCTCACCAATGAGTATGAAAATTTCAAAATGAAGAATGGCGAGAGCATTAGTGAAATGCAATTAAGGTTCAATCACATCGCTAACCATTTCCTAGACCCAATGATCATCCAATAACTGGCACAAAATAGGCTTTTAGAAATTAACAAACTTGATGAGAATGGAAGAGTGGTTAGAAATAAAGCTAGGCTTGTTGCAAAATGTTATAATCAAGAGGAAGGCATTGATTATGATGAAACTTTTGCACTCGTAACTAGCTAGACTTGAGACTATTAAAATGATGTTGACATTTGTATGCATAAACAATTTCAAATTTTTTCAAATGGATGTGAAAAGTGCTTTTCTCAATGGCTATATCATAGAAAAAGTTTATGTTGAGCAACCTGCTGGTTTTGAAAATCATAATAAGCCTAATCATGTGTTTAAGTTGAAAAAGGCTCTTTATGGTACAAGCTCCTAGAGCTTTGTATGAGAGATTGAACTTATTTCTTTTGGAAAATAGTTTTTGAAGAAAAAAAGTTGATACAACCTTACTTTTTAAAAAGAAAAATCATAATTTAATTATTGTTCAATTTTATATTGATGATATAATCTTTGGTGCTACTAATGAAAATCTATGTAAAGAGTTTGCAAAGATCATGCAAGATAAATTTGAAATGTCAATGATAGGAGAACTAAATTTCTTCCTTAGGCTCCAAATCAAACAAATGGACCATGGTACATTTGTGAGTCAAACCAAATATGCTAAGGAGTTGCTTAAGAAATTTGGAATGGAAAATGCAAAAACAATATCCACACCAATGAGCACCTTAACAAGTTTGGACAAGGATGAAGATGGTCAACCCTTTGACATAACAAAATATAAAAGTATGATCAGCTCTCTTTTGTATTTAACTCCAAGTAGATTGGATATCATGTTTAGTGTATTCATGTGTGTATATTTTCAAACTTGTTCCAAAAAATCTCATTTTAAAGTTGTGAAAATTTTTTAGATACTTGATTGGCATATCTAAAATAGGTTTATGATATCCTAAAGGATCTTCAAATGTTTTAACGGGTTACTTGGATGTTTATTTTGCAGGTAGCAAAACCCGATAAAAAGAGTACAAGTGGACTTACCAATTCTTTGGTAATTCTCTTGTCTCTTGGTTTAACAAGAAACAAAATAGGGTTGCTTTATCCATAGTTGAAGCTAAATATATTGCAATTGGAAGTTGTTGTGCTCAAGTTTTGTAGAAGAAGTAACAACTAGAGGATCTTAGTATTTTTCTTGAAAATATACCCATTAGATGTGATAATACAAGTGTCATATGTTTGTCCAAGAATCTTATCATGCATTCTAGAACTAAACATATTGAGATAAAACATCATTTTATAAGAGATCACGTTCAAAAGAAATATGTCTCTCTTGAATTTGTGTAAATGGATTTTCAATTGGTTGACATTTTTACAAAGCCTCTTACTGAGGATAAATTCAGCTTTATTAGGAGAGAACTTGGTATGAAAAATCCAAATAAACTTTGAATTATTTCCCATTTATGCATTTTAAATTTTATCCTTAAATTGATTTTCTCTACTAACCTAAGCATCGGAGTGTCCACTAAAAGTGTTTTGCAGGCTTTGTTCCTCAAAATTATCCTCTAAGGCACTCTTCTCTCACGGCTGTTGAAAATCATCAATATTTAGGGTTCTACACTCTTACAATCAACTTCCTTAGCTCTACCAGTCGACTAAATCCTCAATGGCCAAGTTTTTCAAATCTTAGAAGGTACTAGTTGACTAACAGTGATGTATCAATCAACTAGTAACTCTTTATTTTAAAACTTTTTTTAGTGTAGAAGGTACCAGTCGACTGCTAAAGCCTATCAGTCTACTGGGAGACCTTTTGATAAATCATCTTTTAAACTCAGAATATATCAGTTGATTGATATCTTTTTATTAGTCGACTAGAAGTTTTTTAAAATTTTTAAATTGAGGTACCCAAGAGGAAGTTGTCGACTAATAGATCCTAAACCTAAACCCTAAAACAAAAAAATTTCCAAATCTGCTGCAATCAGTCAACTGCCAAACCCTTAACAGTTGATTGCTAGCTCATTAAACTAGAAAAATCCCTAAATCTATTGCAATTAGTCAACTGCCAGACCCTCGATAGTCGACTGCTAGGTCATTTTCAGTGACAGTATAAATTGAAAACTTCAGATTTCGGTAGGTTATTTCAAAATTTCCTCAGTTGTGATCCTTTCTCTCTTAGTTGATTGATATCCCCAAGTGCTTTCAGGGTGATTTCTTCCAACTCCCTCCATCAAAGCTTGATTTCTTGGTGAATTTCAGCCCACTGGTACGTTTAGAGTGCTTCTATATGATTGATTTGGGTTGTTTTCATCTTCTCGTGGTTTCTCTTTCTCGGTTTCAAGTGTTTAATTGCCATGGCTTCTACCTATAAGCATGCACGAGTTAAGACAGCTTCAAATCAACCCTTTGGTGATCTTTTGAATGGAGATGAACATAAAGCAAAATGCAAAGAATCCTTTGAGAACCATAAAGTTATTCCAAGTAAGTATCTTAACTAGAATTCATTTGGTGGGCAAGGTTTTGAATTTTGGAACAACTGGATAATTTGGGGTTGAAGAAATATATAAGTTAAAAAGGGTGGTGGTGTGAGAAGGTTGTTAAAGCTTCTTATACAAATCTAGAGTACGGGGTTAGAGAGAACAAAATTTGCTCTAAGGTTAGAGATGTGATCATTGTATTAGATGAACCTAAACTAGGCAATATTCTAGGGATACCTACACCTACTCGTGATATGATCATCACACTTCCTTTTTACCCTTTTTTTTTCTCAAGAGAGGGAGTATACAAGACCATTTTGAAGGTGGACGAATGGAATAGGCAAGGAATTAGAATTAGTGAGATGAATGCTAATGATAGGCTGCTGTTATATGTTATAACTCACATTGTGTTTAAGAAATCTGGAAGCTTTTCAAGTGGTTGTGAATCTCAATACCTAGTTATGGCTTGTGTGATTCAAGGAAAATCTATGAATATTCCTTATTTCATCATGAAATGGATGGAGTCTTGTGCTAGGAAGAAGTCTCCTCTACCATATACAGCTATCATCTCAAGAATAATTGAAAAAGCTAAAGGAAATGCTCATTTCCGCAAAGAACTGAAATCTATAGTGATTGATGAGAACTCTTTTGGAAGAATGGGGTTCACCTATATTCACAATGAATGGAGAAAAATAGCTGAGAATCAAATTTATAAGAAGGGCCCGAGAAAGAAGAGAAAGAGCGACTGAAATCCATACTGATGATGAACTTGAAAACATGGAAGAAGATGAGCCTGAAGAATATGAAGAGGAAGCAATGGACCAAGCTGCCTTTAATTCCTTTCATAACGTAGAGAACATCCTGTTATTGAAAGAGTTGCCAGAGAACTCAAACAAAATGATGGGTATGATGCAACAAATGCAAGATGGTATGGCCGAAATGAGGGAGGGAATGGAGACAATTAAGGCGTAAATTTCCCGTCAGGAATCTACTTCCTCCGCTTAGAATGAGAAACTCCAATAGATGATAGACTTAGATATTGATATGCATATAGAGGAATAAGTTGCCATGAAGATTGAGGATGAAGCCCTCTCTTTTTACTAATGACAAAAGGGGGAAAGAAAGTTTATTTTATGCTTTTGAGATATTTTATTTAACTAACATTAGCACTTGTAGTTCCTTTTTTATTCTGAGTAATGGTTAATGTTAGTTAACTCACCTTTTGGATTATGGATTATTTATGGTTATTTTTTTTAATCTACTGATCAATACTTCTGCTATTCTATAAACTTTGTTCTGTTTCTTTTTGTAGATGTGGATGCTTGAATGATATATAAATTGCTTCTGCTGTGCTACTATTGGTTGATGAAAGTTTATGAATCCTTTTGAATGATATCTCTGCAGAAATAATCTTTTTGAAAATCCCTTCTCAATTTTTTTCTTGAAAATCTCCTCAAAGGAAGGGATATGAAATTCAAGGGGAGTTTTACTCTGCTTGAATCCAAGCAGCCGTTTTCAAAATATCCTTTGAACTTTAATCAAAAAGGGGGAGATTGTTGACCACATTGCATTCAAATCAAATATTTAAAATTTTGATGATTAACTAAGAAATTAAAATTACACATTCCTTGGTATATTAATGTTTATAAATATGATCAAAGTCAAAAGGGCATCAAAGATCTTCAAGAGAAGTTATTTTTTTTCCTTGAGGATATTTTGTAAAAGCATTTGAAAGGACAGAATAACCATTTTTAATTTCTTGAGAATATTTCAAATATTTTAACTAAATTGGAAAATGAAAGAGAAGAATATTGAGCCTTAGAAAAGGAAAGATTTTGAAAGACGTATATTTTCTAAGTACCAGACTCTACCAGTTGATTGGTACATGTATACCAACCGATCGGTTGTCCTCTAGTTGAATTTCAGCTAAGCATCAATAATCCTATCAGTCGACTTCTTGTCCCAATCAGTCAACTGGTACACTTCTATTTGGAATTTATTTTGTGATCCAGTAATGACCAGTCGATTAATACAATTATAGCAGTCGACTGATAGAAACTGAGATGATTTAAATTTGGGTAATAGAGAGCTACCAGTCGACTGTTAGGCTTTCACCAGTCGACTGGCACCTCATTAAAGTATACCATTCGACTATTGTGGTCATAGCAGTCGACTGCTAGTAGGATAACATCAGTACTAACGGCTATTTTCTGAAGATTTTTTCTAAATGGATTTGTTACACCTTGGGCTATATATTAACCTCAGATGGTTTCAAATCAAGAACAATACAATCTCTTTGCATATGAATCTTAAAAATTTATTTATTGTCAATCATTTGCTTCTAGAGAGCTTTTCACTTGTATATTTACTCTATTTTGAGAGTTACTCTAATTATTTATCTTTTTTGGTTGTATTATTCAAAGAAGATTTCCTTGAGGTTGTGTTTGAATGAAAACACATTGTAAGAAGGAGGGACACCATTGGAAAAGAAAAGTTCTCTGGTACAGTGGCTTGCAAGTGCTCAATTTGTGTAAACTTATGATTCATAGTGAAATACTCAAGTTGTCTTGAGCACTAGATATAGGCTTGGTTCAAACGAAACCAGTATAAATACTTGTATTAATATCTCTTTCCGTTATCTCTTTAATTGCTTAAAGCTTTATCTTTGATTATTTGCACTCTATATCTATTCCTCTTGACATTAATATTTTTTTTACTGTCATTAAATATTTGACTTTGTTTTTAAGACTTTTTGGACTTCCAACAAGTTTTTAAGAAATTTTTATAAACCCAATTTACCCCTTTTTGGAAACCAGCCATTTCTATCAAATTAAACTACCAATTTTTGACAAAAGCTATATGTCAAAGGTACCAGACAATCTAGGACTTCAAATCTACTCATGTATTGGATATTTGGAAAACCCGTCTTCATCTTACGATTCCATTTAAACGTAAAGGATATGAGATTTGTATATATTATTGTTGGTCCATGTAATTCAATACTCTCTGATTGAAATTCTCTCAACATTTTTTTTCATTTTTCAATATCATTTTGGGACACATTGTGAACGTATCTTCTCCTACTAGAATCTTTTTTCATTTTTATCTCTGATCACATAATGAGTCTTAATCTTTTTTAATTTTATTTCAAAGGAATCAGATTTAATCACTCCCTAACAAGCATGAAAACTCTAACAAGCAACAACCCATTAAGTCAAAAGGGACAAATCTCATGGATTCCTAAGTCAAAAAGCATATTCACCTCCTCACACCATGATTCTCTTAGAGAGCATATCAGAAGGAGCATTTAAGAATTTTAATGGAGATGATGATGACCATTGAATTTCAAAACAGAGGAGCCTTTCTTTAATAGCTAGAAGTTGTCTGATCAAATATTTAAGTCCATCGATCTCCTACCAAGCTGCAAATATATTTATTGCTGAAAAAATATTAAGAATTGCTGTGAGTTGATTTGTACGTCTAATTACGTAAGAGCCAAATGTGGAACAATCCCACTTCCTAGCGAAGCACCCGATAGCTCAAAAGTGTTCTGTCACTGAGAATAGAAGTAATTTTCAGAGAGTGCAGTGCACCGTAAAGGAAAACTCACGAATTTTAACCTGGATCCTCTTCTTTGCTCTCCTCCATCTCTCTCTCTCTAAAACAGTCGCTCTTTCGCTCCTTTCTTCGTTAGCTTTTTCAAATTCCCTGCTGCCCGCTACCTAACAAATTCGTTAGAGTTACTCATACATCCCTGCGCCTCCGGTTCCCTCACCTCTGAAGTGTTTGCTTCCTCTATGGTTGTCATAGAGGAGCTTTCTGGAGAACAATCGAAGAACGCAGCAGAGCTCTGTGTTTTATTCTAAGCCCAATTGCATAAATTAAAACCCCTGCATTTAGGTAGTCCAAACGCTGAGGTGGTCGTTGGTAAGGCTCCAGCCAAAAGGTGGCGGCAGTCATGGCAATCTGATGATGGAGTTCTTCCCTTGGCTCTCACTTTGTTTGTCGTGCTGTCTCTCTCCCCCAATACCAGCCTCTCCTCTCATCACACGATGGAGTCTTCCATTAAAAAGATTAAGAGCAAGAGCAGGATATTGAAAATATATGAAGGAAAGAAATTTGGATTTTGTTGTGGAGAGGTCAACCCTCCACAGCCACCAGCACACATGGGAATACGTGCTGATAAAAAAAAATTTTTTTAGCTGGGGTCTCACCCCCAAAACTTATGTGTGTGTACAGAGGTGACTTCTAGGGAGATCGACTTCTCCATAGTATTACTTAAGAAATTTTATGTCCATAAAGCTTTATATTTTATAACAACTAAACTTGTTTACAAACATTTAAGTGGTCAAATTTTAGATGTTATAAAAAAAAAAGAGTAGATGTTTGAATCCTAAATTCATTGATATTCATTTTTTTAATAAAATTAATTTTCACCTTTTCAATGCTATAATTTGATTTGTTCCCCTTATTTAACTTTGTAATATTTTAAGATTTTTACACAATTTACTTAATTTGTCATTAAATCCTTAAAATTTTATTTTTCAAACTAGTCCTTAGTCCACATTTTTTTAAAAAAAATCATAATTTAATTTTCAAAAATAAAATTTCTTTTGTCCAAAACTCTATCTCAATTGCAAGCTTTTATAATATCTCTCTTTTACATAGCAATGGCAACAGGGTGGGGTAGAGGCAGGGAGTGTCTCCCCCATCCCCGTCCCTACCCCCCAATTTTGGATCCATCCCCAGCCCCGATCCCTGACAGGGAAAAATTTTTATCCCCACCCCCGATCTTCGCTTCCCCGTGGATCCCTATGGGTACACCAAACCCCGCAAAATGTTCCCTAAAAATTACAAAAAAAATACTGGACAGAAGGTAAAAGGGAAGACATAGCCAAAATTTCAAAGAATAAGGAGGCAATATACCATCGTCCATCAACCAAAATATAAAGGTTGAAGTCTAAAGCAGTATACTCAAGATGAAATGTCGAATGCATACTTGAGAGGTTGAAAGACGGGAAGGCTAAGAACGACAACACGATGGCAAAGCCACGAACAAAGATGCCAATGAAGGCCACGAACAGCAATGGCAGAGGAGAGCCAAAGGATCCATGAGCATTAAGACTCAAGAGGAGACTGCCAGGATGTGGCCACTAAATTTGAGAAGGTGAAGATTTTTGAAGAAGTAGAGAAAAAAGAAGAGGAAGGCTCAGTTGGAGAAGCTTCAAAGATCAGCTGGAAGCACAGACATCAGGAGAAAAAGACAGTAGCATATGGCTAGAGTCGTAGCTGGTATCAAAGCTTGGGCTCTTGATTTAAGACTTAACCGTCTAAGAGTAAATATGGTTAGATCTAGTGAGTGGTTTATGTCTGAAAATTGTTCTTTCACAGAACCTCCAATTTTTAATGCTAATCATTTTCAATATTGGAAGTATGAAATGAAAATTTTTTTAATTTCAGTAGACCATAAACTCTGGGAAATTATAGAAAATGGTTTTTATATGCCTGTCAAGGAAGAACAAGGAAAATACATTCCAAAACCCAAGAGTGAATGGAATGATACTGAAAGAAGTTTAGTGCAACTCAATGCTAAGGCAAAATTGATTATTTCTTGTGCATTGAGTCAAGATGAATTTTTCAGAATTTCCAATTGTGCAACTGCTAAGGAAATGTGGGAAACTTTAGAAGTTGCATATGAGGAAGATCTTGTTGCAATGGAATTAAAGTCTAGAAATCTCATTAATGAACTTGATATCACTCAAATGAAAAATTGTGAAACCATTAATGAGATACGACTTGTGCTTAATCAATTGCAAGCTCTTGGTGTTGAACTTACAGGAAAATCTCAAATCACCAAGGAGATAGAAGAAAAAGAAAAAGGAGAAAAAGAGAAACCACAACCAAAAACTGAATCATCAAAGAAAGCTTACCTATCTTCCATTTGGGGAAATAGCAATTCGATGAGGAGAACACAAATGAAGAAGCCAACACTTGTCTTGTGGCCAGAAATAAAGATGAGGTAAATTCATTTGACTACTCTTTTGAAGAATTACAAGATGCCTTTGATGATTTACATGAAGAATCTCTTATACTTGCAAAGAAACTAAATATTTCAAAACAGAAAAACTCTTCTCTTGAAAATGAGTTGGAAACATTGAAAAACGAATTTTCTATTTCCAAGGAAGAGAATTTTGTTTTTGAAAATCAAAACAGAACTTTGCAAGAAGAGAATTTGATTTTAAAGGCAAATATCTCTACCAACAAAAATTGCTTTTGTACCAAGTGTGATTCCTTGAAAAAGGAGAATGAGGATCTTAAAAACACACTTAAAAAACTTTCTCAAGGTAGAGAAATTCAAAACTCTTCTGTTGAGAAACAAAGTAGTAGCTTTAACAAAATTGGTTTTGTTCTTAACAAGTCAAATCAGAAATATTTCGAAAACTACTTTGTTCCTACAAAAATGTCCAAAAGTCCACCTTGCACTTGTTTTTATTGTGGACTGAAAGGACACAAGTCTTACTCCTGTTTTTATAAGAAAAATCTTGTTCATGGAGTAAAAATGAAATGGGTTCAAAAAGGACCTCATGACCCAGGCAAACCCAAAAAAAAATTTGGGTATCAAAGACAAAGGATTAATTTGCAGATTTACCTCGAAGCAAGGAGCGGAAATAACTTTTCAATGGCTACATCATTCAAACTCCACTCTCTTGCATCAAAAGGAGGCAATGGATAAGTAAACATATAAGTTGGAATGCATTGTAAGAAATTTGACTGATATATTTACTGCTCTCTAATGCTTTTGTCTGTTCTCTAATATGCATTACATCTATCCTTGATACTCATGCATGCTATATCTGAAAATAATTGTTAGGTGTGCAGCTTATAGATTCAAATTTTGTTTTGAGCTAAAATCTTTCTTCCAAATTTTGCTCAAACTATCCTTTTTACAGCATCATGAAAACTTGCTTCCATTACACGCACATTTTTCTTGTCTTCACAACAATAAGATTACTCCTACCCATAGTATTTATCCTTGCTGTAATCTTATTTAAATATTTTCAATGAAATCAAATTTATTGCAAAATTGCATTTCATGGAAGCATAGCACTTTTATTAATATGGCATATCTTGAACATAATGTTGCTCCTAGTGCTCGAGATTTATTTGAACATCAAAGTGCTCCACCAAAAGTGTTTTGCAGGAGTTAATCCTCAAAATTATCCTCTAAAGCACATTCTTTCCTCTGCTCTCCGAAATCAGTAAGATTTATAGTTTTGAAGTTGGTTGGTCGACCAACACTCCTATCAGTAGTCGACCAACGAAGCCTACATTGAACCAATGCTTGATAGATCTTGCAAATAATCAATCAATTAAGATCATTAAAATTGTAAGAAGACAGGATCGATCAAAAGAAGAGCAATGAGCAAAACAAGGATATCAAAATCTTGAAGAGGAACTTCAAGAAGCAACAAAAGTTTGCCAAAATTGATGAGTATCTCTATCCTTTACTTCTTCATTATTTAATTGAATGATACTCCTTGATCTCAATTGTACATTCTGGCAAATTTTTTTTTACTGTCATACTTTCATTGCAATGACATATTGTTTTCTGACATCTTACATACTTGATCACAACATGACATATAAAAATATGTTAAATACTTAAATTATTATTTTTTAATACATCATGGTTTGAGCATTATACATATCATCTCTTTTACATAAGCTGTAACTTATGAACCATTGTTTATGGATTATAGTTTATATCTGATTATATCTTATTAATCCATATTACCTCAATTATGTTACTACATACTCTGATTATAATATGTTTTATCTTGAGTAAGTATGTAACTTGCTTTTGCTTTGAAATGATGATATATATATATCCATGTCAGAAAATTCTTTCTATCTTTAAAATGGATATATATTTTTCAAAATATATATATCCTTCTATTGTACAAAATTTGTGCGGCTGATTTTCTTTATCTTTCTTTATTATTATAATTTTTTTAAGTACCGTCATCTGAAAGAAACCACTTGCATTAAAATAAAAAAAAAAACAAACCGAAGGATTACATTGCATTAAAAAAAAAGGGAAGGTTTGCTCATAGATGAGCAATCTACAGGCGAGGTGGTCTCGGATTAGGTGGGTTGTATTGAATCATCACCCCTCGGCCATTCCTTGGAGCAAGAGACTGAGCAATGTCACGGAGGGTAGTGTAAATCCCATTCATACAATCAACACTTCTTTGTTGTTGATTGCAGAAGCATTGGGTAGACCAATAGAAGAACCTATCTATTCTTGAAGTAAGTGCCGCATTGTTGCGTTTAGCTAACTTCTCCTGGTCCTCTATCATCTTCTTGAGTTTCGTCACCTCCTGCTCCAGACAAGTAATTTTGTCTTCTGACGTATGGCATGTACTAATCTCCTCAGCTTCTTCGATCTTCATCTTCTTCTTTTGGTTCTCTTGAGATTCCTCCAAAGGTCTTTTGCCTTTGTCCTTGCCTAGATTCAAGTTTAAGTCGAGCTCTTCCTCCCTTGCCTCTACTGTGAGATCAATGAACTTTCTTGCTGCCATGGTTTGGAAAATTCAGAAATTTTTGTAGGAGTATGAAGAGAGAGGAATGTCAGAAAGTTATAGGCTCAGAGATGAATACTCTTTGTGGTGTGGTAATTGAGAACTCTGGGGCAGTCTTTATAGAGAGAAAATTATCACTTAGAGCCAACGAAGATATCTCTTCGCCGCACCCCTACACACTCATCCTATGGATTTTGCAAGCTGGAAGCCAGAAGTCTAGGGTACGCATGCACACCGATAACGCGTCACATTAATGGCAAAACCACGAAAGTCAATTTTCGGTGGATTTGCGGCTGATTTAATTTGTTTTGATTAGAAATTTTAAGGATTAATAAAATGGTGATATTCAGAACCGTATTTTTCTGCTTCGTTGTATTGTTCTTGAGAGCTTTCAGTATAATATACATGATTGATTGCATCATGCTATGATCACATGTATCTAAGAACATATGTTGTGTATGCAATTCATGCATCATGAGTGAAGGCTATGGCTAAGAATAATATTTCATGATTCCACATGCACTCATACAAAATGAGCTGTCAAAATTTTTACATGTACTCATCCTCAAGATACATATATAAATTCATTTTAAATGGGTATATAAATTGCTTCCTTTGTGATGAAATTTATCTTATCCTTTATGAAGCAAATTTGTTTTGAAAAAGGACTTTAAAAATGCTTCTGTTATGTTAATATGTTTTATCATATGAAGCAACATTCTTTTTGAAAAAGAAAAGATTTTAAAGATCTCTTTTGTTGTAGATAACAAAAGGGATGAAAAATATTGATGTTTCATATATGGATTATGAACTATATGCTTGAATATATCTTATTACACTAATCCATATATATTGCTTCCTTAGATGAAACGTTTCTAAATTCCTTCGAAGCAAAATGTTTTTGAAAAATATCGTGAATCTCTTGAATTGCTTCCACAATGCTGAAATTGCTTTACCATATTGAAGCATTATCTGTTTTGAAAAGAAAAGGATTTGAGTATCCTTATTTTAAATCACTTTTGCTATATGTTGAAATAATTTTATGCATATATGCAGAAATTGTTTTTCAGAAATCTTGAAAAATATTATTATTCGATTTATGGATTATGATTAATATTCTTGTTTATATCATGCTTTGCTAATCCATATATCATACTTCTGCTGTGTGCTGTAAATATTTCTATCATATGACAGCAAATGATGTTTTTTTTTTCAAAGAGTTTAATTTTTCTGCTATTTACTAAAAATGCCTCTTCATAAACAAGCAGAAATCATTTTCAATGAAAATATTGCAGAAATTTCTTCAAAAATCTTACTTCAAAATTCTACAATCAAAAACTGAATTTCCTTTATAATGATTTGGACAATCTTTTTCAAAGGAAAAATGTTATGAAATTCAGGGGGAGCTTTGTCTCACTTGAATGTATTTTTTTTTTTTGAAAAAGAATATATCTTGAAAAATTGGATATTCATTATTCATTATTCTTTTTCAAATTATGCAAGGTTTAAGGGGGAGCCTAAAACTCTTTCAAGTTTTATCTTTTGGCTCATTTCATTTGACATTAGAAAAATTTTTCTAAAATTTTCTTTTTACATGTCAATGAAATCAATGATAAGTTTTGATGTATCCTTACCCTATACTATATTGACATCCTGACTTAATAAAGGTATGTGCTTTAACTTCTATATATTGTGTTCCTTACACCTTTTTGTTGATGTCAAATAGGGGGAGAAGAAACAATAGAAAAATATGTATACGTGCTTATAACATTGCATTCATTATCTTGTGATACATATTTTTATGTGGTGATTTGTCATCATCAAAAAGGGGGAGATTGTTGACCCTAAGGCTATATGCCATAAGTTTTGATGATGACAAATGTATTTGAATAGTAGCATTGATATATATAAAGATTAATTATCATATATATGCTACAAGTACTTAAGCATGATTATGTTATTTAATATGTATGTTGCATATATTGAATCATGCTATTAAACTAACCATTGGGTTTGCAAGTAAGATATATTTTATAGGTTGGTTCAAAACAAGAAGAGTGAGGATTGTATTGAAGAACAAGGAAAAGCAATATCATGCTTCACTCAAGGAAAACAACATGCAAGGATAAAGCTCCAAGAAATGAAGAATTAGAAGATTTGAAGTCTTGGAAGCTTGGATGCATCAAGATAGCCTATGTGTTTAAATTAGGTAAAGACTAGTATATTTGTGCAACTCAATGATTTAGATTTGCATACATTGGCTCAAGCATTTTTGAACAAAAAGATAGTGAGATATAAAGTTTTACAAAAGTTATTTTTTGACCTTTGGTCACTCCTTGTATCATATCTCATAAATGAAAAATCGGTTTTTCAAGTATCTTAATCTCATTTGATAGTAGACTCAAAGATCTTTTCAACGGTATATTATTTATTCAAAACGGAGTCCAAATGAGAAATATATGACTATTCAAAATATAGTTTGAAAAACTGAAAGTTGATTTTACTGTAATAAAAAATTATTCTGTTCTGACCTATAGTCAGTATTTTAATTATATCTTTTAAAAGAAAAATAATTTTTGAGTAAAACTTGGCTCATTTGAAACTAGACTCCAAGAGCTTTCCAACGGTATATTATTTGTTTAAAACGGAGTTCAAATGAGGGAGTTATGAATTTTTAAAGAAAGCTCAAAATCTGGACTGCACTATAACGGCTATATAACGGCTATATAACGGCTAGTTTTGTAAAATCTTATATATATGACCTTAGATACACGATTTTGAGCAAGAACAAAGTCCTACAATGTGATATTAACTTCTTCTATCATCTTTGAGAGAAAGGAAAGCATTCTTGAGCCAAATCTTGCATATTCTCTATCATTAGAGTTATTAGAGCTTCATTTGTTTTCATCTACTCTTTAGAGAGAGTTTCTTTGTATTGTTGATTTTGATCAACACATATATTATTCTGAGTTGAGGTTCGCAAGTACCGGTGTTGGAAGAACTTGCTTTGGGTTGAGGAGGAGCCCGGATTCATAAATTCTTCATTGTGGTTTCGCAAATACCCAGATCGAATTTGTGTGGTTGTAGTGGTTTGCAAGTACCCGGATTAAACTTGCAATTATAGTGGAAATACTCAAGTGGTCTCTTGAGGACTGGATGTAGGCTTGGATTAGCCGAACCAGTATAAATCTCCGAGTTTGCTTTCTCTATCCCTTACTCTTTAATTTGTGCATATTGATATCTATTCTTTAATTTCTTGATCTTTATAATTATTTATCTTGACAGCACATTAATTTTCTGTATTGTATTTATTATCCTAAGCATTGTACTTTTACAGAAAATCATTTTAACTTTCAATTAATGCTTGTGAAAAATTTATAAAACCCAATTCACCCCCTCTTGGGTTCCAACCATTACTTTCAGTAGCAACAAGAGACGCAGGGCCAGAGAGCACAAGATGCAGCGGCGAGATGACATTTACATAGAACGCATAAGAACACTGAGGATGCGATGATCTGATTAGGTTAGGGATTTAGGACTTAGGGTACTCTTTGATATTAATAAAATAATAGTGTGTTATGGATATTAATCGTTTTCAAAATCTGAGTTTGAATTCTAAAAAGAGCTTTTTTTTCTTATTAAAAATAGTTATGTTTTTGTATAAATAATTAAATATATGGTAAGTGAAAAATTGCAATTTATTTTTTTAAAATGAAGATAAATTATTTTAATTTAATATATACATATATATGTATATATATATGGTTACTATTTCGAGGGCGGGGAGTCTGAACCCTGCCCCGTCCCCGAAATAGTAATGAGAGAGTTTTTCTCCTAATCTCCGTCCCCGTGGAGAAAAAATCTCTGCTGATGGGGCCCTGTTAGCAAAGATCTGACAAGGATTAGGGAATCCCTGCCCCGCTGCCATATCTACTTTTACATGTATAAAATTTTCAAGCTCAACTTTAAATTCGAGTTTTGAATATATTATGTCATTAATTTCTTTAAAAAAATACATTGAAAATATACTTTCAGTGGTGATAATTGTCATTGCCACAGAAGGTAAATATATATTTTTATTTAATAATTTAAAAATTAAAATTTATTTAACTTTTATTTAACTTCTTAATATTTTATAAAATTAATTTTTACCTTTTTAAGGCTATAATTTCATTAGATTTATTTCCTTTATTTAACTTTGTAGTATCTCAAGAGTTCTTATACAATTTATCTAATTTCTTACTAAATCCTTAAAAAATTTTACTTTTCAAAATAGTCTTTAGTTGAACATAGGAAAAAAATTAAAATTTAACTCCCAAATGAAATTTCACTTGCCCAAAAATCCATCTAAATTGTAGGCTTTTATAATATCTATTTTTTCATGTACAAAATTTTTAGAAGTTAAACTTTAAATCCAAGTCTTGGATATACTATTTTATTAATTTATTTTAAAAAATGTATACTAACTTTCGATGGTGACAAATTAGTCGCTACTAGTCACCAAAGGTAAGTAGATATTTTTATTTAATAATTTAAAAACTAAAATTTATTTAACTTTTACTTAACTTCTTAATATTTTATAAAATTCATTTTTACCTTTTCAAGGTTATAATTTCATTAGATTTATTTTTTTATTTAACTTTGTAGTATCTCAAGAGTTCTTATACAATTTATCTAATTTCTCACTAAATCCTTAAAATTTTTTTATTTTCAAAATAGTCCTTAATTTGGGTGCCTCGGGTTAAAAGCAATGCATGCAACTTTGTAACTTGGTGGACTCAAGCAATTTCTTAATTAAGACCATTGTCATTTTTTATTTCTATCCATAGTGCCTCTAAGTGTAATAGGGAGTCTAGCTTCTCAATGAATTATCTTTCTTCTCCACCCTCTTTTATAGCATTGGTATAGAACCTCAATCATCTCAATTGTTCAAGATTTTACATCACTTCTAACGAAATACTTGCAATATTATTTCTTCCCAGTATAGACAAACTAAAACACTTCAAGTTTTTCAAGTTCTTCAACTCAATGGGAAACCACAAAGCCCACATATGTCCCTTCAAAGAAAGATATTCCAAAAGAATTAAACTACCAAATTTTGACAAAAGCTCTAGGTCAAAGGTACCAAACAAATCCAAGACTTTTAATATACTAATGTATTGGATATTTGGAAAACCTATAGTCATCTTTTGATTCCATTTAAATGTAAAGGATATCAGATTTGGACATACCACTGTTGGTCCATGTAATCCACCATTCTCTATGATTGAAATCCTCTCAACATTTTTTCACATTTTGATATTATCTTGGGACATTGTGAACGTATCTTCTCCTACAAAATTCTTTTTTTTTTATCTTGATCGCGCATTAACCATAGTGCCATGTCTCGGAACACATCATGTATCTTTATCATTTTTATTTCAAAGGAACCATGTTCAACACTATCTAACAAGCATGAAAGTTTTAACTTTTCAATTAGTGACTCACCGTGACCATACGTATCTCGTATGCTACCATCTTTACCAAGAAATTCCTCTCCTATCCATTTATATATCAATGAGATTGGGAACACAAATCTCATAGTTTTCTGGGTATAATGATTAATACAAGAAACAACTTCTATGCGATTCATCTAGTAATTGGTCATAGCTAAACTTCAATATGGAGAATACCTTTGTCTCCAAATTTGAAGCATCCATGATGAACTTGTTAAGTTATTTTTTGAGTGCTCTCATGCTTCCAAGTTGTGCATGTTAGCCATAGCTCTTTCCACTATGATCAATACAAGTGAAAGTCCCTTACATTATGTAGCGATGTCCCTTGCTAGTTTGGAGTATAAGGGTGCAAGTTTAGGGTTTCCTCTCCAATTTTCAAGAAAAATAACTCTAATTCTTCTTTCTCTGTTAGGCATTCTACTTTGAATCTTCTATGAGCTTTCATTTTGGCATAAACACCCTTAGATCTTCTTGTGAATAACACTTCAGATTGAAAATTAATGTCTTTTGGGTGTGGAACTCCCACCATTTTCAAGTCCACTTGCTCCCAAACATCATCCAATAACAAAAACAAATTTCTTTTGCTTCAAGACTTGATAAATCTCTACAGCTTTCTCATCTGGGTTACTACAATTCGACTAAATGTCATCTCTAATCCCTACCTTATTTTTTATGTTGTCCATGATATTATTAGGTTCAGAGAACCAGACCGATCATTTAACCAGTCGAGACATCGGTTCAAGAGTCAGTGGGTAGACTGGGATCGAACTGTAATCGAATTGGTGATAATTAAAATATATATTTTATATATATAGTCATAAATAATTAAATACCCCATAAATATAAATAAAAAATTCAATTAAAGACTTAATATATATAATCAAGAACACAACTACAACTCCATATATCTATGTATGACTTTATGGATTCAAAACCAACTAAATAAGTAAATTTTATCATAAATAATAATTCTTAAATATATATAATTAAATTTGGGTTGTTGTTAAAAAGGTGTAGTTGCAGTGTTACACTTAATTGTAACTTAGAGCTGGCAAATGTCATGTTTGGGATAGGTGATAGGAAGAAAAGAATAAAGGGAGGTGGTGAAACTTGAAAGTCCCACATCGTCCAAGTTCTTGGAGGTTACTCTCCCTTTTGCGTATATATATGTGGCTTCATTCAATCACATTTCCTTCACTGCAGTAGTGGGTTTGTACGCTTGGGCCTACATGATAAATGGTGGGCTAAAAGCTTGTTTTGATATTCATTCAAGTTGGGCTGCCTCAGTTCATTTTTTTTAATGTGAATCGATTTGCTTTGAACCAGTGTGAAGCAAAAATCAGCCAGTTTGGACTGATTTAACTCAAATTTTGACCAAGTTTGACTATTTTTTAGCTTACTGATTTTTGGCTATGTCCGGACCGAACTAGGCTCCGGTTCACCAATTTTTTGATTCAACCAGCTAGTTTGGTTTAGTTTTTAGAAGCATGGATATTATCACTGTTAATACAAGTCGGTCGAAAATGAGCTAGGCAAGGACCTGCTTGTTTTTAAACGAGTCTAGATTTTGAAGTTCAGGCCCATGGGCCAAGTTTTTTATAATTTATTTATTTTTAATATAAACTCAATCTTTAGAGAACATGCATGTACTGTAATGTGTATTTCATTTTCCATGAGTTCAGAGAACATGCATGTACTAATAATTTTTTTTATATAAACTCAAAACTTTAGTTGTATAAACCAATATTATTGGAACCAGCTCGGTTATTAACCCGGTCTAACCTCTAGGTTTTTAGTTCACTATTGGGTCACCGGGTCAATTACTTAACCGGATAAATAAATTTAAAAATTAAAATATATATATATATTTACAAATAAATTTTAAAACAAGGGAATAAATAATATAATTTAAATTTTATACTTTTAAATCTTAAAACTATGATCATTAGTTATAAATAATTAAAACTAAATATTTATAAAGTCACAAACATTCATAATAATTCAAACACAAAGTCAAATATTAATTAAATAATAAAAAAGAAAAAAGAAGAACAAAAAGGACTAAAATTTAAGAATTTGATCAAAGTGTTATATAAATCAATTTTTTTGACTCAGATCAGTCATTAATTATAATTATCTCCATATGCCAATACTAGTTCCAAGTTTATAGTCTACACTCTTCTCCATAGGTTCTTATATTTTCAATATCCTTTTTACTTTTTGCAAGACTCTACACTCTTCTCCATGCTTTTGATATCTTCACATCCATAAATCATAGGCAATCCCTTTTTACTTTTTCCAAGTCTCTACACTCTTTGGTTCTCTATGCTTTTTATATGTTCAGATCCATAAACCATAGGCTTTTCTAAGCCTTTTCTTTTCCCTTTGGACAGCATTGGGAAGTGAGAAGGAAGAAACCCCACGCCTTGAACAAAAAGGGAATGATGAATTTAGCCTCAATTAGGTCCCTCTTTCGATCTTCCATTTCATCTTTTATTCCCAAGCCTTCCTGCCTGTAACTTTATGGATGAGAGGAAGGAATTGGGTAGACAACAAGACAAAAGGATTTATTCCTTTTAGTCTTAGTTTTAGCCTCTCGATCTTTTTCTTTTTCTTCTTCTTCAGCAGCCTCGGTCTTCTTCTTCATTTTCTACTAGCTCCTCTCTCTCTCCCTATCTCCTTTGCAATTTTTTTAAGAGAAGGATGGGTCAACTAGGCTAACAGTTCACTAGTTTGGCTAAGATCCGATCAGGTTGACAGGGTCTTAGCAAGGCTGATTGTTGGTCGGTCTAAAAAGGTGACCCAAACTACTCTAGCCTTGGGTCTCCAGGTTCTAGTTCGACACGTCAGGCTAGTATCGGTTTAATAACACTAATATAAACTCAATCTTCTATGAGTTTAAGTGGCATGGATGTACTGTAACTAGCTACACTAGAAAAAAAAAACAAAATTTAGTGGCTTTTAAAACAACCATTTAGTTATGTTTCTAAACGCCACTAACACTTTAATGGCGATTGTAGAGAACGCCACTATATTTAGTGTCACAAGCAACTTAGTGGTGTTTATTTCTAAACATGGGCATAAATGCCACTAATTCACTCAGTGTCATTTTGTAAAATAAGTCAGGGAAACAATGACTATAGTGGCGTTTACATGCCATAAACATCACTGTATAGTGGTATTTAAGAGCTCAAACATCATTATATAGGCCAATTCAGTGGTGTGTCTTACTGCAAACACCATTATATATAACAATTTAGTGGTGTTTTTCAAACAAACGCCACTATTATTCAGTGTTTACCAATGTACATGTTATTACATAAATTCATTCATTTAATATAGTCGAAATTCAGTCAAAATAAAAGTTGATTGTTAAACATATTTATACAAAATAATAAAATCCTAAGGAAAATCATCTTCATCATCTTATTCATCATCTTCATTACTTGATTACAAAACAATAGAGAGTTGTCCACTAGTACGGATCCATTTCCACTCCCTTGATCAAAAAGCTGCATTTATTATAAAAATTTGTAAATAAATTATCATTCTGAAACAAATAAATAAGTAATACAATTTTAGTGGCATACTTACCCTTTGCGTAAGATGCTGAGGAGGGAGCTGACTCTAAAAGCTACATCATCTCATTATATTGCCTAGTCATGTCCGTCATCTATAACCTGAAAATTTGCAACCTCGGTTTGTAATTCATGAACAAATTGACTAGAAGACTTGTCTACAAAGACGGAGTGTGCCTGAACACCTGAGTAGGGCATGTTTGAAACCAGTCCACGCATTCATCCAGGATACTTCTGGCTTTCTAAAGCCATAGCCAACGAGTCCTGTGTCGATATCTCAGTAGATGCGATTACCTGTGACTCAATTTTAGAAATTTTATCTTGCACAATAAAAACAATATCAACAATCTGATCTTTGAAATAAATTAACTCTTAATTTAGCAATTTAAATGGAAAACAACTTACACTAATATCTCTGGCTTCATCACTGATGAATGAGCCATCTTTCCTTTTGTGTGTCACAATCTACATTTCTGATTTACTAGCGGGCCTTCCAAACTTAGCAGCCTATATAATTAAAGTTAATTAATTATGAAATAAAATGATATATTTGATTTGAAAATATGTTTACCATCTCGATTCCTTTTTGAGCCAAACTTTTATTGCCTCTAGTATAATTTAGCATTTAACATTGTCTAATTGTCTTATTTTTTGTAGCTTTCTCCTAACAATTAACATATTATTATTATACTGACAACCTGTAATGTAAACAACATTGTTTCAAAGTATCATTATTAGATAACATGGATAATTTCGTTGTCTAACAAATGATGCCCAATCTTCCTGTGAAACTCCTTCCGAAACATTTGTTGATATTTCATCTTGTATTCTTATACCATTGTCACGAACCTTATAGAGATCTGAGCCCCTGTTCTTCCAATTGTGACCAACTTTTTTTATAATATTTTTTTTCTCTTTGGCACTATTAATAATGAATCTGGTCTAAAAAGCGAAAAAATTTATTAAGATATACACACATATATATATATATAAAATAAATTAATATTTATAAATTATTATTACTATATCGTTTGCAAATACTAATTCTTTATACTCTCGTGGAACCTTCTTCCACACCAGGTAAGATAGGGGTAGCGTAATGAAATTACGTCTCACATCACCAAAAAATGGTGATAGGAGGCCTGCAGCTTCTCTAATGAGCTGTACAATATCATTCCATTGTATTTTAACTTTTCTTTGAATCGTCCATAAATCATATACTGATATTTGCTTAATGCGCTCAACTTCATTTTCATTTGTAAGAATTGAAAATTTATTAGCTTATATAAATAATATTAAAATTAAACAATGACATAAAATTCAATTAATTTACCAATCGTCTCCACCATCCAGTAACCACCCTGGTGGGAACGTTGTTTGGAAAGTCGCAAGAAATGGAGTCTCGGGCTGTCCTGATAGTGTCTCAGGTTGTACATAACCAGAATCAAAAGAAAGATGTGACGCTGATGATGTAAGTAGAGTGGTCTGAGTCTCGGGTGGAATAATTGACTCCATGATTTGTGGCTCTGTACCACAACTAGCTAGTGGAATTGATAGAGGACTACCACTATTAAATGCATCATATCTAATTAATGAAAGGGTCTAATTTGCTTTTCTTCTTAAGTAATCGCTTCATTCTGCCACTTTTAAATAATAGAAAAAAACACATATTTAGCTAAACAGAAAAAAATAATAAATTAATTACAAAACAAATCATAATATGAAAAACTTGAAACAAGTGAAAAATACAATTCTCAATCTACATTGTCAAGAGTCTCTTTGGCTAGTAGTAGATCAGCTTTACCATCAGGGAACAAAGACTCCAATGGCTGGAGTTGATACGGCTCATTCTTGTATACCAACTCCTATTCGTCATCTCTCATATGATACAAATCCCTTGGTTTTAGATGAACGACTTTCTTCTAATTCTTGTCTGGCTTATCATCCATATAATAGGCCAATTGAGCTTTTAAAGCTTGTATATATAGTTCATCATCTTCATAATCACCAATGTGGATCTACTGTGAAAAATTTATGGATGTAAAGCCAAAGTCATCAGCAATAATCCCTCTAAGATTAGTCGTATTTGTCCATTTGCATTTAAATAGTGTTACTATAAATCTTTCACAGTAATTTAGCTTAATTATGTTAACAACTTGACCATAATAAGGCACACCTCCAAATTACATGTGGTCATCATTACTACTTGCATAATTTCTAGTTTTAAATGCACCAAAACTCCACTATTCTAAATCCTCAAACCTTCATCAAGTTCGACAATCAAAATTTAAATCTGTTGACATTATATGCAGTAAATCACTTTACTTTATCTAGGGGTCCTTGTGCAAGTAATTGAAGATCTACAAAATGGGATCTAGGATCCTTCATAATCTAAGAGGAAAAAAAGACTAATTAAATTAAAAAATTCAAATATTACATATACAAAAAAACTACTTACGTACTAAAAAAACCATCCAATAAATTTTTGATGCATTATTCTATCTATTTCAGCTGGAAATCGTGTGTGACCTCTCAATTGTCTCTTAGTAATCTCCCTAAACTCCCTGTGTGCAGTTGTCTTGACTAAAGCTATTATAAGTATTGACAATCTGTTTATACTCACTAAAGAAATGGATCAACTTCTTTTCAATTGGAAGACATGTTGATGAGCTTGCAACTTATCCATCAGAAACAAAGTATACCACTTAAAAACCCCCACTGGCCTTCCGATTGCAGGAAACATTTTATTACCTGCAAATGATTCAATCTTTAATTCATCATCAACATGTCCTGGTCGATTGACTGATGTCTCAACTCTATCCAAATATCTTGAACAGAAGGTTAAAACTTCTTATGCCATGTAACTTTCCACTATAGCACCTTCTGGTTGAGCTCTATTCCTTATATAAGATTTCAATTTTGCAAGACATCTACAAAAGATCAAACTGAAGTATTGTAATTGAAATTTTTATAAATAGACAACTTATTAGGAAAATTTCACGTGGAATTAAATTACCTCTCTATAGGGTACATCCATAGATATTGAACTAGTTTGCCCATTTTTGCTTCATCAACCAAATGAATCAGGAGATGTACCTTAACCATAAAGAAGAACAAAATCTCTATATTGCACAATGTTGCCACTATTCTGTCATGGAGCTTGTTCAAATCATTAATGTTGACCCTAAGGCTATATGCCATAAGTTTTGATGATGACAAATGTATTTGAATAGTAGCATTAATATATATAAAGATTAATTATCATATATATGCTACAAGTACTTAAGCATGATTATGTTATTTAATATGTATGTTGCATATATTGAATCATGCTATTAAACTAACCATTGGGTTTGCAAGTAAGATATATTTTATAGGTTGGTTCAAAAGAAGAAGAGTGAGCATTGTATTGAAGAACAAGGAAAAACAATATCATGCTTCACTCAAGGAAAACAACATGCAAGGATGAAGCTCCAAGAAATGAAGAATTAGAAGATTTGAAGTCTTGGAAGCTTGGATGCATCAAGATAGCCTATGTGTTTACATTAGGTATATTTTATATAGGCTGGTATACTTGTGCAACTCAATGATTTAGATTTGCATACATTGGCTCAATTATTTTGAACAAAAAGATAGTGAGATATGAAATTTTACAAAAGTTAGTTTTTGACCTTTGGTCACTCTTTATATCATATCTCATAAACGAAAAATCATTTTTTCAAGTATCTTAATGTCATTTGATAGTAGACTCAAAGATCTTTCCAAAGGTATATTATTTATTGAAAACGGAGTCCAAATGAGAAATATATGACTATTTAAAATATAGTTTGAAAAACTGAAAGTTGATTATTCTGTTCTGACCTATAGTCAGTATTTTGATTATATCTTTTAAAAAAAAAATAATTTTTAGTAAAACTTGGCTCATTTGAAACTAGACTCCAAGAGCTTTCCAACGGTATATTATTTGTTTAAAACAGAGTTTAAATGAGGGAGTTATGAATTTTTAAAGAAAGCTCAAAATCTGGACTGCACTATAAGTGCTGTAACGGCTATATAACGGCTAGTTTTGTAAAATCTTATATATATGACCTTAGATACACGATTTTGAGTAAGAACAAAGTCCTACAATGTGATATTAACTTCTTCTATCATCTTTGAGAGAAAGGAAAGCATTCTTGAGCCAAATATTGCATATTCTCTATCATTAGAGTTATTAGAGCTTCATTTGTTTTCATCTACTCTTTAGAGAGAGTTTCTTTGTATTGTTGATTTTGATCAACACATATATTATTCTGAGTTGAGGTTCGCAAGTACCGGTGTTGGAAGAACTTGCTTTGGGTTGAGGAGGAGCCCGGATTCATAAATTCTTCATTGTGGTTTTGCAAATATCCGGATCGAATTTGCGTGGTTGTAGTGGTTTGCAAGTACCCGGATTAAACTTGCAATTATAGTGGAAATACTCAAGTGGTCTCTTGAGGACTGGATGTAGGCTTGGATTAGCCGAACCAGTATAAATCTCCAAGTTTGCTTTCTCTATCCCTTACTCTTTAATTTGTGCATATTGATATCTATTCTTTAATTCCTTGATCTTTATAATTATTTATCTTGACAGCACATTGATTTTCTGTATTGTATTTATTATCCTAAGCATTGTACTTTTACAGAAAATCATTTTAACTTCCAATTAATTCTTGTGAAAAATTTATAAAACCCAATTCACCCCCCCTCTTGGGTTCCAACCATTACTTTCAATTAACATTTAGAACTTTACTGCACAATTGCCTAAAGAATGAACACAATTCAATAATAACTACAGTAACTTGATTTGGTAGTGTATTTCTTAGAGCTAATGGCAGAAATTGCTCCATGAGAATATAAGAATCATGACTCTTCAATCTGAAAAGTTTATGTTGCCTCAAATCCATACATAAGAGATATTGCTAGAATAACCATCATGAATAGTAATATTTTTTAATATCTTCAAGAACAATTTTTTTTCCTACATTATTCATGGTGAAAACCATTGGAGAATATCTACCAGTTTCATCAGGCCAAAGATCTGATCTAATACCTATTTCTTGTAAATCTTTCCTTGCATTTAAGTGATCTTTGGACTTCTCAAGCTCATTAAGCAGTGTGAAAACAACATTATCACAAACTTTTTTCTCTATGTGCATGACATCCAAGTTGTGACGTAACAAGTTATTTACCCAATATGGAAGTTCAAAGAATATGCTCTTCTTACGCCATTGTTGAGGGCTTGCATTTGGATCACTAACCCCTCTTGTTTTTTCCTCCATCCCTCACTATCCATATCTTTTCCAAACTCCACATTAATAGAAGAAAGTTGACTAAAAATGTCAAATTCAGTCAATTTTGTAAGTAAACCTCTCTTCTCCACTATACTATCAAATCTACTCTGAGCTAATCTAAATTTATGTCCAGAGTCTAAAATACGAAGATGCTCCATAAAACACCATTTCGACTATGTGAAAGTCGACAAGGAGTAGAGTCAAAGTTGCATACTAGACAAGATAACCATGTATGAGTATACCATCCAGATAAAGTCTTGAGACTTGAAAAATCATTAATAGTCCACATAATAATTGCACACATTGTAAAAATTTTCTTCGTCTAACAATGGGTATCAGAAGCAAATTGATAATTTGTCAAATCAAACATTTTCTAAGCTTTGGAGTCTTTAGAATGTTTGAGCAACCTATCATTATTCCTACCCTTTGCATGCCATCTTATGTGTTTAGCAGTCTTAGATGACAAAAACAACATTTGTAAATGGGCTTTAATGAAAAATATCTAAGTATTTTGGCAAGTCATTTTTTCTTCTTTCTACTTTCACTTGACACACCTTTACCCTTAGATTTCTATCTAGATAGATTGCATTTTTTACAGGCATCTTTGTTTTCATCATCCCCCAGTATAACATGCAATCATTCAAACATGCGTGAATTTTAGTGTAATTGAGCCCCAATTTATTGATAGTTTTTGGCCTCATAGAAAGATGTTAAAATTTTTGCATGTCTAAATACTTCTGCCAATAACTCTAATATCATTGGCATTGCCTTGTTAGTTTTCTCACACATATACTTGATGTGGTGCATTCTTATTAAAATTGATTATTTTGTAAATTTCTTACATCCTTCATACAAACTCTATTGTCTATCTTCAAGCAACTTATAAAACTCTTTAGTTTCATTATTAATTAGATTTGACAGAAAAAAAAAAGTCTCACCAACATCTACCCTCCTATTTTAACGTGGACACCAAATGCATCGTGGACCATGTCATGCATAGGATTATCCAAGTTAATTCTATCTACCTTCGAAATAGTTTCTACAAAGGGTTATACCATAAATGTCTCCCCATGTTAGGACCAAAATGTGTAACCTTGTGGGAATGCTTTTAGAATCAAGTGTTTGTGTACACCTTCTCTAACTTGCCACTTTTTGAATTTGTATTTAGGACATAGATACATAATTTTACCCTCAACAATATTATTTGCAAATGCAAAATCTAAAAACCCATTAAGTCTCTCTAAACATCCAGGAGTATTTCAGGGTCTAACAATCCAAGACTTATCCATTATTGTCACACCCCAATTTCAGACCTGTGACTGGTGCGGACAATGTCCAAACCCACATCGTCGTAAGCCTAACTTTCCTTTAAATTCTTTAAAAATTAAATCACACAATGAAGAAATAAAGTAAGAAAATATTTCTCTTTTTTCATAACCATATAAGAAAGTATGAATAAGATTCATACAATTAAATTACATGTTTTCAAATTTAACCATCCTACACATGACCCACTCGATTACAGAGCTCTCTAAGATTATTAAAACAATATATTTAAATCTGTTACCACACCCCGAAAAAAGGGAGGTATCATCGGCATGCTTGTCCTCAAAGTTGAAGGGTTATCTTTACCTGAAACTATGAAAGGGTGAGTCTGGTCCACTTGACTCACCATAAATAGCCCTACTACAATCAATTATGTATACCAAAAGTACATATAATTATGCATAAACATGTGAAAACTCACAGCATTAATAATTCATGAAGTAAATGTATATCAAGAGGAATTCATAATGAGAAAGTTCATAAATAATCACATGCACCCCGCTGAAGGTGTATTATTCCCGTAGGTGATATTCCTACCCGAAGGCTATCCTGCCCGTAGGGAATATTCTCGCCCGAAGGCATTATTCCGTTCATAGATGTCATCTTGCTTGAAGCCATATTTTTCCAGTAGGCACCAACCTTATTTCACCCCCGCCCTTAAAGGGACGTCAAATAATTTATCCTTATTTCACTCCCGCCCTCAAAATGACTCAAATAATTCAACCTTATTTCACCCCCGCCCTTAAAGAGAAGCAAAAGTGTAGGAAATCTCTGTTTTTTTTTTCAAATAAAATCACATGCACAAACCAAAACATCCATATGTACATCATGAACTTCAATAAATTCATGTCATTCATAATAATCAATGCATATCATATTTTCTCACAAGATTTAATGCTAATGCATTAATAGACACATAGTTACAAAGATATCAACATCAATCATTCACATGAACTTCCTTTGCAAGTTCACTCCATGCACAAATAGTATCTCAGTCTAAATATATAGAAAGTATATTCATTTGTTATTTTATTATAATTCTAAAAATAAATCAAACAAGGTATAGCTAGATCCCTCACCTCGGGTCTAAGCAAGATTTCTACATTTTATATCAATCAAAGGATATCCAAAATTCCATTGAAGGCTCAAAGCTTACCATGCATTTCCATTGGGATGGTCTATTCTCTCATTTTCCTCAACTCTTGTAACATTCAAAAATATGTATGATTACTATTTACATGAACAGATATTATTCATTCGTTCGATTACTATTTATATGTATTGTAACTATTTATATGTATATTTATTATTTATACATATGGTAACTATTCATACGTATATTATTGTTTATATATACAGTTACTATATATGAATACTATTTATACATATGGTTACTATTTATACATAATGTATAAATACATATGATCACTATTTATACTAGGAAAAGTTCATTTCTAATGTAGAGGATCAGATAAAGTTGTAACCATAGAACATATTTAAGAATATAACCTCTAAAATTTAAAGACATAAGAAGAGCATAATATCCTCACATTAAATCTAAGTTGCAAAGGAACGACCTAAAATATCATAGACTTAGCGCTAGAGTAAGAAAAGTTTGAGGAGAGGAAATAAGAGAAGTTGAAGATGTGAGTTTAGAAGTGAAATAGAATGGTTTAGAAAAAGTCAAGGGTACTATGCATTAATAAAATATTTAATTTACTATTTATAAAAATGACTTTTCTTTTAAAATAATTTAATTTACTATGTACAATGCAGGTTACTATTTGGTTGTGTAGTAAATGAACGTCTTGCACGAGGTGGCTGAAAATTGGTTACTATTTAAAACAAAAGAAAAAACTATCCTTTCTCCTAAACCTTTAAGTTTCTTTACACTTTAGTTCTTTCATTTTAGTCCCTAAGGGGATTTTCTCACATAAAACATGATTTTTCTCCCAGTTTTTTTCAAGTTCCATCTTATGCCCAATCCAGATTTCATTCATGAGATAAATGTCTTATCATATCATCCATCATACCTCACAATTTATGCAATTTGTATGTGAAAATCTATATTTTAATCAATGTACATAAACAAGATAACAATATTCACATAAGTATACAGAAATTTAAATAGACAAAGAGATCATTTTCTCTATTAAATTACTCCAAATCAAAATTAGTACTCAGCCATGATGACCATATACGTGAATAGTTCCATGAATAGTTCCGTATAGGTGAATAGTACCATATATTAAAATTTTTTTATGGGTATTACAATTATGTTCTGTGACCAGTCAAAACAATATTTTTTTTATTAATTATACACATTTTATAACTAGCTATACATATTTTTTTTACAACTTAAAAATAGTAAAAACAAATTCTAATTTTTTTTTCGTAAATCTCTAGTAAATTTCTAATCATGTCCACAGAGCAAGCAATTGCTAATATTATTTGAGTCGCTCTCAAAGTTCAAACCTTCCATTCACACTATAGTTGGTTAGTTGGTGTTGGCATGTACAACTTAATTTTGAATTAATTATATAATGAAATTCAAATTTAATTTCTTACTACAACACATTAAGCACAACAATAACATACAATAATAGTCTTTAGAGTCAATATTAAAAAAGAAGCTACAAAATTAAATATTCTGACCTAAATGAAGTCAAATTCTCAATCCGTGCATTAAGAAGCAGAATGGATTACTAAACTGAAAAAATAAATCAACAAGAAAAATATCTTTAGAATTTACACATGCCAATAGTACAATGAAAGAAGGAAATTATAGAAGTGAATTTTAAGCATTACTCACTTGAAGCATAGAAGATATGGGACAAATACTTAACACTGGAATCTCCAATTAGTAATAGCTTATAAAAAGTAATCACTGCAAAAAAAAAAATTCAACTCGAATAAATGATGAAAATGAAGTTATTCATTATCCATTAAGAATAAAAAACAGTATTTTTAAGGACTAAATTGTTAATTTTTTTAGTTTAAAAAATTATACGAGTATTAGTATTCTCTTAAAAAATGTTAAAGGCCATTGGGAATTTTTTTTTTTAAAGTAGTATTAAGTTAGATATTATAGAGTTAGGGATCAAGGTACTAGTATATTATCTAGGTCATAAGTTTAACATTTTGAAACTCATAAGAGGTCGTTGTCATATTTACTGGCACTACAAAAAAATTGAAGGTTGATGGAAATGTTGCTTTACAGGCACAAATTAAGTTAGAAGGCAATTCATCAATTACAATTCATTGTAGTACTAGTGTTGGTAATAAGTAAATATATATATATATATATATATATATATATATATACACCTTTGCATCTAAGTACTCACGTAAAAAGATGAGGTGATAGAGTTTTCCACATCTAAGCACTCACTTAAAAAAAGGAGGGAAAATCATACTTAACTGAAACAAAGGCCCAATGAGACTCTTGGAGAAAGCTTCTTCTTCTCTTTTTAGTGAGACATTTTCAGTAGAAGCTTGTGATAACTTCAAAGGCAATTGAATCTATATATTAAGCCAAATCTAACCATATTATGATTTGTCAAATTTATTGCATTTCCATAACCAATCTATTTATCAGCAATAAAAGAAATACTAAAACAAAGGAGAAACCAAATAGTACTACTGGAACAGAGGAGAAACAAACAATATTTTAAAAAATCAGAATATGAAACAAAAGGAGAAACCAAACAACAGAAAGAAAATCGAATTACCAAAACAGAGGAATTGAGGAAGTTTCTAGTTCAAATGAACCATCTCTAGTTCATTTGAGCCATAACCGCTTAATTCTATTCATTCAAATCAAATTTGGTTCATTCGAACCAGAACAAACCAAATTCAAACCAGTGACATGGATGAGGAAAAAAGGGATGGGAGAGAATCCAAGATAGGGAGAGTGAGCCAGTGAGCCACGAGGAGAACGAGACGAATTTACGTGGGAAAGGCATCACTGTGAGGAAGCACAAGCAGCCAAAGATAGAGGTGAAGTCAAGTTGACCGAGCAGAAGGTGGCGCATGAAACTCACTCGCGCCGGGACAAACTATCGGACTTTAAGGACTGGCCAAACTTGAGGAGGAAAGCTTCCTATAAAGGTGGTGAGATGCCAAACTCACTTTCATCAGCGACGATGATTAGGGTACAACGAATAAGGAGGAAAGGAGTGGAAAATTTGGGAAATATCATTCACTTGAGGAAATGGAAATGAGAAAACCCTAGATAGGTCTAAATATGAAATAATTTAGTGGCGTTTCCTAATTGAAACACCACTAATTCGTGAAGTTTCAATTAGGAAATGTCACTAAGCTACTTTAGTGGCGTTTACTCTATGAAACACTACTACTTAGTGGTATTTACAGAGTAAAACGCCACTATTTAGTGGCATTTATAGAGTGAAATGCCACTAAGTAATGACGTATACTGGTTTTAAACGCCACTATAGGCCTTTTACTATTTCAAAAATATAATAAAAGTTACCACAATTTATTTTTATATCCAAAACGCTTCAAAAATAAACTAAAGACACAAAAAATAGCCCATATTAAAGTGTATGCCAAGCCACTAATATTAACATGAGTTTAGAACCAATAACTAAACTTTTATAAACGAGTGTCTTGTTAAGTACTTTCATAGATGCCACTATTTTTTTTATTTTGTTTACTAAATAACATTTTAATATAAAAATAACTTATAATAATTTAATTATATTTTCAAAATAAGATAAGAGTAGAGGAAATTTATTTAACTCCCTACTGTTCACTGATATTTTAACTTTTCACATTATAATTTATAGTACGGAATGGAATTTGAAGTTAGTGACTCGAATCTCTAAAATCATAACATTGACTCCTCCAAAGTCCAGGCTCCAACTATGGCTAGTGAACCTGATAGAGACTGAACTCAGAAAGCATTGAATATCTGGAACAAGGACCCATTCAAACCCTGGTCGAGTTATGTCAAGAGAAAAATGAACTAAGTTTCTCATAAAATAAAAGGGAAAATAAATTGTTCTCTTCCCCTTAATTTATGATTTTGGAATTGGTCTTATCTAGTTCTCTTATATACACACCAAATTAATTACCCAAGAGGCCAAGACCCCCTTCATTCACCCACATGCCTCTTACTTTGTTTAGACATTTGATCCCTCCTCTTATCACCCCCGTGTCAGCACTTCCTCTATCCTCACTTTCTCCCACCCTCTCTCTCTACAATCACACCAATCATTTTCCCATCGTGAACATTGTTACTCCGCTCTACTGTTTACCATTGTCGACAATCACCTCATCGCCATGTCTAATCCCAAAACAAGCCTGGGTTCTGAAAAACATCCTAAGAATGGTGTTTTCCATTGCCATTTCTTTCGCTTCATCATCTACCACGAATCCCAAACTATTGCATTTTCCTGTGCCCTATGCCACTTGGACAAATCAAACATTTAAAAATAATAATGTTTGTATATAGTAGTGTTTAATACTAAAATGCCACTATATAGTAACGTTTATAGTGGCATTTACTCACAAAACACCACTATTGTTGATTTTAGTAGGTAATAAAGAGTCACTATATCACTATTTTTTGGTAGTGCTAGCTCCACTGAGAACAAACATATTGAAAAGAATAATACTTGAAATTCATTCGCCTAACCACTAAATGGCATAAATTGATAAACATAATCATAATCTGCATTCTTTTCATCACTACTGTAGGGGTTCATTTCAGATGAAATAATCTAAATTAAAAAAATTATTTCATGACATTAAACTATGCTATAAGTTATGTTTTAAAATAAATTACAACACTTCCTTCACCTGAAAGTATTAAAAATTATATACTCTCTAGGTTATAATAGTATAATTTAATTATATAAAAAATTAAAAAAGATTAGCACACGCGCCAACTTCCTGGGCCCGTATTGACACTGCTAATATAAACCAACGATACCAACACTCTTTACTTCAACACTATTTCATACTTTCTCAAGCATCAAATCCAAACCTACTATGTCATCAGTAGGAAATAAAAAGGTTAGAGTAAAAATATAATCCGTGTGGTAATGGGCTGAGGTATGGGTATCTCAACTTTCTTTAAGGAATTTTTCACGTTTCCTACTAATTAACTTTGCTATATTACTTGGTGCAAGGTTACTTAAACGTGTTATCTCCATGATATAACAGTTCACGATTCGTCTGTTTGTTTACTACCTCTACACATAAAAAGTAAACCAAACTCATTTTCTTCTGTACATTCTCTACCCAAAATATGACATAAATATATATCTCATATATATTTTTATTCCATCTCATATATATACACAAACTTATCTATATATATATATATGTCTGTGTGTGTGTGTATTTTCCTTTCATCTCATTTTCTCTATTGGCCATACAACATTCCACAATGACACATATATATAGTGATTATTGGAATTCGTTTGTCATTGGTTGGAATAAAAGCATTTAATCAACTTGATATATAGTGATTGTTGGAATCAGTTGGTCATTGAGAATAAAAACTTTTAATCAACTTAATTGTATGTAATCATTTTTAACAATAAATAATCATTAAGATTGTAACATCAAATGTCCTAACAGATATATATATATATATATACATACAGACACACACATTTAAGCGACTAATTTTAATCACCCTAAAAGGATGTCAACGTAAAGCAATCAAAGAGATTTTATATTTTATTTATTTTAATATTTTATAATAATAAAATCTATCAGTTAATTAATTAGACAATCTGTAACTTATCAAAAACGCTTTTAATAAGTTATATAGTTTATTCACAATTACTTAAGCTTTTAATTATTTTATCTGATATACTGTATCTGTATGGTTGTTTGGATGCAATGCGATTGAACAAATTATATTTCAAATCCATTTAATACCATATATATATATATATATATATATATATTGAAAGATGAAATTATAAATATTGAGCACCTTGAGAATGGGTTGAATTCGTTGGAGCCAAGTGTTGGGTTGTGCCCCTCGCTGGTGTTCGTCGATGTTTGCCTTTACATCCTGTTCGATGTAACTCGAGATCTCTCCATTTGTGTTTCAAGGATCGCAGGCTGTGTTCCAAGTCATGTACGTAATCGGCTTCATGTTTGGCGCAACCACACAGAGACTTCGCAGCGTCCCATATTATTTCCACCACTTGATCCATCCTATATGATGCCACGATCCCTCTTAAATGCTCGCAGGATCCTGATTCTTAATACTTTCACCAACACTGAGAAAAGACACTGAACAAAGAATCACAGAACACCACTCTTCCCTTATCTGATGCTTCGGTCTATTTTATGTCAACTCACTTGTTCGAGAACTCGTGGAAGTCTTCGAACTCGGTGTTATCTACAACTTCTTATCAGCGAAATTGCGACGTGGGGCTGACATGCCCGGAGGGCCTAGAACGTTCTTCGCGTGCGCGTCGGACTCCGAGCGATTGATTTACTTCGCCGGCGGACACGACGAAGAGAAGAACGTGCTGAGGTCAGCGCTGGACTATGAGGTGACAAGGGACGAGTGGGTCCCACTCCATGACGTGGCAAGGGAGAGAGACGAGTGCAAGGCGATTTTCCACCGTAGAAGTGGAAAGTTCTGCGTGATTGGCGGGTATTGCACGCAAATGCAAGGGAGGTTAGAGAAGCCACGTGGCATGGGACCAAGTGGAGGATCAGTTCCTGGGCGCTCCACGTGTCCAAGACTTGCGTTGACGGTGGTGATGATGCTGGGGAGGTTTACATGTGCAGGGAGGGTGACGTGGTAGTGATGAGGGACTCCACATGACATGAAGTGGCCAAATTGCCTGGTGAGATACGGGAAGTGGCGTATGTGAGAGTATGGGAAGGCAATTGGCGCGCGGATCTTCTATTGGGAGAAAAATCAAGTAGAAGTAGAGGTCTGTTCAGTTTTTAGTAACGATTTTTATCGTTATTAAAAATCTTTAACAACAGTTTAGCAATAATAAAATTGTTGCTGATAGTTTTTAACAACAGTGAAAATCGTTGTTAAAAATTGAACAGGTGAAATTCCAAAAAGAGGATCCGGATCCTTGGTGATTGGGTCACGTGGGTATGCAGAACTGTATATGGGCTTTCTATTGGACCTTAAGAGTAAATCATGGACAAATTTGAGAACCCAATGGGTCTACGGGCCACGTTCAGTCGGGCTGTCCTTTAGAGGTTTAAGACATTAGTTTCAATGTCATACTTCGGCTGTCCTTTTTTTGGGTTTAGCGTAGTTTTTAGAATTAACGAAGTTGTACTACATCAGAGTCGCACTATTAAAAACAACCCTTTCTTAGGTTCTCTTCGGCTTCCCTAAAGACCAAAAAAAAATAAAAAAAGAGAGGCAAAGTTCTAATATAAGCAAGTTTTGTTGTTTGTTGGGGTTTGTTTAGCCGTCCTTTTCCTATTTATTAAATAGATACGAGTTGAGAATTAAACCTTTATCATAAAACACCAGATCAATAGTTCAATATTCATCCAAGTCCTAAAACCATAATAACATAATAGATGGAAAACGCAAGCTGAAAACTTAGAATTATTAGTGTATCAAGCACGCATGATTAAACAATATACTTAAACAAATAGACTCATGTACTTAGAATTTAAATACATTTCTCCTTTTCTAAATAAATAGACTAAAAGCCCACAACTACACGCAAGTTCTTCAAACAAGAAATTGAAGCGAATCTTGATCAAGTAAACTATATGATGCGCCACATGCTTGATTATATTAATGTTGACCTGCAATAATAAGCAACAAATTAATTATAAGTAACAATTATATGACAGAACAAAATACATTAATTATAGGGACTCTATATATATATATATATATATATATATATGTAGTTACCTCTCTCTTCCTCTCCTTTATATAGATTTGAATTTAGATTGTAATTTGTGCTTGTCCTCCCATTTCAAATTGTCCCACCACTGTCGTTCACATTCTATATCCCTTAAGTTATCCATGGCAGAGCTGGTATCAAACGGTAACATTTTGAGATTTGGACATCTTAATATTTTGATGGATCTTAGGGAGGGAAAAGGCAATGTAATCTCACAAATGCTCTTTAGCTTTGGCAAATACCCCAAAATCAACTCTAAAAGAGATGAGAATATATAATGATCACCCGCCTTCTCTATGCCTTTCTCATCTTTTATCACTTCTTCCAATGCCTCATTGTTCATAATTATAAGTTTTTGAAGAAGTGGAGCATGCTTCAGCCATGTCAAATGAGTTATTGAATTGCATCGGGAAATATCCACATAAGAAAGCATACTTAAATAACATGTTTCAAAAACAGAAGAATCTTCCAGATTGAACAAATATAAGAACCTCATTGATTGAAGCTGCTTCATTTTTGACATGGCTGGTAATAATAATGACATTTTAATGTTGACAACCATATGTTTAAGATCAAGGACCCTTATACAACTTTGTAACTTGGTCGACTCAAGTAATTTGTTTAGGCCTTTCTCTGTAATTATAACTGTCCATATCTCCTGAAGGTTTGGTAAGGACTCCAACTTCTCTAGAAATCCTCTCTCTTTGTCGCTTTCAATTCTTTCATCGGTCTCATCATAAATGAATCTAAATACTCTTAATTGTTCAAAATTTGATATGACTTCCGAAAATTGAATTAAAAAATTATTGAACTCCATTATGGCGTTCATATTCAAAGAGAAAAACTTCAAGTTTCTCAAGTTCTTGAACTCAGTGGGAAGCTCTAAAATTTGACTCAAAGAAAGATATTCCAAAAGAATCAAACCACCAATTTCTGGAGGAAGATTTATGGAGTCATCACCCTTAAACCACAAATGCAAGACTTTTAATTTTCTCATATATTGGATATTTGGCAAATTTGCAATCATGTCATCAATGTTTCTAGGTTGAATCATTAGAGTTATGAGATTCGAACAAGGCACAGTTGGGAAAATCAAGTCACCATGTTGCATAATTGAAATCCTCTCAACAATTTTCCATGTTTCATCATCATTCTGGGACACCGGTGTATCTCCTTCTACTAAAATTATTTTCTTGTTTCTATCTTGATCACGTGCTAACCACAATGCCATGTCTCGAATAACATCATGGAGCTTAACTGTGCGATGACAAAAGATATCATATTCAACACTCTCCAACAAGCTTGATCGCTTTAACTTTTCAATTACAGACTCACTGTGCTTATACATATCTTGTATTCTCTTTGTCCCTTCTTTAGCAAGAAATCCCTCTGCTATCCATTTATCAATGAGATCAAAAACCTCAATCTCATAATCTTCTGGGAACAGTGCACAATACAAGAAACAATTTTTGTGTGTTTCATCTGGCAATCTATCATAGCTAAACTTAAGGATGGAAAACACCTTTGTTTCAAAATCTGTAGCTATCCATGAAGAACTCCTTAAATGTTCCGTGGAGTGTTCCCATGCTTCAGCACTCTTCACGCCAGCCATGGCACTTCCTACTACAGTCAATGCAAGTGGAAGTCCTTTACATTCTGCGGCCATCTCTTTTGCTAACTTTGGGATATTAGGGTGTGAAGTTAGAGTTTCCTCACCAACCTTCATGTAGAATAACTCTTAAGGCTTCTTTCTCCGTCAAAATTTCTACTTTAAATTTTCTTTCAGCCTGCATTTTTGCGCACACATCCTCAAGTCGTGTTGTGAATAACACTTTAGACTGAAAATTAGTTTTCTTAGGATATGGCACTCCGACCATTCTCAAGTCCATTCCCACCCATATATCATCCAATAACAACACAAATTTCTTATTTTTCAAGACTTGATAAATCTTTGCAGCTTTTTCATCTAGGTCGTTACAATCTTTCCAAATATCATCTTTAATCCTTAACTTTTTTCTGATGTTGTCCATAATACCATCCACGTTAAGATCTTTGGATACCACCACCCATATCACAACATCAAAATCTGGCCTTTTCTTCCCAAGGTCATTGTTAATTCTCTTCAAAAGGGTAGTCTTCCCCACCCCACCCATCCCATATAGACCAATAACCCCAACATTCTCTGCTTCGATGCTATTCCACACTTGATCAACCATTCGATCCAACCCTACTATCTCATTGAGAGGCATCTCTACTAGCCTAGGTGGTAGTTTGTGAGTAATTTTAGCATCCTTATTAAGGAACTGTTCCCCCTTGATGGTTAGTTCATCTACATTCTTGAGCATTTCAGCAACGCTTTTTCCTAACTTATAACTTGATACACAATTCTTTGGACAACATTTACTTAAACATTTGTTTTGAATTTCTCGGTCTCCTTGAACTTGAATGTCTTCTATTCCCTAGATGAATATAAAATCATATTTATTAGCTCGTTTTTTGATTCGTGGGAAACCTTGTGATAGCTAGGCATACTTTCATATCAAGTTTCCATGTGCATGTGATATATAAGATCTTATATACATACTAATTTTGTTGTATATATTTTCTAAGAGCAAAAAAGAATAGCTACAAATGTTAGTATTTAAAGCATAACATTGTGGAATTAATTAGGAATTTCAATTAGGCCCATGATAGAGATAATTTTAGCCTAAAACTAGTCTTGGTAACTTAGTTTAGTTAGCTTATTATCCTTGCTTGTTAGATATATTGGAGATGGACTTAACCTTAGTCTAATATGAAAATAGTTGGAAGTTGCTTCATAAAAATTTCAACCAAAGGAGAACTAGTTGACTGTTAGGTCTTGGCCAATCGGCTACTTGCTTTATGTTAAGATCAATTTGTTGATCTAGAAGAAGATTGGTCAACTGGTTTGTCTCTCTAAAACTTTTTTGTTAGATCAAATATGTGCTAAAATGCACTAAGTGCCTTGTGTAGTTAATGCAGAGGACCTGATGGCTAAGCCATGCCCTCCTATTTATATTTTAAATCATTATAAAAATAAGTGTTTCCCTTGATTTTTATAATTCTTTCGATCCTTCTTTTATCAATTATTGCATTCCATCAAGAAGAGACTTTTGGTAAATGCAGCTGGATGCTGATATGATTCTTTGTTTTTTTTTCTTTTTTCCCTGAGATTAATTTTATTGTAATTTGATGTATTAATTATGGCATTGAAGATTTTTTGGAGTAAGGGAATTGAATAAATGTTGGCAATACTACAGAATTACATCCCTAAGGTCAATGACAATTTATCTTATATTTTCCAAAAAAAGGAATGAAATTCAAAAACTGACCATAAGGAAGGGAAATTGAAAGTGAAACATGGATAATTAAGAAGAAAAAATTACTAACTTAGTTTTAAAGGAGATCAAGCATTTTAATTTTGTTGGGTATAACTTGAATTTTATAGGTAACCCATTTCAATGACCTAACCCACAACCCATGACCCAATTGGCCTCTATATATATATGTGTTTTGTGTATTGCAAGGTTTAGCTTCTGAGAGTAAGGGAAGTTGTTGATGTAATCTCTCTCAGTGTAGGCTCTATCAAAAATAATACAAATATTCTCTTTGTCTGTAGATATAGGTCGCATTGACCGAACTATGTAACTTATTTGTGTGTTCTTCTTTATCCTTCTCTTGATTTATTGGCTAACAATAACTTAACAAGTGGTATAAGAGCTTTGGTTCATTTTTTGGTTCATCAGTTACTGTAGCATGTCAGAAAAGTTTCAGATCTTGCTCTAAAATTTCAGATCTTGTCCCGATTTAGTTGTTTTGGAGCATATGAAATCATTTCCTACATCTTTGATGCATTGAAGAACGTTGAAGACCATTTTTTGGTGATAAGAAAATTTTTAGATTTTATTCTAAAATCTCAGCTCGATTTACTTGTTTTTTGGTGCAAAAGAGACCATTTTTGCACTTCTAGTGCATCAGAGACCATTTTCTAGTTACTTTGGTGTGTTTTTACTATTCTAAAATCTCAGCTCGATTTACTTGTTTTTTGGTGCAAAAGAGACCATTTTTGCACTTCTAGTGCATCAGAGACCATTTTCTAGTTATTTTGGTGTTTTTACTGTTGCGAGGTATTGTTCATCACCAGAATCGTTGCTAGAAGTATTGTTCATCGTCTTCTACATCGAGACACTGTAGCGGTCAAACGGTCAATGGTACTATAGCAGAAGCATGTTTGTATATTGGTAGAGGCAGAGACACTAAAAGGGATGATGGAAAAAGAAGCAAGCCACGGTCTAGGTCGAGGAACAAAGGAGGACGTCGATGTTATCACTATAAACAAAAGGGGCATATAAGGAAGAATTATCTGCAGAGAAAGAAGGGAAATGACGAGAAGGAACCAAATACCAGTGGTAGTGCTGCGATGGTGCAGGATGGTTCTGACGAAGAACAGGACAATGATGTTCTCACAGTCAGCACCTCTAGTTCTACAAATACTTGGGTCTTGAACACAGGTGCATCTTATCATATGATTTTTTCACGTGAGCTGTTTACTTCTTTCAAAGAGTGGAATGGTGTTTTGAGGTTTGGTGATGATGAGCAACTTAGTGTTAAGGGCAGCGGTTCTGTGCAGATTCAGATGTATGATGGACTAGTCAGGATGGTTGATGCTTGATATGTTCCTGGTCTACGGAAGAACTTGATTTCTCTTGATACTCTTGACAAATAGGGGTACAAGTACTCTGGAAAAAATAGATAGTTGAGAATTTCCAAAGATGCTCTAGTTATAATAAAAGGTAAATTGCAACATGGCATAAACTTTTTGATTGGTAGTTCAGTGATGGAGACGGTGGCTATATCTAAATCTTTAGGGAAGAATGATGATTGTACATAGTTGTGGCATCGTTGATTGGGACACATGAGTGAGAAAGGCTTGTCAATTCTAAGTAAACAAGGATTGTTAGAAGGGCAGAAATTGGGAAGCTAAAATTCTATGAAGTTTGTGTTATGGGTAAACAGCGTAGAGTTAAGTTCAGTTTTAGGAAACATACTTCTACAGATGTTCTGCAATATGTTCACTCAGACTTGTGGGGTCCTTCTCTAGTTGAATCTCAGGGCAGATGCAAGTAATTTATTACTTTCATTGATGACTGCTCTAGAAGGGTTTGGGTGTATTTTCTGAAATCCAAAGATGAACTATTTGCGAAGTTCAAGGAGTGGAAGACCATGGTTGAGAAACGGACTAGAAAACAGGTCAAAATACTCAAAACTGACAGTGGATTGGAGTTATGTAATGCTCCGTTTGATGAATTTTGCAAGAAAGAAGGTATAATGAGGCACAACATTGTACGTCATACACCACATCAAAATAGAGTTGTAGAACGTATGAATCAAACACTGTTGCAGTGTGCAAGATGTATGCGATTAAACGCTGGCTTGTCAAAACACTTCTGGGATGAAGCAGTTAACACTGCTGGTTATCTGATGAATAGATCATCATTTACTGCAATTGATTTTAAGACTCCTCAAGAGGTATGGTCCGGTAAACCTTCTGATTATTTTGGCCTGTGTATATTCGGTTGTCCTGTTTATGCTCATGTGAATGATGGTAAACTAGAGCCTAGGGCAATAAAATGCATATTTCTAAGGTATGCACCTGGAGTTAAAGGGTATAGACTATGGTGTACTGAAAAGGATAGAACTCCAAAATTTATTATTAGCAGAGATGTAACTTTTGATGAGTCCACTATGTTTGGTCAGAAGGAGGAGCTTGGTAGTCATACGGGTAATAATGATCAAGGTGCCAACCAGAAAGTGGAAATTGAAGTTCAAACTTGAAAAAGCATTACAACAGACCCTGTAAAGCAACCCAGGGAAGAAGAAGAATCACGACCTATAACAACAAGGAGGGAAAGGAGGGAAATTAGAAAACCCATAAGGCATGTAGATTGTGTTGATATGGTTAATATTAATTCAGTCGCTTATGCCTTGGTAGTAGGAGAAAACATTGATTCTAATGACTTGAATTTTATGGGTAACCCAATTCAATGACCCGACCCACAACTCATGACCCAGTTGGCCTATATATATATATATATATATATGTATATGTATATATATGTGTGTTTTGTGTATTGCAAGGTTTAGCTTGTGAGAGTAAGGGAATTAAGTTGTTGATGTAATCTCTCTCAGTGTAGGCTCTATCAGAAATAATACAGATATTCTCTCTGTCCGTGGATATAGGTTGTATTGACCGAATCACATAACTTCTTTGTGTGTTCTTCTTTATCCTTCTCCTTGATTTATTGCTTAACAATAACCTAACAAATTTAATTATTAAAATACTACATTTGTTTCAATTTCATCATTTCATTTATTAAAATAACATCTTGTTAATGACGAACTTAAATTTTGATAACAATATAGACTTTGCTGATGTATCAACTAAAATGATCAAATTGATAGAAATGTAAATGATCAATAATTATAACTGATCAAATGGAAGTAATTAAAAAAATTTGATATTTTTTAGAGATTGATTGAGATAATTATAATTTTTTATATGCCAAATCAATAATTTTAATATAATGGTACTGTTTAAGTATATTTTTATATAATAGAGAAAATAACAAAATTATATAAAAAAATTTAGTGATAAAATCTATATATGTAATATCATATGTAAATTTTGAAACATGAAGGTATAAGCATTGAGTACCTGGCGAATGGATTGAATTCGTTGGAGCCAAGTCTTGAGCTGTGCCCCTCGCAGGTGTTCGTCGATGTTTGCCTTCACATCCTGTTCGATATCTTCCAGATCTTTCCATTTGTCTTTCAGTGATCGGAGGTTGTGTTCCAAGTCATATACGTAATCGGCTTCTTGATTGGTGCAACCACACAAAGACTTTGCAGTGTCCCATATTATTTCCACCGCTTTATCCATCCCTAATCATAACATGATCCCACTCTCTCAATCTGATTCTTGCTTCTCCTTCGCCACCACAAGTCTTTGCCTCACCTCTTACCTACATGTATCATCTATTTCAAGTCAACTCGCTCCCTGGACTCCGATTTTACTCTTTCACCCTTTTCACCGTTCTCGTTCTGCGCCGTTTCTTAAGGCCCACCCAATTCCTTGGTTTTCCTGGAGTAGGTCACTGATGTTTAATAAAGAAAAATAATTTTAGGTGTAGCTTTACACGTCTCACCGGTTTCTGATTCTAAATTTAAAATTGCTAAACACATTAAACTAACATTACACGTCTCACCTAATGAATTTTCTGTCATCTTTTGCTTTATACTCTCCCACTTGTAAGGATTAGACACGAGGTATACAGCGGAGGAAATCAGATCAGCACTGTCTGATACTTAAAATTAATTGAGTGAGGTGAACTTCATATGTGGATATTGAAAAGTCCAACATTCAATAGAGGATTTAAATTTACAGTACGGGCCTACTTTTTAAAGTAAAAGAAGTAAAGATTTGTACAGTAATATGTGGAATGTGAAACCTTCTGTATATAATCAGTAGTACTACTTGATTGATTAGGGGTTCTTATTGATGACATCATTTGTTAATCATATTTTGAGATCCATTATCAACCAACAGTCGCTACTCGTTAGTGTTTTCAGTACTTGCGTATAGATATATAGTGTAAACTATGGAGAATCCGAAATAATTTCTGTATATTTTTTTCATTGATACGCAAGCCTGTATATAGTATACACAACTAATTACTATTTTTACAAAGTGCTTTAAATTACTCCACAAAACACTCCCTAAAACCCTCCATAAAACATTCCTTAAAACCCTTCATAAACACTCATCTCATGCCAACACTTCCCCTCAAGTTGGTGAATATATGTCAGTCATACCCAACTTGCCAAGTGAGCTGTAAAAGACTTTTCTGGAGACAGCTTCACTACAACAATCAGACCAAATTTCGATAAAAAATTTCTGACTAAAATCGATTGAATGAAATTCCAACTATTATATTTATACTTTTCTACTGAAATGTTGCAAGAAATATTATTTATCCAACTGAAACAAATTTCAACTGTTATACATATCTTTTCCTACTGAAATATTGTAGGAATTCTAAGTTACCTATTGATATTAGCGACTAAAATTCAGTAACATTTATTTAATTAAAGGTATATGTAATTTTAAATAAGTTGAAATTAATATTATTTGTTTGATTTAAATGACAAAAATTTTGAAATTTAACAACGATAGATTTTTTGTAATTTAGTAATAAAATTGATTAAATTAAGATAAATATAATTTTTTAATTAATAAATTGAAGCACTTAATCTTTTAAAAATTACGTTGAGAAAATATTAATTTTTCAAAAATTAAATCAATAATTTATGCTAATTTTTATTTATTTATTAATTAAGTCATTCGATCAAGACCAAATCAATAATTGAGGCACTTGATCATTTGCACCGTTAGCACAGTCTTCCCACATATAATATATATGGATTAGATAACATGAATGGTCATTCAGTGAGAGTCATAGTTAAAATTAATCATGAATTTGCTCAGTCTAACCATATTTGTTTCTTAGTGAGAATTTCATATTTTTTACTTGAGCATATAATTCACACTCACCTGAGTTACTGCATAGCTGTATGACCAATAAACAGATACATATGTTCCACACAAATATGTTCATATTGGGTATTCATCTGAGTTACTTATTATGCTCAAGTGACCCAAGTTGTAATTCATGCTTAAGAACTAATATGTACATATTATTTATTGAGATTATTATTAGTCCTAAGGAAATGAAAGAAAATATTAGTCACTTGAGACTATTTACCTATTATTTGTTTGTATATACATTATTCTAAAATTGACATTGAGCAATTATCATATTATATGCTCAAGTCATGGTTAAATTAATTCATGGGGCTCCTTTAGTTAATTGTTGTATTAAGAATATTATCCATATATGTGATATGGTTAGATTGATGCATGTCCTTTACAAATCACATTATATTAATGTATATGATCATAGCAATATCCCTGTTCTGTGGATGAAGTAAACCATGCATGTAATAATAAGGATATGAGATCAGCAACATTAATCTTGATTTTGAATATAGATGTATTTGGGCAATTGTCTGATGAAAGATAGATTATCCAGAACTTCTGTATCTTAATATGGTTTATGTATATATTGAGAATGTTGTCCTAGCAGATATTGAAGTTCTATTTCACAAGAGTAAATAAGAGCTTTAGGAACTGAAAGTTGATCCGTAAATGAAGATGCTTACATATTCTTGTATAGATAACAGGTGCTTACATATTCTTGGATAATTATGATTGAAGAATTGCATTATGACTAAAAATATATGAGGATAGTAAAATGTATATCTCATGAGATTGAGAATACTGGATTATATGTAATCGACTCATGAAATTATTAGATAGTAAAAAGCGTACCTTGAGAAGGAAAAATGAGTTAGTATGAATGTAAATGTTATTCAAATATAGAACTCAACAGGTTTAGAAGTATAACTAATGAAACATACATTCCAAAGGAATGTAAAAAGGCATATACGCCACGTTAAGATGAGAAAAAAAACCATAGATTAACCAAGAAAGATATTTGTCTTTATCTAGTAAAGACAAAAGCAAATTGTAGGAAACAACACCTAAGTAAAATTTCATTCAGAACACTGTGTAAGACTTTGTCTAATTCAAATTGAACTGACACTAATTCCAACCTATATGCTCATACATATTGAATGTAAAATATTATGATAACGAAACTAAACTTTGGGAGCAAAAAGTCATGCTACTAAACCGTACCTCATAAAACTGTATTGATGATTGTAGACATGCTGTTAAAATTTTAATCTATAGTAAGTATTAATGATTTGGGACAAAATTCATTTTAAAGGGGTAGAAAATGCAATATCCTGTCTAAATTATTAAAATATATTATTATCATAGTTATGATTAAATATATAATTATAGTATTTAGATGGACTAGCATGAAAAGAAGAATTTTAAGAAAAGAAATATGAGCAATTAAGAGAAGTAAAATTATAAAATAAGTAAATGAGTAGATAAATAAGGAGAAAAGAGTCACAAAATAATTTTTGTATATGGATAGAATTTCATTTAAAAGGTTAAGGACTTAATTGAAAAGGTAAAAGAACTTAGAGTAAACTTTTAATGTTTCACAGAATCCTTGAGTTTTAATTCATTTCTCTTGTCTAGTTTCGGGTAGAGTAATTAAGACCATAAACTGAATTAAAAACGAAATCATAGGCTGAATTAGTAAACCAAACCGAGAAGGAACCAGGTTGCAGAAAAACAGAGTAAATAAACGCATGGGTAAATGAAATTATAATATGGAATGAGGATTTAGTTAGTTATGTATTAAAATGGATTTAAATGAGTTATAATGAGGATTAAAAACAAAAAATTAGAGGCGTTCTTTTTCTGTTATAAATGTCTGAAAGTGGAGGGTATCAAATGGACCTTTTCTGAAGTTTGATGGTTAATCTCTGTTTAAGCAGGCTTGGTCTCTTTCACTTCAAAGTTTATAAAAAATGAATGTGTAAACCTAAGATGTTTTAGGCTGCATGTGTGTTGAACGTGGAAATCCTGGACTGTTAGTGTCTTGGGACTACTATGGCAGAATAGAATGTGCAGTGTGTATAAAAACTATGGTTAAGATTTGTGAACTGTGAAGAAAACAGGACAGTATTTTTATGCTCATGTTTTTATGGTCGAGAAACAGAGAAAATTATATATGATTTTTTTTTTATAAACCAAGAAGAAATACTGAATAAAAAAACCAAGAGAAACGTAAATGGCAGAAAAATGGTATAGGATGGCCGAATGAACAGTAATTATGATTTAAATTGATTGAATAGTATTCTGTAATTTAATTATATTTTATAGAAAATTATAAGTAAGTTAGCTGAATTATAGGAAGAATATATTTTCCGTCAAACAAGAAAATAAGAATTTAATGGATTTTAGAATTTAAAATAAAATGCTTAAATGATAAGAATTTGAGGTGGAATTATTTTATTAATTTAATTAAAGAAAATACCTAAGGAATTCTAGTTAAAATAAGAATTTAAGTAAAATGGAAAAGGGACAGTATTTTAGAGTCCTTTATTATTTAGGATTTTTACAAAATTATATGAATTTGTTTGACTAAGTCAGAATCTGTGAGAGATTGAAATAATCGAAGAGTTGGTAACAATTTTAAGTAGCTAGTTTTTTATAAAAATATGATTTTAAAGTGTTTTCTTGTTTAATTGTTCATGAATATGCTGAGTTTTAAGCAGTAAAATCATGTTCTATTCCATAGAGTGAATAGAAGTTGAAATCATGATACTGTTGCAACTGTTTTTCATTCCACAAAGTGATTGGAAACATTATGTTTGATGCTTGATCTGTATATGTCTATCATGATGATAAATATTATGACGAAGTTTTATGCAATGCTTCTATGAATGTATGAAAGAATGAGATATTTGAAATGCTCCATAGAGTGAATAGAATATATTTTGCCACAGAATTGGGTGTACGAGTGTTTTAGTCCCATAGAGTGGATATGTGACTTGTGTATGCATCTATTTTAATCCCACAGAGTAGACTGTCGTGCATAGTGAATATAGGGCTTATGTATGCATTTATCTTAGTCCTACATAGTGAATATATGACTATGTTTGAGCGTTTAATTTCCTAGAGTGGAGCATAGTAATATGCATTTAAATCTCAGAGAGTGAAGCATAAGTCTTATTCCCAATTTTATATGAGTGAATTAGAAGATGATGTACTACGTTTTACTCCTAATTCTACATGAGTGAATTTAGAGATAGTACATTATGTTTTCTTTTAATTCTACATAGTGAATTAGGAGGTGATATGAAGAAAGCTTGTTCTAATTCCACACGAGTGAATATGGAGTTTATTATGATATTTTAAGATACATTTTCTTGAAAATGTTCACGGAGAAATTTAACTTATATTATGTTATTGTGTTTTTATAACTGAAATAATTATGAAGTAATTTTTGGACAATAAACTAACTACTGAGATATTTATATCTCACTTTTATATATTTTAAATAACCATTTTAGGAGCTGACATAAATGAGTAAAGGTATTAGAGGTTGAATAGGGAGCTATCATAAAGTTGAGTATTTTGTATGGATGTATAATGATGTAAAAGTGGAACTCATTTGATGTATGAATATGTTCTAAAAGTCTGATTTTTGGTTTGTAAGAGTAATAAGAATATATATGTTTTTTGAAAATATAATTAAGAGAACTATGCAGAGGAAGTGTGAGGGAAGAGTAGCAGAATCGTAATGATAGCTTAAAATTTTAAGTTTATAGAATGACACGTGAAATTTGTCATGTAATCTCTTCAAGTATTGATATTTATTGTATGAAATGTAGAAGAGATAAAGTTTTATTTCAAATGAAAATTTTCACTTCTAATAATTATGCCAATTATCATAAAAATTGAATTTTAAAATTATAAGTAAGGAAGGATGTTACAATCTGTTCTCATCCGTTCATTGTCCTTTCCTCGCTGTCCTACTTCTGCGTTTTTGTTCTTCAGTGATTATATATATAATATACACACACATATTATAACAATATAATATATAATATAATATAAAATGTATTTATATGTATAATATAATTAAAATATATATATATATATATTTAATTAATGTTATATGTGTAATAATTTAAATTAATTTAATTAAAAAATGATATATTTATTTGTATTATTTTAAAATTATAAAATATATATCTTTTATTTCATTTTACATTTATTAGTTACTTGAACCGTTACTTTTATCAAAAATTTCTAATTCAATAAGTTAATTTATAAACTTTTAGTTAAAAAATAACTTATAAGCTTTCAGTTACCTTATCAGTTAATTTTGTCAAATAAAACCTTAAGAATCCACTTTAGACTCATTGTCAGTAAAGTAAATAAAAGAATAGTTGGTTGAAAAATAAATTCGTTAATAACTAGTTAGTAGAATTTCCTTGTCTTTTTTTTTTAAATAGACAAATGAAAAACATTTGAATTAAAATAGTATGAAGTCAGTAATACATAAAATTTTATAAGGTTATAAGATAAACTATTGTAACATAAGTCTAAACTTGTGATATAAAATATACAAATTTAGAACAATATCATAGAACAGTACCTAAATCTAAACAACAAAATCAAAAGACTAAAATCTTATCTCAACACTGAGAATCAATACAGATCTTTTTTTTCTTTTTTCCAATGAGTATCGGGCAGTGCACCTCCTCCTAAAGTCCTCCCCATTACAGCCGGATCCAGCTTCAGGGGGAGAATCTGATCCAGAATTTCCTTGTCTAAATTGTTTCTTGTTTCTGGACAAATGGATCATACTGAATGTACAAGACAAGACTCAGTAGAAAAATAAGTAAGCCCAAACCTTTACAATACAGGAAATTGACAATAGAAAACAGTAACAACCCAAGAAAACCAAGAACAGAACTGACAAATGCAATATACCCAATAGATACTAACAGGCCCAATAAACACAAACAGGCCCAACCACTTGGTTGGATTCTATTCCACTCTTGAAGAATCGTTTGTTTCAAGGCTTCCTGTGATAGTACGACAACAATTTCAACATCTTTCCCCTCCTTTTCTAGTTTTTCTACATCCTCGAGCTTCTGATGAATTTTTTTTCCTAACTTGTAACTTGACACGCAATTCTTTGGATAATATTTACTTGAGCTTTTGTTTTGATTCTTTTGATGATCTCCTTCTCGAATAATTTCTTCTATTTCCTGAATGAGTATAAGATCATAATTATCGGTTTGTCTTTAATTCGTGGGGGCACCTTGTTAGACATATTAGAAATGGACTTAAGCTTAGACTAGCCTGGAAAAATAGCTAGTAGTTGTTTCTTAAATTATTGATTTAGTTTTAGAAGAAGATCAAGCATTTTAATTTAATTATTAAAATATTATATTTGTTTTAATTTTATTATTTCATTTATTAAAATGAAATTTTGTGAAGTATTAACTGAAATGGTCAAATTGTGACAAATATAACTTTTAGTGAGTTAATTTAAAACATTCGATATTTTTTCAGAGTTAGATTTTGATAATTATTTTTTAAAGACCGAATTAATAATTTCAATAAAATGGTGTTTGAATATATTATTATATAACAAAAAAAATAACAAAATTATATAAAAAAATTAGTGATCAAATCTATATATGTAATACTATACACACACACACACATATATATATATATATATATATATATATATATATATATTTTGAAACATGAAATTATAAATATTGAGTACCTGGCGAATGGATATTATTCTATTGAGCCAATTGTCCAGCCGTGCCCGGTGTTTGACGTTTTCGGCCTTTCCAACTACATCCTTTTCGATGGCTTCGACACTTTTCCATTTTTCCTTCAGCGATTTTAGCTTGTCTTCCAAGTAAAATACATAATCTGCTTCAGGTTTGGCGCAACCCCACAAACACTCGGCAATTTGGAATATTGGTCCTACGGCGTCCATCCCTATATGATAATGATAGCAGGATCCCTGTGAGTGGAATCTGATTGTTGCTCCTTCTCCTTCACCACCACAAGTCTTTCCCTCACCTCTTACTTACATCTATCATCTTCTTCAAGTCAACTCACTTGGTCGTTGGAGTGTGTCTATTTTACTGTTATGCCCTTCACTCATTCTCACCATCTGTCATTCGCAGTAAATTCACGGTTTGTGGGGTTGTATGTCCATGTTGATTGTCGGGTAGTTCTGTTGCATCGATCACCATTTTTTTTTTTGGAGATTTGTGTAATTCTTATAGATAATTACATCATATGCCCTTCATTGTATGTTGGATAGTGCTGTGGGGAGATGGACCTCTTTGGAGGTCAAAATTCTCACCCTTTATTTTTGTTGAGATTTGTACAATTCTTGTAGATAATTATATCATATTAATATAAATAAAACTTTACCTTTGTCAAATAAATTAGGAGGTGGACTGAATTTTATAAGATAAAAACATATTTATATTTAATAAAAAAACTGAATTTTATATTTAATAAAATATCAATTTAAAATTAAAAAATATTTATATATAGAAACTGATGCAATACTACTTTTGTTCGAAAAAATTTACAATTCTTTTTTAAATTGAAATATGAATCTATTAACTTATGTTTGAGTACAGAGAAAATATAAATTGAAACATATTTCTACTGACTTATATTTGTTTATATATAAATATTTTTAATTTTAGAATGATATTTTATTAAACATAAAATTCAATTTTTATTTTTATTAAATATAAATATGTTTTATATTATTATTAAATATGAAAAAAGAGTTGGAGGTCCAGCTTCGTGGAATTGATCCGCTTCTATGTAGTAGAGGGCCTACTTTTTAACATAAAAGAGGTAAAGTTGTGTAGGGTGCTATTGGTAAACTCTCTGTTTCTTGATGGGTTATTAGATTTAAATCTAACAATTCATATTTCAGCAATTATTTTTTTAAAAAAAAATATCACTAAAAATATGGGTAATTTGATCTCAAATCTAATAATGTATAGAGAGATAAACAGTTTATTTATCTTTAAAATTAATCTCACGATCAGCACTCATGTGAAACCTTTTGGATGTAAACAATAGCACTACTTGATTACTTAGGTTTCATTGCTGGCATATAGATATAGTATATACATATAACTTTATCATATTCATCCCAATATGCTTATTATTAATTTGAAGGCTTTTTCATTTTAGTAAATTACTGATTTGGTTGGCAAAAAATTATTATTATCTCAATTTATTTTTTAAAGAATACTAAATGTCATAATTTGATCTTTAAAACATTATGTCCTCAATTTTGTCTTAATTTGAAGGCATTATGGCGTTTTGCAATAAAATTACAAAGCAGTTCAACATAAACCGAAGTATCATCCTTTCACAGAATCACCCCCCCCCCCCCTTTTTAAGACACAAGTTGTTCTTACTTCTGTTTTTAAATAGGTGTTGGGAAAAGTTTAACAAGACCTATCTCACTATTAAATTATTGAAATGTGTTTATAATAATAAAGTATAAAGAATTCTTTTTAGCCTATTATATAATATAACTCTTTAACTTTAAAACTTGACAATAAGTTCATTTTTTTTAAACAAACATTCAGTATCTGAACACTAAATCACGGGTGTCAATTAATTCAAATTGGTATAGAGTATGATTACAATAGGTAACAAAACTCTCTCTACAAATTCTAAATTAAAACAGCTGCATTCTCAAAGACTTGAACTTAAGACCTCTGATTAAGCTCTCCCTATCAATAAACTCTTTTTAAACTTATACTTTTGTGTATCATAATCCATTTGTCAATATTTTTGTCTAAATCAGAATATTTTTCATATCTTTATTATCGTTTTTTCTATTAAAAATAAAATATGTGTACAAAATTTTAGAAAGTCAATAATAATAATAATACTGAGTTATGAAAAATGTGTAATTATTTTTTAAAAATTATAAATTTGTCATATTGATTTTGGTTAAAAAAAACTATACATCCTACTAACAAACATAAAATATTGCACCCAACTTTTTTTTGCTATAGTAAATGATATGTGGTGGTAGGTCATGTCTTTAATTTCCTTGTCACACGGTGCACTATTTTTTTTTTATAATTATAGTACATGTTTATCAGTTAATTTTATCACTCTCATTACTTTTGTTTTCTTTTGGTTTCGCTCCTCTAACTCTCAACTGATGTATTTTGTTTATTTCAACTAAAATCGATAGTTTTTGTATTAAATACAGATTTTTACTAAAGGAAGTCCCATTACCTTGAAGCACAGTGAAGAACCTCCGCAACAACACTAGCATCAAGGAATAAGGAATGATTGACGTAAAAAGATAGTGAAAAATTATCTAAAGTATCTTTTAAAAATATTAAATTTATTTTTTAAGAAAATTAAAATATTTTAGTAAAATATTTTTTTATTTCTTTTTTTACTGAGAGGTTCTAAGGCTCCCGAGGAAGATGGGTTCCTAGCTATATTTGTTTTTCAAAATGATTAGGATAAAGTTTAGTCCAATGTGTTGGATATTATAGTGTTTCCAGTGCTTATAATGGATCCCTTGATATTTCAAGTATCGATAAATTCTTATTGTCCTCATTTTCTAAGAATGAAAAACTTGAATTTATAAATCAATTTACACCCGTATCTTTATGTAATGTAATTTATAATTAATTTGTTACCAAAAACTATTGCTAATACTAATAGAATCAAACCATTTCTTCCTATTCTTGTGGCTCCTAACCAATATTGTCTTGTCTAAGTAGCCCATTTAATTGAGGAAGTTAGAATTAACATGAATTGAAAAGGTGTTTGGAGTTTAGCTTCTCTGTTTGGTTAATTAGAGTCGTCTGAATGAATAGGTAGGGCTGATCATGTAACGCCCATCTGATTAAATGGCTTTGTTTAGTCAAATAAAGTGCTGACCAAGTAGAAAATTTACAGACATAATAGGTAGGAAGAATGAGCTAGATTTAATCCATTTATTTTTTTTGTTTTTTGCAAATGACATTCTTTTTTTTTTGGAATAGCCACAGAGGATCAAGCAAAGAGTATGATCAAGTGTCTCAAGTTATTTTGTGATCGAAAAATTAATTTTTAGAAGACCTACATTTATTTTTTCAAGATTATCAGTGAGGAGATGAGAAAAAAGATTATTGAAATTACTAAATTTTCTCCCACCACCAAATCTTGGGAAATACTTAATTTGAGATGCCCTTTATTCATGATAGACACTTAGGCTTTATTTGGTTGGATTTATTAGCTTATATGATTGCTAAAAGTATTTAGTAAACGAGCTTATTTTAATAGCTTATAATTTATTTTTAAATGTTAATTTGAATAACTTGTAGCTTACAACTTATAACTTTTGTACTTTTCTTCTTTTTTTTTACCCTTATTATTTTATAAAAATTCTCATTATACCCTTAATATATATAGACACCCAAAATCATCCCAAAATGTAGTTAGACTTTCGTGGGACCTTCTTTGTCGGCTTCCGATGGTCGTTCATTGTCCTCTGTCGTTGTCTATCATCGTCTGTCCTCATTCGTCCATCATTCTTTACTTCCCATCCTCTATATCCATCTTTGTCATCCCCAAAATCCTGAAAATGCAGTCAATCATCCTCCTCGCTAGCTTTTGCATCCTTGTTGGTGGTCGTCTGTCGTCCTCCATGGCCATCTGTCCTCATTTGTTCGTCTTCCTCTCCTCGCCATCTACCTCTGCATTTTTGTTCTTCAGTCATTATATATATATATATATATATATATATATATATATATATATATATATATATATATATATATATATATATATATATATATATATGTAACTAATTTTATATATGTAATATTTTAAATTAATTTAATTAAAAACAAAAAAAAGATATGTTTATTTGTATTATTTTGAGATTATAAAATATATATCATTTTATGCTATTTTATATTTATCAGCTATTTCAACAACTATTTTTATCAAACACTTCTAATTCAATAAATTAACTTATAAATTTTCGGCTAAAAATTAGTTTATAAGCTTTCACCTAGCTGATCAGTTAATTTTGTCAAATAAAACCTTAAAAACCCAGTTTAGATTCATTGTTAGTAAAGTAAATAAAAGAATAGTTGGTTGAAAAATAAATTCGTTAATAACTAGTTGGTAGAATTTCCTTGTTTAAATCTATTATTTCCCCTATCCCACACTATGCAATTTACAAGGGTTCCCTATTAGTATTTTTCAAGACCTAGAAAAATTCAATGTAATTTCATCAATTTGGGGGTCATGATAATAAGTCCAAAAAGACTTATTATGTTATTTGAAAAACCCTGTGTTTGGCCCATCACTTTTATCAAAGGGAATGGTGAAGTAATTTGTAAAATAAATTACTATTAATTTAGTCCTAAAAAATTATATTTATAATGATTTAGTCTTAAAAGATTATATTTTTTAATTTAGTCATTAAAATATTATATTTATATCAATTAAATTTATTTTTATTTTAAATTTTAAAATTATCATTGTTAGAAAATTATGTCTCTTAATTTACAAATTTGATTTTTAAAAAATTACACATGTTTCTATTTAATTGCTATTTGCTGGAGTGTGTCTATTTTACTCTTTTACTATTATGCCCTTCACTGATTCTCGCCACCTCTCACTGTAAATTTACGGTTTGTGGGGTTGGATATTTCGTGCTTTCTTGTCTCTTTCTGATTCCAAATTTAAAATTGCTGAATAACTTTCCACGTTTCACCTAATCGATGTGCTGTCATCTTTTGCGTTACACAGTCCCATTTGCAAGGATATGTATGACACAGAGTATACAGTAGAGGGCCTACTTTTTAACGTAAAAGAAGTAAAGATTGTACGTTGGTTATCTTTTAATGAGTTGTTAAATTTTATAATTTATATTTTAATATTTTTAAAAAATATTATTTAAAATATAAATTATTAAATTTTAAATTGAATAACGGATAAAGAGACGACTAATCTATTTATCTTTAAAAATAAACTTGCAATATGCCGTCATGTGAAACCCTTTTGGATATAAACAACAGTACTACTTGATTAATTAGAGGTTTCATTGCTTGGATATATATAGATATACAGTATATACATATAGCTTTATCATTTTCATCCAATAGAAGGTTTTTTTATTTCAGTAAATGACTGATTTGGTTGGCAAAAATAATAATTGTCTCAATTTATTTTTTAAAAAATAATAAATGTGGTACTTTGATCTTTAAAACATGATGTCCTCAATTTTGTCTCAATTTGAAGGCATTTTGGCTTTTTGCAATAAAATTACAAAGCAATTCAACATAAACCAAAGCAACATCCATTCACAAAATCACTCCCTCTCTTTTTAAGACGCAAGTTGCTCTTTTGTTTTTAAATAGGTGTGGGGAAAAGTCTTCCAAGACCTATCTCATTATTACATTATTTAAATGTGTTTATAATATTAATAATACAGTATAAAGAATTCTTTTTAGCCTATTATATAATATAACTCTTTAATTTTAAAACTTGACAGTAAATTCTTTTTAAATTATTCTTTTGTGTATCATAATCCATTTGTTAATATTTTTGTCTAAATCAGAACACTTTTTATATTTTTATTATCATTTTCTCTATTAAAAATAAAATGTATAAAAAATTTTAAAAGGCCAATTATGTAATACTAAATTATAAAAAACATACAATTATATTTTAAAAATCATACATTTTGTCATATTAATTTTGATTAAAGAACGATATATCTATTATGTACTTATTGAAGAACCTCATAAAAAACATAAAAAAATTGCACCTAACTTTTGTTTCCTAAAATAAATGATGTGGTGCCTCTTTAATTTCCTTTGTCACACGGTGCTTCGTTTTCTCTCACTGATTTATTTTTCTTTACTATAGCACATGTTCATCAGTTAATTTTAACACCCTCGTTATTTTTTGTTTTTCTTTTGGATATTATTATTATTATTATTTCGTTCCTCTAACTCTCAATTGATGTATTTTTATTTCAACTAAAATAGATATTTTTTGCATTAAATACAGATTTTCACTAAAAGAAGTCCCATTCCCTTGAAGCACAGTGAAGAAACTCCACAACAACAATGGCATCAAGGAATAAGGAATGATTGAAGGAAAAGGATAGTGAGAAATCATCTAAAGTATCCTCTTAAAAATATTAAATTTATTTTTTTAAAAATTAAAATAAAATTTAGTCCAATTTGTTGGATATTATAGTGTTTCTAGTGCTTATAGTGGATCCCTTGATATTTCAAGTATTGATAAAACTCTTATTGTCGATTCCCTAAGTGTCCCAATGTGTTGGGAGAAACCAACTAATATCTTCCACCATAAACCAAATCTCTAATATCTTTCACCATAAAACAAATCTCTTCCTATCATATGAGAGTCTTTAGCCTTCTAAAAAAAAAAAGTTTCATAACCAATTTGACAAACTCAATAAGAATTTTTTATAGTGTCAACTCGAATCAGTTAAAAAACTCATTTAATTAATTAGCAAAAAAATCACAAAATCAAATAAAGAAGGCGGTCTTGGCCTTAAAAAAAGTATTCACTATATAATGAAAAGCCTCGGGTAACTATTCCCTCTTGCAAATATAAAAACTCAGAATTCCCTTCCACACAACTCAACAGCTTCCTTTTCCTTCAGAAGCATTTCCAAAGATAATAATATTTTCAAAATAAACAGCTCACACCCATTGTTTACAAAACCGGACCGGACCGGCGGGTCGAGGGTTTGGTCCGGTTGGACAAAAAACCAGCATACCATTAAACCGGTACGGAATCGATCAATCGGTTTTAAACTGAGAGAACTGGATGAATCGGGCGGGTGTCACGACCCATTTCCTGGGCACATGACCGACACAATGATGAATCTTCTATTACTATAAGACTTTCGATAAATTCTACCAACGAGTTAAATTATTAATTATTATCTCTATGTTATCAAAATAACCATTCTTTACTAAATACAAAGAAAACATATCAAATTTTCTTATTTGAAATACATAAAGATGACTTACATATAATACTAGATCCTCAATTATTATACTGAAATACGAGCCAAACATGTCAAACCCCTGACCTAGATATTTTAGACGATTACATAGCAATATAATCTATAACAAAAGAGGAGCCTACCAGACAGCGAGAAGATCCAAAATGTTCTACTCTTCTAGCAGATATTCTTCACCGGCAATCTAATCTAAACAAAAAGATTTTACAGAGAGTGTAAGCTTTAAAACTCAGTGAGCGAATCGATCTCGCGTTAATAAAATTCAAATACATCACCAATCATGCAAGTATATCCGAAGGCTTAAACTCAACCAATAGACATAGTTAGAAGTTACATACTAGAAGATATAAATTCATCCAATTCAACCAATGTTACTAGTACTTATCAATGACAATATATCCTGGAGAGTGCACATGGGCTAACTCACCAAATTTGTCTATTTCCACCATGACGCACAACATCATCCTCTCAGCTATGGCGCCTCACGGATCTGTTACCGACCCGGGCTATATCCATACTGAGTAAATCGTTTGAAAGTAATGGTTGGAACCCAAGAGGGGGGGTAAATTGGGTTTTATAAATTTTTCACAAGAATTAATTGGAAGTTGAAATGATTTTCTGTAGAAGTGTAATACTTAAGATAATAAATACAATACAGAAATTCAATGTGCTGTCAAGATAAATAATTATAAAGATCAAGGAATTAAAGAGTAGATATCAATATGCACAAATTAAAGAGTAAGGGATAGAGAAAGCAAACTCGGAGATTTATACTGGTTCGGCTAATCCAAGCCTACATCCAGTCCTCAAGAGACCACTTGAATATTTCCACTATAATTGCAAGTTTAATCCGGGTACTTGCAAATCACTACAACCACGCAAATTCGATACGGGTTTTTGCGAAACCACAATGGAGAATTTATGAATCCGAGCTCCTCCTCAACCCAAAGCAAGTTCTTCCAACACGGGTACTTGCGAACCTCAACTCGGAATAATATATGTGTTGATCAAAATCAACAATACAAAGAAACTCTCTCTAAAGAGTAGATGAATACAAATAAAGCTCTAATAACTCTAATGATAGAGAATATGCAAGATTTGGCTCAAGAATGCTTTCCTTTCTCTCAAAGATGATAGAAGAAGTTAATATCACATTGTAAGACTTTGTTCTAGCTCAAAATCGTGTATCTAAGGTCATATATATAAGATTTTACAAAACTAGCCGTTATATAGCCGTTACAGCACTTATAGTGTAGTCCAGGTGTCCATTGGTCGACCAGTATGGCACGTTGGTCGACCAGTGTAGTCCAGAAGTGATTCATCAGTCACGTTGGTCGACCAGTGTAGATGGGGTGGTCGACCACCGGCTGGCAGTAGCGAAATACAGATTTTGAGCTTTCTTTAAAAATTCATAACTCCCTCATTTGAACTCCGTTTTAAACAAATAATATATCATTGGAAAGCTCTTGGAGTCTAGTTTTAAATGAGCCAAGTTTTACTTAAAAATTATTTTTCATTTAAAAGATATAATGAAAACACTGACTATAGGTCAGAACAGAATAATTTTTGAGTACAGTAAAATCAACTTTCAGTTTTTCAAACTATATTTTAAATAGTCATATATTTCTCATTTGGACTCCGTTTTGAATAAATAATATACAGTTGGAAAGATATTTGAGTCTACTATCAAATGAGATTAAGATATTTGAAAAATCAATTTTTCATTTATGAGATATGATATAAGGAGTGACCAAAGGTCAAAAAATTAACTTTTGTAAAACTTCATATCTCATTATCTTTTTGTTCAAAATGCTTGAGCCAATATATGCAAATCTAAATCATTGAGTTGCACAAATATATTAGCCTATATAAAATATACCTAATGTAAACACATAGGCTATCTTGATGCATCCAAGCTTCCAAGACTTCAAATCTTCTAATTCTTCATTTCTTGGAGCTTTGTCCTTGTATGTTGCTTTCTTTGAGTGAGGCATGATGTTACTTTTCCTTGTTCTTCAATCCAATGCTCACTCTTCTTGTTTTGAACCAATCTATAAAATATATCTTACTTACAAACCAAATGGTTAGTTCAATTCATGATAAATAGCATGATTAATATATAAGACATTACACATTAAATAACATAGTCATGCTTAAATACTTGTAGCATGTATATGATAATTAACCTTTATATATATCAATGCTACAATTTAAATACATTTGTCATCATCAAAACTTATGGCATATAGCCTTAGGGCTAACAATCTCCCCCTTTTTGATGATGACAAATCACCAAAGAAAAATATGTATCACAAGATAATGAATGCAATATGATAAGCACATACACCATATTTTTCTACTGTTTCTTCTCCCCCTATTTGACATCAACAAAAAGGTATAAGGAACACAATATATAGAAGTTAAAGCACATACCTTCTTTAAGCCAGGATGTCAAAACATGTCAATATAGCATGGGGTAAGGATACATCAAAACTTATCATTGATTTCATTGACATGTAAAAATAATTTTTAAAAAAATTTCGCATGTCAAATGAAATGAGCCAAAAGATAAAATTAGAAGGAGTTTAGGTTTAGGCTCCTCCCCTTTAAATTGTGCACGTTATGAAAAAGAAGAATGAATAATGAATATCCAATTTTCAAAATGTATTCTTTTTCAAGATCATCTATATATTTTCAAGAGAGATAAAGCTCCCCCTGAATTTCACATCCCTTTTCCTTTGAAATTGGTTTTGAATAATCATACGGGAAATTCAATTTTTCAACATTATAACTTGCAGAAGTTTGATATGAAACCTTTTGAAAATTTCTGCATTATAGTATTTTGAAAGAAGAAATATTCATATCTTTTTCAAAACTTTTGAAAACAATTCTGCATATATGTATAAAAACATTTTAGCATATAGCAGAAGTAATTTGAAATAAGGATATTCAAATCCTTTTCTTTTCAAAATAGATAATGCTTCAATATGGTAAAGCAATTTCAGCAGAGTGGAAGCAATTCAAGAATTTCATGATATTTTTCTAAAATATTTTTCTTCAAAAGGAATTTAGAAACGTTTCATCTAAGGAAGCAATATATATGGATTAGTGTAATAAGATATATTCAAGCATATAGGACATAATCCATACATCAAACATCAATATTTTTCATCCCCTTTGTCATCAACAACAAAAGAGATCTTTAAAACTTTTTCTTTTTCTAAAAAGATTGTTGCTTCATATGATAAACATATTAACATAACAGAAGCATTTTTAAAGTCCTTTTTCAAAACAAATTTGCTTCATAAAGGATAAGATAGATTTCAGCACAAAGGAAGCAATTTATATATCCATTAAAAAATATCAAACATTATAACTATGATATATATATATATATATGAAATTGATCACTTAACCATATCTATTTTGAGATGAGTAATCATACCTCTCAAAACTCTTTTATCCATTCAGGTGATCGTTCTTACCTTTCTTTTTCAAGAGATTGTTCATCCAAGAATTGTCTTGGCGTAGAGACAATTTATTTTGTAACTCTTGACTGCTTGACCCTTGATGAAGATTTTAAACTTGTATACCTTGACTATCCTTTTGAGAAAGTCATTTGTATCTTTAATCTTCTTCATCACTAAAGAAGTATTCTTGCACAAGATGTGATTAGTAGATCCAAAAATCATATAATCACTTGATAGATGATAGACAAGGAAAGTTACTTCAAAGAATTTTAGTGGCAAAAGAAACATTTTTCTCCTTTGAAAGATGAGCCACTGTAGTTCATATTTAGCTTGAAGTGTAAAAGAGACATTGAAAATAATATATGACCCTTTTTATCCCTTGTGTCTCTATCTACACTTTTTCTGTTTCAACTTTTAAAGAGTTTTCAAAATAGTTTTTAATCAGCTTAGAAAGTCTTTCTTGCCATTCATCTAGTCATTACATAAAGCTCATAATACTCAATGGATTAAAGATCTATTTCAAGCAAGGATAGAAATTACCAATGTTTTGAGAGTGCATGCTTGATTAGAATCACCATCTTCATCGTTGAGTCCTTCATCCTCAAGATTGGTTGGTTGTCATTGCAAGCTCGAGCTTGAGAATACTTTTCCTGACAAAACAATGTGACTCTTAATCTTAGGTACCCAACCAATTTGGGTCCTTAACAGGTTAGTTCATAATTCTCAAACAATGAATGTCACATCCCAAAAATTGAGCATGTGAAAAGATACTACTCATTTGATATAATTCTCAAACATACGTTATATACATATATTCTGTAAGGTTTTACATTCAACCTTAATCATTCATTCCACACTACAGAATTATATTCTTCTGATAAGCAAATATAGACATACATAGTCTGATATTTCTATCTCATCGCAAGCCTAGGAGACCTATAGAAAGTACAGAGCGTTTCTAATATCCACATTAATAAGTACTGGTGTCCCACCAGACAGAAATAGAGAATAATCCCAAGGGGCTTCTAATCTTCAAACGGATACTCTTGTTCTTTATTTTCTGTATCTGAAAAAAATAATCATAGGGAGTGTGAGTTTATTTAAAAACTCAGTAAATAAATAACTGTACTATATAAAATATCAAAAGTACAAATACCACATTTACTCATATAATTAATTGTCTTATACATCGAGTAGTATGGGACTCTAACCCTTTCAAACTCATGAATAAGATTTCATAGATATACACCGAGTAGTATGGGACTCTAACCCTTTCAAACTCGTGAATAAGATCTCATAGGTATACACCGAGTAGTATGGGACTTTAACCCTTTCAACTCGTGTATAGATTTCATAGATATGCAGTGAGTAGTATGGGACTCTAACCCTTTCAAACTCGTGTATAAGATTTCTTAGATATACACCGAGTAGTATGGGACTTTAACCCTTTCACACTCGTGTATTAGATCCCGTAGATCTTTACTCATTAATAAGATAGTGAGAATTCATCACATAGTACAATTGTCATGAAATAAATAATTTCTACATACTCTTATTTCTATTGATCATCATATACTCCCATATGAAAAATTAATTGCTTATTATCCAAATAATATTGTAAATGGGACTTATATTGTACTTTGACTAGTAATATCAAATTAGCTGAGCAAGGTTATTCACTCACCTTGATGTTTGTCCAAGTTTACCTTGTTCCACACTAGAATTTGTGTAGGAAAATTTCCTAGTAAAATATATTACAAGGAATCATAAGAAAGGAAACAAAATCATGAAAATACGTAAAATTTTCTGACTGCTACAGTAACGGGTTGCTACAGTACGGTTTGCTACAGTAACGGTTTTGCTACAGTGTCGGTTCGCTACAGTGCCGGTTCACAACAGTAACGTTGACTGCTACAGTACCGTTGACTGCCGACACTACATTACTGCTACAGTACCCGAAGAAAATTTTCCAGATTTTGTTTCGAAATTTCTGGTCGCTACAGTAACTCGGTTTTTGCAGAAATTTCTAACAATTTCATCCTTTCCTTTCTTGTTTCAAAACCAGAATTTCAACTCTTTTAACCGATTATAACTCAAATATAACTTCTAAAACAACTGAGATTCATGAATTATCATCAAAATCTTCAAGAACAAAACCTCCTCTGATCTTCTACATAAACTGAAATTTAAGGAAAATAATCGGATTAAAGCTTACCTTTGATCCTTACAAAGCTTTTGAACCGAACAAATAATCGAACTTCTGAAGATCAAGGAAAGGATTTGAGAAGAAACTGAAGAACTGAGAGAGAAATGCTTTTCTGCCTTCCTTCGGCTGAGTGAAAAATGAGGGATACTATTGAAACTTTATATTAAATATTTCTAATGGGTTATTCAATAACCCATGGGTATCCATAACCCAACATCCAAACTCATCCAGTCAATTTATAATAAATGGACTAATTGACCATTCTGAAACCACTTTTCCATGAATTTCACCATTCTTAGAATATATCCCTCATTGTGTAAATATTTAGTCCAGTCATTTAACTCAATTTTCATAAATAATATTCAAAGAGAACAATTAAATATGAAAATTAAAAATGACCAAAATAAATAACTAAAGTAACGTTGTAGAATTCTAAAATACTCTTAAGCGAATTATATTCTGAAATTAACGGGTATTACAATGAAGATGTTCAATAAGAATGCTATGCATCCATGAAATCCAAAAATTTGTAGAGAAATCGTTCTTCTTTAATGATTGATATCATAAGAAGCATACAAGATGAAAATCTTTTAAAATGATAAAACATTTTTTTTTAAACAAACTCCTCTTAAAAGAGTAATTCTTTGAAAAGCTTATCAGAAAAACTATGGCAATAAGAATTTCCAAGTTCTTTTACTTTGAAAAACAAATTTTGCTTCAAAAAGCATAAGATGTAGAAAAAGATACAGCGCAATAGAAGCAACATATATATCCTTTTAATGATAATAACAGAAGATATTATAACAAGATATATATCACAACAAATGCAAATTATATACTCATATAAGATATATCATTTTAAAATTGGAGTATATAATAGCACAACAATTTTCTTGGATAATAGATATAACCAATATAAGGCATAGTCCATTGGCAGAAGAAGATTTCGAGTGAATACCCATTAAGATGCATCTTCAATGATGAGTTCTTTAGGATGACTTTTGGCATACCTCAAATTCTTTGAAAAATCATCATTGTTGCTTGATGGCTCCTTCTTATGAGGTAATTTTTTTTTTTAGGCTTTTCTTCTTCTTGAGGTAGATTGGCATTCTCTTCAATGCCATTATCATTCTTTGCAATAAGGGTACTCTTTTCTTTTTCAAAGCTTTGAAAATAATTTTCTGCTTATGTATAAAAACATTTTTGTACATAGTAGGTGAATTTGAAATAAGGATTTTTAAACTCCTTTCTTATCAAAACACTTTTTGCTTTAACATGATAAAGCAATTTCAAATCATTTTCCAAAACCTTTTCAAAATAATTCTTCTTTAAAGAATGACATAAAATTTAGCACAATAGAAGAAAATATATATCCATTATCATATATAAAACATTTTATATTCAAGATATATCATATCATCTCAGTAGATGCATAACGTATTTTGAAAAGTATACATATATTCATTTAAGGCTAGAAAGCATTTTCTCACATGAATATATATATATAATCATTACATAGCGGAAGCAAGTTACATACTTATTCAAGATAAAGCATATTATAACCAGAGTATGTAGAAAAATAATTGAAGTAATATGGATTAATAAGATATAATCAGATATAAACTATAATCCATAAACAATTGTTCATAACCCATAGCTTATGCAAAGATACGACATGTATAGTGCTCAAACCATGATGAATGGTATAAAGACAATTTAAGCATTTAACATATCTTTATATGCAATGATATGATCAAGTATGTAAGATATCAAAGAACAATATGTCATTGCAATGAAAGTATGTCAGAAAAAAATATGCCAATATAGCCAATTATGAGTAGGGAGTATCACTCAATTAAATAGTATAATGGTAAAGGATAGAGATACTCATCAATTTTGGCAAAGTCTTGTTGCTTCTTGAAGTTCCTCCTCAAAATTTTGATATCCTTGTTTTGCTCATTACTCTTCTTTGATCCTATCTTCTTGCAATTTTAATGATCTTAATTGATTAATTATTTGCAAGATCCTCTCAAAAAACAATCTCTTATAAGATCACCCATGAAGCTTTGAAGAGATCATTAAATACATAGCAGCAAAATTTAAATCCTTCATCTACTGTCATCCGCTGGTCGACCAACGTGTCCACACTGGTCGACCATCATGGGGATGAGAAAGTGGAAGGAGCTTACTGTCAAGCATTGGTCGACCATTGTGAATGAATTGGTTGACCACTCCTCACCAGAATAGCCTTATTTACCCACTACCTCGAGTTGGTCGACCAATCTGAGGACCTTGGTCGACCACTTGTCTCAGCGTTCAACGTTCTTCTCCTGGCGTTGGGCGTTGGTTCAATGTAGGCTTCGTTGGTCGACCAACCAACTTCAGAACTATAAATCTTATTGATTTCAAAGAGCTGAGGAAATAAAGTGCCTTAGAGGATAAATATGAGAATTAACTCCTGCGAAACACTTTTGGTGGAGCACTTTGATGCTTAAATTAGCAATGTCCAAATAAATCTCGAGAATCAAGAGCAACATTGTGTTTAAGATATGCCATATTAATAAAAAATGCTATGCTTCCATGAAATGCAATTTTACAAGAAATTTGATTTCATTGAAAATATTTGAATAAGATTACAATAAGGATAAATACTATAGGCAAGAGTAATCTTATTGTTGTAAAGGCAAGAGAAATGTGCATGTAATGGAAGCAAGTTTTCATAATGCGGTAAAAAAGATAGTTTGAGCAGAATTTGGAAGAAACATTTTAGCTCAAAACAAAATTTGAATCTATAGGCCGCATGCCTAACAGTTGTTTTCAAATATAGCATGCATGAATATCAAAGATAGATGAAAGGCATGCTAGAAAACAAGCATAAGCATTTGATACAGTAAACATATCAATCAAATTTCTTACAATACATTCCAGCTTATATGTTTACTTGTCTATTGCCTCCTTTTGATGCAAGGAAGTGGAGTTTGAATGATGTAGCCATTAAAATGTCATTTCCGCTCCTTGCTTCGAGGCGAATCTGCAAATTAATCTTTTGTTTTTGGTACCCAAATTTCTTTGGGTCCTCCTGGGTCATGAGTTCCTTTTGGAACCCATTTCATTTTTACTCCATGAACAAGATTTTTCTTATAAAAGCAGGAGTAAGATTTGTGTCCTTTCAGTCCACAATAAAAACAAGTGCAAGTTGGACTATTGGACATCTTTGCAGAAACAAAGAAGTTTTTAGAATGCTTTTGGTTTGATTTACTTTTAGAAGCAAGACCAACTTTGTTAAACCTTCTTCTTTGTTTCAAAACTGAAGTATTTAAAATTTCTCTACCTTGAGAAAATTTTGCAAGTGTGTTTTTAAGATCATCATTTTACTTTTTCAAAGAATCACACTTGGTGCAAAAGCAGCTTTTGTTGGTAGAGATACTTCCCTTTAAAATCAAATTCTCTTCTTGAAAAGTTTTGTTTTGATTTTCGAAACCAAAATTCTCTTCCTTGGAAATAGAAAATTCATTTTTCAATTTTTCTAATTCATTTTCAAGAGAAGAGTTTTTCTGTTTTGAATCATTTAATTTCTTTGCAAGTTTTAGAGATTGTTCATGTAAATCATCAAAGGCATCTTGTAATTCATCAAAAGAGTAGTCAAATGAATTTACCTCATCTTTATCTCTAGCCACAAGACAAGTGTTGGCTTCTTCATTTGTGTTCTCCTCATCAGAATTGTTATTTCCCCAAATGGAAGATAGGTAAGCTTTCTTTGATGATTCAGCTTGTGGTCGTGGTTTCTCTTTTTCTCCTTTTTCTTTTTCTTCTATCTCCTTGGTGATTTGAGATTTTCCTGTAAGTTCAACACCAAGAGCTTGCAATTGATTAAGCACAAGTTGTATCTCATTAATGGTTTTGCAATTGTTCATTTGAGCAATTTCAAGTTCATTAATGAAACTTCTATACCTTAATTCCTCAGCAAAAAGATCTTCCTCATGTGCAACTTCAAGAATTTCCCATATTTCTTTTGCAGTTGCACAGTTGGAGATTTTGAAAAATTCATCTTGACTCAATGCACAAGAAATAATCAATTTTGCTTTAGCATTGAGTTGCATTAAACTTCTTTCAGTATCATTCCATTCACTCTTGGGTTTTGGAATGCATTTTCCTTGTTCTTCATTGACAGGCATATCAAAACCATTTTCTATAACTTCCCAGAGTTTATGGTCTACTGAAATTAAAAACATTTTCATTTCATACTTACAATATTGAAAATGATTAGCTTCAAAAACTGGAGGTTCTGTGAAAGAACAATTTTCAGACATAAACCACTCAGTAGATCCAACCATGTTTACTCTTAGACGGTTAAGTCTCAAATCAAGAGCACAAGCTCTGATACCAATTGAAAGTAATGGTTGGAACCCAAGAGGGGGGTGAATTGGGTTTTATAATTTTTTCACAAGAATTAATTGGAAGTTGAAATGATTTTCTGTAGAAGTGTAATACTTAAGATAATAAATACAATACAGAAATTCAATGTGCTGTCAAGATAAATAATTATAAAGATCAAGGAATTAAAGAGTAGATATCAATATGCACAAATTAAAGAGTAAGGGATAGAGAAAGCAAACTCGGAGATTTATACTGGTTCGGCTAATCCAAGCCTACATCCAATCCTCAAAAGACCACTTGAGTATTTCCACTATAATTGCAAGTTTAATCCGGGTATTTGCAAACCACTACAACCACGCAAATTCGATTCGGGTTTTTGCGAAACCACAATGGAGAATTTATGAATCCGAGCTCCTCCTTAACCCAAAGCAAGTTCTTCCAACACGGGTACTTGCGAACCTCAACTCGGAATAATATATGTGTTGATCAAAATCAACAATACAAAGAAACTCTCTCTAAAGAGTAGATGAATACAAATAAAGCTCTAATAACTCTAATGATAGAGAATATGCAAGATTTGGCTCAAGAATGCTTTCCTTTCTCTCAAAGATGATAGAAGAAGTTAATATCACATTATAAGACTTTGTTCTAGCTCAAAATCGTGTATCTAAGGTCATATATATAAGATTTTACAAAACTAGCTGTTATATAGCCGTTACAGCACTTATAGTGCAGTCCAGGTGTCCATTGGTTGACCAGTGTGGCACGTTGGTTGACCAGTGTAGTCCAGAAGTGATTCATCAGTCACGTTGGTCGACCAGTGTAGATGGGGTGGTCGACCACCGGCTGGCAGTAGCGAAATACAGATTTTGAGCTTTCTTTAAAAATTCATAACTCCCTCATTTGAACTCCGTTTTAAACAAATAATATATCATTGGAAAGCTCTTGGAGTCTAGTTTCAAATTAGCTAAGTTTTACTCAAAAATTATTTTTCGTTTAAAATATATAATGAAAACACTGACTATAGGTCAGAACAGAATAATTTTTGAGTACAGTAAAATCAACTTTTAGTTTTTCAAACTATATTTTAAATAGTCATATATTTCTCATTTTGACTCCGTTTTGAATAAATAATATAACGTTGGAAAGATTTTTGAGTCTACTATCAAATGAGATTAAGATATTTGAAAAACCAATTTTTCATTTATGAGATATGATATAAAGAGTGACCAAAGGTCAAAAAACTAACTTTTGTAAAACTTCATATCTCATTATCTTTTTGTTCAAAATGTTTGAGCCAATGTATGCAAATCTAAATCATTGAGTTGCACAAGTACATTAGCCTATATAAAATATACCTAATGTAAACACATAAGCTATCTTGATGCATCCAAGCTTCCAAGACTTCAAATCTTCTAATTCTTCATTTCTTGGAGCTTTGTCCTTGTATGTTGCTTTCCTTGAGTGAGGCATGATGTTGCTTTTCCTTGTTCTTCAATCCAATGCTCACTCTTCTTGTTTTAAACCAATCTATAAAATATATCTTACTTGCAAACCAAATGGTTATGTCACGTCCCAAAATCTGGACATGTGACCGGCACGGAAAGTGAATTTCATTTCACCTCCATAAGCCTATCTTTCTCTTAAGCATTATACCATTCTTTTTCATGCAACCAAACCGAGTTCTCTATACACACTACAGTCATTCACATTACATCACTAAATGAACCTACCCGATTACAGAGATTTCTAGATTTATACAACTTAGAATAAGACTTAACTATTATACCTTTATCCTGAACAAATGAAAAGGTAATCATGGGCTAAGGATCCATAATTCCTTGTACAGATATTTACCTTCAGCTGTCAACTCTAAAAAAAAATGTTAATAAGAGGGGTATGAGCAAACCACGTGCCCAGTGAGCAGACAACACAACACTATGACAAAAAAATATCATGCATCATAATGATAATATGCATCAATCATACGTAATCGATCATAATATAATATAATATAATTTATAATACTTCACAACAATATCCAAGTAAAACAAATACATTTCAACATAAATCAAATAATTCACAACAGCAAACAATGAAATCAATTTCATACATTTCTCGTACCAACCGGGTCGTCCAGGATACCTCTGGATCGTTGCCCGCGGCCCCCGCCGCATCCACCCTTATCGCTCCATGTATATTCTCCACCCTTATAGCTTCATGTAGATTTCTCCATGGGGTGCACCACCATGCCTTTCCATTCATTCCGATTACATACACAATCACAATCATAAATAACTCATAATCATTTACAAGTTTCATCACAACATAACTCATACTACTTTCCATACTTAATCACAATTTCATCAATGTGTATACAATCATTCACTGTTCACAGAATTTATCTTTTAAATCACATCTCAAACATAGAAGCTCATTTGTATTTACAAGTCCTCACAATGGTATTCGTGTCTTCTTCACGCAACATTCATATAATGGTGTTTATGTATAGATATATCCATATCAATCTATTCGAGAACACAATTCTTTAATTCTAAAAAGTGCGCATGAATGTAACTTATGCAAGAAAATCTTAATTCATAATGAATATCAATATATAAGTTAACCATCACTGCCTTCACACTAAGATACACTACATGCTCTCACTATAATGCCAAGAACTTTAAAGAAAAGATTTAGTCATAGGAAGTATAAATCCCACTTACCTGGATTTCACGCTCTCGGCACTCCCACCTTGCGCTTTGACCATTCATATTGTAACCAGATAAAAACCATCAAGGTTACGAAATAGAGAAATTTCCTACCACTATTCCCGACCTTCACTTACTTCTCAAATCATAACCCATAACTGGTAATGAATATCCAGATGAAACTTATACCATTGGAAACTAGACTCAAAGAGATTTTCAACGATATTTTAAAAAAAAAAATAGATGCTACAGTAACGGTCAACGCAACTACAGTAATGTTGACCGAGTCAACGCTTCAGTAGCCGAGAAAATCTGGAAAAATTTTCTCGATGAATAGTAATTTTTGGGGAAAATTTTCGAATGTTTTTCGTGTTCTTCATCCAAAAATCCTAAAATCATATCTAAAACAACATTTCTTTTGATTTCTTCCATGGGTTTTCATCCTTAATGTCTAAGGAGTGTTTTAATACCAAAACTCCTAATTTCTACCAACAAAGCTCAAATCTCAAATTTTCATCAAGAACACTAACTTTTTTTCAAATATCCAAATTTTACGAATTTCTCCTAGTTTTCTCCAAATTTCTTATTCTAATAACATCATAAACCACCTAGGAATGTTTTAGATTAACATCCACACTTAAATTCATCTATTAAAATATTCTACAAAAATTTTACAAAATGATAACCAAGGATTTGGTCTTGTAATAAGAGGAAGAAGAAGAAGAACATCAACTTACCAATCCTCCTAACTTTCATGGCTTCCTTCCCCAAGCAAAAATTGCATGAATGGTTGATGAAGAAATTCTCTTGGATGCATAACCGAGAGAGAGAAAGTGAGGAAGTTACGGGAGGGAGAATGAGAAAAAGAAAAGAATAAGAGAGAAGTGTATATGCGTGGGCCCCTTAGGTTATAAGATTTGTTCACTTTAATCCCTCTCGATGTCTCAAATACCACTTTAATCTCGAATCCATCATCTTTTCGGTACCGGACTCATAATTCATTCTCATAAGCTTTATTCTTCCTCTTAGGTTCCTATTTGGTCATTTCTCAAAAGTCCTCTATACTTTCTTTTCTTTTCACTTTAGTCCTTGAGAATTTGTAAAAATTTCCTAAATTAAAAATTAAAATTTCTATTCCCAGATTTTCTTCACTAATTCATAAAGTACATTTTCCACGTAATTAAATTTTTCACTAAACTTCAAAATAGACTTTAAATATTCATATAAATTCTTGGAATATTACAGTTTAGTTCAATTCATAATAAATAGCATGATTAATATATAAGACATTACACATTAAATAACATAGTCATGCTTAAATACTTGTAGCATGTATATGATAATTAACCTTTATATATATCAATGCTACAATTTAAATACATTTGTCATCATCAAAACTTATGGCATATAGCCTTAGGGCTAACATCGTTGTCTCCACACGCATTGGTCAAGACACTCTTTATACCGGGTTTTCTACCTTGCCGTGATATGAGGTACTATCCCGCTCAATCACAATCAATAATACAGTATTTCATATCATAATGAGAAGTACAATATAATATTTATTCATTTAACAGGTATCGTATATAACTATATTAAACCACAAATCAAGGTAACAATTAAGTTGTCTTTAAAAAGATTCAAACTTCACATCACCATGAAATACTTGTTTCGTCTTATCCATACTTCTAGATTAATTTGAATTATCTCTTAGATTCACAACTCTGAAATCCTGTTTACCCCTATGAATTTTGGGAGTGTCCTATGACATACTTTTTATTACCAGTAATGCTAAAACTCTATTAAAATGGGGTTGTTTCACTCACTTAGATTTCGTACAAGTATCACTTCTTTAAGTCGTTATGGAGAGTACGCAGGTGAATTTCAGTGTTCTGCTACAGAGATTTTTATGAAAGATTAGAGAAAACAAGTTAGGATTATTTTCATACATATATTTTTTACACATAAGAACACTATTCATACGTATGGTTACTATTTATACATAAATTTATTATTCATACGTATGATTACTATTTATACGTACGATTACTATTCATACGTACTATTACTATTCATACATATGGTTACAGTTTATACCAAAAATAGTGAATACAATCTGTAAAAGAGTACACCAGATAAGTTTTCAGAAAAGAGTAGAGGATCACAATGGATACACTTAAGTACTAGGTCTTTCCTTAGCCAGAACTTTTCTAAACATGTATTCTTCACAGTTTGCATTCTACTTTAGTAATTTGAAAATCAAAATAACATATAGGCAGCTAAGGACAGTTTTTCTGATATGAAAGATCAGCCAAAGCTGCAACCACAGAGCATACTTAAGAAAATAACTTCTAAAATTTGAAAGTCATAAAAAGAGCATAGTATCCTCACATCGAATCTAAGCTGAAAAGAAAAGCTCCAAAATCTCAGAAGTCTAGCACTGGAGTAAGAGAAGTTTAAGGAAAGAGAAAAAGAGAAGTTGAAACTGTGAGTTTAGAAGTAAAATGGAATGGTCTATTTATAAGAAAAGTTAAGAGTACTATGCGCTAATAAAATATTTAATTTACTATTCATAAAAATGACATTTCTAATAAAATAATTCAATTTACTGTGTATATTAATATTTAGGTTACTGTACAATCACGGGCGGCTTTACTATTGAAACTTAAAGGGAAAACTATCCTTTCACCTTAAACCTTTAAGTTTCTTTTCAATCTAGTCCTTTTATTTTAGTCCCTAAGGGTATTTCCTCACATAGAACATCATTTTCTCCTACGAATTCCTTTTTAGTTTCTTCTTATGCCTAAACCACATCTAGTACACGATACTTCGATTGTATAAGTGAACAATACCGTATACGTAAATAGTATTATATATGTGAATAGTATTATATACTGGAATAGTAATTCGTAGTTCACAAACATACATTTATATTTTATTTTTCATGGTTACAACAGCTAGCTGGTTCCACCCAATTCCTAGTTTTTTTTTCCTTTTACCCTCCAACCCCCAAAATGGCGCTGATTTATCGAAGAAGATGAAGAAGAAGAAGGAAGACAGTCGTCGTTCTCCTACATGTTCCATCATTCTCTTCCTTGGACATTACTAGTAGGTTTTGGAGGAGAAAGAAGAATGAGTCTTGGAGGAGAAGATGAAAGAGAAAAAGGTTGTAGAAGATGAAATGAAACCGAAATGAGAGAGAGAGAGAGTAATATAATGGGATGGATTGGGAGAGAAAGGAAGGATACATTGGAAAACAAAATTAAAAAGAAAGGCAGGGGATGCAAGCTAGCACGTAGAGTGGTGTGTGTATTCCAACTATTTTCAGAAAGTAACGTGTTACTCTCCTCAATCTAGTTTCTAGCTATTAGGTGTATGATTTCAAATATATATATATATATATATATATATATATATATATATATATATATATATATATATATATATAATATTTTTTTAGTATACCAATTTGACCACGGTTCAATTACAATCGGATCATTGAACTTTAGATTGATACTTCCATCGATTCTGTGATCGGTCTAATTTTGAAAACATTGCTCACACCTATTTAAAAATGGAACAAAAACAAATTGAGAACGAAACATGGATAATTAAGAATAAATTATTGATTTAGTTTTGAAGAGGATCAAGCATTTTAATTTATTTATTAAGATATTATATTTGTTTCAATTTCATCATTTCATCTATTAAAATGACATCATGTTAATGATAGACTTGAATTTTGATATTGGTAGATTTAGTAGTGTATTAATTAAAATGATCAAATTGAGACAAATATAATTTTTAGTGAGCTAATTCAAAATATTTGATTTTTTTTAAGAGTTAGATTTAGATAATTATAATTTTTTTAGAAATCAATAATTTTAATACAATGGTGTTTGAGTATATATAGAACAGTCAGACAACAAAGGGCCCTAGAGACTTTAAACACAAGTAAAAAGGAGAAGACTCGATCATTGCAAGCAACCATGTATTAATTTTATAAGGAGTTTCACTTGTAATTTACCTATCTTTTATTAGGATTAGGATCTTCTCCTACTCCTGTATGAAATAGGAGGGTCCTATTCCCTTAATCATGATTGTGAATTGTGAAGATTTATGGTTTAACCTATGTTAATTAGTCCTTTATCATTTTTTTTAAAATAATATTCCATCGTAGACCATCAAACTTCACAATGGAAGGTCACTATAGAATAAGACGCTCTTGTTCATGTATAGAACAAAAGAGGATCCATATTTGTGTTATCATAGTTGATTCTAAGCATTATACTAAATAATTCTTATTGTGTCTTTTGTAAAAAAATGAAAAATTACTTGAACTTGAATATTAGGATGGAGCCTCAAAGCTTCCTCACCAACCTTCATGTATAGAATAAATCTGGTGTTTCTTTCACTGTCAAAATTTCTATTTTAATTTTTTTTAGCCTGTATTTTTGTGCACACATTCTCAAGTCGTATTATGAATAACACTTTGTATTGAAGATAAGTGTCCTTTGCATGTGGCACCCCCAGCATTTTCAAGTCCAATCTCTCCCATATATCTCAAATGCTTAACTTTTTTATGATGTTATCCATAATACCTTCCATGTTAGGATCTTTGGATACCACCACCCACAATACATCAAAATCTTGTCTTTTCTTCCTAAGGTCATTGTTAATTATCTTCAAAAGGGTAGTCTTCACCACCCCACCCATCTCATATAAACCAATGACCCCAACATTCTTTGCTTCAATGCTATCCAGCAACTGATTAACCATACCATCTAACCTTATTGTATTATTGAGAGGCATCTCTGTGGCATAGGAGGCAGCTTTGAACAATTTCATCAGCTTTACTAAGAAACTTTTCTCCCTCGGTTATTACTTCATCTACATTCTTGAGCATTTTAACACACAATTCTTTGAACAACATTTACTTGGGCATTTGTTTTCAACTTGTTCTCCTTGATCTCAAATTTCTTTTATTTCCAGTGTGAATATAAGATTAATTATTAGCATCCTAATTTTTTCGTAGTTTTATTCATGGGGCACCTTATGGTAAACGTAATTTTAGATCAAGTTTCGTGATACATGAGATAAGATCTTTTTTGGGCGTAATTTTGTTGTTTTATGATGGTTAAATATTGATCTTAAGTTTTAATACGAAAGTTATTGCAAAATATCAAACCCACTCCTCATGATCCTACTATATAATTACACAATTAACTATATAATTTATCAACATATCCACGTCAACAGCCATTGCAAAATATCAAATCCACTCCTCATGATCCTACTATATAATTACACAATTAACTATATGATTCATTAGCATATTATGTTTACATCAATAGCCATACGTGTAAAAAAATTGTTCTGATGTGGCACCATATCATTAGAGATTTTTTTTATAATTTTTCCTCTTTAATTATTATTACAATTCTACAAGATGTTCTTTTCAATTGTTGTTGATTTAACAATTTTTTATTTGGTAAGTAAGAGAAAATATATACTATATGGAAAAAAAAAAACCTCTTGTTCGAACTTTTACATCAGTTTACATAACTCCCCTTGCAAAATATTTAAAATATTTAAATTGCATCAAATTCACATTTAAAATAATATAATTTGTTGAAATATTATTTTTATTGAAAAATCACAAATTAATATGTTCTTCAATTTCGTGAAGGGACGCTGGAGTACAGAGAAGTTAAGAAGTTAAAGGTCCTGCATCTCGTCTGGGCCCAGGCCTGGGTCAATCAGAGACTCAAAGCTCCATATTTTGTAAGTGGTTTTAGTGGAATAGGACACCAATTTTTAATAAAGGAAAAAAAAATGTGTAGTTTTTTTACATATACGTTGTCAAATTCTCCTATCAAAAAATAGAAAGTGTGATTTTTTAATCAAAATATGATAAGTGTATGCATGATCTTTAAGAAATAACTTTATATTTTTTACAACTTATTATTGCATGATCAGTTTTTAAAGAAAATTTTTATACATGTTATGTTTTTATTGAAGAATTTGATTGTAAATATATACAAAACTTTATATAAGTTTTCACCTTTAATCAAATGAATCTGCCAGAAAGGGGGAAAATTAAAAAAAAAAAAAAGATTAGATATAATTTTTAGAGTATATTACTAATTTGGTTTTTAAAAAATTACAGATGACTCTATTTAGTTCGTAAAAGATCAAGTGTCTCAACTTAGTCTTTGAAATGATATGTTTATTTCAATTAGGTCCTTCTTTTTGTCAAAATAACTTTTAATAATATACATTTTAAAATTTAACAACAATAGATTTTTGTAATTTAGTAATAAAAATGACTAAATCAAGACAAATGTAATTTTTTAGAGACTCAATTGAAGCATTTGATCTTTTAAAGATCAAGTTGAAAAAAATGTAATTATTCAAAGACTAAGTCAATAATTTACTCTAATTTTTATATATTTACTATTAAGTCCTTCAATGAAGATACTAAAAGTATTTTTAGTCTTTAAAAATGTTCATATAATTTTTTATAATTCATCGTTATATGATTAATTCTTTTAACAAAATTTTTCACTCATATATGTTTTATTTTCATTAAAGAACATAATAAGAAAGACATAAAAGAATTATATATTTGTCTAATAAAATAAATAAAAGGCCTTGGCTTGCATTGATATCAAATGCCTGAACCTAATCATCAACCCATAGTCCTCAGTCCTCAGTGTTTCTATCCCATGCATACGGTGTATATCTTTATCATTTTCATGCCTCCATGCTTATTCTACTTGTTCAATTTTTTTCTTTTCTGGGTAAATCTTTCAAGTTATTGTGGTTGATCAGATCGTCTTCCATGAATTTCATTTCCAGAGAGGGAAAAAAACATTTAATTCCTGAACGTAATTAAATTAAATAAGTAAATTATGTTTCTTAGAAATTTGGCACATGAGTAGGACATATTGTCCTGAAATAGTGAAATACTCACAGAATCATGTAATGTTATTACAGTCAATAAAAAATTTATGACCTCCAAAATGAGAATCATGGCCATCGGGCAAATCAACCAAAATAGATCTCGAACGACAGATAGCATTTTGGCATTTTGCAATCAAGTCACAAGATTCTTCTAACATACAGACTTGATCATTTTCTCGTCTTTGGTTTTTTTTTTTTTTACTTTTTTGAGTTGTCGGATGACTATACGTTTCACACAAACTATAGAATTTACAATTGTCTAAAGACTCCAAAAATGACCAAAGACAGACAAAAAATTTTGTCAGGTGTCAAAGGCGAGAACCCCTACCAACTATGTTTACTTCATGCACATCGTTCCAATGATTAAACTTAAGACAAAATGGTTAAGGTGTCCAAGCTCCTCCTACATTTTATTTTATTTTATTTTTGCAAATGAAATCATTACAATTACAAAATGTTTTCATTAGTCCTTGACATTAATGATCGTTATAAACAAACATCCTGCATGCACTGTATCAGGCTCTACGTGATAATAAATTTTTAATTTAGTCCTTATACCTTATTTCTTTGAATTTTAAGATTCTGAAGTTTCAAATCATTTTCAACGAATCCTTGTTTATTCAGTATGGCATCATTATAGATATGCACGTCTGTTTCTTTGTCGTTATGATTAATTGTAAGCACTATTGAATAATAATGCAATTTATCTTTCACGAGTTTTGAAATTTTGAATAATATTGTTGGAGAAAATTGGAGAGCCCAGTGGACTTTATGGGCCGCGTTCATTTTTTCCACAATGACCACAAAAGTCTAAGTTAGATCATATTAATAAACTGAAAATATTGCATTGATCAAACGCAATAAAACTTCAAAATAAAATTGAGATAAAAAATTAAAAAAAATGCCTAAAAAACCCTAAAACTACCAAATGATTTAGAGAAAAAACATATATTATTAGTAGAACCTCCCATGGGGGGCAAAATGGCGAAGTAAAATTATTCCAAAATACGCCCCTCCCTCTCTTCTTTCTTAATATTTATTAGAAAATAATGTCAAGTAAACAGGCTCTGGAGCTTAAAAATTCACTATCTTCAAAAAAAATTACGCTTATGATTATAAAAATTTATATAAACAATTGTATGTCTATTTCTCAAAGCATACGTGTCGATTTAATTTTTAAATTAAGTTTAAAAAATTAATCAACAATTCTTTTTAGAATTACAATTCTAATACTGTCAAAACTTTTTAGAATTACAATTCTAATACTGTCAAAATACCCACCTAGTCCGGCGTATCACGGGTCGCCCATTAAAAGGGCCAATTTAATTATGTATATATTAAATTTTTTATAAAAAATTCAATTATTTTTATTAAATGAAAATTATTAATATTTGTAAAATATTGTCTCTTGCAGTGTACTCTTTAAACTATCAATAACATATTAGATTTTCTTACTAATTTTGTAAATCAGCTATAGTCTATATTATTATAATATAATTAATTTTATAACACTATTTCTTTTTTAAAAAATTAGAAAATGAGAATATTTTATTTAAAAAAAACTTCTAATCCAATCAATTACATTATATCATTCATATTGCACCCTTGGTGCATGAAAATCACACTATCCAAAGTACTTCACCACTCCCTCAATAGTTTAGTGTGGATAGATTATACATTCATAACTTGGTTATGTAAGTGTATATATATACAGGGTGTGAATTCTCTACCATATTTTTTTTTTCTCGAACTTTTAGCAACAAAAAACTATTGTTTAAGCAAAAAAAAAATTATTTAAAAAAATATGGCACTCTCCCATACATCTACTAAATGCGTGTGACAGTTGAGGACATACTTTTTAAAGTAAAGATTTGTAGGGTGCTCTGTGATATGTGAAATCCTTTTGGATATAATCAGTAGTACTAGTTGATTAATTAGAGTTCATTGCTTGCATATAGATATATAGTATGTACGTATAATTTTATCATATTCATCGCAATATGCTTATCAATTTGAAGGTTTTTTTTTTTAAATTTTAGTAAAATACTGATTTGGTTGGCAAAAGATTATAATTGTTTCAATTTACTCCCTAAAACATAACAGACAGCTTAATTTGATCCTTGAATTATTGTGTTGGCAATCTTGTCTCAATTTAAAGGCATTATGGCGTTTGGCAATGAAGTTAACAGTTCAACTTAAACCAAAGCATCATCAGTTCAAAGAATCACTCCCTCCCTTTTTAAGACGTAAGTTGCTCTTACTTTTATTTTTAAATAGGTGTTGGGAAAAGTTTTCCAAGACCTATCTCACTATTAAAGTATTCAAATGCGTTTAACATTATAATAATAATAATACTAATAATAATAAGTATAAAGAATTCTTTTTAGCCTATTATATAATATAACTCTTTAATTTTAAAACTAGACAATAAATTTTTTTTAAATTTATACTTTTATGTATCATAATTCATTTGTTAATATTTTTATCTAAATCAGAACACTTTTTATATCTTTATTATCATTTTTTTCTATTAAAAATAAAATATGTGTAAAGAATTTAATAAACTAATCATGTAATATTGAATTATAAAAAATATATAATAATTTTTTAAAAATCATAGATTTATTATATTAATTTTGATTAAAGAATTATACATCTACTAATAACAAACACAGAAAAATTGTACCAACCGTTTTCTGCTAAAGTAACTTAATATGTGGCAGTCGGTAGATGCCTATTTAATTTCCTTGTCACACGGTGCTTCTTTTTCTCTCACTAATTTCTTTTTCTTTACTATATATGGCACATGTTTATCAATTAATTTTATCACTCTCATTACTTTTTTGTTTTTCTTTTGGGTATTATTATTATTATTATTATTATTATTATTATTTCGTTCCTCTAACTCTCAACTGATGTATTTTTATTCAACTAAAATAGATAGTTTTTGTATTAAATATAGATTTTTTACTAAAGGAAGTCCCATTCCCTTGAAGCACAGTGAAGAACCTCTACAACAACAATGGCATCAAGGAATAAGGAATGATTGAAGGAAAAAGATAATGAGAAATTATCTTAATTATCCTCTTAAAAAATATTAAATTTAATTTTTTTAAAAATAAGATATTTAAGTAAAATATTCTATTTTTATTTTTTTAATGAGAGGTTCTAAGGCTCCCAAGGAAGATGGGTTCCTAGTTTTTTTTTTTTTCCAAGATGATTGGGAGGAAGTTTAGTCCAATGTGTTGGATATTATACTGTTTTTACTGCTTACAATGGATCCCTTGATATTTCAAGTATTAATAAAACTCTTATTGTCCTCATTCCCCAAGTGTGAAAAAACCTGAATAAATTAATCATTTAGTTTTAAAGAAGATCAATCATTTTATTTTAATTATTAAGATATTATATTTGCTTCAATTTCATCATTTCATCTATTAAAATAATTAATTGAGACAAATTTAACTTTTAGTGAGCTAATTCAAAATGTTTGATTTTATCAGAGCTAGATTTAGATAATTATAGTTTTTTAGAGGCCAGATTAATAATTTTAATATAATGGTGCTTGAGTATATCAAGATCGGACATTGACAATGAAGGATTAGGATTACCTCCAATGCCCAAAAGGCGCTAGAAGCTCCAAATTCATCTAGATGATCCAACGGCTCTTTTTTTTTATTTTAATGTTTTAAAGATTTTAGAAAAAAATTATAATTATTTTATCATTATATGTTTATTATTATGGTTACAAAAAAAATTTAATTCCTAAACTCTAAATCCTAGACCCTAAACCCTAAATTCTAAAATAATAAAAAAATTTAAATTCTAATTTTTTTTATTATTTTAATTTTTTATAAATTAAATTCTAGTTGAATCTGATTACCAATGACTCATATAAAAAAAATTAGAGAACAAGATTAAATAAACCCTAAATCCTAAAATAACCAAAAAAAAATTATAATACAACAAGAATTTAATTTTAAAAAAATAATAAAAAACAATAAAAAATAAAAACCGGAGTTCCGACAATGAAGGGCTCGAGAGACTTTAAAAATTTGTAGAAGGAGAAAACTTGATGATTGTGAGAAACCATGTAATAATTTCATAAGGAGTTTCACTTGTAATTTCCCTATCTGTTATCCTCTTCTATTTCTGTACAAAATAGGAAGGTTTATTCCCTTAATCATGACTGTGAATTGTAAAAATTGACAGTTCAATCTTTTTTTAGTCCTTTATCAATTTTTTTAAAAATTAAAGTTCAATCATAGACAGTCAAACTTTGCAATGGAGGGACACTATAGAGTAAGGGATCAGGATTTATTACTGTTTATTTGGCTGCTTTTCACTTTTAGCAACAATTTTTACCGTTGCTAAAAGTTATGGCAGCAGTTTTTTTGTTGTCAAAACTTTCAGCAACGGTAAAAATCGTTGCTGAAAGTGAAAAGCAGCATCAGCAGCGCTCTTGTTCTTGTATAGAACAGAAGAAGATTCATATTCGTGTTATCATGGTTGATTCTAAGCAGTATACTAAATAACTCTTATTGTGTCTTTTTTTAAAAAAAATGGAAAATAACATTAACTTTCCTTTTGGCTTGGCTAAATTACACATTCCGCTATATTTTGTTTCAAATATTACACTCAACTTCCCTCTATATTTGTAGAATTTGAATTTGATTCCTTGCTTTAGTTTCTTACAAATTTGCGGCATATATCTTCTTTGCTTAATTTTCTTTTCTTTTTTGGCCAAAGTTTGATTCTTTGCATGTGCCTTGGTCTATTATAAATTCTCACTTTTATAAACAACTTAGGAATTATATTCTTTAGGGTAAGTTACATTTCCCTTGAGAGATATCTGCTTAAACTATAGATGCTTTCCTCTCTGTTTTGAAAAATTACAATCTAGTCCTCCAAAATCAAATGATGGTGCTTTACTGACTTCGTCTAAAACAACATATATGTTAACAACTACATTTATTTTGACCATGATATCATTTCTCATTTGTTTGTTGGGGTTTGTTTAGCAGTTCTTTTCCTATTTATTTAATAGATATATACAAGTTGAGATTTAAACCTTTATCATGAAACATATATCATTATATTTGATGGACCAGATCATTGGCTCTGTCTTCCACGTCTTAAAACCATGATAATATAATAGATTGAAAAGGCAAGCTAAAATTTCAGAATTATTAATGTATTAAGCACAAATGATTAAACATATATTTGAACAAAAAGACTAATGTATTGAAAAATTAAATACATACCTCCTTTTCTAGCAAAGACTTTTTATTTCAAATAATATCATAAAGTGTATAATAATACATTGAACAAATAGACTAAAAGCTCACACAAAGCCCTGCAAACAAGAGATTGATTGCGAATCTTGAATAAGAAGTAAACTCTGTACACCTCATACTTGATAATATTAAGGCAAACCTGCAACAATAAGCAACTTATCAATTATAACCAACAATTATATGACAGAACAAAATGCATTAATTATAAAGACTATATATATATATATATGTAGTTACCTTTTCTCTCCTTTTGCTTTATATAGATTGGAATTTGTGCTTGTCCTCCCATTCTAAATTGTCCCACCATTGCTGATCACCTTCAATATGCCTTAATTTATCCATGGCAGAGCTTGCATCAAATGGTAACATTTTGAGATTTGGACATCTTGATATTGTCATGGATCTTAGGGAAGGAAAAGACAAAGTAACCTCACAAATGCTCTTTAGCACTGGCAAACCTATCAAACGAAGTTCCACAAGAGACGAGAATATATTATGATCATCCACCTTCTCTCTTCTTTTCTCATCTTTTATCACTTCTTCCAATGACTGACAGTGTCTAATGTCAAGTTGTTGAAGGAGTGGAGCATGCTTAAGCCATGTCAAATGAGCTATTGAATTGCATTTGCCAATATTCACATATCGAACCATGCTTAAACAACATGTTTCTACAACAGAACAATCTTTTAGATTGTACAAATCTACGAACAGAATCGCTTGAAGTTGCTTCATTTTTGACATCGCTGCTAATAATAATGGCATTTCAATATTGGCATCCATCGGTCCAAGAACAAGTCTCCTTATACAACTTTGTAACTCGGTTGACCCAAGTAATTTCTCTAGGCCATTCTCTGTAATTATTCTTGCCCGTATCTCCTGAAGGTTTGGTAAGGATTCAAGCTTCTCTAAAAATCCTCTCTCTTTGTCGCTTTCAGTTATTTCACGAGGATCGTCTTCAAAAAAAAAATTATTTCCCAAGGATCAAGTACATTTAACAAATCAAGTACTCTTAAATGTTCAAAACTTAATATGACTTCCGACAATTGAACTAAAAGGTCAATGAATTCTTTCCCATGGGTCACCACCAAAGAAAAAAACTTCAAGTTTCTCAAGTTTTTCAACTCGGTGGGAAGCTCTGAAATTTTACCCAAAGAAAGATATTCCAAAAGAATCAAACCACCAATTTGTGGAGGAAGCTTTATGGCTCCAAAAGGCTCATCACTCCCAGATACCAAATCCAAGACTTTTAATTTTCTCATGTATTGGATATTTGGCGAAATTGTACACACGAGATTTGAACAAGTTACAATTTTCATAGAGAGGGTTACGAGATTTGGACAAGTTACAGTTGGGAAATGCAACTCACCTTGTTTCCAAATTGAAATCCGCTCAACAATTTTCCATGTTTCAACATCATTTTGGGACACTGCCAATGCATCATCTTCTACTAAAATTTTTTTTTTGTTTCTATCTTGATCACATGCTAACGACAATGCCAATTCTCGAATAACATCATGGAGCTTAACTGTGCGTTCCAACCAGAGATCATCTTCAACGCTCTCCACCAAGCTTGATCGCTTTAACTTTTCAATCACAGATTCACCATACCTATACATGTCTTGTATTCTATTTGTCGCTTCTTTAGCAAGAAATCCCTCAGCTATCCATTTATCAATGAGATCTAGAACTCTAATCTCAAAATCTTCTGGGAACAATGCACAATACAAGAAACAACTTTTGTGTATTTCATCTGGCAATCTTTCATAGCTAAACTTAAGGTTAGAAAGCACCTTCTTCTCAAAATCTTGAGTTGTCCATGAAGAACTCCTTAAGTGTTTTGTGGAGTATTCCCATGCTTCCACACTCTTCACACCAGCCATAGCACTTCCTACTACAGTCAATGCAAGTGGAAGTCCTCCACATTCTATGGCCATCTCCTTTGCTAGCTCTGGAATATTAGGGTGCGACCCCAAAGTTTCCTCACCAACCTTCATGTAGAATAATTCTAGTGCTTCTTTCTCTGTCAAAATTTCTACTTTAAATTTTCTTTCAGCCTGCATTTTGGCGCACACATCCTCAAGTTGGGTTGTAAATAACACTTTGGATTGAAAATTAGTGTCCTTAGGGTGTGGCACTCCCATCATTCTCAACTCCATTATCTCCCATATATCATCCAATAACAGAACAAATTTCTTATTTTTCAAGACTCGATAAATCTTTGCAGCTTTTTCATCTAGGTTGTTACAATCTTTCCAAAGATTATCTTCAATCCTTAACTTTTTTCTAATCATGTCCATAATACCATAATGTTATAATCTTTAGATACCACCACCCACATCACAACATCAAAATCTGGTCTTTTCTTCCCAAGTTCATTGTTGATTCTCTTTAAAAGGGTAGTCTTCCCCACCCCACCCATGCCATATAAACCAATAATCCCAACACTCTCTGCTTCAATGCTATTCCACAATTGATCAACCATTCGATCCAACCCTACTATCTCATTTAGAGGCATCTCTATTGGCCTAGGTGGTAATTTGTTAGAAATTTCAACATCCTTACTAAGGAACTGTTCTCCCTTGATTATTAGTTCATTTACATTCTTGACCATCTTAAAAATGATTTTTCCTAACTTGTAACTTGACACACAATTCTTTGGACAAAATTTACTTAAGCATTTGTTTTGAATTTCTCGGTCTCCTTGAACTTGAATGTCTTCTATTCCCTGAGTGAATATAAGATCATAATTAGCAACCCATTTGTTATTTGTGGGGCACCTTGTGATAGTTAGGCATACTATCATATCAAATTTCCATGTGCAATATGATACATAAGATCTTGTACACATACTAATTTTGCTGTATATATTTTCCAAGAGCAAGAAAGACTAGCTACAAATGTGAGTATATACTCTAATTATTGCCTCTAATTGCAATGTCCTTCTTAATCTAAACACACACACACACACACATGTATATTTATATAATCAAGTCCTTAGAGTAGTTGGATTTGTTTATTATTATGCTTACAAAAAAAAATTCCTAAACTCTAAACCCTAAATACTAAACCCTAAACCCTAAATCTTAAAATAACAAAAAAATTAAATTCTAATTTTTTTTGTTATTTTAAATTTTTAGAAATTAAACTTTAGTTGGATTTTCTGATTACCAATAACTCAAATAGAAAAAAAAAATTAGAGAACAAGATTAAGTAAACCCCAAACTCTAAAATAACAAAAAAAAAAAGAATACAAAAAGAATTTAATTTTAAAAATATAATAAAAATACAAAAAAATATAAAAATACAAAAAAAAAATTAAAACTGGAGTTCCGACAATGAAGGGCCCCTAGAGACTTTAAAAATCTGTAGAAGGAGGACTTGATGATTGTGAGCAACCATGTAATAATTTTTAAGGAGTTTCACTTGTAATTTCCCTATCTGTTATCCTCTTCTATTTCTCTACAGAATAGGAAGGTTTTATTCCCTCAATCATGACTGTGAATTGTGAAAATTGACAGTTCAATCTTTTTTAGTCCTTTATCAATTTTTTTCAAACTAAAGTTCAATCAGAGACCGTCAAACTTTTGTTCTTGTATGGGATAGAAGAAGCTCCATATTCTTGTTATCATAGTTGATTCTAAGCAGTGTACTAAATAATTCTTATTGTCTCTTTTAAAAAAAATGGAAAATAACATTAACTTTCCTTTTGGTTTGGCTAAATTACACATTCCGCTATACTTTGTTTCAAATATTACACTCAACTTCCCAGCTACCTTTTCATATTAGATGTTAAAATTAATTTAATTCTTTTACTGTCCTGTTAAATAAATTGCAATTTCATGATGTGTAGGAGGTTTTTGATATATATATATGTGTGTGTGTGTGTGTGTGTGTGTGTGTGTGTGTGTCAGGGAGTTGAATAGAATATTTAAAACTAGATAGGTGCTAATTGTAATTTATCAAAATGTTAAGGGAGTTTAGTGTAATTTACACAAAAGTGTATGTTAACACTTGTTAAAATTAAGAAGCTTTCTTGATGACTGACATGAAAAACCAAGAGATGAAGCTCTAGCAGTTAATTACACCCATATATGCAAGTATATGTGTAGAAACGCTTTAAATAAGGCAAAAATATTACTCATACTCTTGGATTTCGATTTATGTTTCAATTATAACTCAAAATTTTATTTTTTCTAACTTATATTTTTAATTAATCTCAATTATACTCCAGAACCAAATATTTAAAACTAGCGGTCTCATCTTATACATGTCAACATAAAATATGTTTTTAAAAGTGACATTATATTTTGGTTATTTTACATTGACATCTGATGTGACATATCTAGAATAAATAATTTGACATTGATGTGTACAAAATAGAATGTTATGTCAGTGTTTGCCGTTAAATATTTGGACAAACTTAAGTTTTAGAGCATAATCAAAATTAAATGAAAACATATGAGTTATGATTCACACAAACTAAATTACTGGGTTATAATTGAAACATAATTCAAAGTTCAGGAACGTGAATACTATTTTTACCTCAAATTAAACATAATGAATAATACAAAAATAAAACAACAGTTAGGACAAGATTTGATTCAAGTTACCTTTGGAAGACCATCAACTTGTTCCATCCATCCACCAACTTCTTTTGTCCTCTGCATCTCTCTGGTGTTCTCAGCTTCATCAACTCTTATCTGTAAATCTTGTCTCTTTCTTTGAAGCTCTTCCCATTTATCTTTCAATGACTTAAGATTCTCCTCCAAATTATTAATATAAGCAGCTTCTTCGTTGGCCCGACCACACAAACACTTTGCAACATCCCATATTACTCCCACCACTTGATCCATGATTTATGTCTTTGAATTATCATAAAAACACTGCTATAAGCTTCTTCATGAGTAATTTGTAAAAAGAAAATGTTTATGGTTGAGTAATTTGTCTAATTCATGAGAAAAAAAGAAAGAGAACTATATATTATGCCCAAAAAGGCACACACTTATATGATTAATTACCTTTTGAAGGAACTGAACTCAGCTTCATGAACTCTTAATTTGAGATCTTCTCTTCAGAACTTGAATAGCACGTTAGTCTTCCAATATATCTCAATCTCATACTTCGATCTACATTCAAGTCAAGTCAATTATACATTTGGTGGGTGTGTCCATTTTGCTATTATACCCTTCCCATATATACCAGAATCAGATTCTGAATGTCCAGGAAAAAATAAAGGGATGCTAAGTTGGCATTCACTTCAAAAGCACCACAATAGTATAAGAGCGTATATAAACGACAAAACAATGCCACTAAAAAGCAACGAATTATTGCAAATCACTTGGCCAGCTAGCATTTTGCAACGAAGTCACAAGGCAAGTTATATATATATATATATATATATATATATATATATCTTCCACATCGTGATATGTATGATATGCAGAACCCAAAAGAAAATGGGAGAGTATTAAAAAGCAAATCCATTTACACCACTGATCAAAGGGGTGGCATCGTTGAAGGATCAAATGATACGTAACTTTCTTAATTATAGCCTAATTATAATTGTAGTTTTAAACTTTAAAATGTGACTTTCTCTCTCTAAATTAATTTAATGCCTTTACTATTATGTTAAAAAAAATTGCAATTTCTTGTTGTGTAGGAGACTTTTGACATATACATATATAAACACATACACACACACACAATATATATATATATATATATATATATATATATATATATATATATCAAGATGGGTGCTAATTGTAATTTATCAAAATTTTAAGGGAGTTTATTAGTGTAATATACACAAAAAAGTATGTTAACATTTGTTAAAGTTAAGAAGCTTTCTTGATGAATGACATGATCAAAACCAAGAGATAAAGCTCTAGCAATCAATTACAGCCATATATGCAAGTGTATGTGTTAGAAACACTTTAAATTTAAAACAAAAATATTATTCCTGAACCTTAATTCATATTTCAATTGTAATTCATAACTTTATTTTGTGTCATTTATAATTCATATATTTTTAATTAGTTTTAATTATATTTTTTAACCAAATATTTAACAATATATGCTAATACAATATCAGTACCAACTTAAAATGACCATAATAAACAAAATATAATATATTTTTTTTCCAAAGTCGAAATATGTTTTTGAAAGTTACATTATATTTTGGCATTGACATGTACAAAATAGTATATCGCGTCAACGTTTATCATTTAACATTTGGATGACATTAAGCTCAAGAGCATAATTAAAAATAATTAAAAATATATGGGTTATAATTGAGACAAACTAAATTACTGGATTATAATTAAAACTTGAATTAAAATTCAGGGGTGTGAATAGTTTTTTTTCTCACATTAAAAATAAAGAATAATACAAAAATATATAAAACAACAATTACGACGAGATATGATTCAAATTACCTTTTGAAGAGCATCAACTTTCTTGCATCCATCCATCAACTTCTTGTGTCCTTTCCATCTCTTTGGCGTTCTCAGCTTCATCAACTTTTTTCTGCAAATCTTGTCTCTTTCTTTGAAGCTCTTCCCAATTATCTCTGACTGAGTTCAGATTCTCCTCCAAAGCATTAACATAAGCAACTTCTTTGTTGGCATGGCCACACAAACACTTTGTAATATCCCATTTTATTTCCACCACTTTATCCATATGTATGCCTCTGTTTTATCTCTCAAATACTATTATTTAACTCTTGCATTCATCCAAACAAAAAGAAAAAAAAGGGTCAGTGTTAGAGCATTTTTATAAATATTTTTCATTATATACGTGAGTGTGAGTGTGTGTATTCAAAATGAATGACGCTATACAAACGATTAATTGTTAGTACTGCTTACCTCTTATAAGATACAACCATTCAAGAATTGGCTTGATGTGTTATGCAACACAATTTGTAGAATTTGAATTTGATTCCTTGCTTTGGCATATATCTTTTGCTTAATTTTCTTTTCTCTTTTGGCCAAAGTTTGATTCTTTGCATGTGCCTTGGTCTATTATAAATTCTCACATTGACAAACAAGTTAGGAATTATATTCTTTAGGGTAAGTTACACTTCCCTTGAGAGATATCTGCTTAAATTATAGATGTTTTCCTCTCTGTTTTATAAAATTACAATCTACTCCTCCAAAATCAAAAGATGTGCTTTATTGACTCGTCTAAAACAACATATAAGTTACAATTACATTTATTTTGACCATGATATCCTTTCTCGTATATATATATATATCTATATATATATATATATAATATTTATTTAATTGATATAAAATTAGTCATTTTCAAAATTTAGAGCAAATTAATATGAAATAAATTAATAATATTGAAATAAAATTTTTAAATGCTTTTAAATAATTTATATTTTAAAAAATTAATATTATCTTTGAGGAAACTCTCTTTTTATATAAGTTTATCTATTTTTATAAAAATATTTAGAGTAAATTATTGATTCAATTTTTGAAAGATTACAAATTTTTGAATTTGGCTCTTAAAATATCAAGCATTTTAATTTAGTCCCATAAAAATTATATTTAACTCAATTTGGTCTTTTTGTTGACTAATTAATCACAAAATGTATCATTTCTAAATTTCAAATTTTTTATTGTCAAAAGTCACTTTGACAAATAGAAAGGTCAAATTAAGACAAACACCATCTTTGAGAGATTAGATTGAAATATTTGATCTTTTAGAGGCTAAATTAAGACAACTATAAATTTTTTATGACTAAATTAGTGATTTACTCAAATATTTATTAAATTAATATAGTATTATAAATTTGAACGTTATAGTTATTATTTATATTTCCATGAATAAATAATTTCAAGTAAATTTAAAATTTAACTCAATTATAATTCAAAATTAGATCGCATGCTTTTAACCCAAAAAAAAAAATACATTACAATATAGAAATGGTAACAGCACAGATTATTAATTCAGTAATAGGAATATCAAAATTAAATAAACTTGTATTCTATTACATTTGCATATTCAAATTCTTTACAAAAACAACAAAAATGAAAGTAAAGAGTACAATAAACCCAATAATTAACCAAAATAGCAACAACTCCTATAAAATTATATATCCTTGAAACCAAAATATAAATAGTAATAGCACTGTTTGTTCAGTACTATATGAATACAGAAAATAACTCCTTTTTTTATCGTCTTTGAAAATTGAAAACCTTTACAGAAAGAGCAAAGATGAAAGCAAAGAGCACTGCAAACCCAACAACAACAACAGCACAAATTCCGACGAAGTCATGTTTGTATCCAAAATAACTTCTTAGAAAATCTTTAACTGTCTCGTTTGTCTCAATTGTGGTTGTTATATCTCCAAATTGTGATTCCACCAATCCATATAAGGTCCATGCCACTGGACATACCCAATAGTACCATCTCCACCACACTGGAATGCTCTGTTTTCACCCAAAAAAAAAGGTCAAAAATTGAAAAATAACAATATATGCAGCATAAGTGTATAATTATTTGAGTAAATTAAAACCCAGTAACCACAATAGCAACAACTCCTATACAACTATTCTTTAAACTAAACCAAAAAAAAATTCTATAAATTACTAATTTCGAAAGATTTTAATATCTTAATTTAATTTCTGAAAGATTTCATTTGTCTTAAGTTAGTCCTTTTTGTTATATTATGTGCATGGAATCCACATGGAAGTGGATCCTCTTATGTTTGTAGCAAGAACATGACACACATGTTTCTAACCATGGTCATTCATTTCAAATTGAACGGTTCCATATCAAATGGTGAAAAAAATCATATGTTATGAGATTTTTTTTCCTTTGATTTAAATCGTCTAATATTAAATGAATGATTGCAATCACGAACATGAGAGTCATGTTCCTGCCCCAAACATAAGAGAATCCATTTCTATGTGGATCCCATACACATGATGCCTTTTTCTATCTAAATTTGATCCAAATCTACTATAGACCTACCATACTAAAAGATTGAACTAAACAATTTTGTCATTGAAGTTTTAGAGTTTGCTTCCTCTCAATTTCTTAAAGAAATTGATATGATATAATAGGAGAGAAGTAGGAAGAGGGGTGTAGGCCCCATACACAACTTCTCTATGGATGCATATGACATTATACCCAACTTCTGATCTCTCTCTTATTGCATCATAGGCAATAATTGCAGAAAGTCCATACTCAGATTCTAATACCATATTATGACCTATTCCTATTATGGCCTATACTCAGACTTAAGTTCTTATAAATAGTATTAGGAAAAACTTCATATAACCCACTTAAATTGCAACCTAATTATAACTTTATAGACAAACTTTAAAACAAAACACTTTACTTCAAAAACAAAGTGAAAATCTCATCAAAACATGTCAAAATGCATGATTATATAGAATGAATCCAATTGAAGATGTTTTGGGATTACTCACAGGTCGTGGGACGATGAAGCCTGAGAAGAGATTCCACATTCCATAGAAGGCAGCAGCAACAATTGCAGCAATGTGATGATTTGGAGTAACAGCCACAGTCATCATGCCATAGAAGGTGAAGTACAAAAATGTGAAGTACATGAAGAACAGATACCATAAGAATTTTGTTGCCGTCCATTCAAATCCCATCATGGCATACACTATCACACCATAGGTAACAGCTTGGGAAAGAATGTATGGTAGCTCTATTACAACCTAACACAAACAAAAAAGTTTTAAACTTTATTAACGAAAACATCAAACTTGGTACAAAGATTGTGTCTTCTAGGAGTGTTGATTAATTACCTGTGCAAATGCATAAGGGAAGGCCGAGTACATTCCAGCTGCTCTTTCTCTGTAAAACACAGTTCGTTCAATGGCTACCACTGGCTGTACAGAAGCAGCATTTTGAATCCCAAGAAAGAGTACGGCATTGTACATCGAACCCATGGCATTAAACAAATCTTGTTTCTTGCCTCTGCAAAATTTTTAATTATCGCAATTCAATTCTTAAAAGATCAAATGTTTTAATTCAGTCAATTCCTAAAAGGTATGCAACTTACGTTTTGGATCCAAGGTTCCAAAACATTGTTCCAAACATCAAAGCTATGAATGTGGTGAACAAGTATCTGACTGCAGTGTAAGGAGGGTTACGCCAATAGGACCAATGTTGTTTCCACAAGCAAGCCATGCATTGCATCAGAAATGGTTGTGCATACTGAGTAGCAAAATAGAGGTCTTTTGAACCAGGAGCAGCCTTGCTCAGTTCTGCTATAAGTGCTTTGTTCCTCCTAAAATATGCCATATGAATGGTGGTTTCAGGACTGATTTGAAAGAATTGGAAAAGAGAAGGGCCTAAAATGTCATTATGAGATAGGAATGTAATGTTCTTACCTATATAGTTCAGAGTTTCTGTATACTTCAGCAAAGTCAACACCTAAGGTCAACTCTTGTGCTTCAGTTGTAGCTTCCAACATCCATGTTGCTGGGTTGTACCCATCTTTGATTTTATTAACACCTTCTATTCTCTGCATAGAAAAGCAAGGGTGAAAAAATATTGCAGCATTAGTAGAAAACTAACAAAAAAAATATATAATTGTTCAAACCCATCATATATTTTGCCTAATTTAATGAGTTCAGTCTTAAAATGAGTATATACAACAATGTTGGTGGATTAAAGTAGTTTAGCACTTGTTTCCCTTAAACAAGATCTCAAATTCAAGTTTTATAAATAAAAAAAAAATCAGTGTTAAGAAAGCTTTACTAACTCTATGGTCCATGCCAATTCAGTACCAAATTAGTCAAGACCAATAGAATTTTGAATACCGGTGGTCCCAAAAGCAGAATAGTATGTACACATTTTACCTCAAAGAACTGAATGAGATGGTTGGAATGACGACCTAATGGCCCAACATATATTTCTTGTCCTCCTCTCTTTAGTAGGAAAAGCTGAAACACACATATCAATCAATATAAATTGAGAGTGAAATTACATAGAACATGGATTCTCTGCTTGGCCAAGTAAGGTCGTCCGATTGACCCTTGTGAGCCCCACCTGATCCAACCATCTTGTTTGGCCAAATAGAGGATTCGGGGACAATTATATAAGGCACGATGTGTTATGGTTAGGATTATCTCTCACCTCATCAAAGGCTTCAAATATATCAATGCTAGGTTGGTGGATTGTACAGACGACTGTTCTTCCTGTATCCACTGTGTTTCTGACTGTTCTCATAACAATTGCAGCAGCTCTTGCATCTAACCCAGAAGTAGGCTCATCCATGAAAATTATGGAAGGATTAGCCACTAGTTCCACTGCTATAGTTAGCCTCTTGCGTTGTTCAGTAGAGAGACCACTCACACCAGGCAAGCCCACCAGAGAATGTCTTAGTGGGTTCAGTTCCACCAACTCCATCACTTCCTCAATGAACATCTGTAGTAATTTACAGAACCAAAGAAAAGATCAATAAGGCAACATGGGTTTAAGGTACTTTCTTATATGTCTTGTTTGGGGAAGTGTTGACCTTTCTGGTTTTGGAATCAACTTCAGGGGCCAATCGAAGCCATGCAGAGTAAAGTAGGGATTCATAGACAGTGACTTGAGGAGAATGAATGTCGTTTTGTTCACAGTAACCAGAGATTCTAGCGAAAGTTTCTTGCTTTTTAGGGTACCCTGAGATGGTGATGCTTCCCTCTATATACCCACCTGTTTTCCTACCAGCTAACACATCCATTAATGTCGTTTTTCCAGCTCCGCTTACACCCATTAGAGCTGTGAGAACACCTGGCCTAAATGCTCCACTCACGCCCCTTAGAAGCACCAATTTGTCCTCCTCTATACCCTGACTCTTCATCTCCTGCAAGCCCAAATCACAAGAGTTAGTGCTTTGTTTTGTGTCTGAAATACACATGTCAGACTTGGATTCTGTACAAGAATTATGTGACCTGAGGCATGTCAACGGAGTATGTAATTTCATCAAAGGTGATAGAATGTGGTTCAAATGGAAGAACCATTCCTCTTCTCATAGTTTCAACCATAGCCTCTGGTCTTACTGATGAAGACTTGGCAAACACACTCTCTGTCCTATCATCCATGTTCCCTGTAGAAACAATTCAAGTTGTGTTCAGAATCTAAAACAAAACACACAGTAAAAACTACACCAAACTTGTTTGCATTTGCATAATATATCACCACTGTTTGAGGCATCTCCTTTGCTTGTTAACTCAATGCCTTCTTGAGTTTTCCCCTGAGATTCTTCGGATATCACAGCTTGTGGCTTTTCAAATTCTGCTCAATCATTTGTATGTGAATTACGTAATAAGAAGCAACAATACCAAAAACACATGAGAACTGAGAAGAGGCTCACGGTTGAGAAAAGTAAGTGCTAGAGTGTAAGTGATGTTGAGTAGAAGTACGAATCCGAACAATGCCCCAACCCCTATCCAGTACCAATATGCATGTGTGAAGAACCCACGGGACTTCAGAACCTCAATTCCTAAGGGCTCAGATGAACCTGGCAGAACCTTCCATGACAAAACAAATAAATTAGAAGAAGAAGAAGAGGATTTAGGTTGATGAGATGAGAAACAGTACATGTTTCCAACTATTTCCAAGGAACTCATTGACCATTATGGCATTTTGGCAATACATTAAAGGCGAAATCCAGTAACCCCAAATCCACCATTTCTTGATGTCCTCTGTTTCAGGGAGAATAAACAAGCATTGTGTAAGGTTTTATGGTTTGAAATTCAAAACCCTTTATTCATGCATGATATATTGTTGTACCTCTGGACAAGATGAAGCCACCAAGTGTGAGAAGTGTAACTATTGCAAATGATCCAAATGTGTTGGCTATGATCATATTCCTACCAGTAGCTGCAATTGTTCGAAACAATCCAGCAGCCAATTGGCCTAGCACCAATAGCAGAAGGTATTGCTTGAAAAATCTGCATCAAGGTCCATAACTAGCTCATTTAAAAGTTTAAGCTATTAAGTGAAGGTCTATCAAACAATTTTTCTTTTCTATGTATAATTTTGTCTTAATCTTTCTAATTAGTTTTAATTTCGTCATTAAGCCCAAAACTGTCTAAATTATTTTCGGTAATTGTTGATATGGATACTTCTATTGCACACCCCAATGCCAACTTATCTAATTAGGCACATCTACTGTCAGATACACACTTGAAATGACAAAATTACCCTTTATGATCTACTTTTGAAATTGAAAGTACAAAGTAAATAATGGAAGAAAATTTTGTCATTTTAAGTATATACATGATGTGAATATGTCTAACTACACTAGTTGACACTGACGTGTACAATAAAAATACCCAAAGTAGTCTAAATTGTTTACAGTAAACGTTGATGTAGTTACCTCAATTACATACTCCAGTGTCCACTTATCTAGTTAGGCATGTGCACTAAACGACAAAAATACAAAATTACCTTTTATTATCTACTTCTAAAATTGAAGGGCAAAGCAAATAATAGAGGGTAATTTTTTTATTTCAAGTGTACATATGATGTGGACATGCCTAATCAGACGAGTTGACACTGACATGTATAATAGAAGCACCCACACCAATATTTGTTGTTAATAATTTAAATAGCATTAAGTTTAAAATTGACAAAATTAAAATTAACTAGAAAGACGTGAACTAAAACTGGTTAAAAAAAATTTTGAGACGAAATTAAAACTTAGGTCGATATTTTACCTGCCGACATTTGGATCAAATCCAATAACATAGTAGGTGACAAAAACCCAGACAACAACCTCAGCCAAGGTGACTGGGATCTTGAGGATCCAACTAGGAATAGCATAGGACCATGCAGGATAGAACAAGAGGTCACGTTGCTTGTAAAACACAGGAAGCTTCCCAATGGTCATAGAAATATCAGCCATTCCATTGAACATCACCATGACTGTACTGAAAAACAGAGCACCTATGTACACTCCTCCATTGTCCACAGAATCCCTGTGCATCTCTGTTCTTAAGAACAGCGTCATTGCTATCACTGCCATCACTGCAAGCTATAAACGTCAACAACAGGAAGAAAAAAGAAAAATTCAGAATCAGATTCTTAAGGAGAAGTAAAGAGAAGCAAGCAATATTGCTCTTGAAGATGTAAACGAGTTGAACAGAGATACATACTTGGGATAGCTTGAAGATGTAAACGAAGGAGTTTCTGTTCATGAGCAAGTACTCTCTGGAGAAGTTAGCTTTCAGTAACTCCATCTTGTTGATGCCATATGTTTTTGTTGTTAGAGCAGCTGGGTGGTTCTTGGTCTTATCAAACGGAACTGCAAGTTCGTCTCCAATTGTTCTTCCCACATGGAATGATTGAAATGCCTCAGCGAATTCAGTGACTGTAACAAAACTGTACGGTTCGTCTCTGTGTACCCAGTATTGCTCTTGATCCTTCGTTGAAGTCACCTGCAGAATTTGATGAAGAATGTGAATGAATACATATGATTTACAGATTCAAGCATCTTCATTGTCAGGTAAATGATGCGGGAGAAAGTCAAGCTATTGTGTGAATTTTCATAGTATTTTTCTGGTAAATAACAGAGGAAAATTTTCAGTTTAAAATCTCTAATTCTCTATTACTAGACTATACTCGGTGCTTTCTTCCATGAATGTTTTGGGAGTATTAATATTGTGTTCCTTAATGATTAAGCATCTTATTTTAATAAATTTTAGTGTAACTCACTGCTTTAATACTTGAAAATTTTTAATTTTTTCAATTTAATCCTTAAAAAATCAAGTGTATCAATTTAATCATTGAAAAATTTTATTTGTCTCAATTTGGTCTTTCTTCTTGCTAGCTTACAAAATTTATAGTTACTAAATCTCAAATTTTTCATTGCTAAAATCAATCTGACAAAATAAGAAACCAAATTGAAATAAATAAAAATTTTTAAAGACTAAATTGAGACACTTGATCTTAACTAAATTGAGAAATTGCAATCTTTTAGAGACTAAATCAATAATTTATTGTAAATTTTATATGTCCTAAGTCCTAACTTAAATAGATAATTAAGAAAAACAGGGCAACAAATAATTTTAGAGTAAATTATTGACTTGGTTCTTAAAATATTATGTTGTTTCAATTTGGTCCTTAAAAGACAAACATTTCAATTTAGTCACTAAAAGATGCAATTTGTCTCAATTATGTCCTTCTATCTGTCCAAGCATTTCTTTTTCTTTTTTTACATCGAAAAATTTAAAATTTGGCAACTGTAAATTTTATAATTCAGCAATAAAAATGACTAAATTAAAAAAATATAATTTTTCAAATACTAAATCAAAACGCTTGAATTCTAAAAACTAAATTACTGTAATTATTTTTCCAAGGTTCAGAAAATGAAACTGCTTATTGAACCGATCAAGATACTGATTCAAAAGTTAATAATTAGATTGTGATCGAACCGGTGGTACTTAAAATATATTAAAATAATAAATATATAATATTAAAATATTAAAATATTCAAGGCATGTTACAGCTATATATATTTATACTAGTCCTAAATCTTTTTCTAATAGTTTAAATTTTTAAAAAAAAATTAAAATACATAATAATATTCAATAAAAATTTAAAAATAAAAATAAGAATCAATTGAATTGGCCAGTTTTAACAGTTTGAGATTAGTTTGACCAATTTAAACACTCACTAATTCTTATATTCAAGCCAAACTAGATACCTAACCAGTTCAAACCAGTCGGCCTGGTCCAGTTCTTTGAAGTATACATTTTTTAGAGATTAAATTAGTAACTTGGCCATAATTTTACCAAAATCATTAACAAACAAAAGGTAGGGTTTAGGGTAGGGTGGCTTACTTCTTGAAGGAAGTCGGCAACACCTTTTCTCTCAGGACACTTGAAGCCCATGGATTCAAAAAACTCAAGGATGTGTTCTCTTGGTCCTTGATACACAATTTGGCCATCAGAGAGCAAAATAATGTCATCAAAAAGCTCATATGTCTCAGGTGCTGGTTGTAGCAGAGAGATCACTGCAGTTCCATTCATAATATGAACAATTTGCCTCAGACATTTCACTATCTGGTAAGTTGTGGAGCTGTCTAATCCTGTTGATATTTCATCCATGAACAATGCATTTGCAGGTCCAACCATCATCTCTCCTGTGATTCATACATTTCCATATAATGTCAATCCTAGTTATATATTACATAACCAACCGGTTGGTTTGACTAAAAATTGATCATTAGTCCGATTCAGTTGATCTAAAAAATCTACTAGCCAAAAAATCGATAAACAATCAGTTAAACCAGTGAAAAACAGATAAAGTCCGTTTTTGAAAAAACATTCACTATTTATAAAATACAATTATTTTTCACCCTATATAGGATTTAGCAAGCTTTTTCATATATTTTTTATTTTTTTATTATGTTATATTTTTTTTCCTTCTTCATTATTTTTCATAATAATATTATTTTTGCCATAAAAACAAATAAGAAAACAAGACAAAAAATAGAAAAGTAATCACACATATATATAATATAAGTTTAATAAAATTAAATATGAAAATGTTTATTAATTTATTATATTATATATTTGTGTGTGTATTTAATTATTATCATTTCGACGACAGTTAGACCAATAAACCTTGAACTAGTACCTCTATCAATTCAATGACCGATTCAATTTTTAAAACATTGATTTTAATATAATTAGGGAAATGCAAAACAAGTTTTTTTTTCTAAGTACAAAGAATTCTCGTTAAATTAGAAGGTTATGTAACTTAATTTTTTCTAAAGTTAACAATAAATTCTTTAAGAACATAATTCCTCCGTTCACTTTGGTGTCGAAATTATGTTGTTATTTGTCCATATAGGTTTAAAAAAAATCAATATTTTAAAAAAAGTACATGCCATCTATCATTTCAAAGGACAAAATAATAACTTTTTTTAGTAATTTTTTCTTACTTTTTTGCAACGAAAAAAAAAACCCTTTAAGATGATATACTTTTTTTTTGGCTAATTCAATTTTTTAAAGACTATATGGATAAGTAGTATTTTGGAGGAATAAGTCATTGGAAAGGTTATATTGCATAAAATTAAGAGCTTAGGGAGACTTGTTGTCAAATTTTAAAATTGACAAAGTAAATTGCACAACTCTTTAAATTGAAGGGTTCTTTGACTTTTATTTTATCTTATTTTATTTTATTTTGTTGTATATTTTGGACAAGGGGTTCAATGAATTAAGAATAACTTATTAATTTAATTCTTATAATATTACAATTATTTCAACTTAATTTTTAAAAGATTAATGGTCTTAATTTAATTTTTAAAATATTATATTTATTTTAAATTAATTATTTTTGTTGTTAAATTTTAAAATCTACCATTGTTAAAAATTAATTTAACAAAAAAATATTAAATTAAAATAAATGTAATTTTTAATATTAAATTAAAACTTTTAATCTTTCAAAAATTATAGATGAAATTAATAATTTAATGATGAATCAATTTACCTGTAGTAACACGCTTCCTTTGGCCACCAGAGATGCCCCGTAACATATCATCCCCTACCATAGTATCAGCACAAATTTCTAGTCCCAAAATCTGAAACATTATAAAGTCAAATTAACAAATTAAATATGTTCATCCTACCTTAATTACAAAATACTAGAGTCGTCCAATTGCGATTAGATGATTAGCGATAAATTTTTTATAATTATTTATTGTCAATCGTCAGATTGCTGATTAGATAATTGATATCGAGAACCGATAATTTCAATATTAAATTTAATTGGTTTAAATTTCAATATTAATGTTAATTTCAATATTAATGGAAATTTCAACCGAAGCAGAACACATTACTCACCTTTAGTACATACTCTGTCATCATCTGGTTTGCCTCTTGGCCAGTAGATGCTGTTGCCTGCTACATCAGAAGCCATTGTTATGAAAAATATAATTTTAAATTTTCATCATCTCTAGCTCAAAAATATGAATTCGGATAGCTTGCTTAACGTAAAAAGTCAAATATGTTGTTTAGCATGCAATGACCGTTGGATCCAAGTGATCAATAGTCATTGTGCGCTCACGTTGCTTGCTCTATTTTCACTCAATGACTGTTGATCACTCAAATCCAACAACTATCGCGCGTCAAACTAACGATCCAGAATCCAACAAAATGGGCAAAATCTGGTTTTAAGTTCACCTTCATATAGATATCAATATCTGGGTCAGGCTTGATGTTTGCCGCTATCTCTCTTCTTGACAATTCAGAGAGCAAATCTGTAAAATTGTCCAAATACCACTCATTACAACTAACAAAATTCGTCAAAGGAAAAAAAATATTGATTTAGTCATTAAAATATTATAGTTATCTCAATCTAATTGTTAAAAGATCAAGTGTTATAATTTACCTTCCAAAAGGCAAAAGGATATATTTATCTCAATTTAATATTTTTCGTTACCAAATCATAAAATTCACAATTGTTAAGTTTCAAAATTTTCGTTGCCAAAAGCTGAAATGATCAAATTGAGACAAACACATCTTTTATAGACTAAAATGAGACACTTGAACTTTTAGGACTAAATTTAATATATATATATATATATATATAATTTTTAAGAACTAAATTAGTAATTTACTCTAAAAAAAGTCCTGCAATTTAGTCCCAAACCGTCATATTTGTCTAAATTTGATCATTTTCGTTGCTAAATCATGAAATTCACCATTATTAATTCTCAAATTTTTTGTTACCAAAAGTTATTTTGACAAGTAGAATGACAAAATGGAGCCAAACACAATTTCTATAGACTAAATTGAGACACTTGATCTTTTAAGGACTAAATCGAAATAATAGCAACTTTCATAGACCAAATCAGTAATTTACTCTCAAAAGTGGAGAAATTAAAGATGTTTTAAGTGAATGAAAATACTCAAAATAGACTGACCATAACGTGATCCCACTCCTTGGCACCTTGCAGAAAAAGCCAAGGTTTCTCTCACAGTCATTTCTCCAATATGAACATCATTCTGACTAATATATGCTGCAGTTCTTTGAGGTACAAATTCATCCATTTCATGCCCATTATAACTTACTCTCCCGGAAACCTACCTCATAACAAATAAAAATTTATGTTAAAAGCTTCTTTATCTCCCAATTAAAATATTTGAAATAAATATATACAATTTGAATCATGGGACCAACTCAACTCAACTCAGTTAAGTTAACGAGTTAATCTCGGTCGACCTTTAAAACACATATGATAAAATTGAAATGAATAATGATACAAACCATAATAAATTATTAGTATTTTAATTAGGGTAAATTACACAAAACTCCCATAAACTTTCCATGAACTTCCAAATTTAGCCAAAGACTTTCTTTAACTACTAAATGTTTACAAAAGACTCATATCGTTAAGTTCATCGTCAAGTTGACCATCAGTCAACGGTCCATTTTGCTTTTTTCATGTCCAACCAACATAAGTGTGTCACATAAATATTGATGTGATAGGGATATATTTATCTTTTTAACTTAAAAAATTTAACAAATTAATAAATCAAGAAAAAGTAAAAATTGTGTTTTATATTTGATTGAGTATAAAAAAAACTGATTGAACTATTGACTAACGATCAACTTAACAAGAGAAGTCTTTTGCTAAATTTGGAATTTAGAGTTATGTGCAATTTGTCCTTGAAATTAAATATAAATATACAACTAAAAATTAAATTAAAAAAAAGGTAAATGAAACTGTGTTTGACCTGGAGATCTTGGTCAAGTTTTCCAGCTAGAGCCAAAAGGAGTGTTGTTTTTCCCGAACTAGGAGGACCCAAAAGCAATGTCATCCTGAAATGTAAAATTTTGAAAAAATAATAAATAAATAAATAAAGGGGCAATTCTCAAGAATGAGACTTGGTTATAAGAATATGGAATAAAATTTTAGCCCAAATTCTTACCTACAAGGTTTCACGATTCCACTAACTGTTTTTAAAATATTCACATGCTTCTTTCTGCTTGAAAGAATATGAAGATAATTCAAGAAACTCTGCAACGCCAAAACACAACAAAAATCCTCAGAATGCTTTACACAACAAAAACGTGAAAAAAAAAATTATATATATATATAATAGATAGAGTAAATTACTAATTAGTGCCTGAAAGTTTACATTTTTTCAATTTGGTCCTTAAAGGATCAAATGTCTCAATTCAGTCCCTAAAAGATTACATGTGTCTCAATTTAGTTATTTTTGTTGCTAAATCTCAAATTTTTTGTTGTTAAAAGTCACTTTGATAAATAGAGGGACTTAATTGAAATAAATACAATTTTTAAGAGTTAAATTGAGACAACTATAATATTTTAAGGGTCAAATTAGTAATTTAATCTAGAGTAAACTATTAAGTTGGCCTTTAAAATATTGTAGTTGTTTTAATTTAATCCCTCAAAAATCAAATGTCTAAATTTAGTCCCTGAAAGTTTACAAGTTTTTTCACTTTAGTCCTTGAAGGATCAAATGTCTCAATTCAGTCCTTAAAAGATTGCATGCGTCTCAATTGAGTCATTTTTTGGACTAAAAATCACTTAGACAAATAGAAGGACCTAATTGAAATAAACACAATCTTTTAAGAGTTAAATTAAAACAACTATAATCTTTTAAGGGTCAACTTAGTAATTTACTCTAGATTAAATTACTAATTTTATCCCTTAAAAATTATAGTTATTTTAATATAATCCCTCAAAAATTAAACGTTTCAATTTAATTCCTGAAAAATTGTGTTTAAATTTAGCCTCTCTTTTTGTCAAAATAAATTTTTAGCAACAAAATTTTTGAAATTTAATATTGGTAAATTTTTGTGACTTTGTAATAAAAAAAATTAAATTGAGATAAATATAATTTTTTAAATGATTAAATTAAATCACTCCACCTTCCAAGAATTCATTAGAATGAAACTCTAATATGCCGGAACTAAATAAGTAACTTACTCTTTACACTACCGTGTAAAGTTACCTCTAGTATGTTCGCAATAAAGTTAAAGAAAGTAGGAACTGCTCTGCTTCCCACATAAGCCTCTGCTTCAACATTTAAGTGGTCAAACCGAACTTCAATAGTGGGAATCTGAATCCCGACTCTGCTAAGAAGGAAAACAAAAGCCATCAAGGAAAATGTTGAGAAAAGAGAGAAGAAAATGGAAATAAAATTTAGAAACATATAAAGATTTACATAGTTCGATCAATATAATCGATAATTAAAGATAGAGAAATTTCTTATTTCTTTAGGTAAAAATTGTTACAGGTCAAGAATAATACAACTATCGAACTGTATACAACATGTAATGACATAACTAACTCAGTTGTCTCAAAAATATATAAATTAAGTTATTTTATATCACGAGAAGCAACGGTGTTCAAAATCAAACAAAACCGATCAAATAGAACCAAACCGATTAAAAATAACCAAAACCAAAATAATAAGATTTAAAACGATTTTCAAAATATAAATTTTAATTAGTTCAATTTTAGTTAAAATCAAACCAACTTTATATAAAAAAAATATTATATATAATATTATACTTATATATTCTTATATCAACAAAATTATTTATATATATAATTTTATTAATTTAATTTATTTCTTTTTATGTTTACATATATTTTAATAAAATTATAAATTATAAATTATTGTAAATAAAATTATTCAAAATTAAATCAAATCGTCTAAAAATTAAAATCAAATAAATTCATAATTTTACAAAATTAATCTTCTTATTTCGATTTAATTAAAACTTAAAATCAAACCAAATTCAGCCTCTTAACACCCCCACCCCTAGCGACAGGGGCGGACATCCTCCAATACACCAAATTATTCACAGCAATCAACAAAAACAATTTCTGAGAATCTCTGGTAGTAATAACCAAACAAACAAATAAGTAGTAAATAAATGAAGAAGACGAAGAAGAATTGAAGAAGAAGAAGAAGAAGAAGACCTGTCAATTCTTTCTCTGAGCTTAAGCAGGAACTTTTCATTGTCTTCTTCAGCGACTCTGATCAATCTCTCAAGCAGTCTCTTTCTCTCCGGCAACCCAATATCAGAGACTTCGATCTCACTAACTCCGCCATGCGAAGTGGTCAGTAATCCTTTCTTCAGGCGACTGTAAGTGGGAAGCTTCTCGAGTGCAGCCCATCTGAGAGCTTCTTCGTCGTCTTCCTCGCGTGAAGACCTCGCGAAAACGTCCGCCATGCCTCCGTTCCTCCATAGCGATGAACTGCTGGCTCGCAAGCTACTGCTGAACTTGTACAAATCGCCACCCTCCATCATTCCCAAGTAAGGAATGGTGTGTGTGTGGCTGTGTGTGTATATATATGTATGTATGTATATGAATGGGAGAGTTGTGTGGAACACTGAAACCAACAGCTTCAGAGCCTCAAAATTGCGACTTTTGGCATTTGGGATTTTCAACGTTGAAAGCGAAAAGGCTGTGTGAGGCTAAGATGACGATGGCAAGGAAGGCAACGACAGTATTAGTTGAGGTTCTTACAAATCTTGCGAACCACATTATAATAAGGTGACATAGGCTATTAATTAGTATGTCGTTTGATAATGATGCTACCTCCAACTGATTTGACCTTTTTGTTTTGGGGCAAAGATTTCGGGGCCAAGTTAACGTTGAATTAGCGGATCGATTTCAAAAATTAGTCACACAAATAATTTGGTTTGATTTTAGTAAATTGATTAATAAAAATTGGTCAAAATTTAAAAATTGATAAAATCATGTGATTCAAAAGTTGAACCGGTTTTAATTTTGAGGCCAAATTAAGATTGAATCGACAAATCAATTTAAAAAATTGGTCACAAAAATAATTGAATTTGATCTAATGAATCAGTTAATGAAAAAATAGTCAAAATTTAAAAAATAATAAAATTAGACGATTCAAAAGTTGATTGATTTTAGTTTTATTTTTGTTTTTAATTTTTTTCATATATTTTTTTTATTTTTCGTATATTTTATGAATATTGGTATGATATTCAACATATAGATAGTATTAATATAATTTTTGTAATTAATTTTAAATTTTGATCAACAGTTATTTATTATTTATATTAAGTATTATTGTTAAATGTGTACAAAAATTTTTAGTAGCTTGTGTAGAGAAAACTTATTAATTTATTATATCAGATTTTTAATGAATAAAATTAAAAACTATATTTATTTACAACTGATTTAACTGTAGTTTAATCGTAGTTGTATTAATAAACTTTGAATCAATGTATATATTGATTTAATGACCAATTTAATTTTTAAAATTTTAGTTAAATTAAGAAAATAAATATCAAAAGAGTTTTATATTTTTATAATCTACCTTAACTTAAATTAAATAAGTCAAAATTTAAGATTAGTGAAAACCGTACAGAGTGTAAGTAGTATCTTAATAATCTTTAGATTCAATAAAAGTTTGAATTTAAGATTAGTGAGAGCAGTTTCTATATATGAATCCAAATCATTTTGTGTGCCAAATAGAGATTACAATTTACAAATTGTAGTCGTCAAATACAAAACAGACGACAAAGATTGAGAGAAGGAGAACTGACTGCATGCAGTGGATTTTAATTCAATTATATAATTAATTCATTTTTTGTTGTCCGCTTCATATTTGGCAACTATGGTTCTCGAATTGCACTCTCCTTTTAAAAAAAAAAAAAAAAAGCCTAAACGCTCAAAATATTATAATTCCAAAAAAAAAAGTCAATGTCTCATTCCTTTATATTTTAATTTAGTGGTGAAGAGTATAAGTAATCTATTGCAAGTAGTGTTAAATCCAAAATTTTTATTTTGTTATATTAAAAATAAAGTAAAAATATACTTTATATTCCCAATGTTTATATCAAATTTTGATTTCATCTTTTTTTTCTTCAATTACTTTCTACATATTTTATTTTTTAAAATATATATTTTTTACCAACACTATTTAAAATACTTACAAAAAATATTAATTAAACAATTCACATGACACATCTCAAAAATACGTCATTTGTTACATGGCAATCATATTAGATATATAAGAAAATGACAAAATTATCCTTTTATCTTCCTTTCTCTCCTCTAATTGTCCTTCTCTCTCTCTCTCTCTCTCTCTCTATATATATATATATATATATATAAACTTGGTGTTCGACAATGTGAAACTTGGTTCATAATATGGACTTAATCTAAAGACAAGCCTCTACCTAATCTGCTTAACACCAAACAGCATTTGACTTTTTGTTTTTGAGAAAAATATAAATGCATCTATCAATCTTTTCAATTTTTAACATCATTTTAAAATTTTCCAGTCAGCTTTGAAAATTAAAAATTAACCTTTAAGCTTCATCATTTAACATTTAAAATTTTTGATATTTAAAGTAGAGTTGGGACATTTTATTTCCGTACAGTATCCTTTTTCTAAGCAGATCTTTTGGCACCAACATGAAGCTTGTTTAATTTGGACAGTTAATATTTATAATTAATAATTTAAATTTTATTATTTAAAAAAAATAACATTATGAAATTTAGACCGTTAATTATGAACACTGACGGTTCAAATTGGGTTAAGCATCTAACCGATAATCCAAAGTTTTTTTTTTCTTTAGTATTTTAGGACTTTAATTTTTTGGTTTGATTTAATTATTTAACTTTTAATTTGCATCATTTTTATTCTGTTTCATTACATCATTTGAACGAAATAATAATAATCAAGGACTGATTCAATTCAAAAATTTAAGCTATTAGTGTATTAGATGAAAGTCTTACTTAATTTTATCGTAATCTTTAACACTAACTAACCTTTATTTTAATTATTTTAACTATCCGTATTTATTTTGAAATCAATAAAGGCATGTCATGTAGAAGCTACATCATTATTGATTAAAAATGGATACAAGACTTTAAATATTGAAAGGTAAAAAATTAAGGGGTTAAATTCGATTTTTTTAAATAAAAAATATTTACAATTTTCTTTTTCTATTTTTCCCCCAAAATGATGCACTGATTTTTTTAGCAAAACGATATTTAAAAAAATAATGATGACAAATAAATTGTAAATAAACATGTATAGATACTAAAAAAGAAAAACAAACACACATTATTTAGTGAAAATGACGTTATCTTCATTTTCTCAGACTTTTGATAGTCGGCAATCTAAAAGCATGCTACACTTTTACCTTTGATAATCACGACACAGTTTTAAGAATTATATTAGCTTTAGTATTAGAGTTATTAATTTTTTTACTAGTCATTTAATTAATGATCGATCGAATAATTGATAGTAAATTTATAAAATAAAAAAATAAAAATATTTATTATCAATATCTAATAACATAATCAAATAATTAGAAAAAAATCGATGAGTCCAATAGTAAACCCAATTTGACCCCTGTTTTAGTCAAAAAAAACTGCCATAATTAAACTTGAAATGGAGGTAATATCATTGTACAAGAAGACCGAGACCACGTAGGTCTTACAAGTAATTAAAGGTAAATGTAGTGTCCTATCACATTACTTCATCGCGACAATGAAATTTAAAATATAATATTTTTACCCAAAAAATAAATATAAGATAAAGCTTATATATAATTTAATTATTGACTTTTTTCTGAGATTGACTGCACAATTAATAAGTCCAACATGCAATTTACTAAGAACACGCGTATGGTCTTGGGTTTGGAGAATATTTTTTCAGATGTGGTTTCTAGAAGCTTTCTTATTATAATAATAAGAGTATATTATTAATTTAATATTTAAAAAATTATAATTATCTCACTTTAGTATAAAATGACCAAGCATCTCAAATTAGTCTTAAAATATTATGTTTGTTACAATTTAATTTGATCACCTAATTTCTCAGAGTAACCTTTAGCCATAAAAAAATTGAATCTAATAGTAGATCTTGTAATCTTGTAATTTTGTAATAAAAAAATAAAATTGAAATAAACCCACTATAGTAAGATTTGAACCAGTTGATTCAATCAGTTAGACTTAGAATTGGCCAGGGAACAAGTTCGAAATAATCTGTAAAATTGGTAAGTGATTGAATCAATCAAAAACTAGTCAAATTGGATAAGAATTGATATTAAATGAATTGGTCTATTTGAAATTTTTTTTATCTAGTAATTTGTTTTATTTTTTAATCAGATAATGCAGAAATTAATATTACTTATTAATCAATTTTAGTAAAAATGTCAATATATTAGTATTTTATGAATTAGATATAAATGAATATTATATTAATTAATAATATTTCCTTGTTATTTGGTCAATTTTTGTTGTAAACTTTTAATTGTGAATGTTGTTTTGTGTAATTTAATATCAAAATTTATTTTTAATTAAATTTATAAATTTATATTTATAATTTTTAATTATATATATTATTTTTAAGTAGAACAACTTAACTTTAATTTGATTATGAACCCTTAAATTAATATCTTTATTGATTTAATGATCGGTTGTAATTTTTTTTATCATTGGATAAATGTAATCTATTAAAAAAAATTGTGAGGAATAAATGGTTAGCAAAAGGCGGTTGAGGAAAAGGATTACGTGTGGACAACTGAACAATGATATAATTTAGAATTTAATGTGCGTCACCATTTTTATCGGGAAGCTGAAATCCACATTAGGCGATGATTTCAACGATAAGGGCAAGAAAAAGCTTTCAAATTGTATTTAAAGAGGACAAAGATTGAAAATGACTGAAGATATAAACTATTGTGTGCTTCTACACGAGAACCACAATGCAAATATAATAAATAAATAAATAAATAATATTGAGTAAGATTTAGTATCAGATTATATTTGATATTTTTTATATTTTAAAAATTACACATACATATTATAAAGAAAATTTTCATACTTTTTTAATAAAGTCAATATTCTAGATAGTATATAATACTCTTAAGAAAATATTTAACTATCTTTACTTTCTTCTTGAAGTTTAATATCAATTTTTCAAAAAAAAAATTTATCAATATTCAAAAATTTATTTAACTTTTAACTAATTTGGTTTAAGTTACTTTTCGTATCGATTTTTTCAATTCACAAAATTCAAACTTAAAATTTTATTTAAAAAAAATAAATATAAAATCATTTAAATCATTACGTATTAGTAGTTTAATATCAATTTAACTGTTTATATAATTGTATTAAAAGTAAAATTATAATTTTATATTGTGTGGGAAGTTAATTTCTTTATTAAAAAGTAAATTAAAAAGATATTTAATATATATATATATATAATTTTAAAAGAGGTGAATATAATTTTGTAAAGGAGAGAAGTAATATGTATAATTTAGTCAAATATTAAAAAAAAATAGTGCAATATTATATAGCAATTGACAAAGAGACGGAAGGGGGAAGCAAGAGTAGGAAAGTGTTATTGTTATATCTCATCTACCAAAGTAGTTCATTTAATTGACGTGCAAGTTTACTCGTTATAAAATATTTAGTTATTTATCTCAAGTATTAAAAAATAAAGTCTTTTTTTAGTTTATTTGTAATTATATTTTTTTTATTTTTTTAAAAAAATAATATAATCTATATAGTTTAATTTTGTATACTTAATCGACCTTATAATATCTTAATTCACTATAATCTATTTTAATCAACCATACTAATAAATAATTAAATAATAAAAAATATTTCATTATAATCTATTTTAATTTATGTGATTAGAGTTGAACCATGTTTATTCAAATGCTAAAATGGATATATGTTAGTTATACCAATAAAATTTAATAAAACACTAATAAAAATTTAGTGGTAGGTGCTAAATTAAAAAAAAAAAGATAAAAGTACTTTTTTGTCTCTAACATTTACCTTAAATTTTAATTTTTTTCCTAAAATTTTTTTCTTGTCGATTTCGTTCTATATTTTTTTTTTGTATCAATTTTGTCTTTAGGGTTGACGCTGTTAACAAAATTGACTGAAAATATTGACATTGACTCTTCTAAGTGACACATGAACTCTTTCAAATAATATATTAATTATTTAATGTGACACATCAAATGTATAAACGTTAATTTGAGATAATATAAAGAAATAAAAATATATTATTTGGGATAAAATTGAAACTGAAATCAATTAATATGAAACGCTGGTAGTGAACATGTCATATAAAAAAGTTCACGTTAACATTTTTTGTCAACTATATTAAAAGTGTTAACCTCAAGAAAATGTTAGGTATAAAATTGAAATTTAAGGAAAATATTAGGGACCAAAACATTAGTTTTTCCAATTAATATATATATATATATATAAAAGACTATAACAACTTGATTCTAAGAGTTTAGATTACATAGACTAAATCAAAAATTGTGTAAAATTATAAAAAGAATAAGGGGAATAAAGTTCAAAGTCAAAGCTCTTGAGAGTATAACGGAACTATTTCTCTGATTAAATAAAAAATTAATTGGAAATTACACCTCATGATTAAAATCTCTAGTGAAAATCATGGCAGCTTTTTAAAATAAAAATGAAATTGTTGAACAATCAAGACTCATTGTCTCACCCATTATTCATTTTTAATTAATTAAACATGAAATAATTCTTCTAGTCAAATGTAATTGAATAAGGTTCAGAGTACACAGTCCACACTGATGATTCAGATGGCTTATCGCTGAATGGATCCATTTGGCTTGGGCCAAGTTTCTAACATATGTGCCAAACAGAGACAACTACAAAAGTTGACAAAGAGTAAATTACTAATATAGCCTCTAAAATTTTTTTTTTTCAATTTAATTGATAAAAGTCAAAGACTAAGTATTTTAAATTAGTCTTTAAAAAATTATATTTATCTTAATTAAGTCATAGTTTATTGAAATGACTTTTTCCAACAAAAAAATTGAGATTTATAAACAATAAAATTTAAGATTTAGTAACAAAAATAATAAAATTGAAATGAATTTTTTAAAAATTAAATTGAGATAATTGTAATTTTTAAAGACTAAATGAGTAATTTACTCAAGAGAATATTATATACTCTGGCCTAAAAAGAAAAAAGAATGTCGGGTGTGTTTGTTTTTCTATTACGTTTCTACAAACCATGGTTTGGATTGCATATATAATTTCAGTGAAAAATAGTATATTTGAGAGTATTTGTATTAACGTGATTTTGCCTTCAAACTATGATTTTAATAAAAGTTTTAAGTTGTTACTTTTGCAAACTATGGTTTGATCAAACATAAATTTCTCCAATTGTTTTCCAAGCACATACTTAATTGCATGGTTCAAAGAATCGGATTGATAGGTTCAATTAGAAAATTGATGAACCAGCCAGGTCTTGGATCCAGTTTAAACTTGAGAACTAGTAAACATTTAAACCAGTGAAAATCGATCAAAGCCAATCGGTTCAACATGTTCTTTTTTTTTACCAAATATTATTATGTGTTTTTAAAAAATCTCAAAAAATTTGAGTTATAAAGAAAAAATCTATAATTGATATAAATATATATTTATAATATGCCTTAAATATTTTAATATTATATATTATACATTTTAATATTTATAACATATATATTAATTATATACTTTAAATATTATCAATTTAATCATAATATAATTATTAGCCCTTAAAATAATACCTCAACCAAATCAATAGTACTAATAGTAGTTGAATCTATTCAATGGTAACTTGGTAAAATGAGGTTTTTCATTGAGTCTGCTTCTTTTTACAGGAGGCCCACAATAATACTATAGTGAATTCAAGTGAGACAAAGGACCTAATGACAAAAAGAAAAAAGAAAAAATAGTAGAAAAAAGAGATTATGAAGTAGATATGCCGTATAACTTTCCCCCACTTATGATTAATGAAACAAAAATAAAAAATGCAAACCAAAATTACGCCATAAATATTAAAATATTTTTAAATATATAACCTTAAAATTAACAGATATTACACATCAGGTATATAAATATTAATTTGGGATAAAATAAAAAAATAAAAATATATCATTTGAGATAAAATTAAAACTAAAATCAATTAGTATAATATGTTAGTAGTAAACGTGTCACATGAACAAGTTCACATGTATTTTTCGTCAATTACATTAAAAGCATTAATCTCAAAAAAATATTAGGCGAAATTGAAATTTAAGGAAAACATTAGAGACCAAACAATAGTTTTTCCAATTTATATATATATATAAGACTATAACAACTTGATTCTAAGAGTTTAGATTGCATAGACTAAATCAAAAATTGTGTAAAATTATAAAAAGAATAAGAGGCATAAAGTTCAAAGTCAAAGCTCTTGAGAGATAATGAAACTATTTCTCTGATTAAATAAAAAATTAATTGAAAATTACACCTCATGATTAAAATCTCTATTGAAAATCATGGCGGCTTTTTTAAAATAAAAATAAAATTGCTGAATAATCAAGACTCATTGTCCCACCCATTATTCATTTTTAATTAATTAAACATGAAATAATTCTTCTAGTCAAATGTAATTGAGTAAGGTTCAGAAAACACAGTCCACACTGATGAGTCAAATGGCTTATCGCTCAATGGATCCATTGGGCTTGGGCCAAGTTTCTAACATATAGGCCCAAACAGAGACAACCACAAAAGTTGACAAAGATTAAATTACTGATATAGTCTCAAATTTTTTTTTTTTCAATGTAGCTCATAAAACTCAAAGATCAAGTATTTTAAATTAATTCTTACAATATTATATTTGTATTAATTAAGTCTTAATTTATTGAAATGACTTTTTGCAAAGATAAATTTGAGATTTATAAACAATAAAATTTAAGATTTAGTTACAAAAATGACTAAATTAAAATAAATTTTTCAATAATCAAATTGAGACAATTGTAATTTTTTAAAGACTAAATGAGTAATTTACTCAAGAGAATATTATATAGTCTGGCCTAAAAAGAAAAAAGAATGTAGGGTATGTTTGGTTTTCTGTTGCATTTCTACAAGCCATAGTTTGAATTACATACATAATTTTGGTGCAAAATAGCATATTTGAGAGTATTTTCATTAACGTGATTTTTCTCTCAAATCATAATTTCAGTGAAAACTTCAAGTTATTGCTTTTGCAAACTATAGTTTGTTCAAACCTAAATTTCTCTAACTGTTTTCTAAACACATACGTAATATGCATGGTTCAAATAATCGGATCAACAGGTTCAATTAGAAAATTGATGAACCAACCAAGTCTTAGGTCCAGTTTAAACTTGAGAACTAGTGAACATTTAAACCAATGGAAATTGGTCAAACTAATCTCAAACCGATAAAGCCAATCAGTTCAACTAGTTCTTTTTTTTTTTGGATTTTTACCAAATATTATTATGTGTTTTTAAAAAATCTCCAAAAATTTAAGCTATTAAGAGAAGATTAATGATTGATATATATATATATATATATATATATATATATATATATATATTTGTAACATACCTTGAATATTTTAATATTTTAATATTTGTAACATATATATTAATTATATATTTTAATATATTTTAAATACTACTTATTTAATTACGGTACAATTATTAACCTTTAAAATAATATCTCAACAAATTCAATGATTATATGAACTTGATAAAATGAGGCTCTTCATTGAGTCTGCTTCATTTTACTGGAGGCCCACAATAATAATATAGTGAATTCAAATGACATAAAGAACCTAATGACAAAAAGAAAAAGAAAAAAGAAAAAATAGTAGAAAAAAGAGATTATGAAGAGCATATGTCGTATAACTTTACCCCACTTATGATTAATCAAGCAAAAAGAAGTTACAAACTTAGGAAATTTCCAGGATTTGTAGAATGAAGATCACTTGCCATGGGGACACCAACATTACAAATTTGGATTTGGATTTTTCTTTTTAGATGTACTTAGAGCTAAAAGGAACTTTTCAATACCTTTTTTCTTTTTTCTTTTTTTATGTAAGTGGCCCAAATTTTTGGTTCAAACTAGATTGATTTGTTTGATATCATTTCCCACTTTTTGTGATTTCAAATTTGACACTATCTTACCTAACACACTACACTTTAACTATCTTTACTAATTTGAAATGTTTTTTTTAAATTCCTGGAGTATAAGAATCAACTTGCGCAATAGTGAAGTAATTTATTTTTCCAAATCTAATACTTTTTTTTTATTAATGCTGTCTATTCTATTAATAAAAAATGTTGACTAGATAGTTAATAAAAATGGTAGATTTGAAACAAAAATTAAATATATAGAACTCAAACTTATTATTTTTATATTCCTAATATTTTTTTTTTCATCAGTTATGTTTTACGTGCGTTATTTTTGTTTTAAATCTATTATTTTTACTAATCGTTTAGTTAGCATTTTCTATTAGTAGAATAGACGGTGTTAATAAAAAGAGCATATGTGAAACAAAAATAAAATATTTTAGACATAACTTAGGCAAAAAAATAAAATTAGTGACGAAATTGAAATTTAGTGTAAACATTAAAGATGTAAAAAATATTTTTATTTTTTATAAAATTCAAAAAAAATGATTTTTTTTGTCTGGCCTAAAAAATTTGATATTCTTGAACTTCATTATCATCTTCATTCTTTATAATTTAAATTTTTGTATGAGAAAAAAAAAGTAAAATACATCCCTTTAACTTTCAACTACTTGCTAATGCTTCATTCAATTTAAAAAAACTAGAAGTTAACCTCCAACACGAACTTTTCAAATTTTAACCCTTGTATCATTTTATTTTTCGTTGAGGTGTCACTTCCCAACTTTTTCCTTAGACACCATCATTGGCTTGAAAGTAAACAAGGGTGATCAATATATCTATTTAACAAAAAGAAATTGAAGGGAGTTAAATGTTTTAATCCTAAATTTTATAATTTCCCAATTATTAAACACAAAATTTAGAAGAATACTTTTTAGTTTTTAAGTTAAAATAATATTTAATATAATTTTAAAGTTAAATTGATATACTTATAAATCTCCTTTTTTTTATCAAAATTACTAATTTAATCTACAAAAAGTATCTCATTTATTTTTTAAAAAATCAAATGTATCAATTTAATTCTTGAATTATTATATAACCTCAATCTCATCATTTATTTGTTAAAATAAATTTTACAATGAAAAAAAAGATTTAGTAGCAGTAAATTTTGGGTTCTAGGAATAAAAATGATTAATTTGAGAGAAATGCAATTTGTAAGGAATTAAATCAAAACACTTAATCTTTTTAGGATTAAATTGAGATAATTATAATTTTTTAAAAAATAAATAAATAATTTACTTTGTTTTCTTAAACCCACCAAGAGTTTATAAAGAGTAAATCAGATCTCCTACTTAGTCCTAATATAAATCATTAGTTTTCACAACCAATGACTCAAATTTTAAAATACTGTTTTTTCATGTTAAAAGAACCATGAAATATAAGGCGTTGATTGTACAAATTAACAATAATCAACAATTGAGCAAGTTGGAGATCCGAAAGCTTAATAAGAGTTGGATCATTTCATAGGAGTATGATCTTAAAGCAATAAAATAATTTTAAATTTTTTTGAATAATTTTGATCCTACAAATATTACAATAAGTCAATAACCCAAAGAGCGTAATAACAATTCCACACATGAACCATAGTTATTGGTGTGGGGTCACCCACCTCCTCCCATCTAGCCGTTAATCTCTCTCGTGGCCTCTCAAATTTTGAATATTTGTTTTTTCATTGAAACCTTTAAAACCGATTCCAATTCGACCGTTGGCTCTTCGTCAACAAAACAGACACTCCTCCATTTTCACTCTCTGCATCTTCATTTGCCGAAGCACAAACCCCGATAATGGCCGACGATTATGGGTTCTCGCCGGAGGAAATGGCCGTCAGCGAGAATCTTGGGTACCCAAAAGCCTACGCCAAGCTCTGCCGCCATCGGCGGTTCAGTCCCTACGGCCATGGCCCTCCGTTCACCTTCTTGCCGTACGCTCTCCAGGAAGACGAGGTAAGAAAATGAGGGTTTCAGAGAAAAGATGGAAAGTTTAAACGAAATGAAATTATTTCGTTAATGGGGTAGCGTCATCTCTCTTCCTCTGTTTGGTTGCTTAGAAAATATGGGAAATTTAGAGGAAAATGAAATCTGGGTAATGTTTATTGGATGAATTCGTTTGTGGGTTAGCTCAAATGTATAAATGTTTACGTTATATAATTGACTAATTGTAATCCTGTTATTTGAGATATTCCATAGGTTATGAAGGCTAGGGAGTTAGATGAGATGTTTCCCATAATCAATCCAAAAGCTAAGGCAACAACGAAGCCTAAGATTTTTGTGAGTCTCTTGTGGAAGCAGCTCAGCCATCTTGGGTAAACGCTTCAATTTACCTTTCTGCTAAGCATGAACAAATTGGAAGATTTGAATGAGATGATCCTTATAGTTTGTGAATTTGTCAAAATTTTCAGGAATGCTGGTTTTGATCCTGCTGTAATTCGAGTAGATCATTATGGCAATGTCCTGTACTATCATGCCGACTCTGCCTCTCCTCTTGCTTGGGACATCGATCACTGGTTTCCTTGTTCAAGTAATCTCTCTCTCTCTCTCTCTCTCTCTCTCTCTCTCTCTCTCTCTCTCTCTCTCTCTCTAAATTCAAACTTACTTGGATCAATGTGTATAAAAGGTGCAATAGCTTGATTTTGCTGTTTGTGGATATTGAAAATGCAGGAGGAGGATTGACTGTTCTGAGCAATCTAAGGATTTTACAGAGGCAAGCCTGCAAGAGGAAGAAAAATAAGCTGGAATTCTTAATTCCTTGGTGGGATTTTCAATTGGGTCTCTCTGTGAGCCAATTCCTCTCCATTTTTGCTTCTTCAAACTCAGACTTCAGGTAGGTACCCTTTTTGGAAATAAAGAAAAAAAAATGCCCATCTTATTGTAATACTCTGAAATTACTCTAGTTGCTGAACATAGTTCACTCAATTTTCAATTTGGTTTTTGTAGTTGGTGAACATAGTTCACTCAATTTTCAATTTAGTTTTTGTAGTTTAAGAGTTTGTATGGGTCCTCTAAAATTTTTAACTTAATCTCTATCATTAAGCTTCCATTAAATTTGCTATTAAATTCTTCTGACATAACCAACTACGTGTCATTGTGACATTCAAAATATGCATCATTGATGCCAACTAGAAAGAGTAAAATTAGATTATCAAAGTAAGTTACTGATTTAATTTTCAAAAAATTATAATTATCTCATTTTAATCCTTAAATGATCAAATTATATTTGTCTTAATTTAATTATTCTATTTATCAAAGTGGCTTTTAGCAACAAATTCTCTTTGAGATTTAGCAACGAAAAACAAAGACTAAGTTGAAATAAAATTGCATTGTTTCATAGACTAAATTGAAACACAATTATAATGTTTCGTATTTGCATGCAAATTACAGGCACTGATCCTTCTCATTTTTGTTTACAGGCAAAGAGTAAATTACTGATTTTGTCTCCAAAAAATTACAAGTATCTTATTTTAGTTCTTGAATGATTAAATGTCTCAATTTAGTCATTCAAAAATTGTATTTATCTCAATTTTATCTCTCTATTTATCAAAGTTACTTTCAGCAACAAAAAAAGATTAAATTAAAACAAATATAATATTTTAAAAATTAAATTGAGATAACCATAACATTTTGTATTTGCATGCAAATTACAGGCACAGAGCCTTTTCATTTATGTTTGCTGATGGAGAAAATCAAGAGCTGAATGCTTCCCAAATAGTGGATTCTCATTCTTTTCCACAGCATTTCATTGGATTGAAAGAAGAAGTTGGCCTTGCTGCAGCTGCCATAGTGGAATCTCGAAGGGAATCTTATGATATGTTAGCTTTAAAGCAATTGGATTACAATAGGAAGCCAAGGCCTATGTCTTCTGCAATTGGTTAGTGCATTATTAACAGATGAAGCTTTCAATTTGATTTCCTTTTTGTCACTTTGGTTTAGCATTCAATCAGTTTGGCCTCTTTAACACTAATAATCATGTCAATATTAGAACCATGGTTGAGAGACTCAGACCAAACTGAAAAATGGAAAACGGTTAAAAAATAAATTAATGAGCGGTTAAAGCGGTAGAAAATAGATCGAACTAGTAAAATTGGCTAGTTCAACAATTCAATTGGTTCTTTTTTTTTTAAAAGTTTACTGAATATTATTATGTATTTTTAAGAAATCTCCAAAAATTTAAATTATTAGGAGAAAATCTAAGACTGGTATAAATATACATTTGTAACATGCGTTGAATATTTTAATATTATATATTATATATTTTAATACTTTAACATCCGTAACATGTACATAAATTATATATTTTAATATATTTTAAGTACTATTAGTTTGACAACAGTCAGTGGCGGAGCCACATGTGCTTGAGAGGGTGCAGCTGCACCCCCTGGATTTTATAGAATCATATGTAAAAAAAAAAATTTCATTTTGCCCCCCCTCCTTATATTTTTTTGAACCCCCTTAATTTTTTTTGGATCCCCTTCAGTGACTCAGTCTCTCTCTCCTGTTTACAGTCATGAGACCCCCACTCCCTAGAGTTACAAAATTTTTTTTTTATGATAGTTAATTTTTCATTCTATTATTAGGGACCTCTTTGTAAAAATTTGAAATTTGGTGTTTTTGTGCATAGTTCTAATTCTATCAAATTGGTTCATTGATTGTGTAATTAGGATCATGAGTAATATATTTGTGAAGTCAATTTCATGAAATTTTTTTTTGATGATGGTTAATTTCTCATTCCATTGTTAGGGATCTCTTTGTAAAAGTTTAAAATTTGGTGTTTTTGTACATATGTCTAATTTTATTAAATTGGTTAATTGATTATATAATTAGGATCATGAGTAACATATTTGTGAAGTCAATTTCAAGAAATTTTTTCTTAATGATGGTTAATTTCTCATTTGATTATTAGGGACTTTTTTGTAAAAGTTTGAAATTTAGAGTTTTTGTGCATAAGTATAATTCTATCAAATTGGTTAATTGATTATGTAATTAGGATCATGAGTAACATATTTGTGAATTCAATTTCATGAAATTTTTTCTTGATAATTGTTAATTTCTCATTTGATTGTTAGGGACCTCTTTCTAAAAGTTTGAAATTTGAGATTTTTGTATATAGTTCTAATTCCATCAAATTGATTGATTGATTATATAATTAGGATCATGAGAAACACATTTGTGAAGTCAATTTCATAAAATTTTTTCTTGATGATGGTTAATTTATCATTCCATTATTAGGGACCTCTTTGTAAAAGTTTGAAATTTGAGGTTTTTGTGCATAGGTCTAAATCTATCAAATTGGTTGATTGATTATACAATTAAGATTTAGAAAAAAAAAAATTTTATAATGGAAATATTTTTTAAGAGAAAATTACCATTAGATCTAAAAAAGTGAATGAAAATTTTGCCCTCCTGACCGAGGGGTTTTGGATACGCCACTGACAACAGTCGTATTAACTTTTGAATCAGTGCCTTTATTGATCCGATTTTTTGAACCTTGGTCAAAATGGTGTTTTTCTAAAAGACTGAATTATATATTTACTAACTTTGAGGAACTAACTCAATAACAGTGTTTAACGAGTTCATAAAATTCAATAACTAAATTATATAGAGTTAAACTTTTAAGAACTAGACAAATTGACATGTGTGTTTTTCAGAGATTAAATTATTAATGTAGTCCTCAAATTTCAAAATATAAGTGAAACAAGTTTTTCAAACAATGAAATCGTTTAATTGTTTTAACATTCACTTGGTTGTAAAGTGAATAAACCATAAAAGATTGAATGAAACTTCAAATGATAAATGGATAAACTGATTCCAGGCCAAACATATGGAGGTAAATATTAATTTGTTCTTTTAACAGTAAATTATTGAGTTGGTCATCAAAAGATTATAATTATCTCAATTTCGTCCCTCAAAAATTATGATTGTCTCAATCTGGTTTCTCTATTTGTCATAGTGATTTTCAGCAACAAGAAATTAGAAATTTAACAATGGTAGACTTTTTGATATAGCAACAGAAAGGACTAAATTAAAATAAACTTAATATTGTAAGACTAATTTTCACACTTGACCTTCCAAAGAACAAATAAATAATTCACTCTTCTTTTAATATCTTGATTATAGCATTAGAGAAAGAGAGAGTTTTTTTATACCTGACCAGCCTCTGCTTGCAAAACCATTGATATTTTATCAGTTGCTTCGAAAAAAGGCAGAGGCAATATCCTGAAAGAAAACGAAGATCCTGATTTTGCTAAGAACCCATACCAGGCCATTGTCATGGCCAGAGATTCTCTGAAGCAAAGAGAAGAGGCTACAAGAATGCAGGCAGAGATTCACAGGCTGGATGATGAAGTGAGTGAAATGAAGCTCACAAATGAGGAGGAGAAACTCATCATTCAAGACCTGGAATTGGCACTCATAAAGCGCAAGAGAAAGGCCGAAAAGTGCAGGCGATTGGCCGAGTCTCAATCTTCTTACAGGACCATGCTTGAGAAGATGATCAGAGACACCATGCACCAGTAAGACAGATGACCAAAACTCAGTAGTTACTGTCATACACAATTAGTCCTTGAAAGTTACATTTTATAATGCTCTTTAAGTCATTGAATTTATTCCTCTCCACAAGTTAGTCCCTCAAAGTTGTAGCTAACTTAATGTACAGTTGTACACATATAACGTGTACATGTAGAGAAAAACTCAAAGACTATAGTGTAAGAAGGTATATTTTTCAGGAGCTACATTGTAGAATTGAACTATTCACGAGCTTTGATTTGATAGTTTAAGTCTTTAGGCTTTTGAAAAAATTGGCTTATGAAAATTGTTTATTGCAGGAGTGTCATTTACAAGGAACAAGTGAGATTGAACCAGGCTGCAACTAATGCACTTATGGCTAGACTGGAAGCACAGAGGGCGCTTTGTGATAGTGCTGAGAAAGAACTTCACCGGAAGTATAGACAAAGAGACGAAATAGAGAAGCAGATAAGGCCTGAATGGGATCAAGGAAGAAAGAGAATAAGAATGGATGATTCTACTTTTGATGATGAGAAAGATAGGAAGCCTGTTCTTTGTTTACCTGGAATCAGACCAAGAACACCTTTTCACAAGGAGCTCAGAGTATTTTTGGAGGAGGAACAGAGGGCATATGAAGCTGGTTTATCTGCAAATGAAGAACAAAATCAAGAAGAAAAAGAAGAACTGAAAATGCTAGCTGATAATAATAACATTACAGAAGAGAAACTTGAGGAGCATGACAGATCAATGGCTGCCATGGAGGATGAAAACTCAATTGAGCAAAAACTTCAGAAGCTAGAAATAAAGGAAGGTAAGAAAAGTTTTGGCACTCCATATCTTGTTCTTCATGAAGCAGACGCCCAGGAAGATGAAGAAAGCAGGAAGGAACGTGGCAAAGGGAATGTGGAGAAGTGGCTTCAAATTCTTTTAGAGAACAGTCAAGGCATGGATCCACTAGAAACTCATGGGAATGAAACTAGTGGAACTGAAGAAATAATCAGTCAAATAAATCAAAAGTACCCACAGAAAGAGCTCAAGATCTCCAGAGTTTCACATTCTGAAAATAAAGAGAAGCAGCTGCAAGTTCTTCACGACAAGAATGGTTGGACAGAGAAAGAAGATGAAATAGAAAATGAAGCCGGTACAAGTTTTGTACAAACAGGACATAACATTTGCACCGGAGAAAATGGCGATAGAAGTTTTGAAGGGATGGAAAGAAGGGAATATCACGGAAAGGGAAAAACGCCTGTTAGGTCAGAGAGTGCCAAAGCCTTGAGGAGAATCCCATCTTCTCCATCTTTGCTTCTGAGAAAAGCATTCGGAAGAATCAAGAAATGAGGATCATTCTGCTGCAAACAACTTTATCTTTGATTTGTATACATAAGGCTTTATCTTTGTTAGAATCTTCTACAATTTGGGAGTGGTGCTAGCTGAATAAGTGATTGTGTAGGGTAACCAAAACAAGAAAAAGAAAGAAAATAAGTGTGTAAACTGTAGGCATTCTATATTTCTATTGTTTGATTTGTGTATAAGAACTTCTAGAGTCAAATATGTGATAAACTGTTATAAGAGCTTGTTTTTACTGCAAGACGCCATCTTGTCTACAGCTTTAGTTAATGAACCTTATCATAGCAATTTGAAAGTTCTCACACCTCTACAAAAATGGACACATGGACACATTATTTATAACTTGAGATCTTGCACTACCCTGGAATTTTCTACGTAAATTTCCACCAGCAAACCCCACAAATCCTCTTTAATTGTATGTTACAATTAGTATTGCACCGGTGCGTTGCACGTTGCACAGATTTGTATGGCTAAGTCACTTGAAAATACAATAATATATAAGATTAATTATTTATATTTATTAAAAATGATTGATAAATTTAAAGACAGAATAGAGAATAAAAAGATAATGACATATAATGAAGCATGTTTTTTAAAAAACATATTCCTCAAACTACAATATAGGTTGTCAATAAGTAGAAAGAAAAAAATCAGAAGAGATCAAAATTTTGGAAAACTATGTTTTCTCTTCACATTTGAAAGAGAGGAAACCGTCATCAAATAAAGAAGGAAAAGTAAGAAGAATTAGAAGAGATGAAAAGAGAAAGGGAGAGCAAAAAATAAAACGACAACAAAAGAAATTGAAAGTAAAAATTGAGAGAGAGAAAACCTCTAAAATAAACTTCGACTAAAAGAAAAGCACTGTTAGAGGAAGAAGCGAAATTGAGAAGAAAAAGGGGAGAAGGTGGAAGAGAGAGAGAGAGGGAAATAGATGAATATAGATTATGATATTATGATCAATTTAGGTGGTACTAAGTTTGTATAATCATCTATAGTTTACAAAATGCATACTATCTGACACAAATTCCAAAAAAATTATGTTAGTTATGTAACAATATTTAAATGGATTAAAAGTACATAATATTAATTTCATTCTTTATCTTATCGCACACAGCAAAAAATTCCTTTATAGACCACCTTTTTAGTGCTTGTTGTGGACCAGCAAATGCATGAAAACACTTATGTTAAGTGGTGATATTATAATGGCTTCACAGTATGGCATGTTTAAAATTTTAATAATTTTTTAACTAAATATTCATTAATGGGAACAGATACTTGGCAATTTTTATAAATTGAAAAGTAGACTTTCAATCTATTGTTTTAAAAATAATTTTTAATATATATTATGTTGGGTAACTTTTCTAAAAATAATGACGTTAACTTTCCAAATCCTTCAAAACTATATACATTTTCATATAATTGATGAAAATATACAGTAAGTTTAAACTACGAGTTTTATAGTCCCAAAATAAAATGATATAGTGTTTGTCTACATTTATTCATAATGTTTGTGATTCATTAAAAAAATTTTGACGGCTCATGATTTTCTCAAAAGTAACATTTAAGAACTATACAGTTTTAGAGAAACTTAAGGCTAGGTTTTATTAAGATAATAAAGTTGAAAAGATGATACTATCACAAAATTTTCTGAACTTCTCGAAGACTAAGAATATAATAGAAGTCTAGATACACATTCTTCAAAAATAAATCTTATACTTATTTTTTTCTATACTTGTCTTTTTAACAACAGTTTTTAAATACACATTATTCGAAAGTGAATTTTATGCTTGTCTTTGTCTATGCTTATCTTTTTAGCAACAGTTAAACTGTTGTTAAACTATTGATAAAAAGACAAACATAAGACAAGCACCGGATCCAAATCTCCACAAATACTTAAAATAACTTATCAAGTTATTGAACATTTAGCTATGTTCCTATCTTTCTCTCTACATATTTAATGTCAAGACATTTTCAAAAAGGACAATTCAACAATTTCATATATATTAAAACAAAATTAAGAATTGAAACCTGATTATCACAAATATTGCAAGGAGTTAATTGATTGTGACCATCATAACCAAAAGAGAGCAAGAAAGAACTACAGAGACACACATGTTAGAGACACTATGATCAAGGAAATGATATGACATAACAAAGGAAGGTCACGACAATGACATTAGAATGTTAAAAATGTTTCTTAACTGCATATTAGTGAAACTATGTTTTCTTCTCTCTTTCTTAACTTTCTAAACCATTTGCTTAGTTTTCTTTATATTCAATAATGTAATTTAAAAATGTTTGAGCTTCATTTATCTTGGACTTATTTGAGTATAACTAATGTCTTCCAGTTTTTTAATATTATTAAATTCTTCCTTATACACAATATGCACTGTAAGTTTATACATTTATCTTTATGATCAAGCGTTAGGATTTTCAAATCACTTTTGAATCTTACTCTTGATATTAGAACATATAATTGATCATGAGTGAAAACAAGAACATGTAGATATTATCCAACATGTGAGAAAAATTGATCTTAACTCTTATTAATTGTTATTGCAAAATAAACTGTTATTGAAAATTGTTTTCTTTTGAATTTAAAAAAAAATTTGAATCAGATAAGGTCATTACAAATCTTAAAATAAGCACTTTATCTCCAAAGGCATGTCTAATTAAATGAAAAGACAAATCAAAAGTACAATGTAAGACAAGAATAAAGGAATTAAATTAAACTAAATTAATGAAAAGACAAATCAAACTACATAAAATTAAATTAATTTTATGAATATAATTAACAAGTATAACAATAAATATAAAGTAAATTAAATTAATAAAATACTATTTTCTACTTAATAATTTCCTACGTGACAGTATAAGAATAAAGGAATTAAAAGCTACCTAATGCTCATATATTTATTTATTTGTTATTTTCTTGATGGAGCTGCCAACTGTGTTGTTTATCAGGGCTGCAAGGCTTAATAAGATTTAAATGGGCCTGTCCTGTAAAGCCCGACCAGGCCTCATAATATGATCTGCAATATTTGCAGTCTCCTGAACAAAAACATAAAAGAATAACAAACTTTGGGCTTGTCATTTTGGGATCCGAGTCCCTTCCTTAGGGTTAAAAGAGGGAATCCCATTCCGTCGTTTTGAGCCTATCCTAGTTCTCATTTGCTGCCGTTTCAACTTTTTGGCCTCTTCGGCCTGTGTATCTGATCGGGAAAGGGGAGAGAGAGAGAGAGAGAGAGAGAGAGAATTTGCATTCTCCTATGTGATTTTAGGGCCATGAGAAGGTCTAAATTTTAATTAGTATTGTTAAAATGAGTTTAAAGTTTCATAGGGTTTGAACTTTTTCTTTTAGGTCAATTTAAAAGTAGGTTGATCTTTTTTAAAAAAGAAATAGTTTATTTTATATAAATATTTTTACTTTTTCATTTGTTTATATTTTATAAATTATATTCAATAAATATATTAAATTTAGTATACATTTGTTTAATTTTTTAAAAATAAATATTTAATTTTAAAATTTAAATATTACACGGTTAAAGTTAATAAAAGAAATATGAAAAGTTATTGATAATTTAAAGACGTTAAAAAAATGTTTTATAATTATAAATTGTACCTTAATAAAAATTATCAAATTTTTTAATAAAAATATTTTCATTTCATTATTTAAATTATTTTTAAAAGTATTAAAAAAAATAACATACGAACCGGCTCATTTAGATTCATAAGTCATACAAGTAAGATTTAACATCGAAAAATAAATCGTTTAATAAACGGGTCAAAATGAATTGAACTTGTTTAAAAGTAACCCATAATAAACTAACTCATTTGACAATAATAATAGTAACTTCTTTTTCAAATTTAGAGTAGATACTTTAATATTTCTTATTTGAAGAATCTTTATTAACTTCTTGTACTAGATCACCGACCATACAATTAATGAACTAAAGAAATTTAAATTTTTGCAAATTTATACTAAACAAGCGATATTTTCTTTGGTATAATTGGATTGTATTTCTGATTTAATATATACCATGCTTAGGAATTAAGATATCTGATTGTTATAATAATTGATATTATCTTATATTTTTAAAATAAAAAAGTCATAGTACACCTTTATTTCAAAATTTTCAACATTTTAAGTACCATTATATGATCGAGGTATTAGGATGTAAGATATGGTCATGTTTGATATGATAATTTGTATTATTTACATTTTTAAAACACTATTGAATCAAGTCAAAATGTACGAGTTCATAAAATTTAGTTACTATACTTATTCAAAATGTTACATTAAATTATGACAATCATTTTGCAATTTGCCATTGAATTCATATTTCATAAGCAACCAACTGAAGTAGATACAACATCAAAGATCAATTTGTATCCTCTTTCTTTTTTTAGTAAAATAAATTATGGAGATAATTGTTCTCGCAATTCCTGATTGATAAAGATAAGGTAAAACTTTTTTTATTTTTGAAATGATAACCCGTAATTCGAATCCTTGATCTTATTGGTAAAATTATGGTTCAAAGAACCAAATAGGCTAGCTATATTGACCAAAAAATTGATAAATTAGCTAGATTTTTTGAACTTGAGAATCGATAAATATTTAAATTGGTGGAAAAATTATCAAATTAGTAAAACCGACCGGTTCAACTATTCAATTAATTCTTATTTTGTTTTTGAATTTTATTGAATATTATTATGTAGTTTTAAAAAATTTTCAAAAATTTAAACTATTAAAAAAACATTTAAGATCAGTATAAATATATATTTATAATATATTTTAAATATTTTATATTTTTATATTTTAAAGTATCATTGATTTAATTATTGGTCTTTGAATTGGTGCATTAATCACTTTAATAATTGATCTGATTTTTTAAATATTGGTAAAACTTACTTGATTCTCATTGTGCCTTTATTGGGCCAACTACTGTTGGTTTTTTTTTTTTTAATTTTTTTGCTACTAAAAAGATCATTTAGATGACAAGAAATCAACCGTAATCAAAATCAACTCCCTGCATCTGCGATTAATTTCTACACTCAACCGATTTTTACTTGATCTTATCTCTGGGTTCGACGATATCAACCTCGAAAATTTACCTAAATTTAATAAGGAGATAAATTTGAAACGTAAATTTAAACCATAAAATCTAAGAGTTTATATATACAATTTCTTTATTCTTATTAAAATTATATATATTTTAACACAAAAATAATATCTTAGTTTATATTAATATAAATTATTTAATTTCAATTATTATAATATTTTTTTTGAATTCAATTGACTCTTTATACAAAATATAAATTGATAAGGTAAAATAAAGTATTAATTGATAAAAACATTTATTAATTACAAAATCTTATAACAATTAACAAATATGTTAAAAATTGTAATTAATTTGAAAAATTGAAAAATCTAATAGAAAATATATTAAAAATTACAATTTCTCATCTGGTTTTAGATTTATGTATTTGGATATGGGCCACCTTTTTTTTTCGTGCTGAGTACTAAAAAAGCAAAAATAAATAAATTGTTACTGACCAACTCAATTAATTTAGTATAAATTCAACGAATTTAATTAAGTTTTCATTTTAAAATTAAATTTACTCAATTTGATAATTTAAACTCACAAATTGAAACCAACTCTGAATTTTTTACCCCATTTGATAATTCAAACTCACAAATTTGAGAGTTTAACAATTATCATGCACTTCTGTTGCCTGGCTCAGATATAGAATAAACAAACTCTGATACTTTATTGATCTGCGTGCACTTACAAATTCAGAACTTACACTAATCCTAGCATCTGCTATACTCAATCTTACTTCTTATTTGACACCAACAGAATATATATCTATATATATATATATATACATATATATATATGTATATATGAGCAAACATGTCCAGAGCCTAAACAATGAAATCCGACTGAATAATTATGTTTCATGACATGGACTTCCTCCCCTTGTGAGGAGTGCGAGGTTTGACCAACCTGGTTTTCATGTCGACGGGGGTTTGTCTTCCTCCAAACCCACCAGCTTCCCCTTCAGCCACGCCTCCTCCTTTCTCCATCTTCTCCACAGAAGTCACGGTGGTGCTCTTGCTGAAGGCAGGCATGCCGAAAATCTTCCACTTGAAGAACCCCTTCTTGCTGTTCTTCTCCATCATCCTCTCCATCTGCAGCTGCATCACCGTGCACTGGCTCTGCAGCCTGTACACGTCCTCCCTCAGCTTCCTCATCTCCATGTGCTGCGCGTGCATCTCCCGCTTCGACAGCGACCTCGCCGGCAGGTCCAGGCCACCGCCATTGATGGGGCTTCTGGTGCCGTTGAAGGACCCACTCCAGTCCACGAGGCGGTTCAGCTTGGTTTGCTCCGAGAACAGCACCTGGATCACTGCTCTCACGGGTAAGCGTTCGTTTTGAGCTGCGTGAAGGGAGGCTTCTGGGGTTAGCTTCCTGCAATCTATTAGCCTGCAGAGACCTTTCCTTTCTTGCTTCGATACCCTTGGATGTGCCTGCAACATCGAATGAATAATCAGTGTCAGAAGATATGATTCTCAAACGACACTTTCTGTAAAATATTCCTCTTCCTTCCCATGTTTCATTTTTCTTTATTGCCTTGTTTCTTATTCTCACTCCTGCACAAACGTATATATATATATATATATATGGGGAAAATGCATGAAATTTTAACGTTCAGAAAACCTCAAACCATGAAATTTAACAAAAAATTTCTACCAACATTTTATTTTGTACAAAAAAAAATTCTTCTATTTAGTTAATTATTAGTTTGACTAATGATTAATACTGACTAAAATTTTTTGAGTATCATATCATTTTTCTTTGTCCACATCAACAACTGACTTGAACAAACGAATTTTAGTCTATAACTTGACCGAAACTTGACTTTATTAAGATGGGTTGGGTGAGTCAAGTTTAGATCAGGGTATGTGCTGGAATTGGGCTATTTAGATAATGTAAAATTTGTTTGTCCAAGTCAGCTGTTGATATTGACAGAGAAATTATGTAGCACTCAAAAAATTTTAATCAATATTGACTATTAGTTATACTAACAGTCAACTTGATAAAAGATTTTTTACACAAAATAAAACTTTCTTGTATCTTAAAAAAATTTATGTAGACAAAGTGTATTTTTTCATATATATATATGAACCTGGTGTATGCCAAAATATTTCTCAGAAGGGTTACTTGTAATTGATGGAATGGGATATATGGAAATTGCAGGATTTTCATAATGAAGTGATATTCTTTGATGGATTATCCATTTTCAATGAAACAGTTGCACCACCTTTTACCTGCATGAAGATGTGTTGACAAAAACAAAGCCAAATGCAAGTATAGGAAATTAGGAATATGTATAGTATTGGCTAAATTAAAAATTTATGAAACTATAAGGATTCAATTATAAATTTTTAAACTATATAGGAACTAAATTAAAAATTTAAGTGAAATTATAAGTGCCAAAACAATAATTTAATCTATATTATTTCATGCGAATTCAGTTCATTCACCATCTGCTTCCTTTTCAATTTCCCAGTCCAAAAATTGTTCTCCGAAGAAGAGGAGAATCTCATGCTGGGGACAACACGAGTTACAATTCTAAATTAAAAATAAATCAACTAAGCTAAATTACATTTTTATTTTCTTAAAATATGATTTAATTCTGTAGTTATTCTCTCCATTGTAAATAATTTTATAAATTTAGTAAAATAAATATGTCCATAAAATAATTTGTTAAAAAATACAAATAATTAATATTATTTAATTCCAATAGTAATATGTTATGTGTGTGTGTGTGTGTGTGTGTGTGTGTGTGTGTGTGTGTGTGTGTGTGTGTGTGAGAGAGAGAGAGAGAGAGAGAGAAAGAATATCATGCTTACCGTGATAAACGAAATAAATTTTTTTAAATAAATTTAAATTTTAGATAAAAAAAATTTGGGTATAATTCTCATATATTGCAATCATTTTTTTATATTGTTATTAGATTTTTTTTAATCATAACGCTACAATAACTTTTAAAAATAATTTTGTATTTTTTTTACAATTCAACATTATATAATTGATTTTTTAAAAAAAACTACACATATTTGATATATAATAGAGAATTTGATAATAAATTATAAGAAATTGTTGAAAATATTAATCTTTAAATTTATTGTTTTAAAATAAAATAATTTATATTAAAATATTAATTTTCAAAAATATACTTCTAATAATTTTTATTAAAACTTTAATTTTAATCAAAACTTATAAAAAAAATCCCTGCGATTTGCATGAAGAGCCCAAATGTTTGGAGTTGAGACTCTAAAATATTGAATTAGTTTCAAAATTTGTATAAAATACCTTTTAATTGAGATACATTGATTTAGTAATGGAGAACTCAATCTGTCTGTAATTTTTCCCGAAAAGTGTATAGAAACAAGAAATTGAAAACTATGAAAAGTCACGTAACACATACTTTGAGATACGTATCAATGGCTCTGTACAATCCATCGTCTGTGGCTCTTGAATGTGCAGGAAGAGCCCCTGCGAGCGCCGCGAAGTCCACCAAGCTCAGGTTTGCATCCACCGCCGCTTCCGGCAGATACGAATCCACCAGCTTCGCCACCTTCACCAGCGCAACCCCGCTCTTCGCGCCGTCGCTGTCCAATCCCACAAACCTCTTCACCAGCCTCGTCACGAGCTCCACGTCCAACAGAGTCTCGCACGTGTGGCTGAACGATGGAATCATGATCTCCTTGAGCGACGCCTGGTCTAGCTGCCACGAAATCCGCTTCTCGAGCTCCGATCTGTAATTGCCCTCGACGCCGACCATATTCGCGGTTCTGAGGAGGCGGAGCAGGAAATTGCAGGGGATTGAGTCTTTCTCTGGAGGCAGGACGCCGACTAGGGTTTCCACGAAGAACCGCTTCTTCATCCACGAAGCGGTCACGCTTTCGGGGGATTCTTCGAATTGAGTGAGGGTTCCTCTCTCCGCGACGACGTCGTTCCCGTCGGAGAGCTCCGGGAGCCATTTGGAGGCGTAGTGCGTGATGACGGAGCCGATTAGGTCGGCTCGCACGCCTTTCAATTTGATGCCGGAGAGGGTCTTGACGAAGTAGTCCATGTCGAGGATGCACGCGTCGTCGAACCAGCATTCCGATGAGAAATGCGACGGCGATCTTGAGGATGGGAATGTGATGGGCGGTTGTTCTGCGTTGGATTGCTTCTTCATTTTCAGTGAAGAAGAAGAAGGTCAAGCACAACGGTGGGTAAGTCGTTGCTATAGCTGGTGTTTTTGGTTGTATGCCTGAAAACGTAGTTAATTTCAATGGAACAAACTATATAAATAGAAGGCGTGGAAAATAGAAGCGATGTGTTAGATTATGTGTTTTTAAGGTAGGTCTCTTAATTGGTGATAGCTCTGTTTTAACAAAATTTTCATCTTCATTTGTTTTAAGCTAAGTGATAACTAATGTATAAGTCAAGTAGTGTCTGAATTATTACTTTAAGCAATCTAAGTTTTTTATGTTTAAAGTCTAATCACTTAGATATGGAGATAAAAATAAAATTAAGGATTCACAAGAGGATTCTTCCCGTTAAGGTTTCATCAAATGTTGGCTTCTTTCTAGGTGAACTCCCTGCATGTGATTTTTTTTTTTAATCAAACATCCCAATTTAGTCATTTTCATTGCTAAATTGTAAAATATGTGGTGGCCAAAAGTTACTTGATAGATAAAGGGACAAACTTGAGACAAATACAATATTTCATGAATTAAATTGATCATATGCTTAACCTTTCAAGAACCAAATTAAGATAATTGTAATTTTTAAATAATTAAATCAGTTATTTACTCTCTACTTTTTTTCTAACGGTTACAAAACGATCCCACATAGGAAATGACACAATCATGCATTTATAAGTCAACAATAATAAATGTATTAAGAATATCAAATTTAACATTTCTCAAAACACCTTGAATTCTTAGATGAAAGATTGATTATTTGGGAAAACGATGAGGATGTACCATGTGAAGAGGACCACATAGACAGTTTATTCCCTTGATTGCTCTAAATGACAGATCAAAATTACTCATATATGCCCTCCTGCATGGACAACAAAACTAATAATAGCACCCTTTGAACTTGAAAGGGACTTGAAACAGACACCTTTGTTGTCTCCCTCTCTTATGTGTTGCGTAAAGGAGTTGGATTTGTTAGGTTTACATCTACATATAAACATTCCTAGTAATCCAAAAGGATAGATAATGAACAGTTCTTGTAGCCATGATCACTTTGTTTGCTTGGTAGGGTCATGCTTATATTGTATGACGTTGTTGTTGATTTCTCTTTATTGCAGTTGGTTTTCTTGAGTTTTGTCTTAGCTCAGTTTCTTCTTCAAGTAATTAGTGTCTGTTTGGATGGAAAATATGGAAAGAAATAAACTCTCTCTCTCTCTCTCTCTCTCTAAAAAGTATAAGTGAATTAGTGATTTGGTTCACAAAAATATCTCAATTTAATTCGGATTTCGAAAACTCAATTGACATAGTTATAACCTTTTACGGATTAAATCAATACTTTACTTGAAAAGGAAGGAGACTAGAAAATTTTCAACTAATTCCAAAATATTCACAAAGCCTTCCATTCTTTATAACTTTAAATTCTTTCACTCTGAATATTTTGAAAGGAAATTGTGTTCATACAAGGAAAATAGGACTAGCGAAAATTAGATCTAGTGAAAAAAGAGTTAGTCCTCTACATAGTGACAAACTCAAGTTAGAATCTCTATTGAAAATTGTTTATATTCAATATTAGAATTGTCTTTAATTAAAAACATGCATTTCTTTCATTGTGTCTTCTTCTTTCATGTTGAGTTAGTACATACATTAAAATTTTGAATTTATTTATTTTCCAACCAAACTAAATTAAAGTAAAGAAAGGCATATTATTTTGTGTTATCAAGGGGCTTGTGAGTGTTGAAATTATGAGAATCAGCAATTTTAGACAGCACTGGAAGGAGGGAGGAGGAGAAGATGTCATTTTATATGAAATGCCAAGTTTTGTGTGATTTGCATGAACGACAATTGACGACCATGCATCCTCGTGAACTTGCTGCTTTGTCGCTTTCGAAGGAGACAACTGCTTCTCTGACTACAATGGGTCCACTCTATTTATTATCTTCTCCGGCCCACTATGGTGTTGCCAACGGTTACACCGAAAGCGATTGAGCTTTTTTACTGGGCCGTGTGGCCCAAACAAGCCTTATTGGGCCTGGAAGTATATTTCCGTTAGTATTCATAGCCATATTGAATGTCCAAAAAGAGAAACCCATGCTGATGCTGGGCCTTAGTACATGTTCAAGAAGATTTGAATTCTTAGGATTCTGGTATCTGGTCCCCAAAAAACGAAAGAGTAAATTACACTCTTATTCCCAGTAAATATTCAAAAATAGACATTCCTCTCTTCTATTTTTTATGTCCTTAACATTTACATCAAGTTTCAATTTCATCCCTAACATTTTTTTTTAGTCAATTGTATCTTATATGTTTCATTTTTGTTTCAAAGCTATCATTTTTACTAATGCTGTCTATTTCAGTGACGAAAAATATTGACTAGGTGATTAATAAAAATGATAGATTTAAAATAAAAATAAAATATATAGAACATAATTGATACAAAAAAAATGTTAAAAATAAAATTAAAACTTGGTGTAAATGTTATAAACTTAAAAAATCCTTTTTGCCTAAAAAATATGCACCTGTCTCTTGTAATTGGGAACTGCCACACTTTGATCTAGTTTTCTATTTTTTGTTCAAAAAATTCTATTACATTCTGTTCTCTTATGTTAGCTAACCTAATGCTACATTTTTTTTTACAAAAACATAAAATATTTGTAATATCTTGTATTTTTTAAAAAAAGCTATAATATATAAAAATTGATGTTTTTATATTAATAGAAAATATTTTAATCAAAAGATGTGACATTAGTTAAGGTCATTGGACAACAAAAAAAATGTTGTATCAAATTTCTTATGACAAAAAAATACAAAATTGAAGAAAAGTGTTATATAATTTTAGAAATGTATAATTTTGAAGACCTGTAAATGGTAATATACTCAAAAGGAAATTATTCCTGTGGATTCGGTGACCCAAAAAAACAAAATTCCTCTGGATTCAAAGCAATCACAGCTTAAACTTCGTCTTTTTTCTCAACTTTATAATTAGATTCTGGATTAACTATCATTACAGCATTTGTTCAAAAAGTGATAATTGATTGAAAAATTATCAAGGTGGTACCTGATAGTACTCATTAATTATGCTTAAAATGATGTGATAGGTATTGAGTCCCCAAAAAAATTATTTGATAATTACCATATATGATGCCTCCACGCAACGTATTCCAAATAAGCAAGCAATCATTAGGTACCAATTGATTCTATTATTAAAGTGATTGGTGCTCGGTATTAGCCGTTCGTTCGGACAATTGACAATAAATGATTTAAAGAAAATTTATCATCAACCATCCAATTAATCAAACAACTAACATCAAACACCAATAACTATATTATGGAACTAATTAGCCCCTGCAACCATTTTCATAATAAGTTCAACTCATTTTGTTTGTGTTACTATAAAATAAATTACACTAATTTGTTTTTAAATTTAATTAAATCATATTTAATGTTTTTTAAAAAAAATCCAATTTCTCTATTGAAATATATAGCAAAAACTTTTTCATTATTTACTTTTTAATTGAAATTAATTACATGCATATAAAATCTTTTTAAAATAACATTTTTAAACTCCAACACTAGAGAATGACTTTATGTAATATCCCAAGAATTTTTATAAATATTTAAAGTCTGATTTGAAGTTTAGTGAAAAATTTAATTATGTGGAAAATTTTCTTTTTGAATTAGTGAAGAAAATGTGGAAATAGAAATTTTTATTTTTAATTTAGGAAATTTTTACAAATTCTCAAGGACTAAAGTGAAAAGAAAAGAAAGTATAGAGGACTTTTGAGAAATGACCAAGTAGGAACCCGAGAAGAAGAATAGAGCTTATGGGAATGAATTATGAGTCCGGTACCGAAAAGATGATGGATTCGAGGTTAAAGTGGAGTTTGAGATATTGAGAGGGACTAAAGTGAATAAGGAAATTTGTGGGGCACCGAGGATTTAGAAACACCTGAGGTGAGATTTTATGAATTTGCTTTTGCTAGTCTTGACTGAGGGTCAATTGCAGAGCAAGTGATAATTTCACCCCGGGCGAGTATATAGGTGGCCTCACCTATTTTTTATTCATTTTTCTCCTTTCCTCTCTCTCTCTTCACTTTCTCTCCTCTCCTTCTCTCTTTCTTCTCTCTAATTTCTCTCTCTACTCTCCAACTCTACAACCGGGCTTTGAAGGGCGGATCTCGGGCTACGGGGCGAGCCTCTAGGAGCCAAGCAACGTAGGGAAAGCAAGGAATCGAGGTAGAAATTTCTATTTATTAAGCTTTTCCCTATTTTCTAGTTTTAAGAGTGTTTGAGGAAAAATCGAGATTTTGGCTTCGTTTCTCGATTAAAATTGGTGATTTTTGTGTCTAAATGCTCCTTAGACATTAAGGGTGAGATCCTATGGAAGAAATCATGAAAAACGGTGAAGATTTGGCCAGATTCGGGCCAAAACCGAGAGAAAGTCGCGAAGGGTCGCGATCGTGGCGCCCAGGCGCCATGTGTGGCGCCTAGGCGCCAAGGACATGTGGGGAAGAGAAAGGCATGGCGCCCAGGCGCCACGTGGGGCGCCTAGGCGCCGGGCATGGGTGGCGCCCAGGCGCCAGGTGTGTCGGAAAACCTTAGCTCATTTTCAATCGGCCATAACTTCTTCATCCGGACTCCGTTTTGGGCAAACTTGATATCGTTGGAAAGCTCTTTGAGTCTAGTTTCCAATGGTATAAGTTTCATTTAGATATTCATTACTGATTAGGAGTTATGACTTAAGATGTGAGTAAAGGTCGAGAGTAGTGGTAGGAAATTTCTCTATTTCGTAACCCTAATGGTTTTTGTCTGGTTACAATAGGAATGGTCAAGGTGCAAAGTGGGAGTGCCGAGAGCGTGAAATCCAGGTGAGTGGGTTAATACTTGCTATGATTAAATATCTGTTATTGACTTTTTGCATCATAGTGGAAATATGTTGTATATCCAAGTTTGAAGAGGATGATGTGGAACGATGAGGCATAAACAATTGTGGAACGTGTCTGGTAATGTATATAATTATATTTTCTTATTTTCCCATGAATGGAGGTTATATAATGGATTGTGAATGGCATGTGAACTGAGTTGAATAATTGTTCTATATTATGGGTTATGTTGTATACATGCTATGTTGCTGGAACCACATTTATTATGTTGTGGCTTGAATTGTAAATGACTGAGTTATGTATGTGGCTCAAGATTATGATTGAGGATGTTTTTATATATGATTGTGATTGTGTTTGACTGGAAAGGAAAGGCATGGTGGTGCACCCCATGGAGAAATTTATGTGAAGTTATAAGGGTGGAGATTATAAATAGAGCGATAAGGGTGGATGCGGCAGGGGCCGCGGGTAACGATCCAGAGGTATTCTGGACGACCCGGTTGGTACGGAAAATTTGTGTGAAATTGATTTCACCGATTGTTGTTGTGAACTTTTGAATTATGTTGAAATGTATTTGATTTATTTGGATATTGTCGTGAAGTACTACGAATAATATCATATCATATGATGATCGATTTACGTATGATTGCTGCATGTTATCATTATGATGTATGATATTTTTTTGTCATAATGTTGTGTTATCTACTCACTGGGCACGTGGTTTGCTCATACCCCTCTTATTGATATTTTTTTTCAGAGTTGACAGCTGAAGGTAAATATCGGAACAAGGAATTATGGATCCTTAGTCCATGATTACCTTTTCATTTGTTCAGGATAAAGGTATAATAGTTAAGTTTTATTCTAAGTTGTATAAATCTAGAAATCTCTGTAATCGGGTAGGTTCATTCACTGATGTAATGTGAGTAATTGTAGTATGTATAAAGAACTCGTTTTTGTTGCATGAAAAAGAATTGTATGATTTTTAAGAGAAAGATAGGCTTACGGAGGTGAAATGAAATTCACTTTCCGTGCCGGTCACGTGCTCAAATTTTAGGACGTGACACTTTATCTTTGATATAATAGTAAAAGCAACTAAGGAGTTTGGAGCAACTATTTTGCATAATATTATCTATTCATAAAAACAAAAAAGAATTTTTACAAATATATTTAATGTCAGTGACCAAATAATATTTTTAAAACATAAAGTACTATATATAATTTAAATTTCACTACGGATTTTCATAATAGACTAGTCCAAATTAATTGAGAATAGTAACAATATTGTATCTAGGGAGTGTTCATACCAGTTACAGTTTCTCTGATTGTCAGACGAGTACTTGGCACACGAGAAATGTCCGATTGGCGTAAGTCCTACCAGACCATATAGAGTTAGAATCCTTGAGAGTTTCAAACCAAACTAAACCGAACCTACCAAAAATAGACCAAAACCACTAAATAAATTAATCTCATATTTTTGTTAATTATTTTATTATTTTACAAATTATGCCTTCAAAGTTTGAATGTCTTAGTTGTTTCTTTGCAAACAATAAAAAAAATTATAATATTAAACTATTTATAATACTAAAAATCAAGATTTGACCAATTTTTGTTATAACATTTAAGAATATATTTACTTATTATATTATTACAAAAAACAAAATATAAATAAACAAAACTAAATTAAACCTTCCGAAAATTAAAACCGAATAAATTCACAATTTTACAAAATCAATAAATTCAATTCAACTTGATTTAAGTTCAAAATCAAACTAAACCGAGCCAAGCCTGTAATCACCCGTCATAATACGAACTCTTTCTTCAAAGTATAGGTTGGCATTCTTCAACCTGCCTCAAAAATATGCCCTTATATGCATTTTGATAAACTTCGATTGATCCCTAAAACCCAAGTGCTCTTACTGCATAAGATTGAACCATTCCAATTGAAGCAGATAAGCATAATATATATGATACAAGTTCTTCCTTTCACAAAGAATCACTGATGATCAACTCATAATATCATCATATGGGGGGCAAAAATTCAAAGCGCTCAAGAGAGTCAACAGCTAACTTATTCTATATGGCATTGTAACAACCTACAACAAATACCTTAACCTAACAAACATTCCTCAATTCTGTTTATTCTTTCTGCTTCCAAATTTTACAGAAAGAAGAATAACTGAACATTCCCAAAAGCCGTGCCGAGGTTTCAGACGTACTACTTTCACTTTGAGGAGTCGCTTGCTGCTGGGTTCAGCGGCGACGAATCACTTGCAAGAGAGCCACTGCCGTTCTCACTTTCGGCCACTACCGGTATCTTAACAGACGCTCTTTCCATCTCCTTCTCGAGTTCTTCCTCTTGACGCAATACAGTGAACTGTTTATCCAAGGACCGGGCTGCTCCTAGCCAAGCGAGAACAATCACCAGAAGCACCCCTCCAAGATATGGAGTTGAGTTCGCAAGTGACCCGAAAGTCAAGATCATAAATTGCTGAATGAGTGCACCTCCAGACTTCCCCAATGGGTTGCATACCACATCAATGGCTGCCTTCCCTTTAACCTATAGAAAGGATTTCAAGACCAATCAAATAAGAAACAAGCTAGATTTCAGGACCTTAGAAAATCTATCCATCAGATAGCCCTGCACAAATTCAAATTAGTTCATAGCTTCTTTCCATTTCATTACCAGAAGGAAAGTTGCTTTAATATTTGCTATCAGGTTTTTTAATGAAAATATGACATATGGATATTTGTTACAACTCACACATTATCATACCAATAATAATTTGAAAAGTATCCTACACATTGTCATGTTTTCTTTGAAAAGCCGGATAACAAACACTTTGGTTTTAGCAAGGTTCAGAAAACCGGACCGATGATTGAATCGATCAATACATCGATTCAAGGGCCAATGATCGTACCGTAATCAAAACAGTGATATTCAAAATATATTAAAATATTAAATTATATAATTAACGTATAGTTACAAATATTAAAATGTATAATATATAATATTAAAATATTCTAAGTATTGTAACATGTATATATTTATGAATCCTAAATCTTTTCCTAATAGCTTAAATTTTTGAAATTTTTTTTAAAATACATAATAATATTCAGTAAAAATTTGAAAAAAAATCAAAAAAGAAAAAAAGCCAGTTGAACAAGCCAAATTTTATCAGTTCATTGATCCAAACCGGACCGGAGACTTGATAAGTTCACCGGTATTCCGGTTGAACGAGCCGGTTTAGTCCAGTTCTCTGAACATTGAGTTTTAGAAACTGCACCTTCCAGAATGGTTCAGTCATATCATTTTGGATTCAGGAATGATTGAGAAGCAGAGAAGAGTACAAACCTTGGTATCCTCGTCCAGGGGTATGTAGGCCATTTCCTTGCAGGGATCGAACAAGCTGTATTTAGCACTCTTGCTGAAAATATTCTGCATGGCACCAACATACACAGCTGCAAGCAGAGGAGTCATTCCGATACTTGCAAGAGCCGGTGTAAGTGGGGCACCGAATAGTATAAGCGAAAAGAATCCAACTCCTGTCAGAAGCAGGACAGTAGGTGTGATTGTGGCAGCAACTCCCCATCCGTATTTGTTGAAGATAAATTGACTTAGAAGCATCATTGTGAATGTAGCGATTCCAGTTGCGGTTGAGAAGTCACCCATAAAAGAAGAGTATTCGTTTGGGCTAGGAAACTGGCCGATTCGTAAGGAGGAGAGAGAAGAAAGAGCATGGTCAAATGGCCAGTTATGAAAACAAAGCTAAGAGAGAAATAAATTCATTTGATTATTATCTACCTGAGCTTTGAGCTTTGATTTCCATGTAACCTCAACGAGGTTAATGCTAATTCCATAAGCAACAACCAAGGTTGCAAGATCTCTGATGTATTTCGAAGACACCAAGAATTTCAAGCTCTCCATGGTTCCCATTCTGACCTTTTCCTGTTGAGATATAATACATAAACTTCGGTTAACATATTTCAAATCACACAAAATAATGTGCTTTACAACTTGCATAAGCCACAAATACTCGATTTTAACATTGAGTACATACAAGCAACAAAAAGTGTGTCACTGTGTGCGCAGCGCCTGAAATATAAAAAATAATGATATTGCAGCCTTGTATAAAATTACCTTCTTCTTCTTGCTACGTGTGGGAAGAGGAACATATCGGTTCACCCACCAGTATAGGAAACAAATTGTAACTCCCAGAAGCACAACAATGCTCATCATCCCTTTTAGAGAAATGGCCCAACCATCAACTCCAGGACCTAAGTGTTTCCTCAAGTTAGAGAAGTATTTCACTGTCCGGCCAGAAAATATAAGGGCAACATTGGCCCCAAGTCCAAACAAAGGATAGAATCGTTTTGCTTCCTCGACAGTAGTTATCTGCAGAAATAGCATGGTTTGTTAGCATTATCCAATTAACAAAACAAGGTGCAAGCCCCAAGATAGACAACAAATTTAGAGGCAGCGATATATCTAATTTCGAAACTAACAAGTGACGAGTAGCAAGAAAACTCTAAACTACACTCACAAAAAAGGTTTATATTGCAAAATAAGCTCTATAGTTTTCAGGGTCAGGTTTGAAAAAAAGTAATAAAACAAGATTCACAAGGATTGGCCAAATCCAGCGCAGAAAAGAGACTACGTTTTTTCTTCATCGATTCTCAAGTCTTAACAAATAATTGAAATTGAAATACACTGCTACAACAGGACGATGGACATGAACATCAAACTAATTCTCTCATTGAAACAACATGTCATTCATATCTATGAAGCTCACTGCTCACCCGTCCACCAGATTACCTCATAAATCCAACAAAATCATTAGCAGCCTAGTTGATACAGCAATGAGGCAAGAAAAAAGCACGAGTGCATTCTCAAAGACACAAACCTGACCCTGAAAACTATATAGCATAAGACATCATGAAGTTTTGTTGTTAGAAAAATCAATGAATTGTTCAAGGATGGTACTGATTGGATTACTATTGAAAGCCATACAAGTGACTCCACAAGAATCTGAATATCAGCCTAAGCAGAAGAAAGCAGAATAAGTTACATAAACATGCAAATCAGAAGGAAATAAATGTGAGCCAGATCACAGGTGCCAAAAAGCAATGGATGAAACGAAATGAATCATTAGCCAATGATGATGGGCAAGCTCTTGCACAGCTATCCAACCACCTCCAGTATCATATTAGAACTAAATCATTATATATGCTATTATCATATCATACAGTCAAGACAAAATCCATTAAACAAGGTAGGTTCAAGAGATGAATATACCTGATTGGCGAATCCCCAAAACAGCACGGAAATAACCACACTCCCCCACAACTCGGCCATGACATAGAACAGACAGAAGCTCCAGATTCTCATAATAGCAAGGGGACCAAGGAACCTGGGTCCAAGGGTGTTAAGAAGCTTATCTGCGAATGCCTGAGGGTGGATATAGTTGCTAAGAGGGTACAGAAGAAACCCAAAAGCCCCAAAGAAGGCGATGAAGGGGACAATAACAGTGTAGAACAGAGCTTGCTTGGGCAATACATCAGACAATTTTGTGTACAACAACATAAACCCAACAGCCATGGGAAGATTCACCCACGTTTTCAGAAATGGTATAATCTCAGCACTACTCCCTCTAGCCGTCACAACCAGCACGTCTTTGGTATCTCTGAGGATTGTGTAGTTGAAGAGGATGCAAAAGAACATTAACCCAAGTGGTATAATCTTCTTGATGGTAGTAACCTCCATGCCCAGAAACTTTGGCTGCTCCATCTCAATCTCACCGTATAGTGGTTTCCCGTCAGCAGCTGCTGCAGCTTCAGCCTTGCAGATAAACGGATTTCTGTCCTTTCGGATAAAGCTGCTAGGTTTAGAGGCAAACCCGTGAAATCTTTGAAACCCATTTGTAGATAGAGAAACCCCACCAAGGCTTTTGGGTTTTGGAGAGAAAAATCTCTGCCTCAAGCCCTGTGATGGGTTTAGAACCCTATTCCTGGGGTTTGCAGGAAGAGAAAGAAGCCCTCTGGTTTGCAGAACTGCCTCCATGTCTCTCGCTTAGGTCCCTTGAAGAAAAGAGAGACCCAAATAAGAAGGGCAAGGGATAAAGCGAGAGAGAAAGAGAGAGAGATAACGTGGCCGGATGGAGAAGCTTGTTTTCTCGAAGGAAGAAACGGCGAATACAAAATATCTTTTTATACCCTAAGAACTGATGGAAACACTCAACACAGAACAATATAGCATATACAAATTTAAAACCCAAAAAAGAAAAAAAAAATGCTCAATAAGAATCTAGAACCAAAGCGGCTAGGTTAATTCGATCTGTTGACAAAGAGGCAATTTTTAATCTTTCTCCGAAGAATTGAACTCCCACAAATTGGAGAGAGCGAGCTAGCTGTTTATGAATGGGACTGAATCAGTGAAAGTGATAAGAAAAAGCGGTGGGTGCGAATGAGGGAATTGGTCAAGAAGGAAAAGTAATTAATGTGTGCAAATTGTATAAGGAATCACGTGTTTATCATTCAACAAACTAATAAGAATTTATCAAAATAAATGTGTCATTTAATTCATTTATTTTAACCAGTATTTAGCAATTTGTTGTATCTTACATGGTCTGTTATATGTATTTAAATAATTTTTGTCAAATATTTAACACTCACGGTAACAATAATAAATTAATAATACTTGTTGGAAAATGAGGGAATACTCTTGTCAAAACTAAAAAACAAAAAAAACTAATTATTGTCAAATAAATTTTATTAGAAAAAAAGTTAAATTATTTTCTTAGTCTTTATAATCCCAACAACTTTTTTTTTTTAAATTTTGTCCTTATAATGTAAAAGGTTTACAATTAAATTCTTAAATTTTTTTAACTAAATTTAGTATATATCACGTCTTTTCATTAAATTCTATTAATTTAGCGAATAACATGCATTTGATACTAAAAATTTGCTTAAATTAGACTGAAAAATTAAATAATTAAGTAAAATTAATTTACAAATATAACTTATAAAATACAGCTCATGTGAAATAAGTTGAACAAGTTAACTTAAATCATATATATTTAGAATGTCAAAGTAAGACAAAGTTGGTTATAACAGAAGAATTCAATACAATATTAAAAAAACAACAATAAATACTAAATTAAAAAAATATAAAACCTAATTACAAATATTTTAAATTATATGATTAAGTAAAATTATATAAAGAATAAAATAACAAAACAAAATCCCAAGAATTTCTCTTGGCAGTTGGAGCGAAGGTGGGTGTGTTTCCCGAAACGCCACTCTCTAATATTGAAATGACCAAAAGGGGCTTTGAGAATGAGATATTTTATTTGGACTCGCAATCACAAGATTCACAACACAGCACACTGACTTTGAATGCTACATTTGCGATTGGAAAGCGTTTGTATGTGAAATAAAAAGCTCATCAAATACCCACATGGCCCACCCAAAAGGTAAACATGGCACTTTAGCAAATTGCATTCACAATTTGTCCCTCTTGCACCGGAGCCGAACCCTTTGCACGGTGCTGAGTTTTTCAGGATCATTTAATATTAGAAAGTTAGGATGAAGTATTGATTGAACGGTATTGAGAAGTTCAAAGTTTAGCATATAGGCCGTATATTAGGTTGGATTCATTTGTTAATCTCGTTTAATCTAAATTAATCTTTAATATTATGTTAAGTTAGATTGATAAGTTGAATCGATTTTATTTTTTTTAATTTGTTAATTATTTGTTTAAGTAACGAGTTTATAAATTTTTAATATGTCGAAACTGATCCAACCTATAAATCCATCCTTTTTTTTAATTGTAGTACTCTTATGCTATGAACTCATATTGTGTATAAAGTATTTAGAATTTAGTTAGTATGCTATTTAGTTTCATTTGCAGTATTTTTCTCTCTCAATAATAATATATAATATGACATGTAACATTTACTATCTTAATTATTTATTGAACCATTAATCATTTCATTTAAAAGTTTGTTATTTCACATTTCATTTAAGTTCTAATAAATACCAAAAGAAAAAAATTAACTCGATATCAAATTATAGATGAGATTTTCTTTTCAAAAACATATAATTATGTAAGGTTTAATTCCATTCTTTTTTTATTTTCAATTTTAGTATATCATTTAAAAAATAAAATAAAAAACTCAAACCGAACCAAACCAATTCATTTTGACAATAAGTTAGATTGGATCGGATTAAGTAAATTAAAATATCTCAACTTAAACTAATTAACTACCTTTTTTTTTAAATAACCTGTGCACACCAGCAGCAGAATATTTGCTTTCCTTGTGCGCTATGTTTCTAGTTGCCTAGTTGTGAAACTTCATTATTTTACTATCAATCATGTAAATAACCATTGGCTAAATCAACGTTATTTGACTGGCAAGTAAGTTTGATATTCAAGTAAATTATACTTTTTTTTTACTAAAACAAATAATTAGTCTTTATAACTTAATTTTAAATTGAGATTTTTCAATACCCATTTGAAAGTTTTAAAAAATGCATAAATATTAAAAAACTTAATTATGATATATAATTATATATGTACTACTAAAATAGTAACATAATGTATTGTAATTAATTTTTATAATTTTGAATATAAATACAAAGTTAAAAGCAAAAAAGAGAAATATCCCTAACCTCTACTAAAAAGGGTAAAAAATAAATGTTAGCTAACTTTGATATTGGTACAATAAAGTAATATGATGACATATGGCATGGGAATTACTTAGATGATGCTATAAGAATGCAAACTTACTGTTGCAAAATTTAATTAAATGAATTTTTTTAATTCGGAGAAAAGGAAATTATAGTTTAAATGAGTATATGAATTAGGTAATTTTAATAAATTAAGAAACCATTAATAATTTAAATTTGATTTCATAAATTTTTAAAGACACTTTTCATAATTACATAAATTAGGTTAAATAGTTTCCACTTATCAGGGAAGATATTAATTATTTTTCCAAGTAATAAAAATTAGACACATAGATGTAGTATTTTTAGCACTGTCAAACAAGTAGGCTCAAACCGAACTGGACCAAACTGTTATAGGCTAAAGATTAAATGGGCTGGTCGTTTAGGCCCTTGGGCCTCTTTATAAAGATCAATACCGTTTGTCTTGGCTCCCTGGCTACTCTTTTTTTTATATATATAAATAATATAATTTTTTAAAAAATTTAGTAAAAATATTCAATATTTTTTATTAAAATACAATTTATATATGTAAAACATTACTTTTTAAATATTTTTAAATAATTAATAACTTTAATTTTTCATATATTCTTTCTAAATTACATATATTATATTTAAATTTGAAAATTGTATATGTATTTTTAAAAAAATCAAAAATTTTCATATCCAAAACACTATATTTATTGAATATAAGGTTAAAAAAATATAAAAATGTGATAAAGTGATATTATTTATACTAAACAATACAATGACCAAGCCCATTTTTAAAAACTATGCTTAGAATAATATAGTAAAGGTGAGAGAGAGCATTATTAGGCATTAGCAGCAGTAATTGGTCATATGGCTCAAAAAATTTGAAATAAAAAAAAATGTAATTTATATTTTTTGTTCTCACCATATAGTTGTAAATTGTTGGCCTTCCTTGTGAATGTTAGGTGTGTGTAATGTGATAAGGACACCAAGCAATTGTATCTTATATTTTGTTTATTTTGTATTTGATTGTTGTTAATTTGTTGCACTTCATTGTGAATATATTAAAATGGTTTGTTGGTATACTGATTACAATAATTCAATGTGCTTAATATTGTGATTGTGGGGCCAAGTTGCCAAATCAAATACACTCATAAACATGTGCTTTTTTAGTTTTGAATTGAAGAAAAACATGTGCTCAGGTTTGATCTTCAAAAAATAATAGTGAATTACTAATAATGGTTTCAATGTGATCTTAAAAAAAGAAATAAGTATTTTAATTTAACTATTGATTTTTTTTTTGGTTTTAAGTTTGCCCATTTATATATTAAAGTGAAGTTTTAGCAACACTTAAGTTGAGATTAGGCGACAACAAATTTAGTTATTTAGCAATGATAATAACTAAATTGAAATAAATAAAATGTTTAGGAAATTAAATTAATACACTTAATCTTTTACTGACTAAATTAAGATAGATTTAGTTTTTTAAAAACTAAAACAATAATCTATTTTTATTTGAAATTTCGTTTGCATTTCTGCATTTTTGTTGGACAAATTAATATTGTATATTAAAATTATGGAGAAACTTTAGTGTAATTTCTTATAGTTTTAGTATCAAATTCTTTAATCAGTATATGGGCATTTTTAAAAATACAACTATGTATTTTTTTTTTTAATTTAACATTACATGATTGATTTTTTAAAAAATGTTTTTGCACGTGCTTTATTTTGAATTAAAAATTAATAACAAAAATATATCAAATAACATATAAGTTTAGTTTTATAATTATTATTATCTGGTAACTTAGTGTTATGCTAAATTTATTTTTTTTATATAAAATTAGTGTTATAATCTGTGCAATATATAAGTAATTCACAACTCTAAAAATTTTTATACCTTATAAAAATAATAATAATTGATTGACAACAAGTATATAGTGGTTGGCATAATAGACAAAAAATGACAACAATAATATTTTGTATTCTCAATCTCAATTTTCATACGCCTGCTATTGTTACTATTCTTAGAGCTCGCTATAATAGGTCCAAATTTATTAACCAGTCCAATAACATCTGAAACGCAAAAATATTATTCATAAAAAGTTGAAATCAACAACAAATAAAAACATAATTTATAAAATAAAAGATGAAAACTAGCCTATTAAATAGTTTTCGTTTGCAATACGATTTTAAATATCACTAATGGACAAAAGTTGAAGACAAAGTTTATAATACTCAAATCATTTTTAACTAGTTGAACATTAGTTAAAAAACGAAACTCAAGCATAAATAAATGTTTCTTTGTATGATACTTACTATTATACATAATTACATCAAACATAAATATCATATAAACATTTCCCTCAATTTTTTGACTTTTGAACTTATTCACAAATGATCTCTTTATATAACCATGTATGCGGTCACCCTCAATTAATGCATCAAGGGATTATTGAATGATTAAGGTTCGGGTAGTGAGGTTATAGACAGTTCTATAATTCAATATACCGAAAGAGATTTTTAGTCTAGATATGTTTTTCAAGATTTACATGTAAATTTAATGACCCTAAATTTAGTAATGTTACTAAATTTAGCAAGCGAAACATTAATAGAATAAAAACTAATTCTACAGGAAGAATAAACAATACAAACACGGTAGAAATACATAACAGTTAGAATGATCCCTTATTTATTTAACATAAATATTGAACATAATAAATTAAATATAATAAATGCCAATAATGTAGTATTTGATAGTAACATTTATATAGCAAATTTATTAATTTATTAATTATTAATATACCTAATAAAAGAACAATCATATATGAATAATTAATGAAAAATGCTAATTTGTTAAATATTTGATTATTTGTATATAATAAATGTTAATTTATCAAATGACAACATATTATATTTCAAATTAAAATTTTACCTAATTTACCAATTATATAGCAATTATAACAATTTATCTTAATTTTTTCAAATTCATTTGAATACAATTATAGAATAAAATTCCAATTTGAACATGCATTGATATTGGAGAGTCCTAATCGTGTTTCAAATGGGTTGCTTTGAATTTATCTTAATTTTTTCAAATTTATTTAATGTGATTTGATTAATTTACCTAATTTATTTATTTAATTTATTAATAAATACTAATGACGTAGTAATTAATAGTAACAATTATATAACAAATTTATTAATTTATTAATTATTGATATACCTAATAAGGGAACAATCATATCACGACAAATGCTAATTTGTTAAATATTTGATTATTTGTATATAATACATGTTAATTTATTAAATAACAATATATTATATTTCAAAAGAAAAGTTTACCTGATTTATCAATTATATAGCAATTGTAGTAATTATATAGCAATTTATTTTAATTTTTTTAAATTCATTTGATTACAATTATAGAGTCAAATTCCAATTTGAATATGCATTGATATTGGAGAGCCCTAATCACATTTCAAAAAGATTGCTTTGAATTCAAATTCAATTAATGTGATTTGATTAATTTGCTAAAAAAATAATTTATCTAATTTATTTATTTATTTTTCATTTAAATTTATTAAATTTATTGTACATAATTTAATGACATATCAATAATTAATGTCTTAGAGTAAAATTGTTTTAATCTATTATATAGATTAAGTCATAATAAAATTCTATGAAAGAACTAAAAATAGTGAAAATCATTAACTAAATTTAGAAAGCAAGTCATCAACAGCTAATGTGAATCGAATTGAATACATTCTCAGTCAAATGAATCTTTATCTCCCTAATAGTATCTAAAAAAAAAATACTTGATTTATATTAAAAAATTAATAATAAATTTAATGTTCTTAGGTTTTATCTTTAAAATCACATAAATCCAATATTTGATTTCCCAATGAAATGAGAGTTTGTGCCATGTACGGCGAAGGTGATGGAAGGAAGCACAAAGCCAGGGTTACTTGGCACAATAGCACAAAACTACGAGTATAAATTGTCTACTGTTACAGTTGAGTATTGTATTGATTTTAGATTAAATGATTAGGATTGAAGATAAAAAATCAACTTACAAGGTAAAAATTAACTCATGAAGTGAAAATTATCTTAATTTAAGAACAATAGTTTGTTATAACAGCAGATCGTTACAACAGACTGTTGCAACTCATCATGATAGTTGATTTTAGATTAAATGATGATGATTGAAGATAAAAAATTAACTCATGAGATAAAAATTAACTAGCATAGTGAAAATTAAATTAATTTATGAGCAAAAGTCTCAACAGACAATCCATATTCCAGAACTACAAAGCCATGTTTTCTTTTCTTTTTTTTTTTCAAGAATATTTTTTACTTAATAAAATGAAGGATTAATATGTTTCGATTTGCTCATCATAAGTTTAAGTTTATTGTAATGATAATAATTGTTTGAACATCATAAGCTATAAAGATTTAATTTCTAGAAGCATTAATTTGAGTAAAGTTTTACCATTTACACTCAGTAAATTTAAAGAAATTTAGTTTTTCATCTTATGAAGCGCAAGATATATTTAATGAAATTAAAAAATCTCTTTCCAATTAACTAAATATAAAATATAAAATCCTCATTAAATAAAAGTCTCAAAAAAATCAATTCATTATCATTTAGGTGACTCATAGGTAGATACGTGAAGCTTTCCTTCACATGTCCCCAAAAATTTGGACTCTTTTTTTTAATTTTAATTTTAATTTTTTTGGGTCAACAGAATCATTTGCTTTCATTTCACTACTAAGGTGTGATAGGGAATCTTAATACACCCCACTTTTGTAGCATAACATCTAAACCGTGAATTTCTGATTCGAAATCCTTGGTCAAAAATAAATTATTAATTTTCGTCCTTTCATTTATTTCCTTTTCCAAGCGCATAGAAAAGTATCAACACATTAAAGTTTGGTCAAGTGGGGACTTTGAAAATGTGATGTACAAGGCAAGGGAACTTGCATCGAAACATAACTATTTTTTTTTTTTTTGAAAAAAATTATTCTAATTATTTTTTATTAAAGACAATCTTACTTGAGTCATTATTAGTAGAGTTGACAAAAATAATCCAATTCTATTAATAATATGTGTTAAGCAGAATAATATAAAGAGCATAAAAAAATTATTTGAAGATAATTTCTTATCAAATTTAAATAATTATTTTATCATAATTAATGAGAAATAATAATGTTAAAGAAAAACAATGATTTTAAAAAATAGAAACAATAATTTCATTTTTAGCTTTTTTTTAAAGCTCTAAATCTCTAAATTCATATATTTATCTCTTTTTTATAAGTAAATGAATTATTCTTTATTGTTTTTTGTTTCAACAAAAAATTTTTTAAAAAATATGAACTAGACATTATTACCATGTGATTGAGTACTTCTAGTAAGAATTCGAACATTGGTTTATTATTTTATAGGAGAGTATGTCTTTCTGCTAAACTCCTCATCATTACTTTGTTTTAGTTGTATTTAATTTAGTTGCAATTCAAATAATATATCTCGTTATTTCTAAATGAAATTTGTAGGTTTTTTAAAAAATTAATTAATTTCATCTTTAAATTAGGGTTTCAAAATTCAATAGTTAATTCTATATTTTTTATGACTATATTTTTGAAGTAAAAGCTTTGAAATTGATGTCAATTGTAGAATAAAGTTCAAATTAAGATACTTATTGTATCATATTATATATATCCACTTGAATTGATAGATAACGCTTTCTCATGTTTCTCATTATAATTTAGGTTAAATTATAGTTTTAGTCCTCATAGTTTTACTTAATTTTTAATTTGATCCTTATAATTTCACAATTTTTTATTTTATTTTCTATTATTAAAATTTTGTCAATATTTTGTTAAATTTTGGTAATATGACAAATTATTTACCATCTTAATATTGGAAATATACATGATTTAATAAAATTTATCCTAATTATTTAACATAAGTTACATTACATTTCATGTATGCATATGGACGGTTAGCCACATTAGCTAAATTTAATAAAATACAAACAAAAGTTTGATAACAAGGACTAAATTAAAAATTTGTGAAACTTTAAGGACTCAATTATAAATTATTAAACTATAGGGACCAAATTAAAAATCAAGTGAAACTATAAGAATCAAAAGAATAATTTAATCTATAATTTATCTTTTGTTTTTTAGAAAGTAGTAATTTACAATCATGTCCCTTGTGTTGTGCTACTTCTCATCGTATATACCAATGAACTAAAAAATCGGTGCATTATTTATTAAAAAAATTATTGTTTTATTTTTAAAGATATAGAGGAATTAAGTTTATCTAATATTCTCATACCCAAGATATTTTCGGGATCTCATAAATTTTTTAAATATAAAAAGTTGATCTATATCGATGTATGTGAGATTAAAAAATACAACTCTCTTCATTTTTTCTAATCAAGGCGATTATAAAAAGTTTAAAATCAACAATTCCAGTGTGACTTTCATTATTTTTAATATTAGTGAAGGTAAGGCTGGAACATACAAAAAATATGAAAGAATGGATTTACTTATTTATTTTTGTATGCGCACGTGTAATGTACGCAAGTATTTATTTTTTGGATTTAATTATTGAATTTAAGGTAATTTACATTTGACAAACATTAATTCATTCAATTGACTTGACAGTTATTTTAAGTATAATATTGAGTTTGAATTTTAAAAATAAAAAATAATATTAAAAGATTTTTATATATTTATAATTATATTCAATTTAAATTAAATTAATTAAAATTTAATAAATTTTTAAACGTAAAAAAATAGTTTACACATTGTATATATATGTGTATATATATATATATATATATAAACTCTAACATAATTCTCAAATTAGTGATTCCTAAATCCTAACTTAATATATACAAATGATATTTTTTTAAAATGTTAACGTGCGGATATGTTGATAATTTAATGAATATTATGTTTTAGTTTGATTTGTTTTTTTGAATATTGTATAACAAAATTTGTTATGAAAAATTTATGAATATTATATTATTTGAAAATAATGTTGTTGAATGTTGTAGGGTGTATGCGAGACAAAAATCACATGTGGCAATGTTTTAAGGTGGGGTAGGCATTTCAATTTTTCATAGGTTCGAAGATAGGATAAAAAAAAAAACCCATTAAACAACGAGATAGAAACAAAACAATAGGTAGGTGCTTGAGATAGGGATAGGTAATAAAAAAACTCATCATAATCAGCCCTATTGCCATTTCTATTTACACTTAAAATAACTCTTTATATGTATATCTTTATATGTGTGTATATATATATATATATAGGTATATAGATGGAAATAAAATAAAAGTTATAAGGTAGAAGTTAACAACTTTTTATTTAATTACAATTTAACTTCACATTAAAAGTTGTGTAAAAAGAAATTGAATAAAGACTTGCATGCACTGAATACACTTTAAGCTATCAATATAAATATTTTAAAAATAAGACTAGTCACCGATAAGATATTAATCTAAATGTAATTACCGAGGCGCAACACACACTACACACCTTCCATTTGTTTCAATTTGATTTTTAAGGCACTGGCATAGTAATTCACATAGCTCTTCATCAGTCATCCCATATTATTCCCCTTATCTCTCATATCTTCTCTATTCCTCTTCTCTCATTCTCACTATCTAAGCTGTAGTCTCCACCGTTTTTCTTTGTCTTTCTCCATCTTTCTTGTCTCTTTTTCTTCATCACCGTTTGAGTTGTAGACACTGGCACAACATGCTACAGAGTTGTAGTCTCCTTCTTTCTTTGTCTCTCCACAGGCATTCTCTCTCTCTCTCTAAATTGGTGGAATCGGTTGCTAGCTAGTTTCACTAATTTTTTCAATTCAATTAATTTCGTACCGGTTCAATAATAAAACAATTTTTGAGTATGACTGGTTCGATTCAATTTTATAATCATTGATTAATATTATGATTATCTAATTAATTTTTTTAAAATGTTACTTATTAAAATTTGAACAAATTGCATAAAACTTCCATAAACTTTGTAGTCTTTACAATTTATCTTTATGAACTTCTAAATTTAGCAAGAGACCCTTTTCAACTTTCCAATGTTTAAAAAAAAAAATTCTATTAAATTGTTCATTAGTCAACAATTCAATTTTTATTTTTTATTTATGATTAGTTTATATGTGTCACATGGACGGTGATGTAATAAGGATATAATTGTCATTTTAATATTTAAAATTTAAGAAATTAATAAAATAAAAATAATAACAATTACTCATAAGTCATAACCCCAAAACTCAAATCGTGTCTCCCAATCACAAATGGTGAGTTCTTCATACTGGCGAGCTCACTAGCATGCTCCACGTCTGACGTTGAAATTAGCGTTGAAGGCGCTATTGTCGAAGAAATGTATTCGCAAAACTCCGTCGAACAAACTCACGCACACCGTCGTCTACTTTCCAATTTAATTTTATTATATTTAAAATCATATAAAATTAAATTTTTTTAAACGAATAACAACTATAGAAGTGCATAAAAAAATTACGAAGAAAAACTTAAAAAGGACATATATATATATGGATTATACTTAAAATGGACATATTAAGGAGTAGTACACTCCTCATTTTCTGTGTGAAAGCTATGTCCGAAGTCCGTCCAAATTAAAGATCATGGCCCTAAATGTGAAAGTCGAAATTGCAATCATTTCAAAAGCATATATACAATTACGTCCAAAAATTTGAAAAAAACATATACACAAAATTAAAAAAAGACAAATAGTAAATAAATAATTAGAGTGGCGAAAAGTGAAACAACACATTCATCGCTGCACGCAAGTTGGGCTTTTGTCCAGAAGTAGCCGTCCATCTCATAGGGACATTGGCCCAATCAAAGCCCGTTTAATTTTTTATTCGACTATTTTACTAATTTGGTTTTTTTAAAAATTATAATTATATTAATTTAGTTTTTAAAAGATTTAATATTTTAATTTAATCTTGAAAACATTGCATTTGTTTGACTTGGCCCTTTTTTTTATCAAGGCTCCAAAAAATTGAATCGGTCATTAGATCAATCGAGGCACTGCTTTAAAGATTAATAGTCAAACCGTAGTTGATATTGTAGTACTTAAAATATATTAACATATATAATATATAATATTTAAATATTCAAAGCATGTTACATATATATATTTATACTAGTCTTAGATCTTCTTCTAATGGTTTAAATTTTTGGAGATTTTTTTTAAATACAGAATATTATTTAGTAAAAATTCAAAAAAAAATTGAACCAATTGAACCACCAAATTGGCCAGTTTTACAGGTTTGATAAGCTTTTCACTGATTCTCAAGTCCAAACCGGACGAAAGACTTAGTTGGTTCACTGGTTTTTTTTTTATCGAAACGATTGATTCGATCCGATTCTCTGAACCATGTTTCTTTTTTTGTTGCTAAATTTCAAGATTTATTACTTGAAATGTTTAGTTTTTCATTGTCAAAAGTTATGTTGAGAAACAAATGAACAAAATTGAAACAAATATTATATTTTAAGAATATAACACTTAATATTTTGGGGATCAAATTGAGACAATAGTGACTCTATCGATTAAATAAATGATTTACTCAATTTTTTTAAATTTGGACAAAACATTTATTATAATTTTTTAATAAAATGAAACTGGTGAATTTATTTTAATCACATTGATCATATAGTGCTCATTTTGGATTTAAATCACTAGTTTTTATAAATTCATTTGACTTTAAATAATCATGTTTGAGATAGATTAGACTACAAAAGTATAAAATTCTTATAATGTTAATTTTTTTCATTTAAAAAACTCGAACTCATATCTTACTTAAAAAAACTAAATATCAAACTATTTGAATTAATGAGCTTTAGTTATAATACTGATTTTCAAAGTAGTTAACGCTAATTTTAAAATTAGTTGTACATGTCATATTTTCGTTATTATATAAAAATAATAGTAACACAGACCTGGTGGTCTTTATTATTTGATAAAAAGTTTTATTATTGTTTTTGTAATTTTTGAGTCCAACTTTTTTGTTTAATCAATATCATATTTGACCAAATAAAATCGGTCGATCGAGATTAATTAGTGGGATCCATGTAAAATCAATCTAATCAAATTATCTTATTTGATCAAACAAAATACTAGTTAAGTAGAGGATTACAGCTTAATTTTTTGGTTTGATGCTCTCACATACTCCTTTGGGGTTCCGGACAAAGAAGGGCGGAGATTGGGCCACGTTTGCGTGAATAAACGACAAACAAACTCAGGGAAAACGACGATATTATAATCCCATACTTATTCCCTTCAACTACCTCGATACTTGAAAGCACGGAACTCGAATCGTAAATTTCTCTCCCACTGATATAGTCCCCCATGACAAAACGGCACTGCGTTCAAATGCGTTGGCCCATACACTAGCCAATGCATCTGTCCTCTCACGTATTCCTTTTTCGAAAATATTTTTACTTCTTCCGTAATGTTGAAGTTACTATTTTCTAAATTGTTTTACATGACAATCAAAACATGAAAATGATATAATTTTTTAATTAAAATATGATCACTGGATGATCATTAAAAAATAATTATATATTTTTTACAATTAAACTTAAAAGAACTAAATAAATATACGGAATTATAGGTGATGACATAGAAAAATTTAACATATGACATATTTTAAATGAAATTACTGCTTAATATATAATACTAGGAGAAGATTAGATATTTGTTTCTCTTCTACGTATAAAGTGATATTTAAAAGAGTTTATTTGGCTTATATTATAGTATAAGCGTTTATACATGTATTTAGAAGAGTTTATAAAAATAGTTTATAGTATACTTATAAGTTATTTTTAACTTATTTTCATAAGTTATCCAAGATAAATAAGCTATCCAAAATAACTTATGAAAATTAGTTAAAAACAATTTATGTGAAGTTTGTGCTAATAAACTCTTCAAATGTATAAATAATTTAGATATGAACACTTAAATAAGTTGTTTATCCAAAACTATCAAAATTATCATAATTTACGTATATACGTGAATACGCATAAATAAATAGGTAAACACATATATATTGATTAATTAATAGCATTAAATCTATAGTTGTCAAAATATGCTGACCAACTTGTTTCAAGTTAGTCCAAGAATAAACCAAATTAAGTTGGCCTGTTTTTAACAAATTAAGCTTGCTAGGTGCTGGCCAGAGGAAAATGGGCTAGTCACCTACCCGCACGTCTTTTTGTTTTTCCTTTAGAATAAAAAATAATAAATAATAGTTCATTTGATTTTAAATAAGAGAAAAAAAATATAGATTTGGAGATTTGAAAATAAAAAAAGATAAAAATAGAATTATTATTACTGTTTTCTTTAGTGTTTTCTTTTCTCATTAATTATGATCAAATGATTATATAAATTTGATATGAAATTATTTTTAAATTATGTCTCTTACTCTATTTGTATTATTCAAGTAAAAATATATTATTAATATTTAATATATATATATATATATAAAACGGTTTGTCTTTTAGCCAACCTGACCAGCCATTAAGAGAGTTAAATGTGGATTGAATTCGTTTTACCAGTTCTAATTGAATCTCAGATTAGCTCAATCAATAAATAAAGGATTATTATTATTTGCCCCCTTTAGTCTTGAAATTTCAAATACATTTAGAGGCCCAACCCATTTGCATCATTGTCAATCAAAACCTTGTTGGACAGCCCACTCTTTCGGCCCAACAAAAAGCCCACTCATCGAATAGGCAAGTTGAATACATACACATGCATCCAAACAACCAAAAGACACCAACCCCACCACTCACCACCATTATAAGGATGGCAATTTCGAACTGAATACGGCAAACCCGACTTGCCCTGTCTCATTCGGGTTGAATTTTTTAACAGTAGATCAAAAAACGGAACAAATTCAAAAATTTCCTAAAACTACAATTGCAGGTTCCGGGCAGGAAAGGGGCAGTGTCTTCCCCGCCCCGAACCTACCCATATATTTTATATGTATATAAAATTATATATATATATATAATATAATATAATATATTTTTTATAAAATATTATGAAAGATTAATTTATTAAAATAAAGACATCAGTATGGTTATTTGTCATAGATGTCCTTCCTTTTATTACTACTGACTTGAGATATATTTTGTTGAGGGTTGTTGGATATGAATCATGTGATTTAAAAGAATATCTTCAACCACAAATATTCCATTCTAATGATCTATTGTAAAAGGCCACCCCAAGAAATTAGACTTCATGTATCCATCTTTATTCATTGTACTGCATTTTCAAATGCTAGTGTTTCTCTTTCATTATTTTCGTGATTGCCATTCTTTGTCCCTCTGCATTCTTTTATGCTCATAATAATGATTAATATACTTGAAATTCTTCTGAGATGCCTCACCTCACACAACTCTTGTTGTGGTTAGAAATATATGTAATTTGATGATTGATAAAGCAGTTCAAGCATAACAACTTTTTAGTGATTTATGAATGGGACTTTTTTGAATGCTGATGTGTAGATATCTTAACAAATTGATAAATATTGTACTTTTTTAATTGATTTTGTTGAGTATTGTGTATTGAAATTTGTTATGATAAATTTATGAATGTTATATGAAAAAATATGTAGTTAAATGTTGCGGGTCGAGTACGGGTATGGGTCAGGTATAGGCAAAAATCACTAATTTTCATGGTTTCAGGGCGGGGCGGGGCGGGAACTGGTACTAAAATTTTTCGCTGATTCAGGGATGGGGCAAAAAAAAATAAAAGTCCGCGGGGCAACAGGGTAGGGATAGAGCAGTGGGTATGTATGCGGGGCGATGACGGGTAGTGAAAAACCTACCCCAATCCGCCCCATTATCATCCATAACCACCAACAACAAAATCCTAAACACAACAAAATAGATTTAGATTTCTTGCTTGGCCCAAAAACTAAGCAAGGAATTAGAACTAATAGGTTATTGTATTTCATAACTAACGGCCAAATTTTCAAAATGTTATTTTCTAAAAAAAAATTTAAAAAATAACATTTTGAAATGTATATTGTTAATTATGAAATTTAACGATTTATATTAGACCAAATATCATATTTAGCTTTGAGGCCAAGCATCCTCTTCCCAAAAAGGCATTAACCACTTCTAACCAACTCAACCACAATTTCTCTCTTGCCCTAATAACTTGTAATTTCTATTTTCTACATCAAATACTAATTATAGCTGGTTATTCGAAAACAAGTTTATAAAATCAATACGTTACAAGTTAGGATTTTCTGTTGTGAAGCACAATGCTGAACTTCTTAACATCGTTTGATTGATGATAGACCCACAAGAAGCTTAACACAATATTATTTCTTCATAGAACAACAAAAAATTCTGACTCATTTGTTAGTATTTAGACGCATGGTGTACATTTAGGATTCATAACGAAGGCAGTACATAAAATGAGGTGAATCATTAGTGCTTCATGTACAGGAAGAAGGTGGCACTTTGGTTGGGAATTATTGTTGTATGTGGGTTTGATAAGAACACCATAATAGAGAACACTTGCATAATGTAATAAGTTCAAAGCACAAAATTCCAGAAAGTAGGGTTACTTACAGACCTAGAAAGACCTGCTTTGCTGGGTATGTCACAACATAATGGTGGCTGTAGAGCCTAACAGTGGGACCAATACTACACAAAGAGACTCTAAACAGTGCAAAGTTACTTGTATTTTGGGCTCTTTGCAGGCCTTCCCCAAAGAAGTACATTTGTTTTTTCTTTTTTAACTAGTGAGTTTTAATTTGGTTAATAATATTTTTTTTGTGCTAATTTCATTTTACAATTTTTTTTTAATTTTATCCTTAGAGTTGATGAAAAATATTTAATGTAGACTTATCTAAATGACATGTTGACTTTTATGTGTGATACATCAAATGTTTAACTGTTAATTTGTGACGAATGAGAAAAATAAAAAAATTATTTTGGGCAAAATTAAAACTTAGTCAAATGTTTAGAAATAAAATTAAAATTAAAATTAAAATTAAATTAATTAGTATGATACTTGGGCAGTTGACGGGTTATATAGAAAACTATATGTTAATATTTTTCATCAATTATGTTAACGACATTAATCTTAAGGATAAAATTGAAACAAAAAAAAAGTGGGACAAAATCAACACAAAAAAAGTTAGCACTAAAATTGAAGCTTAAGGTAAACGTTAATGACGAATTTTTTTTTTGTTGCCTACATAATAATATTTGTTTCTTGAAATAATTGCAATGAGTTGGCGATCTAGATGTCATAGGAACCCTTGCTTAGCCAGCACCATGTTTGGCAAAGTAGGGCTATCCGATCATGAATAGTCAAGCACTGTAATTGGCCAAGCAAAAGAACCCGACTCAATTTAGATAATATCTATTATAAATGGATAATAATGGATTTTGTCTAATATGATTTAAACTAGGTCAATTTACATAAATGTAAACTTCTTATAACACTAATTTTATTCATTCATAATATTCAAATTCAAAATTAATTTGTTTAAATAAAACAAGTGTAAAAAATACTTAAAAGTAACCAATGTTGGTTACAGTACTCAATTTTAAGTGATTGAAGAAACTGGTTTGTAAACTTTAAACAGTAATACAATAAATTTTTTTGTTGAGACCACACATTTTGGATATTTAGTGAAAGAAAGCCTCAAAATTAAAAAACACAACATCACATTATATTTATCTAGACCTAATCCGTTGAGAAAAACTGATTCTCATTCTAAACTCCTAATGTATACTGGAATAACTTAATTAATTTTGTGTATATTTACAATTCTATCTCATTAAAAAAAATGGAAGTGTAGTTCAAACAAAAAAACAAAAAATACATAGATAAAAACTCTTAGGTATTTATTGTTAATTTCCGGGATAAAAGTATAATTTACAAAATCTTTTTTCAATATACAATTATGTAGTGATAAATTGTAAAAACTATTTGCTTATTTTATTTTAGGTAAAAATACTTTTTACGTCTCTATTATTTACACTAAATTTTTATTTCATCATTAACTTTTTATTTTTGTGTCAAGTATGTTATATATGTTTCATTTTTGTTTCAAATATATTATTTTTACTAATATTGTTTATTCTATTTATAGAAAATTTTGACTGACCGATTAGTAAAAATGGTATATTTGAAATAATAATAAAATATGTAAAATATAACTAACATAAAAAAAAGTTAGAGACGTAAAAATAATAAATTTGAGTCATACATATTTTATTTTTATTTCAAATGTATCATTTTTACTAATCACTCATTCAGTATTTTCTATCATTTGAAACAAAAACAAAACACGATAGTCACAAAAAAAATTTATAAATAAAATTAAAATTTAATATAAACATAAAAATGTACGGTAAAAAGTACTTTTCTCTTTATTTTATTAAACCTTATAATAAATACTAGAGAATATATATTAAAAAGAAATCCAACATGAACTGTTGACTAACTTTTTGAAAGATGATTACGCTTTAGATTAGTGGTGCTTAGCAAAAAAACAACATGATTCATGTGTCTAATCCTTTGCTTCATTTTCTTGATAACATAATTTTGATATTGACAATGAAGTGGCCCAACAATGTTGTCAACACAACAATCCATTTATGGTAAGAATCTATTAATATTTAATACCTACCGTTCATTAATCTCCTATGGTGGGAGTTGATAATTTTTTTATTTTTGAGGAAAAGAAAAACCAAGGCATAAATTATATCACATCAAATCAAGCAGAGAAAACACCTTTTAAAAGTAGTTTCTTTATATAAGGAATCTCACCTGCTACATGTTTCAGATTTAATTCACCCCTGTGGTATGATTGAAATGACTGCATCTTTTTTTTACTCCCTAACCCAATATTTTATTACAAAAAATATTAAAAGATAAATAGGCTAACAAATTATAAATAATAAATTCCTTGATGCTAGCTAGTCGTAAAGGTAGTGATTTTTTGAACTCTATAAATAACAATAGTTTTATTTTTAAAGATATTAGTTTAGTGCATTGAAATTTAATATTGTTCATATTTTATACTTATTTGGCTGCATCACTTTACCTTTTCCACTTATTAAATTCAAAAGAACAATTATCTTTTATCTTATCAAGTAAAGAGATGCCCAAAAAAAAAACATAATAAATTTGAGCAAAATATTTGTTAATCTTTAAGTAATTGAATCAATAAATGTATATTTATAGGAAATGAGGGTCTCTTCTTTTCGGCACCAAACATGAGAGATTTTTTTTTGATCTCGGTCATAATGATAGATGGGAGTAGATCAGGTGCTTGGCCTTTAGCCACGATTTTTATCGTGACTAAAGGTTTCAACAATGATTTAAATCGTTGTTAAAACTTTTAAAATAATTCAAACAATTGCTGAAAATGTTTAAAAACTAATTTTTTAAAGTTTTAACTGTGGCTAACATGATTAAAATAGTGACTAATTGGGACAAGCACATTGCTTGTCCCAACAACGAGTCTTGTCCCATGATCGACGCCTCATATTCTTTTGATAATTTTTTTAATTTAAGATCAACGATTTAGATTCGAAGAAAGTTCAATCACATCAAGAAGCAATGTTCAGTGAATCGGGTAGGTTACTAATCCAGGTTGAATCAATGAAACATTGAGCAATCAAATCAGTAAAAAACCAGTAGAATAGATAAAATCGATTGTTTCAACCAGTTCTTTTTTTTAATTTTTACTAATTATTATGTATTTTTAAGAAATTTCTATAAATTTAAACTATTAGGAGAAAATCTAGAACTAATATAAATATATATATATATATATTTGTAACATGCGTTGAATATTTTAATATCTATAATATATACATTAATATTTTAATATTTTAAATACCACTAATTCGATCACTATTTGACTATTAACTCTTAATTATTTTAATAAATAATTTAGTTTTTTAAATCTTGCCAAGTGGGAAGCCCACATAAGAAGACAAGAGAAAGAAAAAGCAATGGGAGATTCCAAAGTTTCCTCTATAACGTAAAGGTAGAAGATAAGAAGATAAAAGGATAAGAAAGAGATTCTGAAGTATCTGTGAAATGAAAGAAAGACCCAGCATGTTTTGTTTAGATCATGCATGAGTGTATATATCTGTGTATGGCTCATGTTCGTGTCACCAAACAGGGGAGGAACACAGCAACAGAAAGGACCAATCCTACATTAGCACTTACCAGCTTAAGGTTTTATAGACAAAGGTGCTTTAGAAACTTTTTAATTTGTCCCTTTATGTCCCACCACTGTTTTTAATATACATATATATATATATATATATATAGAGAGAGAGAGAGAAATAGAATTCAAGTTGATAAGAACAGATCATGTTTTCTTTCACCAAATTAATGAATCGCTTTGGATTTTTGAAGTAATGTTTGATTTCACTCAATATTGAGTAGTTTCTGGGCGGATCCTAGCTGTCGAGGACCTGGTCTGGGTCAACCAAGAACTCAATGACACAGGGCTTCGCTTAGGTCGGATTATCTGTTTAGAGCGGTTTACATGTGAACCGATTTTGATATGAACTTTTTTTTAAAATATTTAAATTTATATAATTTTTTTTAAAAAAATATATTTACTAAAAATCAAACTCTATCCCCTCACCTATAGGTTATGTCTTATCATATCGCTATCAACTTTTTCTTAACTAATACGGGTGAAATAATATATATATATATATATAAGATGTTAAAATTATTTTAACCCAAAAATCAAAATATACATGTGGTAAGATGGCAAAAACTAAAATGAAAAAGACATTTAATTTAACAACAAATAAGTATATTATTAATGAATTAGGAGATCAGAAAAAAATTATATTTATATAATTATTCGACGTAAAAAAATTAAATCAAGAAAAATTGAAGAGATAAACAAAAAATTTATATAATCATCTAATATAAAAAATAACAATCAAATATTTTAAAAAAAATTATTTGTAGTTTTGTGACTAAAAAATTATTTATGGATATTTCTATTTTAATTATTTATTATTAATCACCATGATTTTAGTATTTTAAAATATGAAATTTACATATAAATTATTTATTTTACTTAGTTTTAAATTTATTTGTAGACAAATATAAGTATATATATTTTTTAATTTATTTATCCGGTTCAGCAATTGATCCGATGACTCGATAGTTGAATCAGTAACCTGGTGATCCGTAGGTTAGTATGTCAAAAAAAACAAAGATAAATATAATCTTTTAATAATTAAATTAAATTAATTGTAATTTCTAAAAAAATATTTAAAACACATTCTAGTTAAAAAAGAGAAAAATATATATCTAGACGTCAGTAAAAGAGGTACAATTCTTTTGATGAGCTGCACCAACAAGAAGCACATGGGAGGAGGAGATAGAAACATATGACTGTTGAGGAATAAGAACGAGAAGAATCGTGAATAATGAGGCATGAAGTCATATTTGGGCAAACCAATTTCCGCTGTTTGCTTCCCTTCTCATGTACGGGGCTATAAAGTTACTAGGGTTAAGGGTAAAGAATCGGTTTTATGGGCCCCCCTTGCCAAACAAGGCTGTACCCTTCTCACTGTGGTTCTTCTTTTTGCTGTATGTATGCCTCTATTTTGCAAAATGGAATCATACCGCCTAAGGACACGAGTTGGTTCTAATGCTGGAATCAACTGAGATCTTTATTAATCATCTGATTACAATCGATCGAACGATTAATAATAAATAACTTTAAAACAATAAAAAATAAATAACGATTGGACGACTAATAAAAAATATGAATATAGAACAATATGCGCCCATGGCCTAAAGCTTGTGAGATGCAGGAACATCATTCCCTTTTCTGGGCATTTTTCTCTATTTTCACTTTTGTCTTTGCTTTGTCTCATTCGTTCATCCAGTGGCGTATTTAGGATTCCTTGATCAGGGGATAAAATTTTCATTTGTTTTTTTGAATCTGATAGTAACTCTTCTAAATTAATTTTAATTTATTATTTATTTGATGATAATTTCCTCTTAAAAAATATTTCTATTACAAAAAAATTGTTTTTCTTCTAAATTCTAATTGCATAATCAATCAACTAATTTGATTGAATTAGACCTATATACAAAAACCACAAATTTCAAACTTTTACAAAGAGGTCTCTAATACTGTAATGATAAATTAATCATCGTCAAAAAAAAAATTTCATGAAATTGACTTCACAAATACATTACTCATGATCATAATTGTATAATCAATCAACTAATTTGATAGAATTAGACCTATGTACAAAAATCATAAATTAGCTTTTACAAAGAGGTCCCTAATAATGGAATGATAAATTAACTATTATCAAGAAAAAATTTCATAAAATTGACTGCACAAATATATTACTCATTATCCTAATTATACAATCAATCAATCAGTTTGATAGAATTAGACATATACAAAAACCTCAAATTTCAAGCTTTTACAAAGAGGTCTCTAACAATGGAATGATAAATTAACCATCATCAAGAAAAAATTTCATAAAATTGACTTCACAAATATGTTACTTATAATCTTAATTACATAATCAATTAACCAATTTAATAGAATTAGACATATGTACAAAAAATGTAAATTTCAAACTTTTACAAAGAGGTCCCTAATAATCGAATGAGAAATTAAGTGTAATACCCGTTAATTTCAGAATATAATTCGCTTAAGAGTATTTTAGAATTCTACAACGTTACTTTAGTTATTTATTTTGGTCATTTTTAATTTTCATATTTAATTGTTCTCTTTGAATATTATTTATGAAAATTGAGTTAAATGACTGGACTAAATATTTGCACAATGAGGGATATATTCTAAGAATGGTGAAATTCATGGAAAAGTGGTTTCAGAATGGTCAATTAGTCCATTTATTGTAAATTGACTGGATGAGTTTGGATGTTGGGTTATGGATACCCATGGGTTATTGAATAACCCATTAGAAATATTTAATATAAAGTTTCAATAGTAACCCTCATTTTTCACTCAGCCGAAGGAAGCAGAAAAGCATTTCTCTCTCAGTTCTTCATTTTCTTCTCAAATCCTTCCCTTGATCTTCAGAGTTTCGATTATTTGTTCGGTTCAAAAGCTTTGTAAGGATCAAAGGTAAGCTTTAATCCGATTATTTTCCTTAAATTTCAGTTTATATAGAAGATCAGAGGAGGTTTTGTTCTTGAAGATTTTGATGATAATTCATGAATCTCAGTTGTTTTAGAAGTTATATTTGAATTATAATCGGTTAAAAGAGTTGAAATTCTGGTTTTGAAACAAGAAGGGAAAGGATGAATTTGTTAGAAATTTCTGCAAAAACTTCTGCAAAAAAAACGGGTTACTGTAGCGACCAGAAATTTCGAAACAAAATCTGGAAAATTTTCTTCGGGGTACTGTAGCAGTACTGTAGTGTCGACAGTCAACGGTACTGTAGCAGTCAACGTTACTGTAGCGAACCGACACTGTAGCGAACCGACACTGTAGCAAACCGTTACTGTAGCAACCCGTTACTGTAGCAGTCAGAAAATTTTACGTATTTTCGTGATTTTGTTTCCTTTCTTATGATTCCTTGTAATATATTTTACTAGGAAATTTTCCTACACAAATTCTAGTGTGGAACAAGGTAAACTTGGACAAACATCAAGGTGAGTGAATAACCTTGCTCATCTAATTTGATATTACTAGTCAAAGTACAATATAAGTCTCATTTACAATATTATTTGGATAATAAGCAATTAATTTTTCATATGGGAGTATATGATGATCAGTAGAAATAAGAGTATGAAGAAATTATTTATTTCATGACAATTGTACTATGTGATGAATTCTCACTATTTTATTAATGAGTAAAGATCTACGGGATCTAATACACGAGTGTGAAAGGGTTAAAGTCCCATACTACTCGGTGTATATTTAAGAAATCTTATACACGAGTTTGAAAGGGTTAAAGTCCCATACTACTCAGTGCATATCTATGAAACCTATACACGAGTTGAAAGGGTTAAAGTCCCATACTACTCGGCGTATACCTATGAGATCTTATTCACGAGTTTGAAAGGGTTAGAGTCCCATACTACTCGGTGTATATCTATGAAATCTTATTCATGAGTTTGAAAGGGTTAGAGTCCCATACTACTCGATGTATAAGATAATTAATTATATGAGTAAATGTGGTATTTGTACTTTTGATATTTTATATAGTACAGTTATTTACTTACTGAGTTTTTAAATAAACTCACACTCCCTATGATTATTTTTCAGATACAGAAAACAAAGAAGAAGAGTATCCATTGGAAGATTAGAAGCCCCTTGGGATTACACTCTATTTCTGTCTGGTGGGATACCAGTACTTATTAATGTGGATATTAGAAACGCTCTGTACTTTCTATAGGTCTCCTAGGCTTGCGATGAGATAGAAATATCAGACTATGTATGTCTATATTTGCTTATCAGATGAATATAATTCTGTAGTGTGGAATGAATGATTAAGGTTGAATGTAAAACCTTACAGAATATATGTATATAACGTATGTTTGAGAATTATATCAAATGAGTAGTATCTTTTCACATGCTCAATTTTTGGGATGTGACATTAAGCATCATCAAGAAAAAATTTTGTGACTCTGGGAAGTAAGAGTCTTGTGACTGTGAGTAGTAGAGAGGGATTGAGTCACTGAATTGGTTCAAAAAAATATTAAGGGGGTTCAAAAAAAACAAAGAGGGGGGACAAATTAAAAAAAAAATTTTACATAAACTTTTCTAAATTTTAGGGGGTGCACCTTGAATTATACGTGGCTCCGCCTCTGCGTTCATCATTAATTGAGCTTTGGAATTTCCCTTCGACCCCATGCACTTTGATTCTATTACCTCTAGAAAAATATGTTCGAGTTGTTAAAATGTGAGTTTAGTATTTTTAATTTGTTTTGTTTGACATTTGCATTTAAATTTTAAAGCGCGTTACTGACCAATAAAAATGGAACCAAACTAAATTAATTTTATAAATTAAAAAAATTATATTTTACATATATATTATTATATTTATATATCTTTATGTTAACAAAATTATTTATATATATTTTATAATTAATTTAGTCTCTTTCTTTTAATTAATTTGATTTCTTTCTTTTTGTATTATATATATATTCTTAACATTAAAAATCACAAATTATTATAAATAAAATCGTTTAAAAACGAACCAAACTATCAAGTAAAAGCGAATCAAACCTTGGGATAGAGCTACATGTAACTCTGCACCCTCTAAATGTTACAAATTTGCATGTAAATTTTTTTTTCATTTTACCCCCTCATTTTTTTTGAACCCCATTCAATAATTCAGTTACTCTCTATTGCTTACAGTCACGAGATTTTCACTTTCTAGAGTCACGAATTTTTTTGATGATGGTTAATTTCTCATTCTATTGTTAATGATTTCTTTGTAAAAGCTTGAAATTTAGTGTTCTTGTACATAGGTCTAATTCTAACAAATTTATTGATTGATTATGTAATTAGGATCATGTGTAACGTATTTGTGAATTCAATTTCATGAAATTTTTTTGATGATGGTTAATTTCTCATTTCATTTTTAGGGATCTATTTGTAAAAGTTTAAAATTTGAAGTTTTTGTACATAAGTCTAATTTTATCAAATTGATTGATTGATTATACAATTAGGATCATGAATAATATATTTGTGAAGTCAATTTCATGAATTTTTTTTATGATGTTTAATTTATCATTCAATTATTAGGGATATCTTTGTAAAAGCTTGAAATTTAAGATTTTTGTACATAGGTCTAATTCTATCAAAATGGTTGATTAATTATGCAATTAAGATTTAGAAGAATAATTTTTTTTTTTGTAATAAAAAATTTTTTAAGAAGAAATTACCATCAAATGAGTAATAAATTGAAATTGATTTAAAAAAATTGTCATCAAATCCATAAAAGCGAATGAAAATTTTATCCTCTGATCAAATGATTCTGGATATGCCACTGACCAAACCGCTAAAAATTATAAAACAGTATAGAATTATAATTTTATAAAACCAATTAACTCCTCCTTGATTTAATTAATGTTCAAAATTAAAACAAGTCGAGCCTATAAACACCTTAAATACTATATCAGCATCTACATTAAAATATTTGGACAACATTAATATAAATAATTGCATCGAAATTAATGAGATTTAAGTAATTAGACAAAACATTTACAAGTGTATAAATAGTAACAATTTAGAAAAAAATTAGGGATGTACAATGATTACGAAGATGGTAGGAACTAGGAATAAGTGTGTGTTAGTAGGCAGTAGGATGCACGTGATCCATGTCACCATAGGCTCTGAAAACAATATGTAACGCACATGAAACTTGGTCTCTCTGTCAGAAGCTCCGAGCAATGAGCCTCCTTTAAATATTTTAAAAAAGAAAAAATTATATTTTGATCTCTTATATTTATTTTAAGTTACATTGTGGTCCTTTATATTTCAAAAGTTTTATATTAGTTTTTTGAATTTTATAGTCTTACTATTCTAGTAGTTTTTCGTTAAACTGTTGGTCTATGTAACGAAGTCAGTGTTATCAGAACTGAATCGAGTCAACCTAGTTTGATCAGTTGAACTGGGAACTAATTAAGAATAATCATTAAAATCGGTGAGAGTGATCGAATCGACTAATAACTAGTCAAACTAGTCAAGAACCAATTAAACCGTGCAAGAATCGGTGCTAGTTGAACTAGTTCACTTGAAACTTCTTTTACTTTATTTTTGTTTTTTAATTTTTTTAATTTGTTTATTCTATAATTTGTTAATGAAAAAATTAATATTACACGTATAGTAATTTTAGTGGTGATGTTAATATATTGTTATTTTATGGATTGATATGAATAAATATTATATTGATTAATAATATTTTCTTGTTATTTAGTTAATTTTTATTGGAAACTTTTACTTGTGGATGTTGTTTTGTGTGATGATATCAATCATATTTTTAATTGAATTTTGTAATTTTATGTTTATAGTCTGTAATTATATATATATATATATATATTAAAGTAGACTAATTCAACTATAGTTTGAATACATCCGACTATTATCTTTAAATTGGTATCTCCATCAGCTCAATGGTCAGTCCAGTTATCAAAACTTTAAACGAAGTTGACACATCATCCTCCAAGTGTTGATGAATTCTATCTACATGTTTGCTAATAGAATATTAGGGCTTGTTTGGTTTGGGTATTTCCTGTTTTCATTTTCACTGAAAACAGAAAATGAACTTGAAAATGCGTTTGGTTGAGTTAACTGAAAACGTTTTCTTGAAAATATTTATTAAAATAAGCATAAATCTGAAAACACCAAAAAGATGTTTTCAGTGTTTCAGGAAATGTATTTCAAGAAATAAAGATTGAAAATGAAAATATAAAATATTTTCACAAACCAAACAGACCCTTAGTATTTCACACGAAATTTTTAAAATATCCAAACTGCCCTTTTATGCTTCCTCCCTGTGGGAAATATTTACTATACTCCCATAATATTGAAAAGTTTAACACTACCTCTATTCATATTTTGACAAGTAAGTGATCTTCGTCTGAAATATAAAATCCAACTTAACCATAATGAATTGCATGGCAAAATACGAACAGAAGTAGTACTAATTATTCAGTACTACATGAGTACTAAAAACAAACTCTTCCTTATGTCCTAAGTAATTTTCAAATATTGGCATAAGGTATTTTGTATATTTTGAGAATTATAAGTATCAAACTAATATTTAGTTAGTACTTAGATAGATGAATTATGTCAGCATTTAAAAGATAATTTGTTAACTCTCTTCATATAGATTAATGGTCTTAATGAAAAATGACCAGTAGTGAAATTCTTAAAGATAGAGGATCAATACAAAATTTTCAATATATAAAGGACCAAAATGAAATTAAAAATAAATATTGAAGACCAAAATATTATTTTTACCTTCAAAAAATTACACCGAATGCAAATGTAATTTTCTTTATTTTTTTTAAATGAAGAAATTCGGAATGCGCGTGCTGCTGCAGGCCGAAAGTAAAAGCCAGAAGGAATCGTAATTTAAGTCTGCCAAGTGCCAAAACAGCAACTTGACTTTTTTTTTTAATTAATATTTACACTCTGTCTTCTTCCTTGTAAATATTTAAATAAAACCTAAAATCTGTATAAAATAAAAATGTTCCGTTTGTTTTTTTCCGTTACACACTATCCTGCGAATCCCACGGTCTTAATAATAAAGTAATGTTTCTTGGATTTATAATTTTGAATGAACGTGCATTTGGTTTAATTGAAGGTTGGTTGGACTTATGAAAATGTTTTTAAATTTAATTATTTTTTCTTTTCCAACTCCCATTTATCAGTCATAACTAACTTTTTCTTACTTTTATCAAAATCAAGTTAGTTCAATATTAAATTTATTCAATTTCAATCTAAATACACACTAAATTAGATTTTTTATAAATTTTTTAAAATTATGACTTTCTAATTTATAACATATGCTTCTGCATTTTTATAATTATAAAATTTTTATTTTGAAGAGATTTCTTGTAATATATTTGTTATATTTAATAATCTATTATCACATATTTTTTGATTAAATGTTATCTATTAATTTAAGTACAAATTACACACTTTTTTATAATAAAAATAAAAAATATTTTTGACATCTTATTTAGATTAAAAAAAGAAAAATATCACAACAAATTGATATCATTAAATTAATAGAATGCGTTGAAGTTAAAAAAATATGTAGCATAAGATTATTAAGCATAACAAAATTTTTTGGATAAAAATATAAAATTAAGAAAAAATATAATATATTTTTATTTTTTAAAAAAAATTATAATTTCAGAAATAAAATACAGAGACACGGTGAAATCTAGGGAATAGAAAAAGCGACCGTTAGGGATGGCAGCGCTGGTCATGCACGTGGCATGATTAAAGGTTTAAGGCAGTTACCGTTAAGGCTTTATTAATTATTTTATTTTATTTTTTTTGGTTTTAAATTTAATTGTGTGAGTGACTGGGTGCGGTGTATGGGACGTGCTACAGTGCGGCAGGGAACAGAATAAACATAGAGATAGTAAATGATTTTGACAGGTGGCAGAGAGGGAGTAAAAGAACAGGATGTGGGCCCAAGTGAAAGCGACCTAACCGGGGCCCATCCGGGGGGTAGGGTCAGGTTCAGTTGGGGTTCGGTCTTTTGGATCTGGGGGTTCGAGCCACCTGAGTCCTGACCCGACCTCACTCAGTGACTCCTCCGTACTGTCACAATGCTGCCTTACTGTTTGCGATATCATTGGGTACTCAGGAGACCCCCCCCCTGGTTTCTTTCTCAGCCTCTGTTTTGTATGCTGGAAAAAGTATTCTTCTGCTTATTTTTAATTCTTATTTCAATTTGGTAAAAATTAATTTTTACATCCCTAATATTTACATTAAATTTCAATTTCATCCCTAATTTTTTTTTACATAAGTTATGTCATACATATTTTTATTTTATTTCAAATCTATCATTTTACTAACCACCTAATCAACGTTTTCCATAGGTATAATAGACAATATTAGTAAAAATAATAGATTTAAAGTAAAAGTAAAATATATAGAACATAACTGACGCAAAAAAAAAATTGTTAAGGACGAACTTAAAATTTGGGATAAACATTATGAATATAAAAAATACTTTTGCTTTTCAATTATAATTCATATACATTTAAGGAGTTTCAATTATATTCGTAAACCTTATGTCATTCAAATATTTAATGATGACGTAGTATGACATATTGTACAAATCAATACTTATTAATCTATTTGAGCGTTGTCACGTTTGATTGAAATCCATATTGACCAAATTAATCATTATTTTATATATAATTATTTTGGTCATTATTAGTTTCAATCATATGTAGATTAGTAGATACTGACATATACAATATGAGATGTCATGTCTACATTTGTCATTAAATATTTATACAATATTAGACTTGGGAGCATAATTAAAATTAACTAAAAACATATAGATTATAATTAATATAAATTAAACTTTTAGGTTATAATTAAAACGTGAGTCCGAATTCAAGGGTATGAAATATAATTTTACCTTTGTATTTATGGAAAAACTTATATATAGTTTTTTATATATTTGCGATCATGTTTTCCACTCAAAATATAACATATGTAGACAGTTTATTAAAAAACAATCAAATAAGAATGAACCATAAAAAACATTTATTTTTTAAATACCATACGTTTGTTATATTGATTAGATAATTTTATATTTGTTATGTTTTTATTGAAAAATTTTATAGTAAAGATATAAACAATTTTAACTAAATATTTCCTTGTATTTATCACTCACCTAATTTTTTTTACAGAAGAAAAAATATTTTTGTTTTTTTGTAAGAATACATGTTTTAATTATTTAACTCCAAAATTTTTAAAAAAATTATCTCAGTGTTAAAAACTCATTTTAATTATTTAAATTATAAATTTTGAAAATATATAATTTATTTTTAAAAATTAATGACTCATTAATTATTGTTAAGTCTCTACTAGTGTGTGTTTTGGGAACTAATGAGTACTATATTCAAAATTCACAGAGAATAAATTTATATGGCTTCAAAATTTAATAATTAAATAGTTGAAATATGTATTTTTTAACAATTAAGTTTTTTTAAAATTTATAAATCAAATAATTCAATGTGCATATTTCAAAAATCAATAACCAAAATGTATAGTTTCTGAAAAAGATTGTTACGTTCAAGGTACTCTTATAAATATTTCTAATGCCTTCTTTTTCACATAAAAGTTATTTTTTATTTAAAAAAAAAGCATTTCACTCAAAGATTGTAAACAAGTTCAGCTAAAATGTTTACCATTATTTTCATAAAAAGTATCATTCTTCACTTGTTTGATAAATGAATTATATATATATATATTACAAAAGGTTAATTCATTTTCTGTACAAATTAAGATCTAATTACAACTTTAATGGATTAACTTAAAAAAAAAAATAAGACAAGTATATGTAACGAATTATTTTTGCAAAATTGATTGTTTTGCTAATTTTTCAAACATGTATATTGTTATTTAATTAGGCTTTGGTTCAAAGAGTAAAATATATTTCATTATTTTTGATATTCAAAATTAATAGGTCAAATTACTAAAATAATATTTATTGCTGAGTACCTTGAATTATTTGACGAACCAAATTATGACCAAATCAAAAAATTTTGAGAGCATGACTCGAAACGGGAAAAAAATTGGAGATGTGTGAGGCTACCCAAATGTTTTCTTTTCTAAAGCGATTATATATTTCATATACATGTTTTTCGATTTTCATGATATACTATAATAATTTACTTGAAAAATAAGAAATTTTTTCTCTTTTTCGTAGATGTAAGTTACATCAAGCGAATCAAATAATTTTATATATGTTATGTGATTTTCTTTTAGTATTATTTTCTGTTTTCTCTGTGATTTTTCCTTGACATTTATATTCAATATAAACATTCTTTTAAGCAACGTTGATTATGAAAAAGAAGGGGACAAGTAATCAAGTTTAGAAGGTACAATTTCATAATATTAATCCACCGTTTTCCCATTTTTGGCCAATCATCTTTATCAAATTTTGAACGGGGGTGAAGCATGCAAACTATTGACATGATATATTAATATTAATCATTGAACTTTAATAATGTAATTTTGTCCAAGACTTCCCTTCTCTTTGTTATAAACTCTATCATTTTGCTACAAACAAGTTTTTGACTGAGATGGTAAGGAGTGGAACAAAAGTTTGAATCTCGAAAAATACACTTGTTGAAAATATTTTAACCTTAAATATCCTCACAGAGATTAGTCTCAAGTTCAGAAATAATTTAAGTTATTAAAAAAAACTCAATCATTTTGCTATAATATAATGCAAAAATATTTTTTACGTCTATAACGTTTACTCTGAGTTTTAATTTCGTTCTTAACTTTTTTTGGTTGCTTTAGTATGTCTTACAGGTTTAATTTTTGTTTCAAATCTATCATTTTTACTAATGCCGTCTATTCTATTGTTGAAAAATACTGACTACACGGTTAGTAAAAATGATATATTTGAAACAAAAAATGAAACAGGTAGGATGTAATTGACAAAAAAAAATGTTAGAAAGGTAAAAAATATAGGTTTGAATATTACATGTTTCATTTTTATTTCAACTATTTTTACTAACCACTTAATCAACATTTTCTGTTAGTGGAATAGCTGATGTTAATAAAAATGGTGTATTTGAAATAAAAATAAAATATGCAGGACATAATTGATGTAAAAAAAATATTAGAGATAAAATTAAAACTTAATGTAAGCGTTATAAATGTAAAAAGTAATTTTGTCTGATATTAATTATTGAACTTTAATAATGTAATTTTGTCCCAAGGCTTTCCTTCTTTTTGTTATCAACTATGGCTTTTTGCAATGAGTACCTTCACATTAACATCAGTTTTATAAATTAAAAAAAATAGTTTATATACGATTTTAAGAAAAATTATACTACATTTTATGGTTTTACTATAATTCTACAAGCACAATATTGATTTTTTAAGTCATATAAAAACTTTGGTTCTAGAATATTAAATGAAGAAATCTAGCCCTCTTATTAGCTTATATCATATGCATATCTTTCAACACATTATATATATTTTTATTAATTTTGACAGCTAAGAAGACAAAAGTTAATACCGAATCTGTCATATTCTTTTGTAATTTTCCACCTACATAATCTTCACAATATTAATTTTAAGTGTTTTTGGCCCAATTGACTTTACATATATATTAATGAGTTTATCTGTTTTTTTAAAAAATTGAGTAAACTATAGGGACTAAATGATTAATTTTTCCAAAAATTTCTTTTGATAGGTAATTATTAATTTTAAGCCGAAAAGGTTTACTAATATGGCTTTGAAATAAAATAACAATGATGATTAGTTTTTAATGACCTTGTCCTTTGACAACTTCAGCAAAGTATTGGTTTAAATCAAGACTTGTTGGCTCAATAAGTCAAGATAATGCCGTTTGAATTTTGAACTCAAGTTTATTCAAATTAAATAAATATAATAGGATGACCAGAGAGAACAAAATAGATTAATGAGTTAAATATTCTTCATGTGGTTTTAATTGTTAATGAATCTTGCAAGATGCAGACAACTTCTATAAGAAAATAAAAGCATTTTGGATTAAAGATCGTTCAGTTTAGAGTCAATTAGTGTTTTGACCCTTGGATTTTTTTTAATTTAATTTTTAAAAGATATTTCTTGGATCAAATTAGTTGTTCTATTTGTCTAATTAACACTATATTAAATATAACGTGGCATTGAAGAATTTATTTCCAATCGTTACATTATGATTGGACATAGCCAAAATTGCAAAACTACATCGTTTTGCATTTTGTTTCCACCCTCTAAAATATATTTTAATGTATCTTTTTAACTATAGCCCAAAAGATTGTGTAACATTGAGGGTAACATTTAGCTCTAGTATAAGAGTCATTAATATTTATTGTTAATTATTCGATCGTAATCAAATAATTGATAATATATTTTTTTTAAAATTAATTGCTAATTGGATGGTTGACAATAGATATTATTAGTTTTAATACTAGAGCTAAACAATCATTGCCCGATTGCAAGTGAATGTTAGGGGTGGTTAAAACACAAAACCTAAACCATTAAATAAACCTTTGTCAAATGAAATAGGAGAGTCATGTTCTTGTGATTGACAGTTGAATTTTTTTTACACTTTTTAAATTTAATTTTTCATCTTTTAATAAAAACTGAAAGCTCCTATTTTATATAAAACCAGAGATAATCTAGATCCCTATCAAAGAACCCTAGCCTCAAGCTCTTATGAAGATGTTAAATAAATAAACAAAAGGACCGACTTAATCTAAAAAACAATTTCCAGCAGTTAAATTGAGATAAAAAATCTTTAAAAGATAAAGTCATAAAATATTTTAATCTTTAGAGACCAAAATGTTAATTCACTTGAGTTTGAATATGACATATAAATTTTTATATTTTAATGTCAACTAAAAATTTGAAGGCAAAATGTTAGTGCGTCAAGTATGATTTATTCATATTTCCAGTGTGTGTATATATAGGCAAAATTATGGTCTTAGTCTTTATAGTTTTACTTAATATTTAGCTTGGTCCTTATAATTTTAAAATTTATAATTTAGCCTTTTTAGTTTTATAATTTTTTATTTTAATCCTTATTATTAAAATATTATTAATGTTCTATTAAATTTTGACTATAAAATCAATTATATATCATCTTAACTTTATGGATATACATAATTTAAGTTAATTTATTGTAATTATTTCATATATATTGTATTACATATTATACACGTATTAGTTAATATTGCTTTATTATCTACATTTTTTATTGACATAAACTCTGTAAATTTATATTGTTAATATGCATATTTTCAAATTGATGAAATCTTAATAATAGAGACTAAATAAAAAATTGTGAAACTAAAAAAATTTAATTATACTAAATTAAAATTGAGTAAATTATAAGGATGAAAGAATAATTGTTTAAACAGAACACTAATTTCTCGTCTGCCCGTACTGTTACTGTTTGTGATTATTAATTAGGGATAACAACCAATATTTAATTAATTTAAATGTGATTAATTAATAATAGCAGCATGCTTTTTTTTTAAAGAAAAAGAAAAGGAAAATTGAAAACAAAATAATTCAGAGAGGGAAGGAGGCAACGAGCATAGGAGTACAGGGAGGAAGACACAAAGAAAGGAAGAGAAAACGAGAGAGAGAGAGGTTGGAGGAGAAAGGCTGGGATTTCAAACCTTTTGAAAATCACTCTTGAGTCTTTGATCCTTCAACAAGCCTTTCTGGAACCCTAGTTCATCATCATCATCATCATCATCACCGTGAATAGCGTTCGTCTTTGCAGATCATCCCTGCGACCTCCAACTTCCTCTGCTTGTCTGTTTCACTGGCTGGACATGGTGGATGAGCCCCTGAGGGGGAAATATAAAGTTGCTTCTAGCTAGGGTTTTAGTTGGCTATTGAGGCCCCTCGTCGTAGATCTCTATCTGATTAACCAATTTTGAACAACGATCATAACCGCCTCCGTCAGCCAGGGGAAGGTTACTGTATCGGGGGCTGGCTGTGGAAGCCGGATCCTATTGGTTGCATTATTAATTATGGCGAAGGGAGGGTGCTTCGAGAAGATTGGGAGGTGCATTCGGACGGTGTTCTTTATGGTGGCAATGGTGGCGTCGTTGCTGGCGTCGTCGTTGCCGGTGCTCGTGGCAATGCTCGATGTGTTGGTGCCTTGCGTTTTGATCTCCAGCTTTACGTGCGTGAGTTGCTACGGATTTGAAGAACATTTGCGTCGATACAGTTTCAAGAGCTCCTTGACAGACATTCCTCTCGTTTCAGTCATAAGATCCCTCATCATTATATGTATGACTGGCTTTCTATGTTGATTTTGTCCTTTTTAGGGTATTTGGTTCACTTTTTTCGGGTATATTGGTCCCTCTGTTCATGGTGTTGGAAGGAGTCTTTACGCGAATCTATATTGCTAGATTAGAAGAATCGATTCCCTTTTAATTTTGTTATGAGGGATATATTGCTTACCTTATTGGCCAAACCGTTCATTTTCTGATGATTAAGTTGTAGAAACGAGGAGATAAATCTTCGAAATCAGTTCCATGTCCTGTTGACAATTGACATACGAAAGAAACTTCCAAGTGTTTCTATTTTCGTTTCCATAATTTAACTGCTATACTCTACATATTTGATCTTTATGAGAGAAATATTTTATTTTCCGAACTGAAGAAGTGGCAGCATCTCCTTTGTTCTACTCCAACAACAACAATAACAACACAAGCCTTATCCCACTCTGTTCTACCCCCTCTGATTGAATTTGTTATTGCTATGCAGAATGAATTCTACTTTTCTCATTTTATGTTCTTGATGTTGGGAATTACATATTCCGTGGAAAGAAAATCAATGGATCCTCTCTATATGTTAATTCATGTTGTTTTGACATTGAAAGTTTGATTATTTCATGTTTGCAGGTGTTTATAGCATTTGCGATGGCCCTGCTCTATCACACGGTCCTTACCTTGGCACTGTGTCTCTGTGTTCGATTCTCTCAGTTGGTCTTCTTTCAGTCAAAGCTTGTATTTTCACTGTAAATTCTCAATATGAAGCTGAAGCTTCAGCTTCTCTCTCGAGGCAGAGACTTCATTTGAAAAAGTCATGGGGAATGCCTGTGCTATTTCTCTCATCAGTTGTGTTTGCCCTTGGCCACACTGTGGTCGCTTATAGAGCCAGCTGCAGAGCACGGAGGAAGCTACTGATTCACCGCTGTGATCCAGAAGCTGTAAGTATAGCCATCTATCTCCCCTTTAAGCTCTAAGGATTGTGTTAGTATGTTGTTTAGTTAGTTTTGGTTTTGCTGGAAGTAAGCAGTTCTGATACTGTGCAGTGTGTACCATCCTAAATAATATTGCTAAAATATGGGAGATTTTATTCGGTGACTTTTAATTACTTAGTTGACACATGTAAAAAATGTAACAAATTCATTTATGCTTGATTAAGCAGGTCCTTTCATGCAAAGTTTTCTCTAGCTACCAGAAGGTCCCACGATCTCCTACTCCTTCTGCGGTGAGAACCCCAAAAAGTGACCGTGAAATGAGGCGGAGACATTTCGGGACAGCTTGTGATGAAGAATTGCCAGTCGGATCACTTGCAGACTCAGACAGTTTATTCATTACATGTCAAGGGCTTACTCTCCACTACAAGGTCAGCTGGCCAGGTTCCCCTCTGCATACCTTGTCCTCAGCATCCTTCCTTGATCCAAATTCTAGCTGCAGAATTTCATCAATGGCTGGGGGATTTGCGAAATTTAATAGGCATTCGCCAAGTATGTCTCCAAAATTCCAGCAGCAACTGTACAGGTGCTACAGCAATCAATTCCTTGACTCATCTCTATATGCTCCTCTTCTAGATGGTCCTAAGACTTCTAGTACTTCTGAAGATATTCCTGCTTTGTGCCTGTGCCCAGATAAAGTTCACGAAGAAGAAGAAACTAGTAAATTGGATTCTATGTTTTTGGAGAAAAACCTGGATGGTACTAGCACTGGTGAACTAGGTATTGTTTTAGTACATGGGTTTGGTGGAGGAGTCTTCTCTTGGAGGCATGTGATGGGATCTCTTGCTCGACAGAGTAATTGTGCAGTTGCTGCATTTGATAGGCCTGGTTGGGGACTAACTTCCAGGTTACGACGGAAGGAGTGGGAGGAAAAAGATCTGCCTAATCCGTATAAGCTTGAAAGCCAGGTGATTAGCACTTATCATTAGTGTACACTGTATTACAAGGCATTTGTTCTTTTCTTCCTCCTAGTCTTGACCAAATAACTAAGCTATTGGCCAAGCTCAGTATTCATTGTATGATCAGAATGCTTCCCTTCGAAAGGGAGAGTCAACTTTTTGGCTTTGGAGGCCTAGAGCTTAGTGTATGTTGCTATCTTTTTATTCTTGTTCTTAATAGTGCTCTAGTGGGCTGAATGCAGAAACTAAGGGAGAAAATTGTCGATAGAGAAAGGGGACTAGCAATAGACATTCAGTGGTTCAGCCCTTTGTCTTTCTTTCAAAGTATATTCAACCAGTCGCTGTTATATCATCATTGACAATTTCTTTTGCTGTTTTCAAATTTAAGCGAGGTTTTTCTGATTACAATTTTGTTGAATTTGACTTTTTCAGGTTGACCTGCTTTTGTCATTTTGTTCTGAGATTGGATTCTCTTCTGTGGTGTTTATTGGTCATGATGATGGAGGGTTGCTTGCTTTGAAGGCTGCACAAAGAGCTCAATCATCAATGAATTCTTTTAATGTGAGATTTCTTCTTACTCTTTTGTACTTGTTAAATAACATAATGAATTTGAGTAACCACATTTTGCAGCTTAGCTCCATTTTTTTTTTTTTTGGGTTGGGGGGGTGGGGGCATGAAATGCCGCTTAGCTTTTCTATCTAGCTGTAAAGTTGATCAAGTTACCCACTCAATGCCTAATCAATTACACAGTTATTTAATGTGTTATGGTGTTAGAGGGTTTCTCTAAATTTTTTGACTAAAGAACAATATGCTTTAGGAAATTCAGCAATATTGTATGCTTGAATTGCACTTTGCTTGTTTGTGATGATGTGCGTTTGGTGCTCTAGTGATCTGTTATCGATTACAATGGCGATTAATGGGTCACAGATAAAATAATACCAGAATAGAGTGATTTTGATGGATTTTTTTACCAAAAGTCATTATAGTTAAAGAGAAAAGAAGAATTGAGGGTTTAAGCCTCTGTATTCCCGCATTTTTTTGGGGTATCATCATAATGCTTTGTGTTAGTTCGTAACTATTCTTCGTAACTGATCAAGTATCACTTGAGTTAGCAAACTTTTCGTTTCTTTTAGAGCTACTTGTTTTGGCACCATCATATTGCTTAGTTATCTTATTCTTAAGTGTTCTGCAGGCCTGATTAAAGTTCCTCTAGGTTAGCAAATTGTTCATTTCTTGTACACTCTGTTATTGCTAGTTACTGTAGCATTTAGATTAGCGTGCATGCATACATATATAGATACTCATTCATTTATCAATTATTTTAGTTGCATACTTGTATTTATGATTTAAAAAATAAAGCTATTGAAAAAACTGGGTTGTGTGGACGAGGAAGAATTACTTAATGGTTGGTAACTTGATTTATGACTATCTATTTATATATGAAGATATAAGTTGCTTTGGTCATGTTTTTTTCCATAGATGCACACGGTGAAGTTGTCGTCCTATACAAGCTAACTGAACAACTGCTAATTGTATCCTGTTATAACATTCATAGTCTGATGTGTATAATTTATATTTGATCTGTATAACTTTCAGGTTAGCGTTAAAGGGGTTGTATTGCTAAATGTTAGCTTGTCAAGAGAAGTGGTTCCTTCTTTTGCAAGGATCCTTCTGCATTCATCACTTGGAAAGAAGCACCTGGTTCGCCCTTTACTAAGAACAGAAATCACTCAAGTGGTGAACCGGCGTGCTTGGTATGATGCTACCAAGCTGACAACTGAAGTTTTGACACTCTACAAGGTATATTTGTACCTTCAACTGATACAAGTTTGAAGTTCTCTGCCTTGCTATAGGTTACAATTCAAACAGAAAAAAGTCATTATTACATGGAATGAACCAGAAATTGTTACTTAGTTGTGGGCAGAACTTATTATGCAACTATCATGAGCTCTTAGAAATTGATGGTGTCTACTGTCTGAGAACTCTAACCATTTGCTGCCAACAATTTGTTTTCTGCTTTGTTGGAGGGAGTTTGGCATGGCAAATGTATACTTATCTTTACATCTATTCATTACCTGAGGGAGTGTAATAAGAGTTAGGGAATCCTATTTTCTCTTCTCATTTGTTTTGTCATGGAATCTCCCTTTGCAATTGTTGTACGCAATTTGTCTGCCCCTCTTTACTTTTGTAATTTATCCGGTTCCAGAACCTTATGACACTGATGTCTTGTGACACTAATTTTCATCTTACTGATTGTTTTGTAATTTTTAGGCTCCACTTTGTGTAGAGGGATGGGATGAAGCACTTCATGAGATTGGTAAATTGTCTGCTGAAACCATACAGTCAGCAAAAACTGCAGAATCATTGCTAAAAGCTGTGGAAGACATGCCGGTGTTGGTCATTGCAGGTGCCGAAGATTCCCTTGTCTCTCTCAAATCTTGTCAAGCTATGGCCTCAAAATTTGTAAATTCTGTGAGTGTCCTATTATTCACTATCTTTTCAGATATCGTGCACAATTTTTGAGTTCGGGAACTAAGGGTGCGTGTGCTTGGTAGGACTGAAAATTATTAGTTGAAAAATGATAAATGCAGAAATGTATCTTTAGTATGTACCTTATATTATATCCCAATATTTTTTATAATGGTTACTCCAGTTTTAATTTCCCAAGCATTCACCATGGAACATAATTTCTGCTTCATCCATTGTCCTAAATCCTAATGCTTCTCTTGCTACTTCACATGCAGAGATTAGTTGCAATATCTGGATGTGGGCATCTACCACACGAGGAGTGTCCGACGGCGTTGCTTAGTTCTATATCACCCTTCATTTGTAGACTATTGTCTATGGCAGACTCGGAAAGCCAATAGGTCATCCTTTTGTAGGTTGAATCTGCCTAGGGATGTTAACGCGTCTAGTCTAGGGGCTTTGATTTTCTCTTCTTTCTTTTCCTTTGACGTTCTCCGTTTCTTTTCTTATCTCCCTCTCCTTTATATCAATATTACTTCAGGAGAAGAAGCAAAGGCATCTCTTCTCTTGGGTCGTTTTTCTTTAATGTTCAAGCTTTAGAGGGTTCTTTCAATTGTAAAGTTTTATGTTCGTCTGTAGTGCTTGTCATTTCCCACTGAAAAGGAAGTGGCAAAATAGCATACAGTTGTAATTTGCTAGATGGGAAATGGATATATTTCAATATCACTCCATTTTTCACTTGGACGAGGCTTATGTGCAGTTTTTCTCTACTTTATTCAATATAAGATGTTTGTAAAAGGTTTTTTAAAAAATTAACCATATTACGCTGAGCTGTAAAAAATATATAGAAAACTATACACTTGAAGAATCATATATTTGTTATATTTTAATTTTTTACAGATATCTTTTATTGAAAGTAATTTTGTTCAAAATATTGTTAGATACTAAATGTATGTACCTTACCCAATAGAAATTCAAACAGGAGTTATTATCTTATCAAGGACTAGCTTATTTTGACAGACTTAAACTTCATTAGTATATATTTATTTTAAATAAAGAAACTTAATAATAAAAAAAATACAAAAACTTGTAGTTAAGCTTAAGTATTCTAATTTGTCACAATAACTTTTGACTAACAATTTGAAGTTTAACAACCAAACAACAACAATAACATAGTCTTATCCCACTAAATAACATCGGCTAAAGTTAATTTTCTTTTGCCAAAAAATTTATACTTCATGTTTTTGTGTGACAAAGTTAACAGACATAAACAATATAGAGTTAAGCTATATGCTGCCACTCAATCATTTAATGCAACATAAATATTAAATATATCTTAATCAGTTGTCACGTATTACCATTAATTTTTTCTCATTTCTATGGCCTTTCCCTTTAATGCTAATTTTAACCAATCAACTATTATTTAAATAATTTTATTTATAATCATCATCAAAATATAAGTAACTACAGCAGAGTAAATTTTATTTATGATCATCATCATCATATTCGTTGCTTCCCGCCGATTGCAACTATAAACCTCATCCACAAAAGCAAAACCATAATTTTCTCCTCATGTCAAAGATACTACGTGGTACATTGAGCACCGTGACATTGCTACGCTTTCCTACGCTACGCCGCGGGCGCAAATCACCCTGAATGTTCAAAATCATAACTCATCCATTCCCACCTACTCGAAACTTATTTCAACTCCCGGCGCACGTTAGCTATTTCCTTTTCTTTCTTTCTGCGTACGTTTCACCAGAAGGCGCGAAACTTACTGAACTATCTCATATGCGCTTTTTCTCTCCTTCTCTCTCCTTTGCTCACTTTGCTAACGCTTCAATGGCATCCGCATCCGGGTCGGCTTCTTTAATGTGGTTCCGGAAGGGTCTTAGGATCCATGACAATCCGGCCCTGGAATTCGCTTGCAAAGGATCGAACCATCTTTACCCTGTTTTCGTCATCGACCCGCATTACATGGAGCCCGACCCAAATACATTTTCCCCGGGCTCTGCACGCGCAGGTCTGAACCGGATCAGGTTCTTGCTCGAAAGCCTTGCGGACCTTGATTTGAACCTTAGGAAGCTTGGGTCGCGATTGCTGGTGCTTAAGGGTGAACCGGGCCAAGTTGTAATTCGTTGCTTAAATGAGGTATAAACGTCCGTTCCTATCGCATAACGGAGCTCTAATTTCTTATTGAATGTCTCTTTTTCTTCATTTTTTATTTGAGACATTCTGGGGATTGTCACTTAAGTTTCATGGTTATATCATATATTTCATAGTTTCTTTAAGTAGTCATTTCTGTTTCTTCTTTCCATTGATGCAGTGGAACATCAAAAAACTATGCTTTGAGTATGACACTGACCCATATTATCAGGCTCTAGATGCTACAGTTAAGGTAATTTTGCATGTGGATTTTTCTTTTTTTGGTAATCTTTAAATTACCAAGTTCTTGTTGTCAATAGTTATTGCTAATGGGTTGTAAACATTTGGTTACTCGTATACGTTTTTCTTTCTTTTGACAGGACAATGCAGTTGCAGCTGGAGTTGAGGTTTTCTCCCCTGTAAGTCACACACTCTTTAATCCCGCGGATATTATACAGAAGGTTAGTTTGCACTTTAAACTACTTATTTGCAATTGTATATTGATTAGTTTCTGTCATTTTACTTGTTCAAAACTTCATATGAATGGTTTTTTTTCTCTTCCTACCGAAATAGTGACCCACATAATTACTGGATGATCCATTACTAAAATAATGATGCTATTATTTTGTCCGTTTGGTTTTGCCAATGACAAAAAAGAATGGAGGGAAGCCACCCCTTAGTTATCAATCATTTGTGAAGCTTGCTGGGCAACCATCTTCGCCTCTGTCAACCCAGGTTTCTTCACTTCCTCCAGTTGGCCATCTTAGAAGTTGTGAGATCTTTAAAGTTCCAACAATTGAAGAGCTTGGATATAGAAGCGCTGTACAGGTGGGCAGGTATCATTTTGTAAAATTTGTATTTAACTCTTCATGAATTCTTAATAAAAGAATTTGTATTCAGGATCAATTCTCTCCTTTCAAAGGTGGTGAATCAGAAGCATTGAAAAGGCTGACAGAATGCATGAAAAAAAAGGTAGTTTATAAATTTGGCATTTAGAATGGAAATTTCTAAGCATGATGTAATTCAACCCTACTTTATGGCTAATGACATGTAAATTGATGATGAATGATTTTATCATCACATATTCTTTGTGTAGCGAGTCATAGTTCCTTCTTTTTCTTATTGTAGGAGTGGGTAGCGAAGTTTGAGAAACCAAAGGGTAATCCATCTGCATTTCATAGACCAGAAACAACTGTCCTATCGCCTTATTTGAAAGTGAGTTGAACTTTGTAACAGTTATCTGTAACATGTTCCTTTTGTATGTATAAGTCAAATCAAAGCTGAACCTTGTGGTCATTCATCATTTACTTATTCTTCACTCTTTGGCAGTTTGGTTGTCTATCCTCGAGATATTTCTACTATCAGATTCAAAATGTATATAAAACTATGCCAAAGCATACATCACCACCTGTTTCTCTTCTAGGACAGGTCAGTCTATCTTTAGAAGCCAGTGCTGTATTGTTTTTCTTGCTCTACTCTTGGGAAATTGAAGGTATTGCCTCTTGTTCACATGTGTAGTTGTTGTGGCGAGACTTCTTCTATACAGTGGCTTTTGGGACTCCAAATTTTGATAGGATGAAAGGCAACAGTATATGCAAGCAGGTAAGAATGAATCATCGCAACTATCTTGCTTGGTTAACTGCTTTATCTGCTTTTTTATTTTGATTAATGATGAAAAAAGAGCTAAATAGGAAGATGAAGACATAAATATTATCTAAATAAGCAGTCAGTTAATGCATAATTGACTAACTCGAGAATAATTACCTGATGTGACTAGCTACTTCATTATGTTTATGCTTCAAGAGTTTTCATTTCTATTTTGCTCCAATAAAAGGGAAAAATTAAAAGAAGATAGGTTGTATCCTTGCTCTTTTATTGGCATGCTGGGCATCTTTCACTGAGTGGTCATTAAATGTTGTATAAGTGCGCAGAATGTTAGGAAGTTAAGTGAGATTGATTTGCATATTATGTATGAAAGTAATGTTTATGTATTGAGAATAACCTTGTTGTATCATTTCCCCTCAATGTAGGCCCTTAGCCTTTCTTATCTTTGTCATTCCTGTTGATTTTTTACTTTCTCAGCTTCTTTTTAGATTTTTGGCCACGTTAACCACTTTCTACCTCAATTTATGAGAACTGAATTTTAGTTTTATATTTAAATTTGCTGGCAAATGTCAGAGGTCAGAGCTTAGAAACAAACAGCATACCACAGCCAAAATTTTTATTAATTGTTTGAAATCTATTGTCAGATACCTTGGAAGGAGGACGACAAACTTCTGGAGGCTTGGAGGGAGGGTAGGACAGGATTTCCTTGGATTGATGCCATCATGGTTCAGGTTAGGGTTTTGACATCTGATAGAGCCCAGTAGCAGTAACAGATCTAAATACTGAATATTACTGAAATATTATTGAAATAGGAGAAATATATCCCTTCCAGTGGGGAAGAGATGGTAATACAGTATTCGCAACAGTAAAATAACTACACTCTCAGCAGAACAATCTCAGTACAGAATGATAAAGCAAAAACACACCGAAATCACAAGAACATAGCCACAATGCAGTAAAACATAAAAGAACAGCAGGAAGATAGTAGAATGACGATGCTAGACATTCGAGAGTTCCAGCTCTCCCAAAAGCCACTCCAATACTTTCCATGCCATTACCCACTCTCAATCCCCCCTATATATATTCTCACATCCACTAACCGAATTCCTCTAACCTTCCCCCTCTATCCTTCACGTGACCTTTGCCACCTGTCATTCGTTCGGTTACAACTCCCACTCTTTTTAATTCCCTTCTTAATGACCATGGGCTCAACAACATCCTACTTCAGATGAACATTAAAGAATAGTTGTACAACTTCGTATTTGTCTTTCTGTTCAAACCTCCTCTTCCATGATAGCCTTCTCACTCAGGCAGTACGTTGAATTCATTATTTTCTGTTGTAGCTATACCAATGGGGTTGGATGCACCATCTGGCACGGCATTGTGTTGCATGTTTTCTTACTCGTGGTGATCTGGTATATGACTTTGCTGCTTTAAACATGTCAAATTTTCTTTAGTCTTTACTCTGTCACTCTCTAACAATGTTGTTTAATGTTTACAGTTTGTTCATTGGGAAAAAGGACGTGATGTCTTTGAGAGACTTCTTATTGATTCAGATTGGGCAATTAATAATGGAAACTGGCTTTGGCTCTCATGTTCATCCTTCTTTTATCAGGTACGAATGGTATAGTTCTTACTAGGTTTACATTTCTAATGGGAAGTAACTAACTTTACTGAATAGGATCTCTATCAAACGCATAACTTAATTCCACAAGGCTACTGATGCTTGATGTTTTATTGCTTTTTTAATTATATGATTCTAAAATTTGAGAACTCAAATCCAGGATTCTCCACTGACCCATTTCACATTTATTATGTCTGTCCTGATCAGTATAATCGTATTTATTCCCCAGCCACGTTTGGTAAAAAGTATGACCCTAATGGTGATTACATCAGGCATTTTCTCCCTGTCTTAAAAGGTAAGGTGGAGCTCCCTCTATTCCATCAAGTCGTTGACTCATTTTCCCCTGGATAAGATGTTAGAATGAAATGTCCTTCTTTAACCAGATATGCCCAGGGAGTACATTTATGAGCCATGGACTGCTCCTCCAAGTGTTCAGAAGAAAGCAAATTGCATTATAGGCAAAGACTACCCAATGCCAGGTTAGTTATGTCATTATGAGTTTTCTATCTGCCTCATCTTTTTCACATAAATACATGTAAATACAAATATATATGATTCATGGAACTTTGTTCTTCTACTTTGTATTTCTGGTATAAGTCTGTTCTGATTGGCTCCTAAAGTAATGTTCATTTCACTTGGTAGGAAGGTTGTTTTCTGTTGGGGTTCCTATTTATTATTTATATCTTGTACTGTCAAACAGGCTAACTATAAACACCACTAAATAGAAGTTTATTCTGAACTTGATATTTGTGAATACTTGCATTCCATGAAAGATGTGCTGAAATTAGATAATTATAATAAGCTTTAGAACATATTTTGCTATTAAAAACGTAACATGTTTTTATTAATGCATTGGTTTGTATGGGGTTTCATTTTATTTTGTTGGTTATTTTTATAAAATATTAAACAAAATTGTTTTAATGTCTAATTCTGAACGTTGACTGCTCTTATGTTGATTAACGTTGGCATTAAACAAGTTCTACTCTTTTATATTAAAGCTTCGTTCCTTGTTGAACGTTACCATATATTGTTCTTGCAACTAATTTGTTTTAAAGCTTTTTATTCCTTTGTTAATGGTGGCCAACAAGAAGAAATGAAAAGGCACTAAACAAAAATATATATTATGATGAAAAACATACAAGATATATATATATATATATATATATACTATTGTATAGTATATTGGGTAGAGAAAAGTGTGAATAAAACAGTCAAACAAACGAGTCTTGGATTGTTATCTTAAAAATAACATCTCTGTGTACCCTATATTTGGTGATATGGCACAATCATTTCATCGGAGGCATGAAATTACATCAAAGAAAAATGAGATTCCCATGCCTAAACCCAGGACAACTCGTTTTTTGTCAAACTTCACTTTTTTTCTGTGTTTGTACTTACTTTTCAAGTGCTCCAACATATTTTATTATTAGCTTATGCTCTATAATATATGTTTCAGTTGTTTCTCATGATTCCGCAAGCAAGGATTGCAGAAGGAAAATGGCAGAGGCATATGCGTTGAACAAGGAATTGAACGGCTTAGTGAGCGAGGAAGATCTGAAAAACTTGAGGAGGAAATTAGATGAGGGCCAAGATCAAGAGGCTAAAAGCAAAAAATTCAGACAGCAGCTGATTGGATGATTGAAGAATTCCTCAGTTTTCTGCAGTCTAGAATATACTTTTGCATCAATACGTATCTTGTAGCTCCTAAATATATAATAATGAAAGAAGACAGAAACCAACAATTTAATTTGCTCAGCTCTAGGAAATTTAGGTGATAGCCTATTGATTCTACGCTTGTAGCCTCCCTGAGTGTTATATATGAATCTGATTTTTTGCTTGACTAAACAACCTCATTTGATTGATATTGACAGGTGAGCTTCACCTAATCAAACGGTCCTGTTTAATCAAATAAAGTGTCGACTAAGTAGGGAATTCAGGGGGCGTTATAGATGTACGTGCTTAGTTTTTGTATTAAAGGAAAGTTTTTAGATCTTGTTTGTGTTTCAATGATTTGAATTATTTGTATCCTGAAGAGACTGAACAATTTCATTAGCCTTGTAAATTATTCGCTTAACACGCAATCCTCTTGAGTTGATGGTATTAGGCGTTTTAATTTTCTTATTAATTTATAACTAAATTATGATTTGATTTTCTAAAAATTATAATTATCTCAATTTAATTTTTGAAAGATTAAACTCTTCAATCTAGTTTACGATATATTGTGTTGTCTCAATTTGATTCAGTATTTGTCAAAATAATTTTAGACATGGGAAAATTAAAAAATTTAAAATGGTTGATTTTGAATTTTAGTAATAAAAAAAATTAAATTGACACAAATGTAATTTTTTCAAAATTAAATTGGGATAATTGATTTTTAAGAATTAAATTAATATAAGTGTAATTTTTTAAAGACTAAATCAATAATTTACTCTCAATTTATTGATGCATATTATTCCTGGCAATTTTTTATATCTGAAAAAAAAATATCTTCTTTTTTTTTGTGTCAAAAAAAAATATCACTAAGACTTCAAAAATATCTTCTTCGTTTATCAACATCCTTCAAAAAGCGCACAAAAAGTGCAACAATAATTGACACCTCAACAGTACACACGCGCCTCGTAACTTCCACGTATGCTGCCTTATCCACTTTTGTACTTTCCTATGACTCTAGCACAGTACTTATTATGAAACGCTCGTTTTTATTTTATACCTTTAAGACTAAAATACCCCTATCTGCCAATCAAATATCATACATGCCTCAAGGTACAACATTGTGAAGCACAAGTGCATCCTCTTAAATTACTCTCGATGCACTTGATTATTGCTCCCAACCACCTGCTTCTTCTTATTTTCTTTCTCCGAACTCCGAAGCATTCTTTTTCTGAAGCAACTTCATTTCTCTGATCTCTGTAATGGCGACCACACCTCTCACGTTTTTTCGTCCCTCCACGATCCGAGCCTCGGCCTCGGGAAAACCCGACCCGAACGCACGGAAGCAGGGCTCCTCCTCCAGCTGGTGGACTCCGTTGTTCGGATGGTCGTCGGAGCCCGACTACATCAATCCGACCACCGATCCGTCGTCGGAGGCCGAGACTCAGCCCGTTCAGCCTAGATCCAAGTTCGCACGCGGATGCTTCACTGAAGAGAAGGCCAAACAGCTCCGGAAGAAGACCGTGGAGACGTCGACTTTCCACGATGTTATGTACCACTCGGCGATCGCATCAAGGCTCGCGTCCGACATCTCGAAACCGAACGACAAATAGGAAGCGCCGGCTCCGGCTGTCCGGTAAGTCCTTGGCCGATCGATATTGGTGATCGATCATGGATGGATTAGCTTCCCTTTCTAATTCGTAGATATGAAATGTGATCTAAAATTTGCTGTGTTATCGAAGAACAACTAATCGAAGAACAATTAATCGCGTATGGTCTGTATGATTTGGAACACTGGATTTATTGTGATGTGAATCTGTGTTTTATTTTTCCCTTTTAATTCGGTTTTTTTTATTATTGAATTTTTAGCTTTCGCTTTTTGTCTGAAGTTAGGAGAAATGAAATTATGAAGGATATGCCATGAAATGAAGGTACTGATTGGATTTGCGTCTCACTTTCAGGTGAAAGAAAACTAGGTGCAAATTTGGTGGAGTGGAGAGATATTTGTTAAATTTACTTTATAATCGATGATATTTTACACTAACCGAAATTTTTTTTTGTTTTAGTTAAAAAACTTAAAAGTAACAAACTTGTATCACGGTAGTCCTTTCAGTATTTTTAAGAATTAACTCATTGTATTTTTTTTTTAATTTTTGCATATTGATACTAAATAATTTGGGCAACTGCTGTTCTTAGTAAATAAATACTCTAAAGATTACTTTTTTATTTTGTTTTTTTAAAATAAAATTTCTCAATTTTGAATTTAAAGTTTTTTTTCACAATTAAAATGGTATCATTTAAAACAATTTGTGACTCTGATCTGATGCATTGAAATTTAGCTTAGAAACAATATAGCATCGTTTTGGCAGAATGAAAACACATGGACAAGTCACTATTAACAGCTGATGGTTATGTCCTTTTTGTCTAAGATAACGACAATTTTGATTTAGAAGAACAAAAGTTTGAGGGATTAAATTGTGACAAAAATAGTTTTTTGGAGACTAACTTATTACTTTGTTCTTTATATATATATATATATATATAAGAAAAAGCTATTGACCTGGAATTAAATTAATCGAACTGTGGATTAGTATTGTAAAATAATTAATATACTTTTGGAAAATTTTCAACATGACAGAGATTTGAATCAAGTACTCAACACGGCATGTAGAATCAGTTATATGATTTCTTTGAGATCTCTCTGTTCTTGGTCAACGTTACCAACTTGGACGTTTGATTATTTATAGATATTTTATTTGGTTCTTACCAATTCGTTTTGGGCCCATGGTTGTTGGATCAATAATTTAAGCCCATTCTGACATATTGGTCATCTGAGGACCAAAAATTGAGACATATTAGTCATTATCATCTATACAACTACTAACGTGTTCGAAGTTGGATCCTGGATTGGACGCTGGCATCCAGCAGAGGTGCTGAAATTTTTAACACCGTCTGTATGGGGTTGGACGGGACAGACGAGGCTCATTTGGGTCCCACCTTGACACTTATTAAACGTCAACGCCTAAGAGGATACAGCTTCGACTTGTGTGGCTTATGTTGTGGGCTTCTAGCCCATGCAATGACGCCCATATCCTCTATTGTTTCGTATAAAATAGAAGGGTGCTAAGCTTACATGGATCGTCGATTTCAAGATTGACAGTCCAAAGAAAAAGTTAATTTAGATTATTATTTTATAAAATAGAAGGGTGCTAAACTTACATGAATCGTCAATTTCAAAATCGACAGTCAAAGAAAAAGTTTATTTAAATATTTTTTTTTAAAAGAAGATAATAATTTAGATCATTAATTTTTATAATCAACAACTCACAAAATGAATAGCACCCTACTGTATTGTAGGGATCCCTGGCCATGCAATGTATTGATAATCCTTTGAATCCTTCCAAAAAAAAAATGATAATTCTCTGAATTTTTAATTTTGGTTTCAGTGCAACTTAAAAAAAGAAGTTTAAGCTAAATTTGAGGTTTTTTTCTCCTTTTCAGATTAAACATATACAATTTTAACATCTTTGCTATCATATTTTTTTATAAAATTAAAATATGTTTAAAAAATTCTTTTAAAAAATATAGTTATTTTTAAAGACTATATATTTGATTATATTATGTTTAGAAAATTATACACTTATTTAAGAAATTTCATAACAAAAAATATAAGTAACTGCATTTAAATTTTCCCCTTTTTGTTTATCTAATTTTAGTGAAGAAGTTGATATTTAACTTGAAGATATTGTGTTTAAATCAATTACAAACAGGAAGATATTTTAAAAAAATTATATTTATGTTTCTTCATCTACTCTTCTGATCCATTTAAATACATGATTCATCAATGTAGTCTTTAAGATATATTTATTATTAAACCAATTCAAACCTTTTTGAAAAAAAAACGTATGAATTCGATCATGCCATTAATTTTGTCCATGTGATGTGTGAATCGGCCATAAAAATGTTGATAGCACATTTAGTTGTTTAACAAAAATAATTATCTATGTTAACCAACAATAATCCGTGTTTAAAAAAAAACTGGGTTATATGGACAATTCTTTTAAGATTAAATTATTTAGTCCTTAAAAAATTATAAGTTTTTTAACTTGGTCCTTGAAAAATTAAATGTCAGAATTAAGCCTATAAAAATTTATATTTGTCTTAATTTTGTCCATCTATTTTTTAAAGTGATTTTTGACAATAAAAAAATTTGAAATTTGACTTAGATAGATTTTGCAATTTATGTCAATAAAAATAATTAAATTAATACAAATGCAATCTCTCAACGACTAAATTAAAATATTTGATATTTTAAGGATTAAATTGTGTCTATTATAATTCTTTAAGGTCTAAATCAATAATTTACTCATTCTTTTTAGCATAATCTAGAACTAAGCATCAAAGATCAAAATGATAATTTACTTTTTTTATTAAAAAATAAAAAACCAGAAGAAAGAAAGAAAGAAAGAAATGATTCACTCAATTTAGCTTTCTTGTGATAATTGAGATGTGTCACAAAAATTGTCCAAGTAAAGAAGAAAAACAGAAAAATTGAGGAATATATGTATATTTATATAATTCAGTCAATGTGATTCATATCTACAAACATAAAAAAAAAATTTTATTCTTATAACAAACTGTTACAAGGTATATATTATTGTAGAATATTTTACAAAATATATAACCGTTCAGAAAAACATATTCAGGTCATAAATCCGAATTTTGAAGTCAATCAACAAGATATATCTTCAATTTATCATACAATGATTTCTGACTCGAATCGTTTGAATCTGAAGCCTCATACACAAGCAGCACATGTGACTGTGTGCATAGTTGCTGCCTAATTTTCAAACAATAATGCAATTATTGTTAATATTGCCCCTAATTTAATTTCATAGTCTTCTTTCTTGATACCAATACAGAAAATTTTATAATTAATTGCCGACAATAACATGATCCAAGAAATTAAAAAAATAAATATAAAAAATTACAGATTAGCCCCTATTCTGCAGACAGAACGAAGACACTCAATAAATAATCCCAGAGTTTCACATGTTTCATTTACTCATTTAGGGAAGTATGAGATGGACACCATTTTTTTATTTCCCAGTTTCTTTTTCTTTTAATATGATTGCGTAGCATCTAATCTTATATTTTCTGTCAGTTATATATATATATATATATATATATATATATATATATTTCAAATTACATATCATTGTTGTAAGAATATGGCTAGACCAATTGATTTGATCGTAAACCGACTAAGAAATTGGTTTGAAATAATCGTTAAAATCAGTAAATAAATAAATTGGTTAAAAATCGGTCGAATCGATCAAAAACTAATTGAACCGGATAAGAATGGTGCTAAATGAACTTATTGAAGTAATTAATTTGATTTGATTTTTTTAATTTTTCTTATTATATAATCAAGTAATGAAAAAATTAATATTATAAATCAATCAATTTTTATAGAGATGTCAATATATTGATATTTTATAAATTTGACAGAAATAAATATTATATTGATTAATAATATTTTATTGTTATTTGTCAAGTTTTTTATGTAAACTTTTGATTGTGAATATTGTTCTGTAAAATTTGATATCAAATATTATTTTTAATTGAATTTGTAAATTTATATTTATAGTCTTTAATTATATATACTATTTTTTTAATATTTTAAAGTAGACTAATTTAACTATGATTCGACAATTGACTATTAAATTGGTGAAAATACCAGTTTAATGACCTATTCGATTTTCAAAACTTTGCTACAAAATTTTGGATAAATTAATTTAATATATTTAATTATTTTGATAATGCCTTTTTACATCCCACCTTCTAAGGACGATCCATCTAACATCACTAAATTCAAATCCATGTGTATTGGGCATTGCATGATGGAACTGTGAGGATGGAAAAGTAATTTCGTCCAGTTATTTCTGACTCAATTAATTTCATATTAAATTATGTATGTTCTGTAATTTCATAATTATAACTCCTCTACTCAACATGATATTAACTTTTTGAACTTGAAGAATAACAAATATTTTAAACTCTCATCCTAAAAGAAAATGGTCTTTTTACTTGCTGCCAGCTATTCTTAACACTTCAATTAATTTTAAAATAGCCTCAACTTCTCTTTTCAACCTCTCACCGCCTTAAGAAGATATAATAATCTGGAAAAATAATAGTAATGGTCTATTTACAATTAAATCTGCCTATCAAAAAATTTTATCCTTAAACAAAACTTCTCCTACAAATTCCCCCAACATTCTGAACTGAAACTCCTTTTACTCTTGGATCTGGAAAAATCTTGCTCACCCCAGTGAAAATTTTTTTCATTTGGCAAGTCTACCACAGAGGTCTCACTGCAAATAAATGTCTTAATAAAAAAATTAATCTTATCCCTGACACTTGTCAACTTTGTAACTCTGCCTCTGAATCTTACTTACACATCGTTAGAAATTGCCACCCCATTAAACAACTCTGGAAACCCTATCTCTACCCCAAAACTTCTTTAACATGGATTTGGAAACTTGGATTATTTCCAATTGCAGAAACTCTTCTCCCTCTTCTCTTGTTATTCCCTGGGGAACTATCTTCTCCTACACACTAAGAGTCATTTGGCTTACTAGAAATAGGAAAATTTTCTCAAATGAAAACCTTAACCTTGAAAACACAGTAAAGCAAATCAATTTTAAAGCTATTGAATTCTGGTGTAGCACTTTCAAAAATCCTCAAATTCACTTTTCTTCTACTATCTCTAGTAACGTGATAAACTTTTGGAAAAAACCAAATCCTAGTTTCTTTAAGATAAATATAGACGGTTCCATGAAGGGCAACCAAATAGTTGTTGGTGGAACTATCAGAAATGATAATGGTTGCTGGTCTTGAGGATTCGCAAAATACATTGGTTATAGCTCTGCTGCTTTAGCAAAAGCATGGGCCCTGCAGCTAGGTCTTCAACAGGCAACGTTACTTAACATCAGGAGAATAGAAATTGAAACAGACTATAAACTCATTCATGATTTGCTGATTGGTGAAATTCCCCACACTCACCCCCTTATTGTTATTATTAGAAATTATAGACTCCTTCTCCAATCTTTTGAGAACTTCTCTGTCAGAAAAATTGTCAGATCTTAGAACCTGTGTGCAGATCTGTTGGGTTTGACTTGAATTTTGTGGGTGACCCGGTTTGTAACCCGACCCACGACCCATTTGTGTCTATATATATGAGTGTGAGAGAATTCATTAGAAGAGTGGTTGATGTAATTTCTCTCTGTATAGCCTCCGTCAGAAATAATACAGATATTCTCTCTGTCCGTGGACGTAGGTCGCATTGACCGAACCACGTAATTTCTTTGTGTGTTATTCTCTATCCTTCTCCTTGATTAATTGCATTTCAGTAACCTAACAAGTGGTATCAGAGCCTTGGTTCATTTTTGGTTCGTCGGTTACTGTAGCACGTCCGAAAATTTTCAGATCCGGCTCCAAAATTTCAGATCTTGCCCCGATTTGGTTGATTTGGAGCATAGGAGACCATTCTCTGCATCTTTGGTGCGTTAAAGAACGTCGGAAACCAATTTTTGGTGGTAAGAAAATTTTCAGATCTAGTTTTAAATCTCAGATCTAGCTTGATTCGCTTGTTTTTTGGGAAAAAGAGACCATTTATTGCATTTCTAGTGCATTGGAGATCGTTTTTCAGTTGTTTCGGTGAGTTTTTACGGTTGCGAGTACTGTTCATCGCCGGAATCTTCATCGGAAGTACTGTTCATTGCCGGAATCTTCATCGGAAGCACTGTTCATCGTCTTCTACGGCGAGGCACTGTAGCACGGTCAACGGTCAACGGTACTATTTGGTCAAAGTTACTGTTTGGTCAAAGTTGCTGTTTGGTCAAAGCTGTTGTTTGGTCAAAGCTGCTGTTTGGTTAAAGCTGCTGTTTGGTCAAAAATTGCTGTTTGGTCAAAGCTGCTGTTTGGTCATTGTTGTTGTTTGGACCAAGTTTTCTGTTGCGATCGTTATTGTTTCCTCGACACAGTTCCGGTAAGTTTATGTTTAATTCAGAAAAGAATTCTGAATTTCTGTGTGAATTTACTGGATTGTGCTGGATTGAATTTCTGGTTTACTGCTGTAGTTTTGTTGGACTGCTGTGTTGAATTTCTGTTAGTGAAGTTCTGGTCAGTTTGCAAGGTTCTGAACAGTTTTGTGAAATTCAATTTCTGATTGCGAAATTTGCTAGTAATTTATCTGCTGTTATTTGAGAAGATGTCGACTCATAAATTCGATATTGAGAAGTTCAATGGATCGAATGATTTCACTTTGTGGAAGGTAAAAATGAGGGCACTTCTGGTTCAGCAGGGATGTGCAGTGGCATTAGAAGGAGAAAGTAGTCTACCTAACACGTTGAAAGAAGAGGAGAAGAAGAAAATTTTGGCAAAGGCTCATAGTGCATTACTATTGAGTCTGACAGATGAGGTGTTGAGAGAAGTAGTTGATGAATCAACTGCTGCAGGTTTGTGGAAGAAATTGGATGATAAATACCAGAAAAAGTCTCTCACAAACCGGTTATATCAGAAGCAGCGTTTGTATACCCTGCGGATGACAGAAAATATGCAGGTAAAAGATCATCTTGATAATTTTAACCGAATTATCCTGGATTTACAGGGTGTTGGGGTTAAGATAGATGATGAAGATCATGCTATCATTCTTTTGTGTTCTCTACCAAATTCATATGAGAACTTTGTTGACACTATGTTGTATGGTAGAGATAGTATCTCTGTTAATGATGTCAAAGATGCTTTGCAGTCTAAAGAGCTGAAGAGAAGAGTCTCTAGTTCTAATGAGGATGGTGCAGAAGCAGGTTTGTATGTTGGCAGAGGCAGAGACACTAAAAGGGATGATGGAAAAAGAAGCAAGTCACGGTCTAAGTCGAGGAACAAAGGAGGACCTCGATGTTATCACTGTAAACAGAAGGGGCACATCAGGAAGAATTGTCCACAGAGGAAGAAGGAAAATGACGAGAAGGAACCGAATACCAGTGGTAGTGCTTCGGTGGTGCAAGATAGTTCTGACGGAGAAGAAGACATTGATGTTCTCACAGTCAGCACCTCTGGTTCTGCAAATACTTGGGTCTTGGACACAGGTGCATCTTATCATATGACTTTCTCACGTGAACTGTTTACTTCTTTCAAGGAGTGGAATGGTGTTGTGAGGTTGGGTGATGATGAGCAGCTCAGTGTTAAGGGCAGTGGTTCTGTACAGATTCAGATGTATGATGGAATAGTCAGGACGCTTGATACTTGGTATGTTCCTGGTCTACGGAAGAACTTGATTTCTCTTGGTACTCTAGACAAACAAGGGTACAAGTACTCTGGAGAGAATGGACAGTTGAGAATTTCCAAAGGTGCTCTGGTTATAATGAAGGGTAAATTGCAGCATGGCATTTACTTTCTGATTGGTAGTTCTGTGATGGGGACAGTGGCTGTATCTAAATCTTTAGGGAAGAATGATGATTATACAGAGTTGTGGCATTGCCGATTGGGACACATGAGTGAGAAAGGGCTGTCAATTCTAAGTAAACAAGGATTGTTAGAAGGAGCAGAAACTGGGAAACTGAAATTCTGTGAAGTTTGTGTTATGGGTAAACAACGCAGAGTTAAGTTCAGTTATGGGAAGCATACTTCTACGGATGTTCTGCAATATGTTCACTCAGACTTGTGGGGTCCTTCTCCAGTTGAATCACAGGGCAAATACAAGTACTTTGTTACTTTCATTGATGACTACTCTAGAAGGGTTTGGGTATATTTTCTGAAATCCAAAGATGAAGTGTTTGGGAAGTTCAAGGAGTGGAAGACCATGGTTGAGAAACGGACTGGAAAACAGGTCAAAACACTCAGAACTGATAATGGGTTGGAGTTCTGTAACGCTCTATTTGATGAATTTTGCAAGAAAGAAGGTATAGTGAGGCATCGCACTGTACGTCATACACCACAGCAAAATGGAGTTGCAGAACGTATGAATCAAACACTGTTGCAGCGTGCGAGATGCATGCGATTAAACGCTGGCTTGCCAAAACAATTCTGGGCTGAAGCAGTTAACACTACTTGTTATCTGGTGAATAGATCGCCATCTACTGCAATTGATTTTAAGACTCCTCAAGAGGTATGGTCCGGTAAACCTTCTGATTATTCTGGCCTGCGTATATTTGGTTGTCCTGCTTATGCTCATGTGAATGATGGTAAACTAGAGCCTAGGGCAATGAAATGCATATTTCTAGGGTATGCACATGGAGTTAAAGGGTACAGACTGTGGTGTACTGAAAAGGATAGAACTCCAAAATTTATTATTAGCAGAGATGTAACTTTTGATGAGTCTGCTATGTTTGGTCAGAAGGAGGAGCTTGGTAGTCATGCAGGTAATAATGATCAAGGTGCCAACCAGAAGGTGGAAATTGAAGTTCAAACTTCAAAAAGGGTTATAACAGACCCTGTACAGCAGCCCAGGGAAGAAGAAGAATCACAACCTATAGCAACAAGGAGGGAAAGAAGGGAAATCAGAAAACCTATGAGGTATGCAGATTGTGTTGATATAGTTGATGTTAATTCAGTTGCTTATGCCTTGGCAGTAGGTGAAAGTATTGATTCTGATGACCCGAGATCATATAAAGAAGCAGTTGAGAGTAGAGAAGCATCAGAATGGCTGGTTGCAATGAATGAAGAGATGCAATCTCTTGAGAAGAACGAAACATGGGATCTTGTACCGTTACCAAAGGGAGTGAAACCGGTAGGATGCAAATGGGTCTTCAAGAAGAAAGAAGGTATTCCTGGAGTTGAACCAGCAAGGTTCAAAGCACGACTTGTGGCAAAGGGTTTTTCACAAAAGGAGGGAATTGATTATCATGAAGTTTTCTCCCCGATTGTGAAGCATAAAACCATTCGTGTCCTTTTGTCCATGGTAAGTGTTTTTGACTTGGAGTTGGAACAACTGGATGTGAAAACTGCTTTCTTACATGGAAATTTAGAGGAGCAGATCTATATGTCACAGCTAGAAGGATTTCTTGATTCTGAGAAGAAAGATCATGTATGTTTGCTGAAAAAGTCCTTGTATGGTTTGAAGCAGTCTCCTAGACAGTGGTACAAGAAATTTGATGCATTCATGACTTCCCATGGTTTTCTGCGTAATCAGTTTGATAACTGTGTCTACTCTAAGAAACTTGCAGATGATTCTTATATTTATTTGTTGCTATATGTTGATGATATGTTAATTGCTGCAAAGAACAAGGTTGAAATTGATAGTTTGAAAGCCTTGTTGAGCAGTGAGTTTGAGATGAAGGATTTGGGTGCAGCCAAGAAGATACTGGGCATGGAGATTTGGAGAGATAGAAGTGCAGGTTTACTGTATGTATCTCAACAGAAATACATAGAAAAATTGTTGCAGTCTTTCCAAATGAATAATTCTAAGCCGGTTAGTACTCCGTTGGCGGCACATTTTAAACTTGATGCTAGTACAATACCTATTACAGCTGAGGAAGAAGGGTATATGAGTTCAGTGCCCTACTGTAATGCTGTTGGAAGCTTGATGTATGCAATAGTGTGTACTAGGCCTGATCTGGCTCATGCAGTCAGTGTGGTAAGTAGGTTTATGAGTAATCCTGGGAGAGCTCACTGGAGTGCAGTTAAATGGATTATGCGGTATCTGAAAGGTACGAGTAATATTTGCTTGGTTTATGGTGCTGATAAATCTGATAGTGGCTTGGTTGGCTATACAGATTCAGATTATGCTGGAGATCTTTTGAGGAGGAGATCCTTAACATGCTATGTCTTGACTCTGAATAGATGTGCTGTCAGTTGGAAGGCAACACTTCAATCTACAGTTGCCTTGTCTACCACTGAAGCAGAATACATGTCATTGGCAGAAGGAGTTAAGGAAGGTATGTGGTTACATGGTTTGATTGATAGTCTGGGGTTAAATATTCAGAGACCTATCATTTATTGTGATAATCAGAGTGCATTAAGTTTAGCCAAGAATCCAGTCTACCATGAAAGGTCGAAGCATATTGATATCAGATTGAATTTTATTCGAGATGTGATAGAAGACAAGAAATTATCCATCGAGAAGATAGCCACAGCAGATAATCCAGCAGATATGTTGACAAAGGCTCTACCTTCAGAGAAGTTCAAGCATAGCTTGGACTTGGTGAATGTTTGCATTCCATGAAGCCCTACAGGGCTTGAATGACAGAGATGAATTTGTACTTAGTTCTGGTGATTTGAGAGAATTCAAGTCAAGGAGGGAAATTGTTGGGTTTGACTTGAATTTTGTGGGTGACCCGGTTTGTAACCCGACCCACGACCCATTTGTGTCTATATATATGAGTGTGAGAGAATTCATTAGAAGAGTGGTTGATGTAATTTCTCTCTGTATAGCCTCCGTCAGAAATAATACAGATATTCTCTCTGTCCGTGGACGTAGGTCGCATTGACCGAACCACGTAATTTCTTTGTGTGTTATTCTCTATCCTTCTCCTTGATTAATTGCATTTCAGTAACCTAACAAGATCTTTTGGCCAAGGAAGCTAGAATAAAAAAAACTTCCTATGAGCACTTATTTTGTAACTCCTTGTTTTGTAAAAGATCAATATGATCATGATCTTCACTGAATAGGTTTTCTTTTGTAGGGATTGTTGGCTTGTCTTGCCATTTTATTACTTTGTTTCTTCCGTCATGTAATTAGTACTCCTTTTCTTAATATATTTCCGTTTTCACCCCCCAAAAAAAAAAGCATAACAAACGTTTGATTTTTGGGAATCTCAATTTAGAAAAGTATCTAGAATAAAATCAAAATAGATTAATCTTCAATTTTACCAAATTGAGATACTTTTGATAAAATTAAAAAAAAATGAAAAATATGACTCAACATTATATGATTGATTCTTCTAAAAACATTATACATATGTTTTATTTTTAGTTGAGAATTTGACTGCAAAATTATAAATAACTTTATATAAGTTTATGCAAAGTACTTATTACGTTTCTAATGTTTATACTAAATTTCAATGTTGTTCTTAATTTTTTTTTACATCAGTTATATTTTGTATATTTTATTTTTGTTTCAAATTTTTTTTTACTAATATCATCTATTCCACTAATAGAAAATATTGACTGAGTGATTAGTAAAAATAATAGATTTCAAACAAAAATGAAACATGTAGGACATAATTGATGCAAAAAAAATCTACTATTTTTACGAACTCTGTCTATTCTAACGATGGTGGTTAGTAAAAAAAGTAGTTTTGAAATAAAAATAAAATATGTATGACTCAAACCTACTATTTTTACATCCCTAATTTTTTTTTTTGTGTTAGTTATGTCTTATATGTTTCATTTTTGTTTCAAATCTACTATTTTTACTAATCGACAAGTCAACATTTTCTGTCAGTAGAATACACATATTAAAAAAATAGATAAATTTAAAATAAAAATAAAATATATAAAACACGTAAAAAAATATTAAAAATAAAATTAAAACTTAATATAAACATTAGAGACGTAACAAAAAACTTTCGCCTATAAGTTTATTTCTTTTTTGGATGGTTAGAACCACCACTATTTAAAAAGTAGAGTCAAATTACAAGTATAAAACACTCTTAAGACTAATTTTCTCAACTTAAACTTAAATTTTTATTCAAATAGACGTAGAAAATACAACAAACAATTGAAAACAGCATATTGATAAGTGTCCGTTGGTGAGTGAGATAATATATATATATATATATATATATAAGATCTGTTATAAGCTACAACTTATCTTGGAGACAAGTCTATGTGTTCGTGGATATTGGCAATCTGCCATCTCAGAAAATAATAATATTTAGGAAACTTCCATTGCCATTCTCATACTTTCCCTTCAAACTCTCTGCCATTTCCATTGAATGCCTCAAATATAAATCATCCCTCACCCCTCCTTCCATCTCCATCACCACCTTCACATTTCACAACTCTCTCTCTCTCTCTCTCTCTCTCTCTCTCTCCTCATTTTGTGGATCAAAATGCAGAAGAAGCTCAAACTGCAATTGGTGCTCTTCTTGGCCATCTGCCATGCCACATTTTCCATCCCTGATGGTAAGCCAACCCTTTAACTCCTCTTACATATATATATGTAAAATGCAGCACTTTCTTCATGTTCAACTATAAGAAAAACAAAGATCAGATAAGAAAATGGGAGAATTCGTCTCCAATGTAATGAAATTTGATACAAAAAATGTTTCATCTCAAAAATGTGTTGTGCTGATTTGTTGAGTGGAAAAAAAAAATTCATCTCAAATTTGAGATAGAAGTTTCTTTTTTATCTCACCTTTTTATTTCCTAAACAAAATACATAGCCGAGGTAGCCGACCGATTAGTTAAATTGCGCAAAATTGTTTTTCACCAAAAGCAAATATGCAACCTTGTAGTTATTGTGTAATGTACAAAATTGTTTTTTTTTTAATTTCCACTAATAATTTTTTGTTTTAATATACAAATTAATATGTGTAATATAATATCAGGCTAAACATCAAAAATTCGTTTCTAACTTTGACTCAAACACTAATTTTATTTTTTTAAAACAAAATATTAGAGATGGTTTTGGAACAAAATCGGCATGGATTAAAGGCAACAAAAAATTCGCCTCTAAATTTAATTCATTATTGCAAAAATTGGATCGGACCGGTTGGTTTAATTGGTTGCACTAGAAAACTAGTCCAAAATAACATATAAACCAGTGAGTGATTGAATTGGTAAAAAATTCAGTCGAATTAGATAATAACTTGTGCTAAATAAACTGGTTGAACTAGCCTACTTGAAAATTTTTTTTCTTTTTTTCTTTTGCTTATTCTTATTCTATAATATGGTAATTAAAAAATTAATATCACTGATTAGTTAATTTTAGTAGAGATGCTAATGTATTGGTATTTTATAAATTTGATATGAATTAATACTATATTGATTAATATCATTTCATTGTTATTTGGACAATTTTTATTGTGAACTTTTGATTGTGGAATGGATGTTGTTTTGTATAATTTAATATCAAATTTTATTTTTAATTAAATTTATAAATTTATGTTTATAATTTATAATTATGGATATTATTTTTTTAATATTTTAAAGTAGATCTCCATTAACATTTGAACAAGTAGCTTCATCGGTTCAATAACCTATCTAATTTTAATAACCTTAAAATTTATCTCAAAATTTTAATTTTCCCTTTAAAAAAATTAGAAAAAAAAAATCACCTCTAAATTCCACCTTTAAATCACAATCAATGAAACTTATGATCCCTAAAGAAGAATGGCTTATATTTCCCCCTCCATGCTTCAAACTTGCAGGTCTTCTTCCCAACGGGAACTTCCAGTTGGGCCCAAAGCCCACACAACTAAGAGGCTCAGTGGTGACGGCCCATGACGCCATTCCCAAATGGACGATCTCGGGCTTCGTGGAGTTCATCAAATCAGGGCGCAAGCAAGGCGACATGCTCCTGGTGGTGCCGGAGGGAGCCTCAGCCGTGAGGCTCGGAAACGAGGCCTCCATCCGGCAGACAGTGAAGGTGGCGAAGGGGAGGTTCTATGCCGTGACGTTCAGCGCCGCGAGGACTTGTGCGCAGGAGGAGAAGCTCAATGTGTCTGTGAGGCCCACGGCGGAGAGGGCCGATTGGGGGGTGTTTCCGATTCAGACCATGTATGGGAGTAATGGATGGGACTCGTATGCTTGCGGATTCAGAGCAGATTACGGCGAAGTGGAGATCGTGATTCATAACCCTGGGGTTGACGAAGATCCTGCTTGTGGCCCTCTCATTGATTCCGTCGCTTTGAAGCTTCTGTACCCACCAAAGAGACACGCAGGTAAATTCTCTTCCAAGAAATAGATATAGACTTTTACGCTGAAAATATTGTTGTGAAAATTCGGGCTATTTTCCACCAATAATAAAATTAACAATACCCGATAAAATAGCCTACCATATAGGAGGCAAATATAAAGCAGATAAATAAAGAGCAGAAATTAAATAATGAGAACACCAGAAATTAACGAGGTTAGGCTAATTTTGCCTACGTCCTCGGACACTACCAAAATATATTTATAAGAGAGAGAGAAGAGAAAACTAAGCCTTAGAAGAGATATTAGGCTTTAGTTTTAGGGTGTGAAAACACATAGGAGAGCTTCCCTTTTATAGCCAAAGGAAGCTCCCCACTTCACTAATCCACTCAATGTGGGACTAAGAATAGGAGGCACTATTCACAAATCTCCACCTTGCCGAATTTCAAGTCCCAATACAAAAACTCTCGCTTAAAAATTTTCAAAAAAATAGTGTCTTCAAATGCGCCTAAGGCGCTATTCATCTTCAAATCTTCACAATATTAATCAAGTCCAAGCAATGTTGAAACTTGATTGATGTCACAACTTTAGTCATCATGTCTGCAGGATTTTCAGCTGTGTGGATCTTCTGAAGTAGTAATTCTCCTTCTTCAAGAATTTCCCTTACAAAATGATATCGGACATCTATATGCTTCGTTCGTGCATGATAGACTTGATTCTTTGCTAAACAAATAGCACTCTGACTGTCACAATGCACTTTGATGTGCTTCTGACCAACACCCAAATCTTTCAGCAAACCTTGAAGCCAAATAGCCTCTTTAACAGCCTCTGTAACTGCCATATACTCTGCCTCTGTGGTAGACAAAGCAACTGTTGACTGTAAAGTAGACTTCCAACTGACCGGTGCCTTTGCAAGGGTAAACACATAACCGGTAGTTGATCGACGTTTGTCCAAATCACCAGCATAGTCAGAATCACAATATCCAACTACGCAATGACCCGCTTTTACATCCCGCTCAAACATTAAACCAACATCCACGGTGTTCAGAATATACCGCAGAATCCATTTGACAGCTTGCCAATGTCCTTTTCCAGGATCATGCATGTACCTGCTCACAACCCCAACTGCCTGTGAAATGTCAGGCCTTGTACATACCATAGCATACATCAAGCTACCAACCGCATTTGCATACGGAACTTTCGACATATATTCTCGTTCAGCATCATTCTTTGGAGATAAATTAGCACTAAGCTTCAAATGAGGAGCAAGCGGGGTACTTACAGGTTTTGTCTTATCATCCATGCCAAAACGTTTCAGTACCTTTCTCAGATATTGTTTCTGAGTCAGACAAAGTTGCCCCAATTTTCTGTTTCTGCTTATCTCCATGCCGAGAATCTTCTTAGCTTCTCCTAGATCTTTCATTTCAAACTCTTGCTTCAATTGTGCCTTTAACTTCTCAATCTCTCCTTGATTTCTTGAAGCTATAAGCATATCATCAACATATAGGAGAAGATAGATAAACGATCCATCTTGTAGCTTGCGCAAATACACACAATGGTCGTATTTGCTCCTTGTGTACTTTTGCCTCAACATAAACTTGTCAAATCGCTTGTACCACTGTCTTGGTGATTGCTTCAATCCGTACAAGGATTTTTCAAGTTTACAAACCAAATTTTCCTTACCAGCAACCTTAAACCCTTCTGGCTGAGTCATATAGATTTCCTCCTCCAAGTCTCCATGCAAAAACGCAGTTTTTACATCAAGTTGAACTAGTTCCAAATCTAACTGAGCTACCAAGGCCAATAAGATTCTAATGGAGGAATGTTTCACCACTGGAGAAAAAACTTCATTATAATCAATTCCCTCCATCTGAGCGTAGCCTTTAGCCACCAATCTCGCCTTGTAACGAGTGTTATTCTTGTCAGGAAATCCATCTTTCTTTGCATATACCCATTTGCATCCAATTGCCTTCTTTCCCTTCGGTAGACTTGCTAGCTTCCATGTCTGATTCTTCTGAAGAGACTGCATTTCTTCAATCATAGCATTCCTCCACCTTTTATCTTCTGAACTTTGTACTGCTTCTTGGTAGGTGGTAGGAATTTCATCATTGACAATTATAGATGCATAAGCCACCATATCATCGAATCGAGCAGGCTTATATCTTACTCGTTGTGGCCTTTGTAATGCAATTGGTTCTTGTTGCTGTGGAGGTTCTTGGGTTGGAACCTCCTCTTCTTCTAACCCCTCTTCTGCCATAGGAGTTTCATCACCTTCATTACTGATTGCTGGGTTAATTCTTCTACTTTCAAACTCCACCTGCTTTGGAGTTTCCTCCACCTGCTGTGGTGCACCATTGATCTGTTGACTATCATCTTTTGTTACCTTTTTCAACATGGCAGATTCATCAAAGGTAACATCCCTGCTAAAGATTATCTTCTGTGTTTCTAGACACCATAGACGGTATCCTTTCACACCAGTAGTGATCCCCATAAAGAGCGCCTTCTTTGCTCTCGGATCCAATTTTGATTCTTTAACGTGATAGTATGCAGCGGAACCAAACACACGTAACGAATCATAGTCAGTAACAGGTTTTCCAGACCAAGCCTCCAGAGGTGTTTTGCCACCAATAGCAGTTGATGGCAAACGATTAACAAGGTGACTTGCATATCTCACTGCCTCAGCCCAATATTGTCTGCCCAACCCAGCATTGGACAGCATACACCGAACTTTCTCCAGCAATGTTCGGTTCATGCGTTCGGCCACCCCGTTCTGCTGTGGTGTATTTCTTACTGTGAAGTGTCGAACAATGCCTTCATTCTGACAAACCTTGTCAAACGGATCACTCCGGTATTCACCACCGTTGTCTGTTATGAGTCGTTTGATCTTTTTGCCAGTCTGAGTTTCTATCATCTTTTTCCACTTAAGGAAACAATCTAACACTTCATCCTTTGACTTCATAGTGTACACCCACACTCGTCGAGAGAAGTCGTCAACAAAAGTAACATAATAATGTTTACCTCCCAAAGAAGCTGTCTTGGAAGGTCCCCATAAATCAGAGTGAACATAATCCAAAATACCCTCGGTATCATGGATTGCGGTGCCAAATTTCACTCTCTTCTGTTTCCCCATCACGCAATGTTCGCAGAAATCCATCTTACAGGTTTTTGCACCTTTCAACAATCCTTGTTTCGCCAAAATTTGTAAGGATTTTTCACCTGCATGCCCTAACCGCATGTGCCACAACCTAGTTGCATCTGACCCATCATCATCGAGAGTAGCAACTGCAGCTGTCCCAACAATTGTATTACCGTCGTAGTAATACAACCTATTCTTTCGGGTACCTTTCAACATCACTAAAGCTCCAGAAATGACTTTTAGAACTCCATCTCGCATCGTCACTGCTAATCCTTTAGATTCCAAGACTCCCAAAGAGATGAGGTTCCTCTTCATGTCTGGTACATATCTAACTTCTGTTAGAACTTTAGTCGATCCATCATGGTTCTGTAAGTAGATTGAACCAATACCAGTTGATTCGCAATATGTGTCATTTCCCATGTAAATAACACCACCAGCTACTTCTTCAAATTCAGTGAACCATTCCCGAATATGACAAATATGTTGGTTACAAGCTGAGTCAAACATCCATTTGTCAGATCGCCTTGTTGATGTTGTAGCAACTAGTGAAAGATCTGAATCTTCATCACTAAACTCAGCCACATTTGCTTCTGATGGAGGTTTTCTTTTATCATCTTTGCCCTTATTTTTCAATTTTGGACAATCCTTCTTCCAATGCCCCTTCTCTCTACAAAAGGCACATTCGTCTTTGCTTGGTCTGCCTTTTGACTTCGATCTCCCTCTCCTTCCTTTCATCTGGCCTTGTGGTTTGCCTCTTGCCACTAGCGCTTCTGCAACCACCTCTGCTTGCTTGCTTTCCTCTCGATCCTTCTTTCTCAATTCATGACTGTATAGAGTACTGCACACTTCACTGAGGGAAACTTTCTCTTTCCCATGAAGTAACATAGCTTCTATAAATGCATACTCGTCAGGAAGAGAAAACAGCAACATCAGGGCCAGATCCTCATCTTTGAAAGTCTCATCAACATTCATCAAATCAGCTACTGCCTTATTAAAAGCAGTAATATGATCGTTCATGGTGGTACCGGGTTTATAACTAAACCGGAACAATTTCTTCTTCATATAGAGCTTGTTGTGGCCGCTCTTCTTCAGGAATTTGTCCTCCAATGCCTTCCACAACGTACTAGCAGAAGTTTCCTTTGCGAACGAATACTTCTGCTCTCTGGAAAGACATGATCGAATAGTACCACATGCTAACCGGTTGATGGTCTTCCATTCTTTTTCATCAATCTCATCTGGTTTCTCCTCTTCAATAGCAATATCTAGACCTTGCTGGAAAAGAGCATCTAGAACTTCACCTTGCCACATGCCGAAATGACCTGTACCCTCAAAAATCTCCACCGCTAATCTTGGATTTGGCGCAGCAATTCTCGTCAAAAATGACGACGAAGAAGCTGCCGACGTTGTGGTGGAAACAATGGTTCTCTGCTCCTTATTATCTGCCATTTTAACTTCCAAATATGAAAATTACTAGTAATACTCTAGTCCAAAAAAAAATGCACCAGGAAAGTTCCCAGGAAAGAGAGGAGGGTCACAACGGACACACTTAAAAACCAAGTCTTTCCTTAGCCAGACCTTTCCTAGACATGCACTTCAATTAGACAATATATTACTAATAATTTCTCCAAAAAAATTTCAAATGAATTCTCAAAAAAAATTTTTCTGATTGTGGAAGATCAGTTAAAACTGCAACCACAAGAGCATACTAAAATTTCAAGAGTTTTCGCAACCAAGCTTCTGATACCAATTGTTGTGAAAATTCGGGCTATTTTCCACCAATAATAAAATTAACAATACCCGACAAAATAGCCTACCATATAGGAGGCAAATATAAAGCAGATAAATAAAGAGCAGAAATTAAATAATGAGAACACCAGAAATTAACGAGGTTAGGCTAATTTTGCCTACGTCCTCGGACACTACCAAAATATATTTATAAGAGAGAGAGAAGAGAAAACTAAGCCTTAGAAGAGATATTAGGCTTTAGTTTTAGGGTGTGGAAACACATAGGAGAGCTTCCCTTTTATAGCCAAAGGAAGCTCCCCACTTCACTAATCCACTCAATGTGGGACTAAGAATAGGAGGCACTATTCACAAATATATGTATAATGTAAATTTTTGATTTAGTCATATATATATATATATATATATATATATATATATATATACACAATGTCTATATATATACATTTTTTTTTTCAATAGAAATATTGAATGAGTTACACTATCATGATTAGTTCATAATGTCCATAATTCTGGAAATTTCAAAAATTTTCTTCACATGTTTTATTGAAAAACTTAACACCACAGCTTTATCTAAAATATATTATTAATTAGGATTCTGAAAATCGAAACGGTCATTGAATTAGTGTAAGAATTGATGATTGAATTACGATTGAATTAGATTATTTTAAAATATTAAAAAAATAGTATATATAATCAAAGATTATAAATATAAATATAAAATTTAATAAAAAATAAGATTTGATATCATAGAAAATAAAATTCAAAATCAAAAGTTCAAAACAAAAAATATCAAATAATAAGAAAATATTATTAATCAATATAGTATTAATTTCTCTATTAAAATTGATTGATTTGTAATATTGATTTATTGATTATCTAATTATATAATAAGTAAAATAAAAAAAAATTTAAAAAAATCAAGTGCAATAGTTCAACCTATTTATTTAATATTAATTTTTGAATTTTGACAAGTTTAAATCATTTTTAGCCAATTCAATCACTCATCTATTTTAAAAGCTATTCCAAACATATTTTTAACCTTTTGTAAGTCAAACTAATTGAATCCATATATCTAATTGGTGTGAATAATAATAAACACGTGCCAACCATTAAAGAACCTCCGTAAATACAGAAGTGACTTTACTGACTCCGGTTCAGTTCTAGCGTAAATCTTGATTCGCTCACTCCTACATTAATGGCAAAAACTTAACCATTGCTTGGTTTGCAGGGAATTTGCTGAAAAACGGAGACTTTGAGGAAGGGCCATACATTTTCCCAAAGGCATCATGGGGTGTTCTAATCCCACCCAACATTGACGACTCCCACAGTCCCTTACAAGGGTGGCTAGTAGAGTCCCTGAAAGCCGTGAAATACATCGACTCAGACCACTTCTCAGTTCCGGAAGGCAAGCGAGCCATAGAACTCGTTGCAGGCAGAGAAAGCGCCATAGCCCAGATCGCAAGAACACAGGCGGGTCAGCTGTACTCCCTCACTTTCGCCGTGGGAGACGCCAACGACGCCTGCGAAGGCCTCATGACGGTGGAGGCATTCGCAGGGAGAGACACTGTAAAGGTGGCGTATCAGTCCAAGGGCAAAGGAGGGTTCGTCAGAGGGAACCTTCACTTCCGGGCTGTGTCTGCTCGTACTCGTGTCGTGTTCTTGAGCTCCTTCTACCACATGAAGACTGACGCTTCGCTTTGTGGACCTGTTGTTGATGATGTTAAGTTGTATCGTGTTCGTTATCACAGGCTTGGTTGATTGGTTGATTGGAGTCAACAGTGATGATGGCTTGCGGTTGAAGATGGGTGTGGGTTTGATTAGGTAAGAATACAGGGTATAGGTTTCTTGTAATAATTAATATGAAGGCTCAAAAGATAGGACTAATGGAAATATGATTAATAGTTTGAGTGTAATTAAATTTGTAGTACTTTTAAAAATATTAAGAAAATAAAATATATAACTAAAAATGTTAAAATGTGATACTCTAATTACATATCATAAACATAAATGTGCAAACTCAATTAAAAATAAGATGTAATATTTAATTATAATTTTTTTTTAACAAAACAACATCTTCAATGAAAATATTTACAAAAAAAAGTTAAATAACAAGAAAATATTAACAATCATCATATAATTTATGTACATCAGATCTATCAAATAAAAAATAATTTTTTTAAAAAAATTAAACCAGTTAGAACTAGGAATGTACAACGGTTCGATTCGTTTCGGTTTTGGGCTTGAATCATACCAAACTGAACCTAATTGGTTTTGTAAATGTCAGACTTAATCAATTTTAATTTTGGGTGGTTTGGTTAGATTCTTGAGCTGTTCGGTTCGGTTTCTTTTGAGTGATTTGGTTTGATTTTGGACGGTTTGATATTCTAAAAAAATTTTCTTTTAAAAGAAAAAAAAAGCTCACTTTTATCTATTTTAACATAACTCATTTTTCTTATTCAATTATATTATTTATTTTTATCTAATAAAATACAAGAGTGGAGAAGAGAATGATCTAACTCATTATTTGCTACTATATGAACACAATTGTTTATCATTGATTTGTTGTTTATATTTCTTCTTCCTTAGTTAATTTGTCTTTTATTTTAAACTGAAAGTATAAAGCAAAAAATAACTTAAATTCTATAAGTGACAATCTTGTCTCTTTGTAAACCCTCATTCACCGTTTTTGTATCAGTAGAAAGTAGAAACAAATTGTTCTATTCTGTTAGTTATTTATTTTTTATAATTAAGAGTTTGTTAAGAACTCAAATTAAAGTAGCGTTACTGGAAAGTATATCATTTTTTAAAAAACTATATATATACATATATATAATTATATAAATATAATATAATATATATAAATATTTTTTTATAATATATGGTTTAGTTCGGTTCGGTTATAACCAAACCAAACCAAATCAAAATTTTCATGATTTTTAAAATCGATTCAGATCTTCTTTAATCAATTTTTTTCAACTTGGTTTGATTCGGTCGATTCCAAGTAGTTTAGTTCGGTTTTGTACACTTCTAGTTGGACCAATAAAATTAGCTAATTTGACCAATTTTATTGGTTCAAAATTTGTCTGACTGATTTTTCATTGGGTCATTTCTTCATCATTTCAATAATTTTTTTTGGACCGATTTTCAATAAAAACGATTAAATCAGCCAGTCAAATATTGTTTTAATAACCATGATTAATATAGAAAGTGCAAATGGGGTATGAAGTATGGTTCGTACCTGTAAGAGAGATGAACTTTGTCATTGTTTTCGGATGAATCACAAATGTGAATCTCGTCTAAAAGATTACATTATTTCATGTAAGAATTCATAACACTAGTTAAATTTAAACAAGGACTTGCCCATTGTGCTAGTCCACTTTAGCCACATAAGTGAGGCATGCTAGCCCAATAATTCAACAAACCTATATATATATATATATATATATATATATATATATATATATATATATATATATATATATATATATATATATATATATATATATATATATATATGTACGTATATATATATTAGTCAAATGAGAGATTTCATTGATATGGTATCAAGGTAAGAAATGTAAAAGTTATGGAAAGATATAACAGATAACATTATTACATATTAAGTCTCTACTTCTGAAAAATATGAACACATAAAATAAGACAACACACCTTATGAGAAATCAACTTAAAGTTGTTTGTCGTTTACATCTATATGGAAGACACAAGGTTAAGGTAACATATTTATTCATTTTCTCTCATTTCTTTTGGACGGAGTTTAAAGCATCAGTTTTCAAATCTTGATCTAATAACAATAGTGCATATCTGAAAATGTAATCCACAAATTTTAAGAGATAAGAATTAGTCAGGAAATCATTTTCTATAGTGGTTGAGGATCTCTTTCACAAAGAAGGAAACTACCTCCTACAAAAAAAGAGGAAAAAAAAACTAAAACAAAAAAAAATAGTTCGAAAAAACCAAAAAATGAAACAGAAAAAGAGAGTTATTGGCATAGCAGCAGCCTCTCAATCTAAGTAAATTATCATATTGTATTTAAACACAATATGCCTTTGTCAGTAAAACAAAAAGTACTTAATATAGCAGGTATATATTATAAAAAATGAAAGAATCTTAAAATGGCATATATTAGATTGAATCTATCACTTGTTAAGACAACGAACACTAAATGTAATAAGTATATATAATAAACAAAAATAATAAGAACGCGTGATTTATGACATAGATACGACAAGCAGGAAAGAAAAAAAAGAAGATAAAAAATGATAATGTCTTATTAAATGTGAAATATCATTTTAATTTGTTAAGAAAATGTTGATGTTCTCAAATGAATATAGCACAAAACAATGGTCTTTTTTGGAAATTGATTTGCTTTAATGTTAAATTTATCAATTTTCAATATTAGTTGTCATCGTGAATCAAATAGTTGATAATAAATCACTCACAAAAATTTTATAACCAATTGTTTGGTAACAATTAGATGATCCCGTAATTGAGCGAATTAATTTTTCTTTTCATGGATTATGTGTCAGACTGACTACTATAGCCATCTCCGTTCCAATAACTCCAAAAGCCCAAACTATTGACTGAAAATTGGATGGTTTTGGAAAGAATGCTAATATAAACTTCCTTTTATTTTTTCTATAAAAATTTCATTAAAAATAGAATGTGTATAATTTTTTTTGGAAAAGTAACCATACAACGATGAATTATAAAAAAAAAATATTTTAAAGATTATTGTAATACCCATGAAAAATAAAATATAAATATTTGTTTACAAACTACGGTTACTATTTTACAAACTACTGTTACTATTTCAGTATAAAGTACTATTCACCTGTATAATATTATTTATGTATACGATACTATTCACTTATACAATTGAAATATCAAGTACTAAATGTGGTTTGGTCATAAGAGAAAACTAGAAAGAAGTTCGTGGAAGAAAATGATGTTTTATGTGTAAAAATACCCTCAGGGACTAAAGTGAAAGGACTGAATTGAAAAGAAACTTAAAGGTTTAGGTGAAATGATAGTTTTCCCCTTAAGTTTTCAAGCAACCATAGTAACCATAAAAGATTAATGTGGATTATTTTATTAGAAATGTCATTTTCATAAATAGTAAATTGAATATTTTATTAGCACATAGTATCAAATAGTACTTTTGACTTTTCCTATAAATAGGCTCTTCCATTTTACTTATAAACTCACACCTTCAACTTCTCTTCTTCTTTCCTTAAGTTTCTCTTACTCCAATGCTAGGCCTCTGAGATTTTGGGCCTTTTCTTTTCAGCTTAGATAACGATACTGTCACGACCCGTTTTCTGGGCACATGACCGGCACAATGATGAATCTCTCATCACTGTAAGCCTTCCGATAAATATATCAAATTTTCTTATCTGAAAATCATAGATTATCAATTTAAAATACATTATTATACTGACATACAAGCCAAATGTCGAACCCCTGAACTAGATGTCCTAGACGATTACAGAGCAACATAATCTATAACAGAAGAGAGGTCTACCCGACAACGGGAAGGTACAAAGTGATCTACTCCTCTAGCAGATATTCTTCGATGGCAACCTGGTCTGAACAAAAAGGTTGTACAAACAATGTGAGCTTTTAAACTCAATGAGCGAATCGGCCTCGCATTAATAAAATTCAAATACATTACCAGTCATGCAAGCATATCCAAAGGCTCATACTCAACCAATAGACAGAAGATAAAAATTTATCCAATTCAACAAACGTTACTAGTACTCGTCAATGGCAATATATCCCGGAGAGCGCACACAGGCCGGCTCACCAATTATGTATATTTCTGCCATGACGCACAACATCATCCTCTTACATACAAGATAAAAATTCATCCAATTCAACAAACGTTACTAATACTCGTCAATGGCAATATATCCCGGAGAGCGCACACAGGCCGGCTCACCAATTATGTATATTTCCGCCATGACGCACAACCTCATCCTCTTAGCTAGGGCGCCTCACGGATTTATCACCAATCCGGGCTATATCCCTACTGAGGGAATCGTTGTCTCCACACTCATTGGTCAAGACACCCTGTCAACCGGGTTTTCCGCCTTGCCGTGAGAGGGGGTACTGTCCCGCTCAATCACAATCAATAGCATTTCATATCATAATCAGAAGCTCAATATAATATTCATCCATATAACAGGTATAGTAGATAACTATATTATAGCTTTATAAACCACAATTCAAGAGATTCAATCTTCACATCATCATGAGATACTTGCTTTTTCTTATCCATACTTCTGGATTAATTATCTCATTATATTCGCCATTCTGAATTCAATTTTCCCCTATGAATCTTGGGAGTGTCCTACGACATACTTTTTATCACCAGTAAAGCTAAAACTCTATTAAAACGGGGTCGTTTCACTCACCTGGATTCCGTACGAACATCGCTTCTCTAAGTCATTACAGACAAGAGTTCTCAGGTGAATTTCGGTGTTCTGCTACGGAGATTTTCATGAAAGATTAGAGAAAATACGTCAGGATTGTTTTCGTACAGATACTGTTCATATGTACGGTTACTGTTCATATATATATGATTACTATTCATACGGTCACTATTCATACATACGGTCACTATTTATACGTACGGTCACTATTCATACCAGAAATAGAGAATACAATCTGTAAAAGAGTACACCAGGTAAATTCCCAGGAAAGAGTGGAGGGTCACACTGGACACACTTAAAAACCAGGTCTTTCCTTAGCCAGAACTTTCCTAGACATGTATTCTTCACAGTTTACATTCTATTTTGGTAATCAGAGAATCAAAATAACATATAAACAGCTAAGGACAGTTTTTCTGATGTGGAAGATCAGCCAAGGCCGCAACCACAGAGCATACTTAAGAAATTAACTTCTAAAATTTGAAAGACATAGAAAGGGCATAGTATCCTTACCTAAGTTGAAAAGGAAAGGCCCAAAATCTCAGAGGCCTAGCTTTGGAGTAAGAGAAACTTAAGGAGAGAAGAAGAGAAGTTGAAGGTGTGAGTTTAGAAGTGAAATGGAAGGGCCTATTTATAGCAAAAGTCAAGGGTACTATTTGATACTATGCGCTAATAAAATATTCAATTTACTATTTATGAAAATGACATTTCTAATAATGCAGTTACTGTGCACCTCACGATGGAAAATTTTTCTGTTATTACTATTGGAAACTTAAAAGGAAAAAATATCCTTTCACCTTAAACCTTTAAGTTTCTTTTCAATTCAGTCCTTTCACTTTAGTCCCTAAGGGTATTTTCACACATAAAACGTCAGTTTCTCCTACGAACTTCTTTCTAGTTTTCTCTTATGACCAAACAACATCTAGTACTTGACATTTCGATTGTATAAATGAACAGTATCATATACGTAAATAGTATTATACAGGTGAATACTTTTGCCTGTGAACTCTAAACCGCATTATCAATAATTTGCATAAGACTTTTGCCTTTTCTAGACAGCAAGTAATCTCTTCCTCATCAGTTTAATCTTCTCCACAACCTTTTGTACCATAAAGTGTCTCATCCTCATAACCTTTACCAAACTCAAACCACCTAATCAGAGACGAACTCTGTCTCTATGTAAAACCTCAAATAGGTGTCATCTCAAAAGTGGCACGTGGTCTTTCCAGTTCACATTGAATATCAGAACACATGTTTCCACACACATAGCTTATAACTTTTACGAATACAAGCACCCTACCCGAAGGCATCATTTTGGCCATAAGCAATACTCTTGCCCGAAGGCGATCCTTCTACCTTAAGGCGATACTCTCAGCTGAAGGCGTTATATAAAATGAAATCATTACATAAATCTCTAGGAAGAACAATCCTAGAAAATATGATAAGTAAATAACATACTTCTTACGCATAATTATATATATGAAAATTCCTCTCACCTCAATGACTCATATAGAGTCGCATCCCTTCAATGATTGAGGCAAACCCATAGTTCTATAGGTTCATAAAATACTTATTCAGCATTCCTCCATAGCTCAGAAGTGCAATAAAATATCATTTTAGTAACTCTGCTCAGTCAAAAAGATATTACTATACTATGCTTTAGAATCAAGTATGAAATATAACAAGTCCAATATCTTCTCATTCCTCAAGTTCTTTCAGTAAAATGAATCACTTCAACAAAGAAGATCTAGATACTAACTTAAATTTTATTTTTAGTACATAGATAATTTTAATACGTGAAGCTTACACCAAATGTAGCTTTAGGTACAAACAAAAGAAAAATAAATTAAGGACGAGGAGGCTTTTGAAATGTAAAAGGTGCTCCAGGTCTAGAAGAGGAAGGTGCTTCAGACCTTAAGGAGGAAGCTAATCGTTGCAGCCTAGAAAGAGTTTCTGGAGGAAGCGCCTGAGAAATTTGGCGAAGAGCATAAGTCACTCCGTTCATACAGTCAATACACCTTGCTTGTTGGTCACGAAAATTTTGAGTTGCAAACATTGAATGTCTATCAACTCGATTAGCCAGTTCCCCGAAACGACGGTTTATCAGTTTCTCTTGGTTTTCAAAGAGACGACTTATTAGTCGCTTCTGGTCCTCTATCTTGTATTCCAGGCTCTCTATCTTACGTTCTAGGAATGCAAGCTTATTTTCTGAGGATGTTGCAGTACTGTCCTCCTCCAACTCTATTACATCCCTCTTTCTCTTCTTAATTTCTGGTGACCTGTCTACAGGTCTCTTCCCTTTGTTGTTTCCGAGACTTAGATTTAAATCAAGCTCTACATTGCCAGTCTCAAAATTCAAGTTGAAAGACTTATTATCGGCCATTGCTCTAGGGATCTCAGAAATAACTTCGAATGAGAAAGGAATGGAGATTGAGAAATAGGTATGTAATGAAAGAAGTAGGTTTGCTTGGTGCGATGAGTAGGGTAACGGGCATACAAGATTTATAGACAACCCGAAGCCCCTGGAGCTAAAGCCACCACAACCTACACGCCGCTTGCTATAAGGTTTACAGATCACATACGTCGCAATGCCAGCAATTAATGTCGGACATGCAAGTAAATAGTAAATATAATTTAATGCAATTAACATAAGTCAAAGATTTCCTCAAAAAAAAATTTCGGCTAATCTTGACCTTTCGCAAAGTTCTGACTAACTACGCTCTTTAGTCTGAGATTTTCTCCCTCTAAACTTGTTTTATTCTGTAATCCTATATCACGATGTCCCTCTATGATTAGGTCGCCTCATATTGGCCGTATCTTAGATTCTAATCGGTGTCTTTACTCTAGACTTACACATAATATATGTATATCAATATATATATTTTAAAACAAAGTTAACTGCTTACGGTCACATGCCTTAAGCATTATCATGATGTAAGGAAATCACTGCCTTTCATTTGCCCACGAGAGCATTATATGTAAGTATATGTAACCATGAAGATATATCATCATCTACACATTTTATTCTATCCAAGTCATTTTGATTTCACATCTCTATGAGTATATGTAGGATCATCACATATTCTCCTTGATCGTAGCCTTCACTCATTATGCATGAATAACATACATAAATGTAATTACAACATGATTCAATCAATTATGTATGAAGGCTCTTAAGAACAACACAATAAAACAGAGAAATGCATTTCAGTTCATCATAAAAGCATCTAAGGCAATCTTTAATGGCTATATCGTCAACTTCTTTGAATTTCGAAAAATGCCAACGGGAGAAATGGGAAAACCAAGTAAAATCGGCCGCAAATCCACCGAATACTGACTTTCGTGGTTTTGGCATTAATGCAACGCGCTATCGGCGTGCACGCCTACCCTAGACTTCTGGCTTCCAGCTTGCAGAAATCCATAGGTTGATCGTGTAGGGGTGCGGTGAAGAGATATCTTCTTTGTCTCTTAGTCCAAATTTTTTCTCTATAAAAACCTTCTCAGCGTTCTCAGTTACCACACCACAAAGAGTAATAATCTCTGAGCCTACAATCCCCCAGTATTCCTCTCGCCTCATACTCTTACAAAAATTTCTAAATTTTTCCAAATCATGTCCGCAAGGAAGTACATTGATCTCACAGTAGAGGCTAAGGAAGAAGAGCTCGACTTAAACTTAAGTCTGGGCAAAGACAAGGACAAAAGACCTTTTGAGGGGTCTCCAGAGAAACAGAAGGAGAAGAAAATGAAGAAGATCGAGGAAGCTGAGGAGACTAGCACGGGCCATACCTCGGAGGACAAAATCGCCTGTCTAGAGCAGGAGGTGAAAAATCTGAAAAAGATGATAGGAGACCTGGAGAAGTTAACTAAACGCAATCATGCAGAAATGACTTCAAGAATAGACAGGTTCTTCTATTGGTCTACCCAGTGCTTCTGCAATCAACAACAAAGAAGTGTTGATTGTATGAATGGGATTTACACTACCCTCCGCGACATTGCTATGTCCCTTGCTCCAAGGAATGGTCGAGGGGTGATGATACAATACAACCCTCCTAATCCAAGACCACCTCGCTTTTAGATTACTCATGCATGAGTAAACTTCTTCTTTTTTGCAATGTAATCCTTCAGTTTTTTTGTTTTTAATGCGAGTGGTTTCTTTTATTGGCTGGTACCCTAACATAAAATAGCTACACAAATTCAATCATGAATTCAGCTTATAAAATCCACCATATAAAAATTTGATCCAACAACAACGGAATCAAAACAAGTAATAACCTTTCCTTTACTAAGTTCAAAAGTGTGGCCACATCTGTCTAAAACTAAAACTGAGAACATAATTCCTAAGAAGAGATAAGTCTCGGAGGGAAAGGAAATGGAAACATCCTACAGGACCTTCAGTAGAGCCGTCTCTCTATAATTATGCCCGGGTTCACAACGATAGAGGAGGTCCCACTAAGGTTACCTTGCTCTGTAATCACTAGGAGACCTAACAACCATTGCTCTGATACCAACTTTGTCACGACCCGTTTTCTGGGCACATGACCGGCACAATGATGAATCTCTCATCACTGTAAGCCTTCCGATAAATATATCAAATTTTCTTATCTGAAAATCATAGATTATCAATTTAAAATACATTATTATACTGACATACAAGCCAAATGTCGAACCCCTAAACTAGATGTCCTAGACGATTACAGAGCAACATAATCTATAACAGAAGAGAGGTCTACCCGACAACGGGAAGGTACAAAGTGATCTACTCCTCTAGCAGATATTCTTCGATGGCAACCTGGTCTGAACAAAAAGGTTGTACAAACAATGTGAGCTTTTAAACTCAATGAGCGAATCGGCCTCGCATTAATAAAATTCAAATACATTACCAGTCATGCAAGCATATCCAAAGGCTCATACTCAACCAATAGACAGAAGATAAAAATTTATCCAATTCAACAAACGTTACTAGTACTCGTCAATGGCAATATATCCCGGAGAGCGCACACAGGCCGGCTCACCAATTATGTATATTTCCGCCATGACGCACAACCTCATCCTCTTAGCTAGGGCGCCTCACGGATTTATCACCAATCCGGGCTATATCCCTACTGAGGGAATCGTTGTCTCCACACTCATTGGTCAAGACACCCTGAGAGGGGGTACTGTCCCGCTCAATCACAATCAATAGCATTTCATATCATAATCAGAAGCTCAATATAATATTCATCCATATAACAGGTATAGTAGATAACTATATTATAGCTTTATAAACCACAATTCAAGAGATTCAATCTTCACATCATCATGAGATACTTGCTTTTTCTTATCCATACTTCTGGATTAATTATCTCATTATATTCGCCATTCTGAATTCAATTTTCCCCTATGAATCTTGGGAGTGTCCTACGACATACTTTTTATCACCAGTAATGCTAAAACTCTATTAAAACGGGGTCGTTTCACTCACCTGGATTCCGTACGAACATCGCTTCTCTAAGTCATTACAGACAAGAGTTCTCAGGTGAATTTCGGTGTTCTGCTACGGAGATTTTCATGAAAGATTAGAGAAAATACGTCAGGATTGTTTTCGTACAGATACTGTTCATATGTACGGTTACTGTTCATATATATGATTACTATTCATACGGTCACTATTCATACATACGGTCACTATTTATACGTACGGTCACTATTCATACCAGAAATAGAGAATACAATCTGTAAAAGAGTACACCAGGTAAATTCCCAGGAAAGAGTGGAGGGTCACACTGGACACACTTAAAAACCAGGTCTTTCCTTAGCCAGAACTTTCCTAGACATGTATTCTTCACAGTTTACATTCTATTTCGGTAATCAGAGAATCAAAATAACATATAAAAAGCTAAGGACAGTTTTTCTGATGTGGAAGATCAGCCAAGGCCGCAACCACAGAGCATACTTAAGAAATTAACTTCTAAAATTTGAAAGACATAGAAAGGGCATAGTATCCTTACCTAAGTTGAAAAGGAAAGGCCCAAAATCTCAGAGGCCTAGCTTTGGAGTAAGAGAAACTTAAGGAGAGAAGAAGAGAAGTTGAAGGTGTGAGTTTAGAAGTGAAATGGAAGGGCCTATTTATAGCAAAAGTCAAGGGTACTATTTGACACTATGCGCTAATAAAATATTCAATTTACTATTTATGAAAATGACATTTCTAATAATGCAGTCACGATGGAAAATTTTTCTGTTATTACTATTGGAAACTTAAAAGGAAAAAATATCCTTTCACCTTAAACCTTTAAGTTTTTTTTCAATTCAGTCCTTTCACTTTAGTCCCTAAGGGTATTTTCACACATAAAACGTCAGTTTCTCCTACGAACTTCTTTCTAGTTTTCTCTTATGACCAAACAACATCTAGTACTTGACATTTCGATTGTATAAATGAACAGTATCATATACGTAAATAGTATTATACAGGTGAATAGTACCGTATACTGAAATAGTAACAGTAGTTTGTAAACAAATATTTATATTTTATTTTTCTTGGGTATTACAGATACTATGCCCTTTCTATGTCTTTTAAATTTTAGAAGTTATTTTCTTAAGTATGCTCTGTGGTTGCGGCTTTGGCTGATCTTCCACATCAGAAAAAACTGTCCTTAGCTGCTTACATATTATTTTGATTCTCTGATTACTGAAATAAGATGTAAACTGTGAAAAATACATGTCTAGGAAAGTTTTGGCTAAGGAAAGACCTGGTTTTTAAGTGTGTCCATTGTGACCCTCCACTCTTTCCTGGGAACTTACCTGGTGTACTCTTTTACAGATTGTATTCTCTATTTCTGGTATAAACAGTCTCCGTATGTACGAATAGTATCTGTATATATAAATAGTATCCGTATATATAAATAGTGACCATATATATGAATAGTGACCGTATGTATAAATAGTAACTATATATATGAATAGTGACGTATGTATGAATAGTAACTGTATGTATGAACAATGTCTGTATGAAAACAATCCTAACTTGTTTTCTCTAATCTTTCATGAAAATCTCTGTAGTGGAATACTGAAATTCATCTTTGTACTCTTGTCCGTAACGACTTAGAAAAGTGATACTCGTACGGAATTCAGGTGAGTGAAACGACCCCGTTTTAATAGAGTTTTAGCATTATTGGTGATAAAAAGTATGTCGTAGGACACTCCCAAGATTCATAGGGGGAAATTGGATTCAGAATGACGAATCTAATGAGATAATTAATCCATAAGTATGGATAAAATGAAATAAGTATCTTATGATGATATGAAGTTTGAATGTTTTTAAAAATAGATTAATTGTTATCTTGATTTGTGGTTTATAAATCTATAATATAGTTATATACTATACCTGTTGTATGGATGAATATTATATTGAGCTTCTGATTATGATATGAAATGTTATTGATTGTGATTGAGCGGGACAGTACCCCCTCTCACGGCAAGGCGAAAAACCCGGTTGACAGGGTGTCTTGACCAATGAGTGTGGAGACAACGATTCCCTCAGTAGGGATATAGCCCGGATTGGTGATAAATCCGTGAGGCGCCCTAGCTAAGAGGATGAGGTTGTGCGTCATGGCGGAAATATACAAAATTGGTGAGCTGGCCTGTGTGCGCTCTCCGGGATATATTGCCATTGATGAGTACTAGTAACGTTTGTTGAATTGGTTGTGCGTCATGGCGGAAATATACAGAATTGGTGAGCTGGCCTGTGTGCGCTCTCCGGGATATATTGCCATTGACGAGTACTAGTAACGTTTGTTGAATTGGATGAATTTTTATCTTCTTGTATGTAATTTCTAACTATGTCTATTGGTTGAGTATGAGCCTTCGGGTATGCTTGCATGACTGGTAATGTATTTGAATTTTATTAACGCGAGGCCGATTGGCTCACGGAATTTAAAAGCTCACACTCTCTGTACAACCTTTTTGTTCAGATCAGGTTGTCGATGAAGAATATCCGCTAGAAGAGTAGATCACTTTGGACCCTTCCGCTATCGGGTAAGCCCCTCTATTGTTGTAGATTATGTTGCTCTGTAATCGTTTAGGACATCTAGGTCAAGGGTTTGGTATTTGGCTTGTATTTCATTACAATAAATGTATTTTATGTTGAGGATCTATTATTATATGCAAATAATCTCTATAAATTTCAAATAAGAAAATTTAATATATTTTCTCCAGCAATGGTTATTTTGAGAATATAGAGATAATGATTAATAATCTAACTCATGGGTAGAATTTATCGAAAGGCTTACAGTGATGGGATATTCATCATTGTGCCGGTCATGTGCCTAGAAAACGGGTCGTGACAATTATACACTTATCTGATTTTCATTAAAAAATTATAATTAAAAAAACTTGCTAGAAAATATATAAAAAGTTATATTTAATTTTTTTTTTGAAATAGGGTGAACATAGGAAATATTAATTTTATTATTTTTATTATCATATAAAAATAAAAAATTATTATCTTGTATTGTATAAAGTTAGTTGATTTGATAAAAAAACATATATCAAAATGTTAAACAAAATTGGTATAACATTATTGAACCAAATTTGATAATTTGTTAAAGAAAACATTGTTGCGCTCAAAGCACAACACAATTTCCATCCCAATAACTCCAAAAGCCCAAAACTGTTCGCTGAAAATTGGATTGGATGGTTTCAGAAATGAGGTGAGGAAAAAAAAATCAGTTCAGTTAGGTTTTTTTAATCTTAATTCTTTTAGTTTAAAGGTGTATTGTCTCTATTAGGATTTAAATTTTTTTTAGAATGCATTTTTTTAATTTTATGTACTTATTATTCTATGAATTCAAGTTCAATTTATAATTTTTTTATCTTGATGTTATGTATAATTTCATGTAACCTAAACTTAATTCATTTGTTTAAAAAAAAAAAGAAATGAGGTGAAAATAAATTGAAAAGAAAGTTTTTATAACATAAATTAAAATGTCAAAAAAATTGAGTATAATATTTAAAATTTTAAAAAGTTATTAAATATAATTTACTCATCAGAGATTAATATAATTTATCAAAAAACTACCTGTATTTCTTATATTTACATAATATTTCAGTTTTGATTATTGACTAACTTAATATAACAAAGTCAAACATATAAATAGAATAAAATCATTATTTCATTATTGACTATATATGTATTAAAAATGATCTACTTTTACTTTTTCCTAAGAGCTCAGGACATGTGTAGTCAACCTTTTACATCAATCTGACCCTACACTTGTGCAAAATTGCTCTTGCAATAGAAGTGTTTTGTTGATTTTAGGATAAACGACTCTAATTTTTTTAATTTTTTTTAATTTCAAATTTTTTTTAAAAATCTTATTTTGTCGATTATCAATCTTAGACAGTAATTCTCTTGAATTTTTTTTTTCTAAACTCTTGTTTCACACGTGTGTCAACCTTTCACATGTGTCAAGTCAATCTAGTGATAATTTGTTTTTTGGGAAGAAAAGTCTCCTATTTCGATTATCAGATTTGTTATGAATTTATCATCTAGGATTTTAATTTTTTTTAAAAAAATCTTAGACTATAGATTATCAATTATGATGATCGCCGATCGACGGTTCAGATTAGACGGAAGCGGAACAAGAGGCTCCTAAGTAAAAGGAGCAAATTCGCTCCACTCTCTGCTACCCTTCCGACGGCTTCCAGGGAGCTTCTGCATCTTCATAGCCACCATTTTCCTCCAAAAAGTTCTCTCTCACTTCCCCAATTCTGACCTCCGTTCGATCTCCGTCTTCAACCCTCAACACCCAACGAAGGGCGCGACCTGAGATCCACAAAACCATTAGCCAGGGTTCTTCAACCACAGCAACCATACCATGTGGCGGAGACTCGTCTCTTCTCACCTCAAATCCCTCGCCCCTCTCGCTGCCTCTCCCGCCCGATCCGCTCCCTTCGCTCCCCGATTCACCGCCGAAACTCCTTCCTGTGTCTCTCCATCGTCGTATTTGCTCCGCCGCCACTTCAGCGTGGACTCTGGTATTCTCTCCCTTCATTTTTTTTTTTCATAATTGTGTCTTTCTGCATTTGATACGGGTGATTCTTTATTAAGTTAATGTTATGCGGTTTGATTTATAGGGGATAATGCGGTGAAAAAGAAGGTTGAGGATGTAATGCCGATTGCTACTGGGCATGAGCGCGAGGAGCTTGAGGCTGAGCTTCAGGTGACGCTCTTCTTGTCCCTTTTCCATTGTTTCTAATGAAATTGAGATCTGTTTACGCTTTTCTGGCTGGGTGCTCAGAAAATGGGGTCAAATTTGGGTTATGACTTGTAGTTAGTGGTTACGCTGGGTGGTTTTCTGTGCCTGGATTTATTAGGGTCAAATTGAGATATTACATCGTGTCATCTTCCTTGTAAATCCGGTGACCGGTTTTGCAGTATAGTAGGTACATTTTGAATTTGAACCTTTGAAGGATGATTCTCACCTTTTTATCTGCTTTCTTTGTTTAGGGAAAGAACATTCTTGATATTAACTATCCTGAAGGTCCTTTCGGCACGAAGGTCAGTTTATTATCAGAATTTTATATTGAAGAGCTAATTCTGGTTTTATAGTTGCGTATTGGCACTGACTTAGTATCCAAAAGAAGATATTGAGACGAAAACAAAATAATAGAATCTTATAACATTATGTACTATAATTGAAAATTGAACACTCATTATTTCTTATACATATATATTTTTAAATTAGTGAATAAAGTTTTCAATATATCTTTCATGGTAGTTTCTTTTTTCCTGAGAGTGTCTATAACCGCATCTTGGACAATGCTTGTAATGTTAGTATGATCATACCTTTCTAATGGGATGCATAACATTCTTTAAAAAAAAATAAAGCCTGTTATTGTCATGGTTATAAAATTAACCATGCGTAATACATTGACTGATTCTTTCTCAATAGTTATCTAAGAATGTCACTCTTGAAGCCTGTATTGTACCTTCTTCACTTAAGAGAATCCTGTATCATGGTATTTTAATTTTTTTATCCATCCAAATTTAGATGCTCTTAATTGGAATTTTAAAATGCCAACATATACATTATTTTATCAATGTATGCAGTAATTTGTTTTTAATAATATATGCTTAATTTACACAATGGCTACAACCCCGCCCTTGAACCATCTATTCATATGTATTTACAGCATGTTTGGTAGGAATGATGTATTAGGTAATGTAATATGAGAAAGAGTAAAGAAAAAAGAGAGTTCTCAATTTGCAGCATAGTTTGAGAAGGGAAAATTTATTTTCACCCAATCTTATTAAGGGATTTGTTCCTCTACGTTAATTGGCATACTTATGTTTTATATCTTTTCCTTTTTCATGCTTTTTGAAGAGACTCCATTGTAAGATTCCTGTTTGTTTCTTCGTTGCTTATAAATGGAAATATTGCTTTCAGTTTTACATTGTCTTTAGAACTACATTTTAACCTAATAAAATGATTTGAAATATGTCTCATCAATATCTATTTTCTTCACTTGAATTGTTTCATAGGAAGCACCTGCTGTTGTCAAGTCTTACTATGACAAAAGAATAGTTGGGTGCCCAGGAGGCGAGGGCGGTGGGTGCTCCTTGCCTTTCTTTATGTCTCCTTCCACTAATTGATTAAAAATATTTGACCTAGTTATGGCATTGAGGTGAACAACTTGTTTTGGCTGCAGAAGATGAGCATGATGTTGTCTGGTTTTGGCTGGAGAAAGGCAAGCCTCATGAATGTCCAGTGTGCTCACAGTATTTTGTGGTAAGTTGGATTGACATATAATATAATTTTTACTCCTGTCCTGATTGTTTAGGATAAAGCTAAGATTTTGACACTGGAGTATGTGTAGATATTAAAGTGCCTTCTTGTTTTGCTAATTTGCTTGCACTTGGTGCACATTGAGTGTCAATGGCCACTGCTTGTCATGAACTGAATAATCTGGTTTTGCTCCCCTAAAGTTTTTAGAGAGGTTTTGAGTCTCTTTGATTAGTATCTCCTCAATCTGATTGCCATGCTTCAACTAGTCTTGAGAATTATTGCCTGACAACTCTTTGCATGGTTTTGATTCTTCCCTAAAAATTATCCTAGAGTTTGCTTCACTGTATCTTTTTTAAGCTTATCACTGTTTAATATGATTCATATTTCTACTAGAACCCTCTGACATTCTAACTTAGTTAATGTGGAAGTGAGAGACTTATCAAACTTTAAGGTAGTTTTTCTTTTAAACATTGGTTACCATTTGGAACTCATACATTGGTCCAATTTCTGGTCATCTTGGATTATGACCTTGTGAAAGCAAGAGAAAAGTAGTAGTGTAATGGATCTGATTTTAGTTTGATTCAAATCTGTCTTAGCTTAAGGCCAGCTAGAACCTAACAAACTTTTGCACGCTCATCAAGATCATTAAGCATAAACATAGTTTGAAAAATCAGAACATACCGGCTGATTCAACCAACAAATTGGTGAACTGAACATTTGTCTTGTTTGGACAACACTAGAAATCGCTAGTAAAAAATGGAGTCTGACTTGATGGTTGTGGCTTAAAACCAATTAGCAAGGAGCTGGTTGACCCAGCGCCTTTAACCACAAGGTATGATTGCTGGTTCGCAACCAACCTTGTTATAGCCCTTCCGCTCTGCCTACCTTGCTGAATCGCACGATGTGGGACTTCAGTGCTTTATATAAGAAGTTCCCACCTCCCCCTTTGAGTGGATAAGTGATGTCAGACTACATTGTTCCCCACTTCCCACCATCTTCCATTCTTCCCTTTCCTTGTTTTTCTTGCATTTCAAAAAATGAACAATATTAACCAACCTAAATTGGTTGCATGACACTCTTATATCTTCAGCTAAAGTTGCTTCTTCCATCATGGGTTCGCTGGAGCTCTGCGTGTTTCAAAAAGACTCTTAACCCTCTTCCAAAGTGCTGAGCTGCTACTATACTTAATTGCTTGATGGTTTTAAATATATATTTCTAATTATATATATATATATATTGGTGTCAAAAAAAAAAAAATTCTCCAGACCAGGCTACAAACTATTTGTCCACACACACACACACACACACACTAATATATATGTCAGAAAAATTTAATCATACGTGATTACAAAATATATATATATATATATATGTAATTACAAATATATTTGTAATTATATATATATATTTAAATATTATTAGTTCGACTACGGTTAAACTATTAACTCTTGAATCCATTAATTCTTGAATCTATGTTTTCACCAATTCAATAACTAGTTTGAATTTTAAAACCTCGAGCATAAGTTTGCAAGCTAGACTAAGCTCCTCAATCAATTAAAGTTCTACCGGAATTTGAATTCTTTCATCAGTTGCTATTGTCATCAATGCTATAATGTATCTATAAGCTGATGTCTGAGTTCTGAGACATTGTATGGTATATGCCTACACTGAATACAATTATACACATGTAATGAGGTCTTTACGGAATCCTATTCCGTTGACAAGGTAAACTTATAGCCACTCGATTTTGGTATTATGATTGCAAAGCAATTGGTGGACAATGTGACCTTGAATAGTTCAGGGCACTAGGCTGCTGATTTGTTTGATTTACCTTTCGTGTCCAATTAAAAGAACTTTTACTTGAAAAACACGTAATTATACATTCAGAATAAACATCGATAAAATTCTGCCTCCAGTTTAGTTGGATAATCTATTCAGTATTTTCAGTGGGGACTCAAACTACAGAATAAAACTAACTATTCTATTTCATATCTGAACAGCTTGAAGTGGTAGGACCTGGTGGACCACCTGATGGACATGGTGATGACGATGACGAAGATCACCATCACCATTGATTGCACCGAGAAAATTTCCTTCTGGAATAAATTCTGGAAAATGGAGACTTTGTTCATTTGTTTAGCATACGTTGAAGCCTTAGAAAATCTTGAGGCCTTTATGTTGTTTGTTTTTTATTGGTCTATACCTTGCAGTCTTGCAACTTTTGAGATAGAAAATTTCTGTGATTATTCAGACACAAGCTGGACATTTGGTGGAGCTATCAATTTCTGTTAGGTTATCTTTTGTGCGTTGCCAAATAATTGATAGCAACTCTTGTTCTCATTTTTTTTAACTGGAGCTTGTATTTATAGAACCTTCGGCTTCAGCCATTTTAATCATCAAATATCACGAAAAGAGCTGAATAGGTCATTACTATAAAAAAAATTCAGTGGTGCATAAGCACTTCATCAAGCAAATTTTCCCCTTTTATGTCGATGTAGTTTTAAACTGTTGATATATATGTACAAGTGTGTGTAATATATATATATATATATATATATATATATATATATATATATATATATATATATATATGTATATATGTATGTATGTTCACTGAATTGGGCTCTGAGAGTCTGAATAGAGCTAAACTGGACCGCAGAATCTACACATGGACCTTCAACTAAGTCAGTATTCACCAAACTAGTTCTTTTGATAATGAAATAATCACTAAATAGTTTTATTTTTACGAAAGAAAATTATCTAGACTCAATTTAAAAAAAATTGGGCATAAAAACCTGCGAACCATTTAATCTAATGAGAGATGGCAGATTGCTACCTTAGCAACATCTAGGAAATGTGAACTTTCTATGGTAAGAGAAAGTGAAGATCAAACGATATGTTTGGAAGCCTAAGGAGGTGAATATGACTCGAGCAAAATTTTGGATATAAAATAATTACAGTTCTTGTTGAAAATAAAAAATGATTACTAGAAGTTAAAAAAAAAAAAAAAGAATAGTGAGTGGAGTCCGGAAAGGAATCACTTCTTACCAAAATATTAGAGAAACAAAAATAATAAACAATTTAAATTTAACACAATAATTTTTTAGAATGTATCATCTAACTAATTTTTTACTGTTACAGTAACGTGCAATTGGCAACAGCATCTTATGTGTTTACGTGTAGTCTTTTAATGTTATTTGATTCGTTTGATCATACAACTAAGACCACGTGTCATTGTGACATAATAAAAAAAATTGCATCATACTATCCATTTTCATAATTTTTGCCCCTATCTAGGAAAAAGCATTGGTATAGGAAAAAAGGCCACCAACCTCAGACCCTTTTTCCAAAAATAGGAACAAAAATGAAAGAAAGAAAAGAATGCACTGAAAAATACTGAAATGACAACTAAATATTCTCGGGAAGGTGTTATTCCAAATTCTCTTGTCCTTTTCTGCACTCTTAAAACGCAATATGATCATAATAAAATCTATATCAAGTAATTGGAATGAGAACCGAACAGATTCAAAGAGATGAACTCTCGATGTTTCCAATAATGAAAATAAAAATATATATATGTTGTCACTTTCTTTTCATATTGAAAAAATATACATATAGAAAGACAAATAGGCAAAGAGACAAAGGAAATTTTGGAGAAAAAGCTTTACCAACCAATATTCCTTGAAGATGTTTAATTAATTTGCCTTGTCATATATATACACGTATATTTTTCACATTCAAACTACCACTATATTACAACCTTTCTTTTTCTTGTGTCATAATCAAAATCACTTTACAACCTGATGCAAGTGAAGCTGAATTCTTATTTTGTATTCAACTGAAGGCCTTTTAATTAACGGCGGGGAATGAGTTTGCTTTATTCTCTTTTTGTTAGTTAATTAGTAAGCTATATTGTACTAAAGCTTTAGCAAAATGTTTATAGACTCGGTTTGGTTTGAGTTTTAACTAAGCAAAATGAATTTATTGGTTTTTAATTTTTGAATAGTTTGATTTGATTTTAAGTAACTTTATTTATAATAATTTTTAATTTTTAATTTTTTATGTCAACAAAATCTAAGATAAAAATTGAAAAAAAAAAAAAGAGATCACATTAGTTAAAATAATCTCTCATTATTAAAAAAAGACAATAACTCTTTAGTTTTTACCTAATCTTATAACATAACATCATAACATTAGGCTCCATCTTTTGACAAAAGCCCATGTATAATTATATATATATATATATATATATATATATAACATTGGCCTTTATGAAAGTCGAGAGCGGAGAAGAAAAAATGTCAAAGTAGAATATTCTAACTGTCTATATTGATAGGAAATAAAAAAATGATATATTTGATTTTTTAACTTTGCATATACAAATATAATATTATATATATATATAATTTTTATATATAAAAATTAAAACAACTAAATTAAATTAATTAAAATTTATATTTTAAAAATCAATTTTGACTTTTTTTTTCAATTTTGATCAGTTTGAATTAATTTGATTCGGCTTGGTGAATTTGGTTTGACTTTGAACACCCCTAAGTTAAAACAGTATAGAATTTTGATAGTTATGATTTGATCCATTCTATGGCTTTTTTTACTCTTTTTTTTCTCTCTCTATGTCTTGTACTTCCTTTGTAGCCCAAAAAAAAACTTAGGTATAAGTCCTTATCTATTTACTATTAATTCTCCAATTAGAGCACATATTCTACTTTTAATAGATAACTTAATAGCAAAGATACAAAGAATATTATAATAAGTCGTCTTTCTTTAAAATTTAGCTAAATTATATTTGACACATTTTGTTTTAACAATTGTTATTGAATGTTTCAAATATTTAATATGTATTGTAAAATTCCTCTGAATATGTTTTTTAATAGTGAAATTAACTTTTTAAACAATATTACTTCTAATAATTTACAAAAACATTAATAAATAAACTATTTAACTGCTTTTATTGTTATATCAAAAATAAATATATAGTCTCAAGGTGCATCATACCATGTAAAAAGTTAGCTTCTTCAAAATTAAAAAAAAAAAACAAACTAGAAGTGAAATTCTTATAATATATGTCAAATGTCATATCATATTATTCACTACTTTAATTTAGTGGATTTGATTTGATTTGGTTTGATTTAGTTTTAAATTAGTAACTTACTCTATATCATATCAAGTGAGTGGAGTAATTTAATATGAAAGGTGAGAAGAAAAAATTATCATTGTTAAATTATAAATTAATTATTCATATTGATGAATCAAATGCATAATAATATTTTTCTTATTTTTGCACTAATAATTTATGCATAAATTTAAAGTGACATATATATATATATATATATATATATATATATATATAGATTAGTGCATAATGAAGTTTGAATTTAGTGTTTAAGTTAAATGATGGGTTCAATCTTTTGTTTCTGGTTTCTCTGGACTTGTTTGCAATTATAGGTCCACCTTAACATGAGGACAATTTTGAAACTTTTTGTAGTAATTACATCCTCTTTTTTCCTAAGTAGCTGAAGTAATAATGATTGGGTGATTTTATTTTGCTTTTTTCCTCTTAAAAAAGGTTTGTTTTATTGGCGTATTCATGAAACTCAATCATTGATGTCGATTAACATAATACGCAACTTAAAGATTAACGCAAAACATTTCAACAAACTTATGTCATCAAGAATGATTTAAAGCATAAATGCTCAAACATAAAAATAAATAAATAAAAGATAATATATTGTTTCTCTTTTCAACTAGAATTGTTCGAACAGAACAACATGACCTATTTAGGTTAACCTATTTTAAATTAATCCCGAAATGGGATTAAGTTGGATGGCGTTCATTTTTTACGAACCAACATTTTATTGGCTTTTTTTTTGAATAAAAAAAATAAATAGTAGTCCATTTGCTTTAAAATGAAAAGCAAAAAAAATTTGAAAATTTGAAGCTTAAAATTGAATTATTATTTTTTTATTGTTATAGTTTCTCATTAATTAAAATCAAATGATTATATAAATTTGATATAAAATTATCTTCAAATGATGTATCTTACTTTCTTTATATTATTCTATCTGACATATATTATTAATATTAGATAAGGAGTTACTCGCAGGTTACGCAAGTTGAGTCAATTAGACCTGATTCTAAACAGCCCTTTAGACGGGGACGGGTTGTGCCTGTTTTCCCAGTTGCATTCTTAACAATGTAACACTTTGTTTTTCATACCAAAAAGAAAAGTAAACATTTTTTGTAATTTTTGCTTATTATAATGATTTTTACAACTTGAAACTAAAAAAATTATTCTAAATTTGAAAATAGTCAAAATGGTTAATAGTTTTTTATTTCAAAAATTAAATGGCATATTTATAAATACTCCAAAATCAAAGAAAAATTAAGCACCAGCAATTGGTTTAATTTTTTTAATCTATTGATGGAGAATGAACTTATTGTATACCAACGGTTAATTCATTTAAAATTTAATGGCTTTCGTTGCTAGGAATTATTCATCTTTAACTTATTGTAATTATAATATAAATATTTTTATTTTATTGTCAATTTTTTTTTAAAAAAATGTCTTTTCAATGTGACTAAAACTTACTTAGGTATGTGTCCCATCAAATTATGATCTCAATTTTTTGTTTTAAAGTCCTCACTTGTTTTAATGAGTTGATTATTTAATTGATCCAAAACTGCTAATTAATCATAATTAATTATGAGTGACATAAAGGAGAAGCTAGAAACACACATGTTGTGGTTCACAAATGTCTACTCAATAGATGAGTATTAGCTTCTTGGCCTAATTGATACCAATAAGTTTAATATTTAAGTTAAAAATAAAAAATTAAATTATACTAATAATTCTTAAAGATGAGTTAAATAGCACTTGTTACTCTTTTAACTTTATTAATTAAAATTAACTGTATTTTTTAATAACAAAATTACTTAATAATTATTATTGTTATATTAAAAAAAGTAATAGTTTTATATTATATATTATCATTAATTTAACTATTTTTACTCTCATATTAAAAATTAAATTACAATATCATATTACGCAAAAATTAATTGATTTACCAGAAAGTAAAAGAAATGAAAGGTTTATGCAACGTGAATCAAAAGTCAAGGGAGTTGAATATAATATTTAAAATTAAGGAGTAATAGGTATAATTTAACCAAACCTCATAAATTTATCCTAAGAGTAAATATACAAAAAAAAAACTCCTTAGAATATATACTTTTCATTGTTTATTTTTTTTAATTAAACAACAAATAAGTTAGTTTGTATAAGTTATGAATTTAATATAAATTAATTCTTAACAAATTAATAACTTTTAAAGACTAAATTATATAGAATTAAACTTTTAAAATTAAAGAACTAAATTAGTAGTAAAATTATACCAAAAAAAATCCCCTATATCTTGATGAGTTCGAATCCTCTGTTGGATTCTTTAGCATCATCTGATCAAGGACTCTCTCTTCTACTTGAATAGTGATAGAGAACCCAACATCCTATTGAGTGTATGACACTCAGTAGAAGATTCGTTTGCTGCCTTAGTTTAGAGTTTAGGGTTTTCGTTCGCTGTCTTCGTACATGGAAGTTCTGGACTTTGTGTCACACAATATTCTCTCTCCTTTTTTCATTTTCAAAATGGAATATTTTTTTTTCCCAGTGTGCATGCCAGCTTAATGCAAAAAGAGAGTTTCTAAAATATTTGAAAATGGTCATATGCAAGTTGCACTATATATTTTCATATTTTGAAATTTACAAACTTTTATTTTTTAATTAGATACTCACAATGTTCCTTTACTGTCAAGCTTTGCCTATTTAAGCAGCCAGCTTAACTAGTGTGTAATTAAAATTAATTAATTGCTCCCCCCACTTTTTAAATACTTTAATGTCTCCAATAAAAAAAAGATTGAAAGATTCTTAGACTCTTTGGTTGCAAGTCAACTATAACAACCTTTAGCTACTTTAAAAGTAGGATTTAATAATTAAAAAAAAATATGATCAGCATGTTTATATATTAATCAATTAATTAATTTGTTTTGGTTTATATATTATTCAATGTTTTAAAAATCAAACTGATCATTGAACCAACAGAGATACCAATTCAATAGTCAATAGTTAGACGATAGTCGAATAGTAGTTGAACTAGTCTATTATATAATATTTAAAAAAATATACATAATTGAAGACTATAAATATAAATTTACAAATTTAAGTAAAAGTAATATCTATTCACAATCAAAAATTTATAACAAAAATTGACCAAATAACAAAGAAATATTATTAATCAAGATAATATTCACTCCTATCAAATCTAATACCAAAATATTGACATCTCCATTAAAATTGGTTGATCTGTAGTATTATTTTTCTATTACCATTTCAATCAGTTCATTTAGCATATGTTCTTACTCGGTTCAATCGCCTATTAGTCGATTTAATCATTCACTGATTTTAGGAGTTATTCTGATTCGGTTCTTATAACAATGATATTGTTAGTGTTAGTCCCTCTAATTTATAAAATATAGAAAACATTACGCTTTTATTTTCTCAAAAATTCTAATTTTGTCCTTTTTTAATTTTTATTCAATTTTTTTTGTTTTCTATAAGTATCCTCCACAAGAGGTAATCTTATTTGAAGTACTGTCAAACATTAAGTATAGATATTTTTTTCAATAGGAATTTAAACTTAAATTTAACACCTTGTAGAAGACTAAATGTTTATATATTTATTTAAAATTTGAATTGGGATAACTTCATAAAATAAAAATAGATAATTTATTTTTAATCCACAAAATCTTAATTTTTCCTATTTGTACTCATACAATACTGTAATTTGAAGCATTTTTTTCTATTCATTGTGGGGTATTAAAGGAGTTGACAAAACCAAAAGGTTGCTTCACGTTTTCCTCATAAATCTTCTATTTTTTTAACCTAAGAGGCATATTAAATTAGATGCTTAACCATCAATTGGTCTACCAATAACAATCTGCCACATCAGCTTCTCCTCTGAAGCTTCAGTCAACCAGTATAATATTGATGCTGCTTTTGTTTTGCTAGCAAGCATTGTCTTATATGTAACTTTTTTTTTTCATTTTAATTCGATATGAATTATTAATATTTGAAAATTTATTAAAATTTGATCAATTTAATTTAAGTTAAATTAAATTTCAAAGTTATAAAACTTTTTTAGTATTAATTTTTTTATTTAAAATATTGAAACATAAAATATTATCTAATAATGGCAAAAGTAATTTTTATTTCCCTAAATGTTTACACCAAATTTTAATTTCATGCAAGATATTTTTTTATATCAGTTATATCTTACATATTTTATTTTTATTTAAAATCTACAATTTTTACTAATATTATCTATTTCACTGAAAGAAAAGTGTTGATTGGGTGATAAATAAAAAAGATAAATTTAAAATAAAAATAAAATATTTAATACATAACTGACGTAGAAAAAACATTAGAGACATAAAAATAATAAATTTGAGTTCAACATATTTTATTTTTATTTTAATTTTATTATTGTTATTTTTTACTAACCATCTAGATAGTATGTTTCATCAATAAAATATATGACATTAGTAAAAAATATATATTTAAAATAAAAATAAAATATATAAGACGTAATTAACATAAAAATAAATTAGGGATTAAATTAGAACTCAAAATAATTTTAAGAATATAAAAAAATATTTTTATGTTTAATAAAAATAAATTCCAAACAACTTCAATCAATCAGTTTTTTTTTGTCTTTTATGTAACTAAATCTTAATAATTCACATCTTTTTATGCAACTAGATATTCTTCCTAAGATATTGAAATCTCCCAAAAATCTTCACTTTAAAATGCCCATCTTTTTATAATTTTATAATTTTTTTATTCTTTAATCTTCACATTAATCTATGCTTGGATATCAATTAATTCGTACTATGAAGATTTCATCTAATAAAAAAAAAAACATAATGCTTTTTCCGAATTGCAAATAGAACCTTATGGTAATTATGGCAGTGCTTTTACATTTCAAACTCTGCATTATTAAAGCATGTGTCGTTTAAAAGAATAATTTTTTTAAAAAAAGTTAACTTATGAATCAAAGTAGTTCACTTTCCTTCAAATGGGCCTACTTCATGTTTGAGTCCTGAATATGATCATTCACTTAACCACCCAACTTTTGGGAAGAAAACAATCAGATCCAGCCATAGAATACAACAAAGAAGATAAAAAGAAAAAATTAAGAATATAATGAATTTAACGTAATTTAGTTAATGTGACTTAATAAATAATATATTTTTTTTGACAAAAGTATTTGAATTAGTACAATATGAAAGTAAAAAAAGAACATGTATATAAAAAATACATTATCACTCATTTTAGAAAAAGACACAAAACATGTTGCTTCAATTTTTCTTCTTATGCGTCACATTTTTAAATTTTTGAGTCACATCATGATCTAGTTCATCAAACATTTTAAAGCATTCAACATAATTTTTGAAGATTAATGTTGATTGGTGTATATGATTTGACACTTAGGCTGTGTTCGGCAAACAAACTTATAGCTTATAAGTGTCACGACCCGTTTTTTGGGCACATGACCGGCACAATGATGAATCTCTCATCACTGTAAGCCTTCCGATAAATATATCAAATTTTCTTATTTGAAAATCATAGAGATGATTTGCATGTAATAATAGATTATCAATATAAAATACATTATTATACTGACATACAAGCCAAATGTCGAACCCCTGATCTAGATGTCCTACACGATTACAGAGCAACATAATCTACAACAATAGAGGGGCCTACCCGATAGCGGGAGGGTCCAAAGTGACCTACTCTTCTAGCGGATATTCTTCATTGACAACCTGATCTGAACAAAAAAGGTTGTACAAACAATGTGAGCTTTTAAACTCAATGAGCGAATCGGCCTCGCGTTAATAAAATTCAAATACATCACCAGTCATGCAAGCATATCCAAAGGCTCATACTTAACCAATAGACAAAAGATAAAAATTCATCCAATTCAACAAACGTTACTAGTACTCGTCAATGGCAATATATCCCGGAGAGCGCACACGGGCCAGCTCACCAATTATGTATATTTCCACCATGACGCACAACATCATCCTCTTACATACAAGAAGATAAAAATTCATTCAATTCAACAAACGTTACTAGTACTCGTCAATGGCAATATATCCCGGAGAGCGCACACAGGCCGGCTCACCAATTATGTATATTTCCGCCATGACGCACAACCTCATCCTCTTAGCTAGGACGCCTCACTGATTTATCACCAATCCGGGCTATATCCCTACTGAGGGAATCGTTGTCTCCACACTCATTGGTCAAGACACCCTGTCAACCGAGTTTTCCGCCTTACCGTGAGAGGGGGTACTGTCCCGCTCAATCACAATCAATAACATTTCATATCATAATCAGAAGCTCAATATAATATTCATCCATATAACAGGTATACTATATAACTATATTATAGATTTATAAACCACATATCAAGATAACAATTAATCCGTTTTTGAAAACATTCAAACTTCACATCATCATAAGATACTTATTTCATTTTATCCATACTTATGGATTAATTCTCTCATTTAGATTCGTCATTCTGAATCCAATTTCCCCCTATGAATCTTGGGAGTGTCCTACGACATACTTTTTATCACCAGTAATGCTAAAACTCTATTAAAACGGGGTCGTTTCACTCACCTGGATTCCGTACGAGCATCGCTTCTCTAAGTCATTACAGACAAGAGTGCTCAGGTGAATTTCGGTGTTCTGCTACGGAGATTTTCATGAAAGATTAGAGAAAATACGTTAGGATTGTTTTCGTACAGATACTGTTCATACGCACGGTAACTGTTCATATATATGGTTACTATTTATACGTACAGTCACTATTTATATGTACAGTCACTATTCATATATACGATTATTATTCATACGATTACTATTCATACGTACGGTTACTATTTATACCAGAAATAGAGAATACAATCTGTAAAAGAGTACACCAGGTAAGTTCCCAGGAAAGAGTGGAGGGTCACACTGGACACACTTAAAAACCAGGTCTTTCCTTAGCCAGAACTTTCCTAGACATGTATTCTTCACAGTTTACATTCTATTTCGGTAATCAGAGAATCAAAATAACATATAAACAGCTAAGGACAGTTTTTCTGATGTGGAAGATCAGCCAAGGCCGCAACCACAGAGAATACTTAAGAAAATAACTTCTAAAATTTGAAAGACATAGAAAGGGCATAGTTTCCTTACCTAAACTGAAAAGGAAAGGCCCAAAATCTCAGAGGCCTAGCGTCGGAGCAAGAGAAACTTAAGGAGAGAAGAAGAGAAGTTTGAAGGTGTGAGTTTAGAAGTGAAATGAAATGGCCTATTTATAGCAAAAGTCAAAGGTACTATTTGATACTATGCGCTAATAAAATATTCAATTTACTATTTATGAAAATGACATTTCTAATAATGCAGTTACTGTACCGTACGATGGAAAGTTTTTCTGTTATTACTATTGAAAACTTAAAGGGAAAATTATCCTTTCACTTTAAACCTTTAAGTTTCATTTCAATTCAGTCCTTTCAATTTAGTTCCTGAGGGTATTTTTACACATAAAACGTCATTTTCTCCTACAAACTTCTTTCTAGTTTTCTCTTATGATCAAACCACATCTAGTACTTGACATTTCGATTGAATAAATGAACAGTATCGTATACGTAAATAGTATTATATGGGTGAATAGTACTGTATACTAAAATAGTAACTGTCACATCCCAAAAATTGAGCATGTGAAAAGATACTACTCATTTGATAAAATTCTCAAACATACGTTGTTTACATACATTTTGTAAGGTTTTACATTCAACCTTAATCATTCCACACTACAGAATTATATTCATCTGATAAGCAAATATAGACATACATAGTCTGATATTTCTATCTCATCGCAAGCCTAGGAGACCTATAGAAAGTACAGAGCATTTCTAGTATCCACATTAATAAGTACTGGTATCCCACCAGACAGAAATAGAGTGTAATCCCAAGGGGCTTCTAATCTTCCAACGGATACTCTTCTTCTTTGTTTTCTGTATCTGAAAAATAATCATAGGGAGTGTGAGTTTATTTAAAAACTCAGTAAGTAAATAACTGTATTATAGAATATCAAAAGTACAAATACCACATTTACTCATATAATTAATTGTCTTATACATCGAGTAGTATGAGACTCTAACCCTTTCAAACTCATGAATAAGATTTCTTAGATATACAACGAGTAGTATGAGACTCTAACCCTTTCAAACTCGTGAATAAGATCTCATCGCTATACACCGAGTAGTATGGGACTCTAACCCTTTCAACTCGTGTATAAGCTTTCTTAGATATACACCGAGTAGTATGGGACTTTAACCCTTTCAACTCGTGTATGGGTTTCATAGATATGCACTGAGTAGTATGGGACTTTAACCCTTTCAAACTCGTGTATTAGATCCCGTAGATCTTTACTCATTGACAAGATAGTGAGAATTTATCACATAGCACAATTGTCATGAAATAAAATAATTTCTACATACTCTTATTTCTACCGACCATCATATACTCCCATATGAAAATTGATTGCTTATTACCCAAATAATATTGTAAATGGGACTTATATTGTACTTTGACTAGTAATATCAAATTAGCTGAGCAAGGTTATTCACTCACCTTGATGTTTGTCCAAGTTTACCTTGTTCCACACTAGAATTTGTGTAGGAAAATTTCCTAGTAAAATATATTACAAGGAAACATAAGAAAGGAAACAAAATCACGAAAATACGCAAAATTTTCTGATTGCTACAGTAACGGTTCGCTACATTACCGGTTCGTTACAGTGCCGGTTCGCTACAGTACCGTTGACTGCCGACACTACAGTAACTGCTACAGTACCCCGAAGAAAATTTTCCAGATTTTTTTCCGAAATTTCTGGTCGCTACAGTAACTCGAAGAAAAATTCCAGATTTTCAGTTGCTACAGTACTTCGAATTTTGCAGAAAATCTTTCAAAAAATTCATCCTTTCCTTTCTTTTGATTCAAAACCAGAATCTCAACTCTTTTAACCGATTATAACTCAAATATAACTTCTAAAACAACTGAGATTCACGAATTATCATCAAAATCTTCAAGAACAAAACCTCCTCTAATCTTCCATATAAACTTAGATTTAAGGAAAATAATGAGATTAAAGCTTACTTTTGATCCTTACAAAGCTTTTGAACCGAACAAACAATCAAAACTCTGAAGATCAAGGAAAGGATTTGAAAAGAGGATGAAGAAAGGAGAGAAAACTTCCACTGTTCAGTTTTCAGCTTTTCCTTCTGCGTGAGAAATGAGGGGGGTACTATTGAAACTTTATATTAAATATTTCTAATGGGTTATTCAATAACCCATGGGTATCCATAACCCAACATCCAAACCCATCCAGTCAATTTACAATAAATGGACTAATTGACCATTCTAAAACCACTTTTCCATGAATTTCACCATTCTTATAATATATCCTACATTGTGCAAATATTTAGTCCAGTCATTTAACTCAATTTTCATAAATAATATTCAAAGAGAACAATTAAATATGAAAATTAAATATGACCAAAATAAATAACTAAAGTAACGTTGTAAAATTCTAAAATACTCTTAAGCGAGTTATATTCCGAAATTAACGGGTATTACAGTAACAGTAGTTTGTAAACAAATATTTATATTTTATTTTTCATGGGTATTACAATAAGTTAGCTTATAACTTATTTGACTAACTTATAAGCTCGTTAAAAATGTTTGGTAAACGAGCTTATTTTAGTAGCTTATACCTTATTCTGATGAGTAGCTTATAGCTTAAAGTTTTTTGTTCCTATTTTACCCTTACTGTAATACCCAAGAAAAATAAAATATAAATATTTGTTTACAAACTACTATTACTATTTCAGTATACGGTACTATTCACCAGTATAATACTATTTACGTATATGATACTGTTCATTTATACAATCGAAATGTCAAGTACTAGATGTTGTTTGGTCATAAGAGAAAACTAGAAAGAAGTTCGTGGGAGAAAATGACGTTTTATGTGTAAAAATACGCTCAGGGACTAAATTGAAAGGACTGATTTGAAAAGAAACTTAAAGGTTTAAGGTGAAAGGATTGTTTTCCCTTTAAGTTTTCAATAGTAATAACAGAAAAATTTTCAGCCGCTATTTGTACAGTAACTGCATTATTAGAAATGTCATTTTCATAAATAGTAAATTGAATATTTTATTAGCGCATAGTGTCAAATAGTACCCTTGACTTTTGCTATAAATAGGCTCTTCCATTTCACTTCTAAACTCACACCTTGAACTTCTCTTCTTCTCTCCTTAAATTTCTTACTCCAAAGCTAGGCATCTGAGATTTTGGGCCTTTCCTTTTCAGCTTAGGTAAGGATACTATGCTCTTTCTATGTCTTTCAAATTTTAGAAGTTAATTTCTTAAGTATGCTCTGTGGTTGCGGTTTTGGCCGATCTTCCACATCAGAAAAACTGTCCTTAGCTGTTTATATGTTATTTTGATTCTCTGATTACCGAAATAGAATGTAAACTGTGAAGAATACATGTCTAGGAAAGTTCTGGCTAAGGAAAGACCTGGTTTTTAAGTGTGTCCAGTGTGACCCTCCACTCTTTCCTGGGAACTTACCTGGTGTACTCTTTTACAGATTGTATTCTCTATTTCTGGTATGAATAGTGATCGTACGTATGAATAGTGACCGTACGTATGAATAGTGACCGTATGAATAGTAACCGTATATATGAACAGTAACCGTACATATGAACAGTATCTGTACGAAAACAATCCTGACGTATTTTCTCTAATCTTTCATGAAAATCTCCGTAGCAGAACACCGAAATTCACCTGAGAACTCTTGTCTGTAATGACTTAGAGAAGCGATGTTCGTACGGAATCCAGGTGAGTGAAACGACCCCGTTTTAATAGAGTTTTAGCATTACTGGTGATAAAAAGTACGTCGTAGGACACTCCCAAGATTCATAGGGGGAAATTGGATTCAGAATGACGAATCTAAATGAGATAATTAATCCATAAGTATGGATAAAATGAAATAAGTATCTTATGATGATGTGAAGTTTGAATGTTTTCAAAAATGGATTAATTGTTATCTTGATATGTGGTTTATCAATCCATAATATAGTTATATACTATACCTGTTATATGGATGAATATTATATTGAGCTTCTGATTATGATATGAAATGCTATTGATTGTGATTGAGCGGGACAGTACCCCCTCTCACGGCAAGGCGGAAAACCCGGTTGACAGGGTGTCTTGACCAATGAGTGTGGAGACAACGATTCCCTCAGTAGGGATATAGCCCGGATTGGTGATAAATCCGTGAGGCGCCCTAGCTAAGAGGATGAGGTTGTGCGTCATGGCGGAAATATACATAATTGGTGAGCCGGCCTGTGTGCGCTCTCCGGGATATATTGCCATTGACGAGTACTAGTAACGTTTGTTGAATTGGATGAATTTTTATCTTGGATGTAAGAGGATGATGTTGTGCGTCATGGCGGAAATATACATAATTGGTGAGCCGGCCTGTGTGCGCTCTCCGGGATATATTGTCATTGACGAGTACTAGTAACGTTTGTTGAATTGGATGAATTTTTATCTTCTGTCTATTGGTTGAGTATGAGCCTTTGGATATGCTTGCATGACTGGTAATGTATTTGAATTTTATTAATGCGAGGCCGATTCGCTCATTGAGTTTAAAAGCTCACATTGTTTGTACAACTTTTTTGTTCAGATCAGGTTGCCATCGAAGAATATCTGCTAGAGGAGTAGATCACTTTGGACCTTCCCGTTGTCGGGTAGACCTCTCTTCTGTTATAGATTATGTTGCTCTGTAATCGTCTAGGACATCTAGTTCAGGGGTTCGACATTTGGCTTGTATGTCAGTATAATAATGTATTTTAAATTGATAATCTATGATTTTCAGATAAGAAAATTTGATATATTTATCGGAAGGCTTACAGTGATGAGAGATTCATCATTGTGCCGGTCATGTGCCCAGAAAACGGGTCGTGACAAAGTTGGTATCAGAGCAAAGGTTGTTAGGTCTCCTAGTGATTACAGAGCAAGGTAACCTTAGTAGGACCTCCTCTATCGTTGTGAACCCGGGCACAACTATAGAGAGATGGCACTACTGAAGGTCCTGTAGGATGTTTTCATTTCCTTTCCCTCCGAGACTTATCTCTTCTTAGAAATTATGTTGTCAGGTTTAATTTTAGATATATGTGGCTACACTTTTGAACTTAGTAAAGGAAAGGTTATTACTTGTTTTGATTCCGTTGTTGTCGGATCAAATTTTTATATGGTGGATTTTATAAGCTGAATTCATGATTGAATTTGTGTAGCTATATTATTTTAGGGTACCAGCCAATAAAAGAAACCACTCGCATTAAAAAAAAAACTGAAGGATTACATTGCAAAAAAGAAGAAGTTTACTCATGCATGAGTAATCTAAAAGCGAGGTGGTCTTGGATTAGGAGGGTTGTATTGTATCATCACCCCTCGACCATTCCTTGGAGCAAGGGACATAGCAATGTCGCGGAGGGTAGTGTAAATTCCATTCATACAATCAACACTTCTTTGTTGTTGATTGCAGAAGCACTGGGTAGACCAATAGAAGAACCTGTCTATTCTTGAAGTCATTTCTGCATGATTGCGTTTAGTTAACTTCTCCAGGTCTCCTATCATCTTTTTCAGATTTTTCACCTCCTGCTCTAGACAGGCGATTTTGTCTTCCGAGGTATGGCCCGTGCTAGTCTCCTCAGCTTCCTCGATCTTCTTCATTTTCTTTTCCTTCTGCTTCTCTGGAGACCCCTCAAAAGGTCTTTTGCCCTTGTCTTTGCCCAGACTTAAGTTTAAGTTGAGCTCTTCTTCCTTAGCCTCTACTGTGAGATCAATGTACTTCCTTGAGGCCATGATTTGGAAAAATTTAGAAATTTTTGTAAGAGTGTGAGGCGAGAGGAGTGCTGGAAGATTGTAGGCTCAGAGATTATTACTCTTTGTGGTGTGGTAACTGAAAATGCTGGAATGGTTTTTATAGAAAAAAATTAGGACGTAGAGACAAAGAAGATATCTCTTCACCGCACCCCTACACGATCAACCTATGGATTTCTGCAAGCTGGAAGCCAGAAGTCTAGGGTAGGCGTGCACACCGATAGCGCGTCGCATTAATGCCAAAACCACGAAAGTCAGTATTCGGTGGATTTGCGGCCGATTTTACTTGGTTTTCCCATTTCTCCCGTTGGCATTTTCCGAAATTCAAAGAAGTTAATAATATAGCCATTACAGATTGCCTTGGATGCTTTTATGATGAACTGAAATGCATTTCTCTGTTTTATTGTGTTATTCTTGAGAGCCTTCAGTTGAGTATAATATACATAACTGATTGAATCATGTTGTAATTACATGTATGTATGTTATTCATGCATAATGAGTGAAGGCTACGATCAAGGAGAATATGTGATGATCCTACATATACTCAGAGATGTGAAATCAAAATGACTTGGATAGAATGAAATGTGTAGATGATGATATATCTTCATGGTTACACATACTTACATATAATGCTCTCATGGGCAAATGAAAGGCAGTGATTTCCTTACATCATGATAATGCTTAAGGCATGCGACCATAAGCAGTTAACTTTGTTTTAAAATATATATATTTACATATATATTATGTGTAAGTCCAGAGTAAAGACACCGATTAGAATATAAGATAAGGCTAATATGAGACTACCCGATCATAGAGTGATATCGTGATCTAAGATTACACTATAAGACAAGTATAGAGTGAGGAAATTATAGATTGAAACGGCAATTAGTCAAAAATTTTGAGAAAGGTCAAGATTAGCCGAAAATTTTTTTTGAGGAAATCTTTGACTTATGTTAATTGCATTAAATTATATTTACTATTTACTTGCATGTCCGACATTAATTGCTGGCATTGTGATGTATGTGATCTGTAAACCTTATAGCGAGCGGCGTGTAGGTTGTGGTGGCTTTAGCTCCAGGGGCTTCGGGTTGTCTATAAATCTTGTTTGCCCGTTACCCTACTCATCGCACCAAGCAAACCTACTTTTTTCATTACATACCTATTTCTCAATCTCCATTCCTTTCTCATTCGAAGTTGTTTCTGATATCCCTAGAGCAATGGCCGATAATAAGTCTTTCAACTTGAATTTTGAGACTGGCAATGTAGAGCTTGATTTAAATCTAAGTCTCGGAAACAACAAAGGGAAGAGACCTGTAGACAGGTCACCATAAATAAAGAAGAGAAAGAGGGATGTAATAGAATTGGAGGAGGACAGTACTGCAACATCCTCAGAAAATAAGCTTGCATTCCTGGAACGTAAGATAGAGAGCCTGGAATACAAGATAGAGGACCAGAAGCGACTAATAAGTCGTCTCTTTGAAAACCAAGAGAAACTGATAAACCGTCGTTTCGGGGAACTGGCTAATCGAGTTGATAGACATTCAATGTTTGCAACTCAAAATTTTCGTGACCAACAAGCAAGGTGTATTGACTGTATGAACGGAGTGACTTATGCTCTTCGTCAAATTTCTCAGGCGCTTCCTCCAGAAACTCTTTCTAGGCTGCAACGATTAGCTTCCTCCTTAAGGTCTGAAGCACCTTCCTCTTCTAGACCTGGAGCACCTTTTACATTTCAAAAGCCTCCTCGTCCTTAATTTATTTTTTCTTTTGTTTGTACCTAAAGTTATATTTGGTCTAAGCTTCATGTATTAAAATTATCTATGTACTAGAAATAAAATTTAAGTTAGTATCTAGATCTTCTTTGTTGAAGTGATTCATTTTACTGAAAGAACTTGAGGAATGAGAAGATATTGGACTTGTTATATTTCATACTTGATTCTAAAGCATAGTATAGTAATATCTTTTTGACTGAGCAGAGTTACTAAAATGATATTTCATTGCACTTCTGAGCTATGGAGGAATGCTAAATAAGTATTTTATGAACCTATATATAGAGAACTATGGGTTTGCCCTAAGCATTGAAGGGATACGACTCTATATGAGTCATTGAGGTGAGAGGAATTTCTATATATATTTATTTTATAATTATGTGTGAGGAATATGTTATTTACTTAACACATTTTCTAGAATTGTTCTTCTTAGAGATTTATGTAATGATTTCATTTTATATGACGTATTTAGCTGAGAGTATCGCCTTAAGGTAGAAGGATCGCCTTCGGGCAAGAGTATTGCTTATGGCCAAAATGATGCCTTCGGGTAGGGTGCTTGTATTCGTAAAAGTTATAAGCTATGTGTGTGGAAACATGTGTTCTGATATTCAATGTGAACTGGAAAGACCACGTGCCACTTTTGAGATGACACCTATTTGAGGTTTTACATATAGACAGAGTTCGTCTTTGATTAGGTGGTTTGAGTTTGGTAAAGGTTATGAGGATGAGACACTTTATGGTACAAAAGGTTGTGGAGAAGATCAAACTGATGAGGAAGAGATTGTTTGCTATTTAGAAAAGGCAAAAGTCCTATGAAAATTATTGATAATGCGGTCTAGAGTTCACAGTTGATGCTATAGTGTTCTTGTAAATCTTACCAGGGATGTGAAGAGGTTTGGAAAGAAAGAGATACAAAGAATGAGATATATACGAAGTAATCACACTTATTTCAGTCTTGAAATGAGTTTTGAATTCGGGGGACCGAATTCTCTTAAGGGGGTGATAATGTAATACCCAAGAAAAATAAAATATAAATATTTGTTTACAAACTACTGTTACTATTTCAGTATACGGTACTATTCACCAGTATAATACTATTTACGTATATGATACTGTTCATTTATACAATCGAAATGTCAAGTACTAGATGTTGTTTGGTCATAAGAGAAAACTAGAAAGAAGTTCGTGGGAGAAAATGACGTTTTATGTGTAAAAATACGCTCAGGGACTAAATTGAAAGGACTGATTTGAAAAGAAACTTAAAGGTTTAAGGTGAAAGGATTGTTTTCCCTTTAAGTTTTCAATAGTAATAACAGAAAAATTTTCAGCCGCTATTTGTACAGTTATTAGAAATGTCATTTTCATAAATAGTAAATTGAATATTTTATTAGCGCATAGTGTCAAATAGTACCCTTGACTTTTGCTATAAATAGGCTCTTCCATTTCACTTCTAAACTCACACCTTGAACTTCTCTTCTTCTCTCCTTAAATTTCTTACTCCAAAGCTAGGCATCTGAGATTTTGGGCCTTTCCTTTTCAGCTTAGGTAAGGATACTATGCTCTTTCTATGTCTTTCAAATTTTAGAAGTTAATTTCTTAAGTATGCTCTGTGGTTGCGGTTTTGGCCGATCTTCCACATCAGAAAAACTGTCCTTAGCTGTTTATATGTTATTTTGATTCTCTGATTACCGAAATAGAATGTAAACTGTGAAGAATACATGTCTAGGAAAGTTCTGGCTAAGGAAAGACCTGGTTTTTAAGTGTGTCCAGTGTGACCCTCCACTCTTTCCTGGGAACTTACCTGGTGTACTCTTTTACAGATTGTATTCTCTATTTCTGGTATGAATAGTGATCGTACGTATGAATAGTGACCGTACGTATGAATAGTGACCGTATGAATAGTAACCGTATATATGAACAGTAACCGTACATATGAACAGTATCTGTACGAAAACAATCCTGACGTATTTTCTCTAATCTTTCATGAAAATCTCCGTAGCAGAACACCGAAATTCACCTGAGAACTCTTGTCTGTAATGACTTAGAGAAGCGATGTTCGTACGGAATCCAGGTGAGTGAAACGACCCCGTTTTAATAGAGTTTTAGCATTACTGGTGATAAAAAGTACGTCGTAGGACACTCCCAAGATTCATAGGGGGAAATTGGATTCAGAATGACGAATCTAAATGAGATAATTAATCCATAAGTATGGATAAAATGAAATAAGTATCTTATGATGATGTGAAGTTTGAATGTTTTCAAAAATGGATTAATTGTTATCTTGATATGTGGTTTATCAATCCATAATATAGTTATATACTATACCTGTTATATGGATGAATATTATATTGAGCTTCTGATTATGATATGAAATGCTATTGATTGTGATTGAGCGGGACAGTACCCCCTCTCACGGCAAGGCGGAAAACCCGGTTGACAGGGTGTCTTGACCAATGAGTGTGGAGACAACGATTCCCTCAGTAGGGATATAGCCCGGATTGGTGATAAATCCGTGAGGCGCCCTAGCTAAGAGGATGAGGTTGTGCGTCATGGCGGAAATATACATAATTGGTGAGCCGGCCTGTGTGCGCTCTCCGGGATATATTGCCATTGACGAGTACTAGTAACGTTTGTTGAATTGGATGAATTTTTATCTTGTATGTAAGAGGATGATGTTGTGCGTCATGGCGGAAATATACATAATTGGTGAGCCGGCCTGTGTGCGCTCTCCGGGATATATTGTCATTGACGAGTACTAGTAACGTTTGTTGAATTGGATGAATTTTTATCTTCTGTCTATTGGTTGAGTATGAGCCTTTGGATATGCTTGCATGACTGGTAATGTATTTGAATTTTATTAATGCGAGGCCGATTCGCTCATTGAGTTTAAAAGCTCACATTGTTTGTACAACCTTTTTGTTCAGATCAGGTTGCCATCGAAGAATATCTGCTAGAGGAGTAGATCACTTTGGACCTTCCCGTTGTCGGGTAGACCTCTCTTCTGTTATAGATTATGTTGCTCTGTAATCGTCTAGGACATCTAGTTCAGGGGTTCGACATTTGGCTTGTATGTCAGTATAATAATGTATTTTAAATTGATAATCTATGATTTTCAGATAAGAAAATTTGATATATTTATCGGAAGGCTTACAGTGATGAGAGATTCATCATTGTGCCGGTCATGTGCCCAGAAAACGGGTCGTGACACTTACTATTTTTTCAAAATACCCATTATGTTCATTACTTTATTATATCATATTTACTCATCTTTTATTATATTTATATTTATATATAATATATTATACATATATAATATTATATATATGATAAAAATACATAAATATATTATAAATATGTATAATATATATATAAAAATAATAAAATATGTAAATATATTTTATTATATATAATAAAATATAATAATATATATAAATTATTATATATGTAAAAATATATTATTCATATATAAATATATATTTTTAATGAATTTTATATTTATAATAATTCAAATTAATTTAATTAAAAACAAAAATGATAGATTTATTTATATTATTTTAGAATTAAAAAATATATGCCTTTTTATGTCATTTTACACTTTTCAGCTACTCAATCAGCTACTTTTACCGAACACTTTTTATTCAAATAAGCTATCAGCTATAAGCTATAAACTAAAAATTAACTTATAAGCTATCCGCTATCTTATAAGCTAATTTTGCCGAACAGAGCCTTAGCCTGTGTTCGGCAAACGAACTTATAGCTTATAAGCTAGCTTATAGCTTATTTGACTAAGCTCTTTAAAAGTGTTCGGTAAACAAGCTTATTTTAGTAGCTTATAGCTTATTTTAATAAGCTACTTTGAGTAGCTTATAGCTTAAAGTTTTTTGTTCCTATTTTGCCCTTACTATTTTTTCAAAATACCCATTATGTCCATTACTTTATTATATCATATTTACTCATCTTTTATTATATTTATATTTATATGTAATATATTATACATATATAATATTATATATATGATAAAAATACATAAATATATTATAAATATGTATAATATATATAAAAATAATAAAATGTGTAAATATATTTTATTATATATAATAAAATATAATAATATATATAAATTATTATATATGTAAAAATATATTATTCATATATAAATATATATTTTTAATGAATTTTATATTTATAATAATTCAAATTAATTTAATTGAAAACAAAAATGATAGATTTATTTATATTATTTTAGAATTAAAAAAATATGTCCTTTTATGTCATTTTACACTTTTCAGCTACTCAATCAGCTACTTTTACCGAACACTTATTATTCAAATAAGTTAGCTTATAAGCTATAAGTTATCAGCTATAAGTTATAAGATAAAAATTAGCTTATAAGCTATCAGCTAGCTTATAAGCTATCAGCTAGCTTATAAGCTATCAGCTAGCTTATAAGCTATCCGCTAGCTTATAAGCTATCCGGTAGCTTATAAGCTAATTTTGCCGAACAAAGCCTTATATTTTTTTTTATAAAATTTTAAACTCAAGTCTTATAAATAGAGAAAATTAGTGGTTAAAGAATTTTATACTTTTGTAATTTAGTTCAACTCGAATTGGGTGATTCAAATTTTAGTGAGTTTTTAGATATTAGTGGTTAAAAAATAGCACTGCCCTAGTCAATATTTGATGTTAGTTATTGAATGGAGATAGAATGAAATGCAATTTTTAAAATTTGTTCTAGAAAGATAAGTGTCTCAATTTAGTATCTAAAAATTATATTTCTCTCAATTTGATCATTTTCATTGATAAATTGCAAAATTCACTGTTACTAAATTTCAAAATTTTTGTAGCTAAAAGTCACATTAATAAACAAAAAGATTACACTAAAATAAGTATAATATTTCAAGGACTAAATTAATACACTTAATCTTTTAGGGATTAAACTAAGATAATTGTAATCTTTTGATACCAAACCAGTGATTTACTCAATATTAAATTAAAAAAAAAAGATGTATAAAGGAATGAAATTAAAAAGAAGAAGATAAAAGTAGTTTTTACGTCCCTCCTAACGTTTATACCAAGTTTCAATTTTGTCCCTAACATTTTTTTAGTCAGTTATGTTTTATATGTTTTTTTTTGTTTCAGATCTATTTTTTTTACTAATGTAATCTATTTCATTGACGGAAAATATTGACCTGGAGTTCCTTGAGATGTGCCACATAGATCACTCAATTATTATTTTTCGTTAGCGAAATAAATGACGTTAATAAAAAAATATGGATTTAAAACAAAAATAAAACATATAAGATATAACTGAAGTAAAAAAATATTAGAGATAAAGTTAAAATTTAGTGTAAATGTTATGTACGTAAAAAAATATTTTTACTTAAAAAAATATCATTTTTTTAAAAGGGCAAATTATAGATTTGTCTCGGAAATTATGAGGAAGTTGCCTGCAATTTATAGGGAAGCAAACAGAGTGGTGCACAATGAATGTACTCATTGACCTATATTACATAGTGGTTTCTGCCTCTGCATTCCTCAATTTTTATTTATCTTCTTCAGCCAATCTATCTGGGAATGGGATATATGCCACAGCCCCCTTTTTTTTTTTTTAATTTTCATTTTTCAATATATTACAGAATAGTTATATTACTGTGAGAATCAAAGCTGTAAATATCTGCACTACTTGGGGACTCTCAAACAGAAAAAAAAATTATATAAAATCAAAAATTAAATTAAAAACCAAAAAAGAAGATAGACAGTGGGATATATTCAAGTTGGAGCCCACTAAAGCCATTTCTAGCAGACACTAGAAAAGATGTGCAGCTATCTGATAATAATATATATATATATATATATATATATATATATATATATATATACTGCTTTCATAACTAAAGGGCTTTTCTTATTCTCCTCAAGATTCCTAAAAATATATTTTTTTGTTAAATAATAATTTTTGGATAAAACTTAAAAGTATTATTTTCGCCTTTCAACGTTAACATAAGTTATAGTTTTATTTTAGAATTTTACTTTGCTCCACTTTTATCTCATATATATATATATATATATATATTTCATTTAGTTCTAATTTTATCATGGAGCCCAACATTATTTAAATAGTTGACAATATAAATGTTAAAGTGGCCACCTTTCTTTAACGTTAGTGTCAACTTGTTACTAATCACGTTTACATTAGATGCTTAAAATGATAAAATTATCTTTCAAGTGAAGGAAATGCTAAGGATTATGTAAGAAATGAGAGTAATTTCGTTATTTCAAGTGTATATTTGTTATGAACATATTTAACTAGATGGGGTTGTTATTGTGTGTAATAGAGATAAAAATAACTACATAAGTATTTATCATTAATAATTTAAACGCTATTAGATTCAAAAATAAAAGTTAAAACTAATTTAAAAGATATTAGATAAAATTGACACAAATAAAATTTTAATACGAAATTAAAATTTTGATAATTATGTTCACAAATATGGGTTTAATAAAAGCTTTGTTTTTTTTTTTTTTGTGACTATGTTTAAGAAAAGCTATGGCATTTGTACTTGTGTGGTTTCTTCCTCACAAGTATGAACAAACAAAACTTTTCTTCTAAGTGGGGTTTGAGCGAGAAGCTAAGTGGCAAGCAAGAAAGCAAGAGAGAGGAAAGTTAGGAATGAAAAGCTTACAAGCTTTTTTCTTGTCAATTCTAAAATGAAAATTCATGTTTCTGAGAGAGAGCTTAATTGTTATAGTCTGTCAAGAATCAGAAAAATCAAGGAGAAGGAAAATTCCTAGAAGAAGCTCATTTTCCTTTTCCCTATAAAAGAACGGTTGAATGCCTTGCATTATTTAATGAGCTAGGTTTACGAGCTTAATCCAAAATTTAAGAACACAACTTAAAAAAAAGAAAAAAATAGAGATATGTAAAGTGAGTTGAAAGAAATTTTTTGACCTAAATTGGTCATATATGATATATATGGTTCTTTAATTTTTTTCAATGCCTTGTATATAGTTTTCTCTTTACTAGAAGGATAAGAGATTATTATCTGTCTATGGATATAAGTTATATTAATCAAATTATGTAAATGTGTGTATTTTCTATGTTTTCTTTCAATATTCTTTTCTGTTTTCCTTGCGATTTTTTCTTGACAAAATCTTTCCGTATGAGTCTCGTGCTTGTAACACTCAAGTCTCATTTCTTACTATAATACTAATAATATATATATATATATATATATATAGTCTGGAATTCCCTGTTGTCCCCAAAGATTGAAAATTTTTATGTTTGAGGTTAATGGGCATCCATCAATCATGCAGTAATGTACAAACAAATAATTGTATGAAGTAAAAAAGAGATTTATTTTTCCCGGTTGCAAACCTAGGTTACTATTCTTTCTTGTTTTCAGTAATATTCTTCCCAGTTGTTGTTGGGGTTTGCTTTATTTTCTGGCCACTGGCCACTGCCCACAAGCATAGATTCCTCTCTTTGTGCGAGCTGGGTGGCTTAGGAATGGCTGAATGTGCCTTCTCTGCTCGGATTCTCTCTGCTCATAAAGGCTCTCTGCTTTTGTCTCTGTCTTTCCCCTCTCCTTTTCATAGATGCCCTTCTGGGCAGTTTTAGGTGCACCCCATACACACTATTATTCATACACACACGTTCTGTATAAAGAGACCATCGCCATTCTTCGTCTTCTCCATTCCGCACCACAATCCACAACCTCTCTTCTCACTCTCATTGCAATACCCAGCTCGAGGCAAAATGAGCTATGCGCATTCTCAAATGGGCTCTGGTTCGTTCTCTCTCTTCCTGTCTTCTAACTGTTTGTGCCATGTCCTCTGTCAGATAACCCAGTTTTTATGGCGGATTCTTGTTGTGTTTTCCCTCTTTTCAAACTCTGTAAGCTGTCTTTAAAGTTTAAACCTCTCAAGCCACTGAGTTCTGGCTTTTCCGGCTTGAAAATTGCAGGTAGTAGAACTGCTAGAAGTAGCTTTGAGTTTGGAAAGACGCATGTTGTGAGGCCCAAAGGAAAACACCAAGCTACTATAGTTTGGCTCCATGGTCTTGGTGATAATGGTTTGAGGTATGGATGGTGATTCTTCATTTTTTGTTATATCCCCTCCTCACATTGCCATTACTATCAGTGATTCTTTTCAGGTATTGTAAGGTTTCAAGCTGTTGATATGTTTCTTTTCTGCAAATAAAAAAAAGTCGATTATATTCTTGTTCTTGTGGTGTATGGCCTCTTTCTTTGCATCAAGTACATGATCCGTATATATATGAACGGTTAAAAACTTCTAAAAGAAGGATGTCAAAAATATTGGCAGGTTTCAAATTTGGGTTTTTCCTCACGTTTGATGTTTTGTTTCTTCCGCTGAGATTCTAAATGGAACAAATTCTGTTGGAGAAAGCTGCGGTATATATATATATATATATAATGTGATGTGATATGATATAATCTTTTGATTTTAATTGTTGAATGTTTTATTTGAAGGAGTATATACTGAGTTCTCAATTGGGGGACCACATGCTCACTAGTTTCTCTACCCATTTGAGCAACTAGAAATGACTTTTTACTGAAGAATATTACATTGCTATTCTAGAATTATTCTTTTAATATTGTGTGATCACAGAACAATACCACTGAATTTGAAAATTTAATGCATGGTTTGGTTATCCTATACAATTTTATCAAGAAAACTAGTGGTTTTAAGCTTGATGCTTGCTGTGTTCTCTAGAAACACATGCCTCTAACAACATCTCATATATGTACAAAACAACCAAAGAAGATGAACTTTCACTTTTTCAAAAGAAGGCTTTCTCAATTGCTTGGTGAATGATATGAGACTTACTAGCCAGAGACTCTGACTTTGAGCTTTGTTTTGTTTCATTGCAGCTCATCTCAGCTCCTGGAATCCCTTCCTCTTCCAAATGTAAGAATTCTATGCCTTCACTTAGTTTGAGCTTATCTAACTTACTGCTATAGACACTACTGATTTCATGCAAAGAATATCTTTGTCCTTTGATATATCCAAGGTACTATAGTATGATGTTTCTTCTATGATCTGATATGCTGCAGATAAAATGGATTTGCCCTACTGCACCCACCCGTCCGGTAGCAATACTTGGCGGTTTTCCTTGCACTGCATGTAATACCAAACTCTCCTTATCTTCCTATTCTTGTTGATTAAACCAGCAATGTGTAACTAGTACTTTTTTTTTTCAAGTATACAACCATCCTGTGTAACTAGTATGGCAAAATGATCAAACTTCGAATTTTAATGTTAATTAGGGTTTGATGTTGGAGAACTTTCGGCGGAAGGTCCAGACGATTGGGAGGGCTTAGATGCCTCTGCAGCACACATTTCCAACTTGTTGTCAACAGAGCCAGCTGATGGTACTTTCAAGCATCACTTCTTGTTTCCACAAAAGAAAGAACAAATTAATCAAACTTGACAGATTCTTTGTGTTGATGTCAATTTTTTATGATAGTGAAAGTGGGCATAGGAGGCTTCAGTATGGGTGCAGCAACTGCTTTATACTCTGCTACTTGTTTTGCTATGGGAAGGTATTCAAATGGCATACCATACCCTCTCAACATAAGAGCAGTTGTTGGACTAAGTGGCTGGCTTCCAGGATCAAGGTATGATTGCATACGGTTTATATGGTTTCTAGATCCTCTGTTGGCCTTTTCAGCACTGTCCGATGTTGAAAAGACGGGGTGGGGTTTACATGAGTCTCACATGTCCTGCCCTAATCAGATGGTATTGGTGGCACCCCTTGTTAGGCGGCAAAGCCCAACAAAAGATCCGAGCATGATTATTTTTATCGATAATATGTTGATAAGTCCATATTGGTAAACTTAAGTGACTGAAAATTTTGATTGTTTAGGAGCTTAAGGAACAAGATTGAGGTGTCACATGAAGCCAGAAGGCGAGCAGCGTCGTTACCCATTTGGCTGTGCCATGGAAACAGTATGCATCTGCATAAATTTTTTTTGCTGAGATCACCATTTCTTTTTTATGTGAGAGGCATATTTGTAACAGAGATTTTAAAATTTTTCATACCATTTAAGTAAACCTGTTTCTGTTAGTCATAGAATTAGCAAGCAGTAATTCTACTTCAACAAGCCTAAGATTCAGCTGTATATACTGCTAGCTATGTACTTAGTCAATAGAATTAGGAAGAGTTGATCTGTTTAATGTTTAATCATAAAAATGGCAGGTCTTGTTAGTCAAAACCTAACTTCAATTCGTTTTGTAGGTGATGATGTAGTCCTCTACAAATATGGAGAGAAATCAGCCCAATTGTTAAGTTCAGCAGGCTTCCGATACATTACATTCAAGTCCTATGATGGGTAAGCACTTCAAGTCTAGCTCTGAATAGGCTTTGACATAGTATCACAGCTTCCATAACTAAATCATAAGGAGTTCAAAAAGTATAGTTTTCAGGAGGCTTTTGTGTATATGGTAAAATTATTTATGCACCTTTAAAACTTTTAAGCTGAAGTGGATTTTGAGGTGAGCTGTAATGGGCCGACTCAGCCCAAGCCCTTAGGCCCAATCATGAACATAGTTTGGGCCTTATATGCATCACTAATTGAAAATCTTGGCTTAACCCAGCCCATCAGGGGCTTTGAGTCCTTTTTTTTTTGGAAAAAAAGTACATTTTTACGTAATCAACATTTACAATTAATTTTAATTTTGTCCCTAACGTTTTTTTTTTGCTTCAATTATGTCTTACATGTTTTATTTTTGTTTCAAATCTATCATTTTTACTAATGCCGTCTATTCCACTAATAGAAAATGTTAACTGGGTAGTTAATAAAAATGATATATTTGAAACAAAAATGAAATATGTAGAATTCAAATCTATCATTTTTACATCTCTAATATTTTTTTTGTGTCAGTTATGTCATACATATTTCATTTTTATTTCAAATCTACCATTTTTACTAGCTATAACATTTTCCATTGATGAGTCACTGAAATCATTATTTGAGGGTAAAATCACGTTAATGCAGTCCAAACCATAGTTTGTAGAAATCCAACAGAAAACTAAACACACACCGAATAAATTTGTCTAAAGCAGTTATATCAGTGTTTGGTGTTGCCATGTGTGCAGGCTTGGTCATTACACAGTTCCTAGAGAGATGGAGGAGGTCTGTAATTGGCTAAGCTCAAGGCTAGGGCTTGATGGAACTCCATGAATGACATTATCAGTATCACTTGGAAGAGGAAGAAAAGGAGAAGCAGTTGATGAGGAAGTAGGTAGATCATGAGGGAGGGGGTGAGGGGTAAATATGGTATAGGAGATTTCATTTTCTGAATGTGTTTTTGCTGTATTTCTCTCATATTGTATTATTGTATTATTTGCTTAGAGTCTTGGTCAGTTTTACTATTATATTTTATTTTTTTGTCCGAGTTTTGATTATTGTAACAATATAGAGTACTTGACATCTTTATCTCTGAAGTAACTTTAAGTGGAGGAAATAAAGTTTTTGCTTTCATCAAACTGTTCTTTTACACTTTTCTGATTTATTTATTTATCGAAGTTGGGAATGCTAACATTAACAAAAGCTGATAAAAGGTATCCTTATCCTCTTGAAAAAAGAGAAAGGATAATCCAGATCATGAACGGTTAGTCTTTGGGAATCATGTTACTATATCTATCAATAGTGATTTTTAATTAATTTACATAAAATAAAAATAATATTTTTATTTTGAAATAATAAGTACACAAATTTTAAAAACAAGTATGTCAAGAAAGATTAAAAAAAAAAAGTCAAGTACAATTTTAAATATTTTAGCTATTAAATTTTCTAATAAAAATATAACTGATGGTTATTTTTTAATTAAAAAAAACTTACGTGCAATTTTCTTATCTTTGCAAATTGCAATAATGTTTTTATAGTAAAATAAAATAAAAAAATATTTTTATAAATAACTATATATATATTTTTACTATCATTGTATAATTTGTTTTTTTTTTAAATTATGCATGTTCTATTTTTAATAAAAAATTAATCACTACAAAATACAAGAAATTACGTAAAAGTCCTATTTTTTTATAACTCAACATATATAATTTAAACATTTTAAAAAAAAAACTTCAACAAAAACTTTGAATGCAAAGACGTGTTTTAAGTTTAGATTTTTGTAAAATTTTTTGTTTTGGGAGTCCGACTAGATATCGTATGTTCAGCAGGTGTTGAGTTCTCCAGTACTGTTTAATTGAGTGGGACACGTGAAGTCTAAATGAGTCTCACTCTAATTGAACGATATTAAAGGGCTTAATATCTTGTTAAGCATACAACACTTAATAAAGGATTCACGTGTCCATTTTGACAAATAACAAATTGCGTCAAAGTAAAAGAGCAATGTATTTTTTTAACAGAAACTAAATTCATCAAACGATAAAAAAGAAATTCTTTATAATTTCGCTTTCGTTAATTTTTAAAAATTCACACACATCGACCAAACCATATAAGGTTTTATACACTTGTTATGTTTTCACATCTTGCTTTTTCATCCCTTCTTTAAACTCATGAAGGTAGTATTTTTTGTTTTCTTGAAATTTATGATCACTGCAGTGCTGTGTGATGCTGCATCTTCCATGTTTCTGTAATGAACTGGCATATATGCATTAGGTTTGTTGCCATTTTAGCTATTACATATGAAACCCTATTGCATGTAGAGCCTCAGAAAAACTGAATCTTTTTGGTACTATAGCAATGTTTGAGAAGGGTCTAAAAGAAGTACATCAAAAACTGGTTTGTTTTGATCCTATTGAACATGTGTTATATAGCACCAAAAACTGGTCTGAACAGGTTACTGTTGAGGTGGAGATAGATTATGAGGACAAGGATGAAAGTGAAGAAGAATCTGAGGACACGCAAAGATGGACAATTTGATGAAGCGTTTGAATGTATCAGTGATGATTTGATGAGCGAGTGACGTGGACATGTTTTTGGTTGATCTCAAAACTGTCCCACCTGAGAGAGAGCAATGGTCTATTGTGAAAATTGATGATCAACACACTTGAATAGTGTTATAAGATACTGTCTTCATATTTCACCGTAGCAAACTTTTCTCTCAAAATTAAAAATTCCCTATTGATGTAATTCAGGAATAAGAACATGTGATAGAGAGAGAGAGAGAAGTAGGTAACCCAAAGTGTTTTCTGAAGATTAAAGAAAAAGTAAAAGAAAAATGTGGAGTATAAAAAATAATTTGAAAATCATAAAACTGATTTGATGTTATCGTAGTAAGATAGTGGTCAATAAGAGATAAAATTAACGTTTAGCAGAAAAAAGAAAGAGAGGGGAGTCGTAAATTCTAAACTTTAAGATTATTGTCGGTTATAGATAAAATTAAATTAATTAATTAATTTGAAATAGTTAGAAAAATTGGCCCATTTGGTATGCTTTCCGCGTAAGAAAGGGAAAAATTGTCAATTTCCGTTGGATTGACTCAATGATATAGGCACGCAAGTTTATTTATTTTTTTCTAACTTTATGAATTTATTATAATATGTATATATATATATATATATATATAATCTCATTCTCTCTTATTTTAATGAATGTAGGACTTCAAATCTTATACTTTTCGAAATATATTAGTTTTATAATATATTCTTCATGCGCGCGTGCGCACACATATATATATATATATATATATATAAGATCTTATTTCTTATTATTCTAATCCATGTGAAATTTTTAAGTCTTACTCTTTTCAAAATATATTAGTTTTATAATAAATTCTTTATGTATCCATTGCATATCTGTTGAAAGCACGAGTGAGAAGAAATTAACACTGGTCATTCAAGATGGGCCTTAACATTACAAGATTGTTGAAAGTTGAAACAGGAAAGTAAAGACTCAAATGATACTAACATCACATTAAAAAGAAACACATTACACGAGGAAAACAAAAAACACACAAGTGTGAACTAGTAGTGTCATGGGTGGTGAGTAGGGTAGTCCTCATCTTCATCCTCCTGCTGGGCCATGCCCAAGGTTTGCTTCACAGCCTCTGTGGCATTTTGGGCCATACCCTTCACCTTCTCCCCTGTTTGCTGCAGGACCCCACCACTGCTATCCTTCCTATACTGGCCCGATTCCTTGGTGGACTGGCCCATCTCCGAGGCTTGCTCGTTGGCTGCACCACTCTTCTCTTGGGCCTTCTCCTTGGCCGATTGGGCCGCCTGCTGGGCCTTTTCCTTTGCCTCTTGGGCCGTCCCCTTAGTCCTCTCCTTTGCTTGTTGGGCCCTCTCCCCAACATTGTCCTTCATCCGGTTGGTCTCCTGATTCACACGAACGGACAAAAGGACAATATTTCAAACTAAACAAAAATAAATAAATAAACAATATTTTGATCTTTTATGTTTATTTTAAGTTTCATTTTAATCTTTTATATTTTAAAAATTTTATATTAATTTTTTATGTTTCAAAATCTAATTATTCAGATCTTTTTTTTTCCGTAACGGTTAGTTTTTTAATGTTTCATAAGGTAAAAATGACATTTTAATCCTCTATGTTCATTATAAATTTCTTTTTGGTCCTTTTATATTTCAAAAGTTTTATATTGATTTTTTATATTTCAAAAGAAAGACTTTTAAATTATGAAACATATATGACCAATATGAAAATTTTAAAATATAAAGGGTTGGGACATTAATATCCACTCAACAACTTGGACATTAATATCCACTCAACAACTATGTAAATAATCATGTAAATAATCCTTGTTAGCATTTAAAGTATGATGTGTCAATCTTGTTCCATAAACTAACAAACTAACAGTTCTAGCAAAAAAAAAATAGAATAATTAAATTTTAAAACATTAAATGGCTAATATAAAACTTTTAAAGCACAACGGATGAAAAAATTATTTTTGTCAAAAAAAAAACTTTGTTTTGCAACAGTAAAAGCTTATGCTTTTAACATTGCCATATAGTTAATGTCCATCTATCTCTAAAATTAACAGTACTAAATTATTATGATTATGAATTTATGATATATATGAATTGTAAGCAGCTATTAATAATTAATACCTCAGTTCGACCACGGTTTCTCCAGCTCTGTAGCTCTGCTCGTGAGATGACATTTTTGTGTCCGAAAGATTGAAACTTTAGATTCACAAGTTTCTGTTCTGAGTTTGTAGGTAGGTTTGAGCTGAATCGCATGCTAAATTTGTAGTATTTCATGGCTTGTGTACGATCGCCACGTGTCCATCTCCATGACACGTCGGTGACACATGTCAGGTTCGGGGAAGGGATATGAATTGCTGTGCAATTTAGAAGATTTGATTGAGGAATAATTCCTCTAGATGTTAGCCACGTTGCTAATGAGAAGCTTGTGATTGTAGGGAAGCAAAAAGGCAGTGTACTTATATTTCCATCAAGAATAGAGAAAAATAGAAAATTTAATCAAGTTTCGGATTGAATTGGATGTCATTATGACAAAATTTCTGTTCGTTAAGAATCAATTTGTATTTTAGGAAACTTGGTAAAAACGTAATTTGTAGGTTCTTAAAATAAATTTAAAGGTAAAGGCAAGAAAATATAACACCAAGATATAAAGTACTCTCTTACTCAAGATATTCAGGTTCTTTTTCTAAGCAATGAATACTCCAACAGTTGATGGGTGAAGATCTTAAATAGCCCCAACAAAAATTTTAGCCGTCCAGAAACGATACTCCTTCATTTGAACTCCAACGGTCTCCTTCATTAATGCGTTCCTGAGTTTTTCAGCTTCCATTAACATGGTTTCAAACAGCTTAATGGGCCGAAAGCCTCCACACCAATTTGATTTGAGCCCAAATAGATTTTTAACAGCCTATAAGAATTTGATACATGAACCCGACGACCAATTTGTAATAAGAATATATAGCTCACGGGATGTAACTGTGTGGGAAACGTGGCTCCCTTGGACTGGCTTGCACAGCTAGCAGATAATGATGTTAGCTCTTCCTCTTTTGAATAAAAGGAGTATTTGATTCCAAAAAAAAATAAAAAATAAAACTATGATCTATATATTAAAACATTTTTTCTCTAATTTTCTTTTTTAAGAATAAGTTAACTTTATGTGCCATATAATTCTAATTTTACTTTTAATATAACAATAAATATAATTTCTATCAAAAAAATAAATATTAAATTCTAATATTATATTATAATTTTAAAACAATAAAAATAATTAAAAAGTAATCTTATTATAACCATAAAATTAATAAATGAATAAAAATATTTTTTTTAATTACAACGAGGATCAAACTGATCTATAAATTCATAATATCCACTATTATATCATTTGAATTATAAATTTCAAAAAATAAAAAGAATTAGTTGTAATTTATATATTTATCTATTTATTTTTACATTCAACAGAAACTATAATTAGATCAGTTTGAATTTAAGAATTGGTGAATATTTATATCAGGTAAAAAATAGATCAAATTAGTAAAATTAATTGGTTCATTTCTTTTAAAATATATAAATTTTTATTGAATATTATTATATATTTTAAAAATATATAAAAAATTTAAATTATTAAAAAATAAAAATATATATCTGTATTATACATTTAATATTATATATTTTAATATATATAATTTTATTATTTTAATATATTTTAAATACAATAATAAGTGCCCCAATTTAGTCCGAAACTTAACCACAAGAATATTTCTGCCCTCGAGGGCAGCGTTAGTGGAAGCCGCATGTTCTTGTTCGACCAAGAAGAATACGTAAGTTAAGACGCCTCCAGAGGAAATTATAATTAATATAATAATAATAATAGTAGAAAATTGATATCCATCGCCCGGAAAGAGAGCCGTAATTGTCCAGTTGTGTGTTGAGGATTATTGGGGTTTCTCCGACGTCGCTTCAAGTTTCAATCTTTGTGTTGCTTCTTCACAGAGAGACAGAGAGAGAGAGATCCAAAGATGTCTCTGACGGGCGTGAGAATGTCCGAAGACGTGTGGTTAACTTGCGTCACTCATGCATTGTCCACTGAGACTGAAGAGATTATGGGTCTTCTCCTTGGTGATATTGAGGTTTTTCATTTCTCAATTTCCACTCTTTTCTGTTATCGATTTCCATTTTGAGCTCAATGGGCATTGATCTACGCTTCAATTTCTTGATGGCTGATGCTTCTTGGTGGGGTTTAAGTATTTCTAGGTGGGGGCACTGGGGTTCGTTGGATTTAGCTGCTATTCGGTTGTTCTCTTGAATTGAAGTTTCGAACTCCTCTAGTGATGCTCGATTTGGGTGATTTCTGGCATTTCTGGATACTGAAATTGAAGTAGTTCCTTTGTCTTTATTACTATTGTCATTACCATAGTCATTATCTCATCATTTAGTGAGATTAGATGAAGATTCTGTATTTGTTATGGAGCAACTTAAGTTCAAGGTTTTGAGGAGATTAATTTTAAATGAAGCTCAAGAAGTTTTAGTACGGTGTGTTTGTTACTAAAGTGGGTTCATTAGGATCAAGGCTCTGGAATCAAATCCTAAAGAGGGTTCATAGTGTTAAACTGAACGAAATGGGGTTGCTTATATTTATCCATGGTTCATTATCTGGCTTCCCAGGGCCAATGGATTGCTTGGCTTGGCCCAAATTTCAGGATGTTGATTGTGAAAAAGAGCCAAGCAGGGGATCTATTCTCCTTCCCAGGCGCCTAAAGCTTGCTTGCAGGATATATATGATGATAACTTGACCATTTTTAAGCCATTGAGAAGTGTGATATCAAAGAAGAAAGATAAGATATTAACTTGTCTTACATTTCTTAGTGAGGCACAAAGTGGCCTGGTATACTTTTCATGTTCAATACCATAATATGTGTGTGACATGTATTTCTTGAACATATCCTTTGGTTTTCTCTTACAATGCTGTTGTCTCGTGAGATCTACTATATTTGCATTTTTGCTTGACAATATGGCATATTGGGTTTCGATTGTTAGCATTGCCTCTGATTTGGAAGATATAGCTACAAGTAGAGAAATTTGACATTTTTGGGATTGGACATCCAGGCATGACCTATTTATTTTCAGACATAAATGAAATATCCTACAGTTATAATGGTCGGACACAATGCTTTTCTACCGTCCAAGCCCTTATTATGTTATTAAAAACTAGAATATCCATCGAGTGAGCGGTCAGCTTATAAACATATTTGTCTCTAATCATTTACGTTCGTTATCAAATTGATGAGATGGCTACTTTGGCAATTTGGTTGTTGATGTGAATCAGTCTCATTTAATAGAGTTCCTTTGGTTTATTTGAGAATGTATGAGGTTCTAATGGTTAATAGCATTACAGTTTTTTCAAAGTAAAGCAGTGCATGAGCTTAATGACCTAATATCTAATGCCCATGTATTATTACTGATAACAAGGAACAGCTCAACGTGATTGTGAGTTGTGACCTACAGAAATATTTAAGAGATAGATTCCATTCGTTATATATCTGTTTGATGACAATACCTATGTATTTATTCATTGGAGTTTCCAAACCTAGTGTATATCATTCTCATCTGTGCAACTAGGTTACTGCTTCATCACTTTTTGTTCTCTTTCTTTATTCATAGTGTCTTCTGTTTACCAGGATGTGTTTTCTGCTTATATATAAATTAAATTATAGTTTTGTGAATCCAGCATTCGAAAAATGGGAGTGTGACTGCAATAATATGGGGAGCATCTCCGCAGACAAGGTCTGACCGTCGAAAGGACCGAGTAGAGACTAACCCTGAACAGTTGGCTGCAGCATCGGCACTGGCTGAGATATCCTAATTATTTTTTGTTGGTTTCATGCATGTCATTGAAATCGATGTGATGCATATTATAGCTAATATTACGTGAATTCCCTTTTTGTTTTAATTTTTATATTATTGCATCCTGACCCTCAATGTTGCTTTTATTCATTGGTCCAACCTCCTAGTGGATCAAATGTTCAAAAATTTCTCAATCTTGTAAACTTTTAACCTTCCTGCTCATTGTGATTCTAATGACCACTTGTTTTCTGTTTCATTTTATTCTATTGGTTTGTTGTGCCATTTAACTTTATCACACAAAATGACCACATCAACCGGTAGAACAACAAGGGTGATTGGTTGGTACCATTCGCATCCTCATATTACTGTTCTTCCTTCCCATGTTGGTAAGTTTAGGGTCTACTTCCACCTCCTCCCTTTGTTTAAACTGTGACAGTTATAAAGATTATAAACTTTTATGGGAGAATTTTCTTGTTTTCATTCAATAGACATAAAAGTATTCTTGAGTATTTTTTATTAAGTTGTTCATAGTTCATTATTTCATAGAATGGCACTGGGTTGTAATATGTTAACAGTTGTGAAATGGCAACTCTGATAAAATGGCAAGATGTGACTAATCTATCTTTACAGAGATTGGATGGCAATTTCAGACACGAAGGGGTACATTTAACTTAAACAATTTAAACACTTCATGACACCTCGTGTTTTTGAGATCATATTGTTCTCTATTTCAAGTCAAACTGAAGAATTCAGATTAAGTTTAAATTAGCTCATTTGCTAGCATAAGTATGGGACACAAATCTGTGTCACCTTTGATATCAATATCGATAAGCAGGGAAATGTAAGTATGATTTTTCTTGTTGGAGGGATGAAACAACAAAAGATGTTTAAATGATTACATTTCTTTTCCTTTTTTTTTATTGTAAATATCTACTGACCTTTTTTTTTTCTTTTACTTTTCTTCTGCTTATAATTATTTTTTAGTGCACAAAGACAATATATAACTGTCGTCTTCACTATTGCAGATGTGCGAACTCAGGCAATGTATCAGCTTCTTGATTCTGGGTTTATTGGGTTGATATTTTCCTGTTACAGTGAAGATGTGAACAAGGTTTGTCTTGAAAGTATTATTACTGTGGAGCATCTTATATTCTATATTATTCATTAAATTTAACGTGAAACGGTTTTGGACTATATACAGGTTGGAAGAATTCAAGTAATTGCTTTCCAGTCATCTGATGGGAAGCAGAATCACTTTTCAAGACCTATACCTGTATCCCCTGTAAATAGAAGCTCAGTTATTGATCTAGATCCATCTCCAAGCTCCTCAGAGAATGTGTCGATAAGATCCGGTTCCTTCAAGGCAGAGAGCCCAGAGCAGGATACTGGTGATTCAACGATCACCGGAGCTAGTAAGGTACAATTTAACATATCTCAAATAGATTTAACATCTGGAATGCTGCATTTACTGGTGCAGTTTGGAAAATATAGGATATCCTTGACTTGTCAATTTCAAAAGCTGATGCGACTATTATATACTTTTATTTATTCTTTTTTTTTTGGGGGGTGGAAGTTCTTCAACTTGTTTCTTTGTTCAAATGAAGTTGGTCTTATTTTTAAACTATATTCTCTTTTTTGTCTCTATTGATAGATTTTGTATGTTAAAGTTAAACATACTGATACCAGATAACCTATGCTTCAATATCCATTGTTCTATATGATGAGTTCATCTTTTTTCTCTAAATCACCATCAATGAAAAGACATATCTCTACCATTGACTCTCAATAAATTGATGGCATTTTGTCCTATTTATATTGCAGTGTAACTCTGCCAGCAGGAGGGCTAATAGCAAATGCCAAGTTCTCCCCCCCTCCCCCCGCTCGAAAAATAGACAAAAGTATCTTTTTCATCCCTAACGTTTACCTCGAGTTTCAAATTCATCCCTAACTTTGTTTTTGTGCTGATTTTATTCCACATGTTTTAGTTTGTTTCAATTTTGTCCTTGTGGCTTAACACCGTTAATACAGTAACGAAATTTGTTGATGTGGCAGGACATGTCATTGCCACATGTCATTCTAGTGGTCAACGCGTTAGATATATGTGAAAAATACAATTTTGCCCTTAAAGTTTTTTTCTCCCGTCTTTGTTCCTCTTTCTTTCTCTGTCTCTCATCAGAACAAGCAAGTGTTCTCTGCAACTACCCCCAGAGGAACATGGTCAATCAGCGATGTAAAATTGTTCTGATGAGAGAGAGAGAGAGACGGAGAGAGAAGGGAAAGAGATAAAAACTTTAAGGGCAATATTTTTGGCCACTTGTATGACACGTGGCAATGATGTGTCCTACCACATCAACATTTTACATTACTGTATTAACGGTGTTAAGCCCTAAGGACAAAATTAAAACGTGGGATAAAATCAACAAAAAAAAAATTAGAGACGAAATTGAAATTCAAGGTAAACATTAGGGATAAAAGATGTACTTTTGCCAAAAAAGAATTGAACCAAACTGCAATCTAACAAGCATGATGAAAATATCTAATAAGAAAATTGGTTTTTGGGTGTACAGTAGCTGAACAAATGAGATAATTTCGGTGCTTTTTTGTTGGTATGGTGAAGTATGGGCATGTGCTGAAATGCTCAAGTTAGATTCTATAGGAGATGAATTCGGTCCCTTTAGGCTGTTCCTGTCCATAAAGATTATGATTTATATTATTTCTGTGCAGGATAATAGTACTCCACTTTGTGATGCCTTCATTTTTGTATTTACATATGCATGCTTGACTAGGTTGGGGCAAGATCTGCAGAATTGGGCAATTTTTTCGCTAATGCTGATGCCAGTTATCTAGGGAGAGAAAAAGGTGGAGGGGATTACCATTCCAACGTTTCCAATACTTCCATTGTTGATGTTGATCCCATGGATATGTCAGAAAGTATGCAGGAAGCTATGCATCGTTCAAATCTGGACATGAGGTACAGATGAGTATGTACTTGACCACTAAGATGTTTTTTTGTTGATGTTTAATCGTTATCAGCCCTGGTTTTGAGTCTTGGATTGGACAGTTGTTTCTGATTTCGACCCCCCAAATCAGGATGAAGATTCTCTGCTTGGCAGGTTACCCAGCTGTCCAATCTTGCATCAACGGCTATGATTGTGACCTCTTATTTTATTTTATTTTGTTTTTTTTCATTTTCAACCAAGCCAAGACCTTTTTGAAAGATTAAATCGCATAAATGCCCCAGCCCACTTTGTTTTCTTTCAAAAACGTCCCTATCCCCCTTAGGTTTCTTTTAAATTCAAAAACACCCTCAAGCCCTCTCTTTTCTTTCAAAAATGTCCCCAAGAAAAACTGTCCCTCTGGCTTGGGTCACTAAAACAGAGCACCTAAGAGAGAGAGAGAGAGAGAGAGAGAGAGAGAGAGAGAGAGCCAAAGTAACAAAGAGATGATAGAGATGGAGAGACAGAGGAAGAGTGTGGCAGAGAGAAACAGAGCGGGAAAGAGTGTTAGAGCGAGGGGAAGAGACTGAAAGAGAGAAGCCGAGGGCTAAGAGAAATAGAGAGAGAATGAGAGAACAAGAGAGAGAGGGAGAGAGACAGCAAAAGAGAGAGAGAGAGAGAGAGAGAGAGAGGATAGAAAGAGGAATTAGTGACTTACCTTTAATTTTTTCTTGGTTTATTTCTTTAGTTTTTCTTAATAGTTTTTCTTGGGGACATTTTTGAAAGAAAAGAGAGGGGTTAGGGACATTTTTGAAAGAAAACAGAGTGGGCTGGGGCATTTATACGATTTAATCTTTCAAAAATGTCCTTAGGTTGGTTGAAAATGAAAAAATAAAATAAAAGAGGTCTCAATCATGGGCGTTGATGCAGGATTGGACGATTGGACAACCAAGTAGAGAATCTTCGGATGGTGGTAGTCTGGTAGATGTGCAATTCTTGGTTTGAATGATATACAGTGGTTAGAACTTTAGGGAAACGATGTTGATTGTAAAAATGGTGCTATGTTGATCTTTCTGTGTTTGTTATTCTGCTACAATGCATGTTCTTGAGAAACATTATAAGATTGACGTGAGACATTTCTTGATCTTGAGACCCGAAATGGCTTTTTATTGGTGACAGCGGCGCAGAGTATGTCAGAAAAGAAATCCCTCTTTTTGTTTTGCCAACCTTGTCCTTTGTCAGCATTGATTCGCCATTGTCGTCATACACGGATCTGCAACATGTACTATTTGAAGAGGAGCGGACCGCATATAACCAGGCCATCTTACAAAACATGAGGTGATAATTTGATATGCAAATGCTTAATGTGAAACAAATGATCAAAAGATTTAAGGAAGCTTTATCCTTTTGATATTATCTTCCTTACCCTGGTGAATGTAATTTCCTATACCTCTTGTAGGGATGGGAGAGTGCATCCGCTCGCTTTCGTACATCACACTTCAACGTACCAGGCTTCCTTGTGCAAATTGATTGAATATTGGTCAGGAAAAAAGTCCATGTTCTTAAATTTTTTTCCCTTTTTCTTTGTTGTTCTTTCTTTCTTAATAATTGATTACTTTTTGACGTTGCAGTTTAAGTCCTGCAATACATGCTCTTCAAGATCGATTGAGAGAAAATGAAATCCGGGTATGTACATTAATTTTTTAATTTCCATATCAAGGTAGAAACATTATTAAGTTGTCAGGGGGATTAAATATATTCAATTTCTTTTTCCTTTTTCTCTTTAAAATTTTGATTTTATTCTTTACAAAGGGTGTGGGGATCCCCTGCTTCACAGGCATCAGATGGCCTGTGGGCGCCCAGGAGGGTATCCAAGTCGTTACAAAAGGCCCTAATTTGTATTGGAAGCTAAGTTTCCCTGCTATGTCTGTCCACCACCATTCGACTTGTTTTAAGGTTGGGCCCTTCGAGTCAACCTGTTCAACCCTGTAGAAAAGAGATATAGGACCAGACTGATAAAAATGGCAGCTTTTTTTATTTTTTTATTTTTTGAAAAAAAGGATTTTACTGCTCAGCCTTGGGTTGAACCTGGCCAGGCCCTTAGGGCTCAGCAAAGTTGAAATAAAAATCTGCAAAATGGTGTTACTTGGATTTTGAACAAGGATTATTGTGGTTTATTCATTGTTAGGTTGTATAAATTGTGTTATGAACTTGCATATTTTTATGGCTTGCCCTTGTCGGACCAACCTACGGCCTTTAAAGGATCGGGCTGGACTAGCCCTAGTTGAGAATTCTTGGTTAAAATATATCTAAAGTCTCTATAGTTTCGCTCAACTCTGAATTTTGAATTTGATTCTTATAGTTTAAAAATCATGATTTTGGTCCTTACAGTTTCCAAAAGCATGAAGAATGCTCATTGGTATTAGTCAACAGTCAGTTAAAGGTTATCTTGTCACATGTTTTGCTGATTAGAATTCTCCCATCAGTATACTAGTCCGTGTCAGTAGCCCCACATGCCCAAATCATTGTCTGCCATGGCACCATGTCATGAAATTTTTTTTTTATTTTAAAATCTGATTGAATCTTTTTTTTTTTTCAAATCTCGTAAGTTAGAACAGGGACGCCACGTGTGCCAAGATAATATTTAACTGACTGTTGACTAATACTATGGAGCATTCTTTATGCTTTTGGAAACTATAGGAACCAAAATAATGATTTAAACCAAATTCAGAGTTGAGTGAAATTATAAGGAGTTTAGATATATTTTAAGCGTAGTTCTATTGTTCTGCTGGCCTGTTAATTAAATGAATATTGCTCATCTTGACTGTGTGTAGCAACATGTGCTTTTGGTGTAACAGTTGGGAGTTCTGAATGAGGAGGCAAAGAATCTGGAGGGGGAGGCTTTTAGAGACAGCGAACCAAGTTCTGGATCGCCCCGTCAAGTTGCGCCTCAAAGCTTGAGGAACCTACCCAGTCCTGGCAGCCGGAGCCGAAAAGGGTATTAGTCTGAAAGCTTTTAGAAGTTATGATCCAATTAATATAAGCAACGATGATGATTTGCAATAGTTTTGTTTTTTGTCTTTTGAATATGGAATATTTACATATAGAATGTACAAGAAAATGGTATTGGACTGACTCTACAGAGTATGCTATTCTGGAAATGACCCTAAATGTTGTATTCTGCGAGTGCAAGCCCTTACCTGCAACGTATACTTGATGCTCTGAACATTTCATTCACTTTTGACGAAAGGAGAAACATTTATTCAATAATTCTTGTTCAAAAGTCATATGAACAATATGTATCTGCAGTTGTGGATTATTCACTGTTATCATATCCAATCATCATAACTAAATTAGACTAGTCGGTTTGATTGAGAACCAGCCACAGAATTAGTTTAGTTAATTTAATAACCGGTCTAATTTTTAAAATATTAATTGTGATGATCAATGGTCCAGGAGCCTTTTGGACCTATTTTCCTTCTTTCTTTTTGAAAAATGTTGTTAAAAATGTAATTTAACTATAGGCCGCACATTTTTAAAATAAATGGGTCAGATGAAATAATGCCCTTTTGTTTCTATATGGAACAAGGAGAATCCTAGGAGGAGGTTGTCTAATATATAGATGCGTTGGGCATTATTGTAATTATACATATCCTTTAAAATTACTGGATAATCTTGGTACGATAATACCTTTAAATTTGGTTAAATTAAACTTTCTTTCAAGTTTGGCTAAATTAAATTTGATATTTTTTGTTTTAAGTATTAACTAATTTTTTTTAAATTCATTTTTTGTTATTGAAGTAATTTTATGTATAATATACCTTTTTAATAATAAAATTATTTGTCGATCTTTATTATCATAAGAATAAAATTACAATTTCATGTTAAAGTCTAATGTCGATTTAACTGTCTTTATTGTTATATTAAAAATAAAATGACAATCTTATTTTATGTAAAAAGTTGACTTATCTTACAAAAATTAAATTGGAGAAAAAAGTTTCTATGATATTTGCATATAAAATTTGAAACAAAGAGTATTAAGTACAATTCAGTCAAATTTTAGAAAAGATATTACTTAATGTATCCTAAAAGTTTCAAAAGACATATATTGTTTTCATATTTTTATTGGAGTTTAAACATAAAAAATAAAATTATCACCTAAATTTTCTCAAATATCTCTTCGATTAAAAAAAATATTAATTTTATCTCATGTCAAATGTCATGTTCATAGGAATGCTTTTTCAAAAATAATGAAAGTGAAAGGGAGCTAATATATTTAATTCGTTCCATTAAAATCTATCTGCAGATTGTAACGTCACTCAGTTTTCGTAGATATTTATTTTGGATTTTTTAGATGAACTCTCATGTAAGGAAATGCCAGCATATCACTCGAGCACCTAATAAGATCTTCTCTTATATAGCCTTCGTGAATTTTCAATTTGGCTAATATTTTATTTGATTAAACAGTATCATTCAATTAAATAAATTTCATATGAACCTTATCAGTTCTAATTAAACGATTCTATTTGTCTAAATTAAAAATTAGCAAAGTAGACGAGCTAGTCTCAAATATAGGAGGACATTTTTCCTATATAAATTAGAATTGTCAATTATAAAAAATCAACCGTGTTAATTTTTTTAAATCAAAATTTAATCGTAAACTATATGTTATACAAACACCAATACGTATATTTAATGACCACCTATCCTGGTCCAGTCAAAGTGTCAAACACTTTTTGTCGACTCCTTTCTCCTCATTTATGGCCATTTCCCACCAACACTTAGACGTATATTTAATGACCACCTTTTCTTCATTTTATTTATTTTAATTTTGTGTCACTATCCCCAAACGGTAAGAGCCCATCCATGTCCACAATACAATTTTATATATATATATATATATATATATGAAGGGACGTATTTAATTAGTAAGAGGAGTGAGAGGTGATGAGAGGAAATAATTATTGTTATATCACAAATCAATAATTTAAATTGATGCATAATTTATTCATATAAAAATTAAAAAAAATATTATTAATTTGTATATGAATTACGTAACACCAACTTACTATATATTAAGATCACAAAGAATCTCTTATTGTTTTTTAAAGAACAATAAGTTATTAAACTTTTTAGCATCATTAAAATTTCACTTGTTTCTCTCAATCAATTAGTTTGCTTGACTCAAAAAAGTGTTAGGCGAAACAAAGAAGCGAGACTATTAAGAATCGGATGTAGTAACCAACAAAAAAGTTACCCATAATAACGAAAGCAGCCAAAAAAATCTCACCCCATGCATGCATGGGACCATTCATTACACTTCCGGATAAGCCATGAAAAACACAGCATGTAACCCATCAAATTCAAAGCCTCACCATCATCATCAAAACTGTGTACAGACCCTCGTCCCATCTCTCTCTCTCTCTCTCTCTATATATATATATACACGCACACACACACACACAATGACACAAACAAAGCAAGTAAGAAGGTACCACATTTGTCTTGCAATAACATGAATTCCACCATGTGTGATACAATCAGTCAAAGGCATAACCAGAGGCCCCATCGGGCAAACCAGCCAGCGTGGAAAGCAATAAAGCAGCTCTACTCCGAGCACGGCGAGGTCAGACTAGACCACCTCCACCTCCTGGGCCGCCTCGGCTCCGGCGGCACCGGACACGTGTTCCTCTGCGAGATCAAACAACAACACAGTACGCCGTCGTCCTCGTCGTCAAAGGATCAGTATTGTGGTGGCTGTTACTATGCGTTGAAAGTGGTGGATACAGACTGTACGAAAGTGAAGAAGGAGAATGTGAAGAGGGCTCAGATGGAGAGACGAGTGTTGAGTGTGCTTGACCACCCTTTTCTTCCTACGCTTTATGCCACCTTCGAGGCTTATCACTACTCCTGCTTCCTCATCGATTACTGCCATGGCGGTGACCTCTTCACACTCCAACAGCAACAGCCTAATCTTCGCTTCACCATCTCTACGGCTAAGTAAGTTCCCATTATTATTCAACTATATATATATATGTATCTCATTTTCATACCTTGTTTGCAACAGAAACTACTTGTTTCCTTTAAGCAAACTCTTGAATTTGAGTCTGTCTCTCTCTCTCTCTGTAGAAAATTAATATTAAGAGAATTTTACACCTATTGTCAAACTCAAGTATTATTACAAAAAAATTACATTTATTGAGCGGTTTTTTTTTGCATTTCCTAGCGGTTAAAACCGTCGCTATATGATTTAGGTGGCGGTTAAAAAATGCCATTGATGCGTGCGTCGACAAGCAATTTTCGACAGTTTTTTTTAATTGCCGCTAGCGGAGGCTTTCTTTACATACTGTGTCGGCTTTTTTCAATGTTTTGTTTAAAATTTTGGTATTTAGCAGCGGTTATCACCACCACTAATTGTCAAGTTTGCATGATTTTTTAACCGCGGCGAATGAATATTACGTTTTATATTTTTTTAAAACTGTCAAAAAATTACCGCAGTAATTACTCACCTTTCCTGTAATATACTCAAACTAAATTAATGAGAATGATGACTTTCAAAATATTGGTAAGTCAAACAATATATATATATATATATCATCTTCATATTTCCTATTATTATTATTTTTTTTTTTGCAAAACGACCATTTGCTAAATTATTAGGGGAAGATAATTTTATTATATTATCTATTCCGCATAAAAAGTTCATTAAGTTCAAGCTGAAATTTATGACTAGATATTTTTTACTATAATCTCTAATTAATGTAGAATTCTTTACACTAAAAAATGTATATTTTAGGTCTTTGAAACAAATCTTAATCACAAAGTTAGTTTATTATTTGAAATGAGACTAAAACTGGATTTCTTGCATCTCTTCCAAAAAAAAAAGTATAAAAAACATAATAAGGTTAAACTTATCCTTAAAAATAAGATTATGTATTACAAATTAAATTAATCCTTTGTAAATGTGACAGATTCTATGCAGCAGAAGTGCTGGTAGCTCTTGAATATCTGCACATGAAGGGCATAATATACAGAGACCTAAAGCCAGAAAACGTGCTGATTCAAGAAGATGGCCACGTCATGCTCTCCGACTTCGATCTCTCGCTTTACTGTAAGACCCACCCCAAGCTTCTCATTCACGACACCACCACGAGGAAGAAGAAGACGAAGAAGAAGAGTCCATTGTTCTGCTGCGAAAACGACGACGTAACGGAGAGGAGGAGCAAAAGGTCAGGGTCAGCCATGGCTGACGTGGACATGGAAGTATCAGCTGAACCAATGAGCGCGAGGTCCACGTCATTCGTGGGGACCCACGAGTACTTGGCGCCGGAGGTGATTCTGGGGGAGGGCCACGGGGCCGCAGTGGATTGGTGGGCGTACGGGGTGTTCCTCTACGAGCTGCTGTACGGGATCACGCCCTTCAAGGACAAGGACAACGCCGGGACGATGAGGAACATCGTGGGGATGGGGAAGTCGAAGTTGAGGTTCCCGAGACGAGAAGTTGGGGACGAGAAGGAAGGGGAGAATGAGAATCTCATGAAGGCGCACGACCTCATAAGAAAGCTTCTCGTGAGAAATCCCGAGAAGAGAACGGGGTACGCGAGAGGGTCTTGCGAGATTAAGAAGCACCAGTTTTTCGAGGGGGTAAATTGGGCCCTGATTAGAACGGTGAAGCCTCCCATTGTTCCTCGAGATGAGAATTACGATATTTCGTGGTTATCGAGCGTCAAGCAGAAAGATACAGTGGACGCGCCTTATCAGATTACTGACTTCTTCTAGCTTCAATTAATGTTATTACACTCCGTTGTTTAGCTAGTGATTAAGGTTCTTAATCACAGTGATGGTAGAAAGTTTAATTAGATGTTAGGGCGCCGATTCGCTCAATTTCTCAGAGCCTTCTAAATGGATTTTGACTACTTATCAAAATTTATAGTCTGCGCACTTTCTGAGTCTTAGTGGATGACTAAGATCCATGTAAGAGACTCAAATATTAGAATGATTTTAGTTCTTAAATATTAAGGTTCTGGATACCACATTGTTATTGTGCTAGCTAGCTCTACTTGTAATTCTTCCAAAAATAAAAAGGGATGAATTACTAATGTAGTGCCTAAAAGGTTAATTGTTCGAAAAAAAATGTTGTTTGACTAGTCTTAATTTCTGGATTAAATTACTAATTTGATCTCAAAAAATTAGAGTTGCTTCAATTTGGTCTTTAAAGTATCAAAAGTTTTAATTTAGCTCCTGAAAAATTATATTTAATTTGACTTAATTAATTTAATTTGACTTAATTAATTTAATTCTTTTTATTACTAAATCTTTTTTTTCATTGCTAAAAGTTATTTTAACATTGAAAGGGATCAAATTGATACAAACATAATTAATACTAAAAAAAAAAAGGAGATATGGTAGCAGTCAAAACTGCTAATGCAAACAATCTACTAAAAGTTCTACCAACAGTTTTCTTTATATTCCTACTATTAAATCAAAAACTGCTAATATATATATATATATATATATATATATATATATCCCTATTATGATATATTTTTACAAACAAATATCTATTTGTTGGCATCCAATTGCTTTCTACTAATTAACATTAGCAAAAACTCTACTTTGAGTAGAGAAATTAAAGTGTTAATGTAATACTCGCTATTTAATTTTCTTTTAAAAAAAATTTACTATTTCACAAATATGGTTCTGCAAATGTGTAATGTGTTTGTAATGTTGTATTGTGATATGGTAATACTTTAGAATAAGGTTTTGTACTATAGACTAGCAATGTGAGATGCTAGATCATGTAAGGATTAAAGTGAAAATTTTAGGGACTAAAGTGAAAAATTTTGGAAACTTGTGGGGTGTAGCGAAAATGTGTATAAAGTATAGGATAGGTGGAGAAAATTATAGGGAACCTTGATGTGAAATAGGGAATGGAAAATAGTTTCTAAACTTCAAGATATTAATTTTTGGAATAAAGAGTATGATTAATTTATTAAATGGCTTATTGAAATAAAAGAAAATATATTAAACATAAAATTAAAGGGGATGCCGAACAGTTATTGAAAAATAGATAATTATATTTAAATAATATAATCATATTTAAATAATATAATTAGTAGTTGAATGAGTAGTGGATAATACAAAAGATTATATAAAAGAAATAGATAGTTATCTAAAACTAACCAAGTCTAATTTAACATAATTTTGAAGTTAAGGATAAATAATTCAAATAATTAAATCTGAAATATACCCTCTAAAATCTGAACTAAATCTTTTGTTTTACTTAGACTTGAAGTAGGATTGGAATATCTTGTGCATTTGAAATTGAATAAATAAATTAATGAGACTTAACATACTAAAGAGATAAGTGAAAAAAATAATAATGACTATTCTACGTGAATAAATCTGAGGATGCACTTCCCAATTTCAAATCCAGTTTAAAAGCATAGGTCTCATGTACGTAAATTTATGTTGGGGTAATTAATAAGTTAATTTTTTTTTATTTTTGAAAAATTAAGCAAAAGAATATAGATAGCTAGTGAATGAATCAAATAAATTTCAAGCTAGCATTATCTATTATATAAACCAACATTTAATTGCTCTGTCTTCCTAACTAATTAAAATAAATATCTAGTAAATAAATCTGGATCTCCGAATCTTTTTAATTAAATTAACCTTAACTAAAGAAGCAACTATTCAAATTAAACTAGACTAGTCTAACTTCAGCAAAAAAGAAACCCTAGCTTCTAAAACTCTAGAGATCTCGGCCTTCCTTTTTCCTCTCTCTCTCTCATCGTGACGTCTTCTTTCTCTTCTCCTCTCTTCATCTTATTCCATTATCCTAAAAACCCTTTACATCCTACAATCATTGAAGAGTTCACGGAATTGGCACCAAGAGAAACAAAAGAGAATAAGGAAGTTGATTGGGTTCGATTGGTAAGATTCGTTGAAATCTAGGTGAGTGAACTAACCCTTCTTTAATATTATCTTAAGTGTTAAAGTAATATGGTATAAAGATAGGTAATGACCGTGGTGGGAATATGATCGATGATAATAATAATAATAATAATAATAATAATAATAATAACAATAATAATAATAATAATAATAATTATTATTATTATTATTATTTTGTTTGGAAAAGGATGCACATGTGATTTATGAGATGGTTGAAATTTGAGACAATTGAGATTATTTAGATTTTTATACTTGATGATTTATAATGTTGTATTTTATTATATTGGATGAATATTGTTTGTGTTTGGGCGGGATAGTACCCTCTCTCATGTCAAGCGGGAAATCCGGGTAATAGGATGACTTGACCTCTGAGAATAGAGATAACGATTCCTTCGGTAGGGAGATGAGCCCGAATTTAATCCGTGAGGCGCCCTGACCATTGCTGATGAGATTGTGCGTCATGACGGGTTAATGAAATTGAGGAAATTGGTTGAGCGAGCCTACGGGCGCTCCCGGATATGATGAGATTGGTTGAGCGAGCCTACGGGTGCTTCCGGATATTTTGCCATTGACAAGTACTAGTTCCGTTGGTCTGAATTGTCTGATTTAATTGCGACTTTCTGATGTGAATTTCCCTTGTGATTTTATGAATTGTGCCTATACTTTTATTTTATTACTTTTACATAGCGGATTTTATTAGGGCGGGGATTGGTTCGCTCACGGAGATTATTATCTCACACTCGTTGGTTTAAATTTTTTTTTTCAGATCAAGTAGCGGAAGAGGAATTTCCGCAAGTGGATTAGGTTCGCCATTGGACTATTCCATTATTGGATAGGTCTCGATTCGTTGGTATTTATTTTATTTAGTTAGGAAGCTCTGTGGTCAACTAAGACATCTAGGGGTTTCGGGCGGTGAAATTACTTTAGTTAATTTGATTTAAATTCAAAAATTTGTATTGAGGATTTATGATACAGATTATAGTAGGAGTTAGAAATTACAATTATGCATTCATTTGAGCTGATGTGATACTTTATTTTGAATGGAATTTGATTATTTTATTTAAATATTAAAATTATAATTTGGGAGATTGCAAGGAATCCGGGTAAGTTTTCCTCTCTTCTTATGTGTATATGGGATACAGTTAAAATAAATTATACCATAAATTAATAATCATTTTAACGAATATTTGATAATTATTATATTTATTTCATTAAATTTTCAATTATAAATTACTGTTTAATTTAATTAACCTTTGATTTTTCTTAATTAATATTTTCTAATTTTGGTCTTTTATATATATATATATATATATTTATATGTTCATATATAAACATATATGTATATATACATACCTATGTAAATACAACAAATTATTTAGATTATTCACACTATAACATAATATTTATTTTAAATAATATTTGTTTTCTTTATATATTTATTTTAAATAGTATTCATTGCAAATAAAAATTTAATTTAATTAATACTTATCTTAGTTAATATTTATTCATATTTAAATGCTATTTCCTAAATATTAATCTACATTTTATTATATATGTATATGTATATAATTATGTACACACACACACACACACACACACACACACACACACACACACACACACATATATATATATTTTAAACTCTGAATTGTCTTTATTAATATACGTTAAATATTTTACATAAATAACATAAAGGGGTAGAAATAGAGATATCAATTAGGCTTACGGTAACGCAGGATTCGTGTTAGCGTGCCAGTCACGTGCCCGAAATTCGGATCGTGACAGTTAGCAAATCTTACTTTTTTGTAACATCAATTAATGTTGTCATAGCATAAACAAATTGCTACTAAATTTCATAATTGTTATTAATATTAATTAATTGCTAGTAAAAATAAAACTGGTGATAACTTATTTTTGAAAAATATAAAAAAAACTTAATTTAAATTTACTAAAATTGGGTTTTACTATGCTAATTAAACCAAATAATTTTGCTAAAAAATTATCATAACAAAAAATTCAAGTTATAGCTCATATTCATAGAGTTATGTGCACAAATTCCTATTTTTTTATAGCACAATCACTTATTTCATAAAACCAAAGTTGTCGATCTAAATTACAAGTTCCTTTCTTTTATATTACAATCACTAGTCTTCATATACAAAATTAACCATCGTGAGACTAGCTAAGATAAAAAATAAATATTTTGCTAAAATTTCTATAACATTTTCTAGTATCTTTGAAAAAAAAATACGTAAAGCTAGTAATTATCCTAACAGAAGAAAAAATTGTTAGTGTAGTAGAAATTATTAAATTTGCTAGTAAAAAATTGCTAATATTGCCTAATTTTTTGTAGTGATTTTTTTAAATATTAAATTAAAACACTTAATCTTTCAAAAATCGAATTAAAATAATCGTAATCTTTCATAGACTAAATTAAATGAGTAATTACCCTAATTTCTAATTAAAGACAAGAAATGAAAATTATCACGAATGAATGAAAATGATAGATTTCCCTGTTCAAATTCATTGTCTAAGTGAGTATTTAAAAAATAAAAAAAATAAAGAGCATAATTGCTTTTGCATAGAATTGACTTTCAAAATTGAATTTGGAGTTTGTTTAAACATGATTTATATTTAAAAATTAATATCAAAAAATTAATTTTAGAAAAATGATTTTTTTATATTAGTTAGCAGAATCATTTTTGGATGTGTAATGATCAGAAATGATATAAATTTCATATTGTCTTATTTTATTTATCTTTATTATTTAATTTCACTCATTTTTAAATATAATAAAAAATCATATAAATGCTCTAATAATAATTTTTTATAATAATATTTGATTAAAAAATATACATATAACTGTTAAACACAAAAACTTATACAATATAACTAGTAGATTAAAAAGTCGAAAATATAAATTTTTAATTAAAAGAACTAAAGAGTAAATATCATAAGGATTGAAATAAAAATGAATTTCCAAATTACACACACTAATTGCGTTTTTTCTCTTCAAGTCTAAAGTCAAATCTGGACAAAATTTGAATTCCAATTATTGCGGCTCACATAAGCTTTCCTTTTTCTTACAAGTAATTATAGTTATTGAAATTACACAGATAGGAACATATATAAATATCTTATATAAATATCTTAAGGATATAACTTGTCAATGGGGTCATCTACAGATATCTTGAAGGGCACTGAGGGAGCAATATCAGTAAATGCCTGCGAAAAAGAAGGATTTGATACGAACCCTAGACTATAATGAATGTCTCAATGTGACAATTACTAAACCATCACCAACAAAACCAATGTGTTTTAAAATTTTGAAAATTAGATCAATCATTAGATAAATTAAGGTATTAGTTTAAAGATTAATAGTCAAATTATAATTTAAATTGTGATCAAACTAGTAGCATTTAAAATATATTATAATATTAAATATATAATTAAAGTCCTTAAAATATATAATAATAAATCTTCTCCTCTCCCCTCTCTTTTTCTCATGTAAGATTAGTACCACTTCACATCTAATAAAGTTGGCTACCTGTTACATCCATCTAATATTCATTCTACATAAATACATCTATCTAATATACACTTATCTAAAGACTAAGGAAACAACCAGTGGACTTCGTACTTCTCTCTAATTTCTTTCTTTACTCTTCCATTTCTCATTTTCTTCAATGCTTTTCATTGCTGCGCCATGTTGAGTGTATTTGCAAGTGATCGATGACAGCAGATTGACAACGAGAACTTGAAGTGACAAACAGTAGTTGTCTATAGATTCTAACCATGTGAGATAGAAATTTGGACATTTTGAAATCTTCTTCACCTTCAGCAAATAGTGAAAGTTGCAGTTTCAAAATTCTTTTTCACCTACACGTACCATCATACTGATCAGAAGATGGGGGTTGGGGGAGACTAAACTGGTTATCAGACTGATTTTTACTAGTTCGTCATCAGTTCAATTCTTCTCCAATTTTGAGGATTGTTTTAGTGAAACAAGAAGACTAACTGATTTATCAATTTTTCATTCGAATTGACTGATTCATTTTGATTTTTTGAACATTGGGTACTACTACTAGCTAGTTTATTAATTAAAAGCACTCTATTTAGAATCTAGATTCTATACAAATGATACTAAAACTACAAAGTAAAGTTCTTCCTTCATGACTGTTTGTTACATATCAATTTGTTATAATTGAAGAAAAAATATATACCTCAAGCTGTCACGCACGCATACCCCACACACACACACACATATATATATTATATAAGGATGTTAAATTGTTAATCATTCTGAAAGCTCCTAAAGGCGATATTATATAATTCACATGGGCGATGCATCATGTTGTGGCAAATTAGGGTTGGTAGAAAGTGCAGTTGTATTTGGCAAACGTTGTAGGGTTTTGGGGACATATTTATTTTCATAATTCAATTCTCTTGACAAACTGTGCTGTGATATTAAATATACTTGGCCCAAAACTCGAATATTTTTCAATGGATCTGAGGTTGATGGCTTAATGTAGTCACTGATGAATTATATATGATTTGGATTTTTCTAATATTTTACCTCAACGGTGTTTGTTAGGCACTTAGGTTATAATTTTTCTTCTGTCTCTTCGTCTGTACCAAAAGAAACTTTTTATAGTTTTTATTATATATTTAACTATGCCGTTGATGGTTCTAGTTTTTATAGTTTGTAACAATTTTTAAATTGATGGTGACTAGAGTGAGTTACTGCCAGATTGGTTTTGTCGATTCAAAATCAAAACTACCCATTGTTTAAGGACTGATATTGTCAAACTAGTTAGTCTGGATTGGCATGTCATGAGTTAAATGGATCAGGATTTGCTGCTTAACAAAACTGCTGTTTATGCTGCTTTTCACTTTCAGCAACGGTTTTTACCGTTGCTGAAAGTTTTGGCAACAAAAAACTGCTGCCATAACTTTTAGCAACGGTAAAAACCGTTGCTAAAAGTGAAAAGCAGCCAAATGATCAGCAGCAAATCCAGATCCTGAGTTAAATATAAAAGGTTGGTCACATGCCTCTTTATTGAACACTAAGACCACCCAACCATGGCCTGTGGACTTAAATGGGCCGGCCCATAAGCCTTTTTTTTAAATAAATAAATATATATTTAAATAATATAATGTTAAAATTTTTAATAAAAAATTTAATAATTTTTTTATTAAAATACAATTTATATATGTAAAGTATTACTCCTTTAATATTTTTAAATAACCAATAACTTTAATTTTTCATATTTTCTTTTTAAATTAACTATATTATATTTTAATTTAAAATTTCTATATTTATTTTAAAGAATTACAAAAAAAATCCGTATTCTAATTTATTATATTTATTGAATGTAGTGTTATAAAATATAAAAATATGATAGAGTGAAGTTCTTTATACTAAATAATAAAATTTTATAAAATAAATAAATAAATTGGTCGGCTCAATTAAGTCAGTTTTTAAACGGATTTAATTTCTTGAATCCAAGCTCATCCTTGCTAGAAGAAATGTTTATATTTAGTACTTAATAATGCTTCAAGCACGGATAACTAAATTGCCATGAAGATATCTATAAAAAAAACCCCAAAAAAATACAAATATATCTATTTATCATTTTCCTTTGTGACTATAATAAACTTTTCAAGACGGTTTGATGGATTTAGAATTTCACTTTTTGCTTCAAGTAATTGAAATGAAACTTATGTGATATCAACAATTCTATTTATACTGTATAATGAAAAGATATATTTTCATTCTCTCAAATATATATGAATTTACTATTTAGTCATCTCTTAAAGCTTAACTCTACAATTTAGTTCTTGAATTTTATGATATTCATTATATCATTATTGAGTTAATCACTCAAATATATATAAATATACAATTTAGTTCTCTTAAAAAATTTATATTAAATTTGTAATATTTAGAGATTAATTCATTTTGGCACTTAAATTTTAGATATTAAATAATAAAAACATTTTTTAAAAAAAATCAATTTATATATTGCTTCAAAAGAACTAACTTTTTTTTTAGACAAAATAGAAATCATTTTCATTAAAATGACATCAAGTCAAGAATACATAAGATTGACTATGACCTAAAGATCGTCAAAGATATTACAAGTTTGAACTTATGAGAAAATGTACATGATTTAGGATAACATATCCTAAAAATTAGTACAAAAAAAGAAAATTAAATAGAGACAACATATTCCTGAACTATAAATCAAGCAGACTAAATAGAGGCAATACACCCCTAATCCCTAGATTAGAGCTAATCTTTAGCCAACCCCAAAACACAAAAGCTAATCTCCTTAGACCGGATCTGGCCATCTCTACTTTTTCCCCAACAAGGCGTCTTTACTGTGGGACTCTGATCCACTCCTTACCTCACAGGATACATCCATTTTTTTTAAAGTAAACGGCAACCGTTAGGTAGAAGAAGCCTTCGAACCATTAATGCAAAATCTCTCTAACCCGAATCTGATTTCCACAACATCAGAGTTCAAGAAAAGAGTAAGGAAGAAGATGAAGGTAAACCAAATCTCATAATAAAAAACCTTTTACAAAGAAGAGGGGAGATCTTCTACAAATAAAAAAGAAAAAAAAAACTCTCACAAAAGAGAAGGGAAAGAAAAAGGAAGAGAAGGAGAGGATGGGTAGGCAGCCCTGAAGATGAAGATGTAGTAGAAGGAAGAAAAGGCGCCGCAAAAAAATATTATTTTATTTGTTTTTTAAAAAAACTATCTTAAAAGAGATGAACAAAAGAGTATCAGAATTAATTCCGATTTGGATTGATGGGCTAATTATAGAATTCATACCTAAAAGATGTCAACCCAAATCCAGGGCCGTGCTTAGAGAATTTGGAGCTTAAAGTAAAACTATTAGAAAAATTTAATCTAATATAAATAATTAATCTTTATATTATTTTTCTAGTCTTTTTAGCAGTGAAATCATTTATCAAAGTTTTATAATTAAATAATTCTAGCATTTTACTCTCAATAGATAATATGGCTAATACATTCAATCTATCTTATAACATTATTGATCTAAATAGGATTTAAGCAATTTTAATTTTGAAAAACTTTTTTAGTAGTAGCAATTGTTACAAATATTGGTAATAATATTCTATAAGCAATGCATATATTTGGAAAAGAATCTAATCTTTTGATATACCTTAATATTTCTATTGGAGTATTAATTTCTTTTTTTAACACTTCTCTCAATACTTTTAATTCTAAAAATAAATCAAAATCACATTGGGATTAAATTAAAATTTCAAATTTTCTTGTTTTTTCTTCAATTTTTCAAAACTAAACGCGTACTTTTTATTTGACATTTTCTATTGCTACAAATTATAAAAAATAAAATAAAAAGAAACAATAAAAAATATAAATAAAATAGATTGTGCAACGAAAATAGAAAAAGTGAAGGAATGATAAAACCTCGAGACAGAGAATTGCACGTTGATATTATGTATTGTACTGTAACAATTACAGGTCAGCTATCTACCTATCTCTCTTGAGAATTCAGTCAAAAAATGAAGAAAAAATGGAAGAGGAAGAAGAGGTGGAGTTGACGGAGGAAAAAAATTGAGAAGGCAAGAAAACAAAGAAGAGCCGATAATACATTGATCAGATGAGAGATAAAGATGATATATGATATACTGATATGATATATGTGGCTGTGCAAGTAGAGAAATTATTTTTATATTTCTGTATTTTAATTCATTTGACAAAGCTTGCTAATACCTATTACTTATGCACTTTTTTCAAATTGTGATGATTATTATTAGTTGGTATTACAACTTTCAAAGTTATACACTAACTGTCAAGTCCATTCACTTCTTTTTTTATTTTTAAATTTTTAAATACACCATTGAATATTAAATTAAAGCAGAAGCTAATTGGAGGCCTAAAGCAACAAGGAGGCCCAAGATAACTGTAATACCCGTTAATTTCAGAATATAATTCGCTTAAGAGTATTTTAGAATTTTACAACGTTACTTTAGTTATTTATTTTGGTCATATTTAATTTTCATATTTAATTGTTCTCTTTGAATATTATTTATGAAAATTGAGTTAAATGACTGGACTAAATATTTATACAATGTGGGATATATTCTAAGAATGGTGAAATTCATGGAAAATTGGTTTCAAAATGGTCAATTAGTCCATTTATTGTAAATTGACTGGATGGGTTTGGATGTTGGGTTATGGATACCCATGGGTTATTGAATAACCCATTAAAAATATTTAATATAAAGTTTTAATAGTACCCCCTTATTTTTTTCTCACGATCGAAGCAGCTGAAGTGAATAGTAAATTCACTTTCTCTCGTTTCTTCACCCTCTTCTCAAATCCTTTCCTTGATCTTCAGAATTTCGATTATCTGTTCGGTTCAAAAGCTTTGTAAGGATTAAAGGTAAGCTTTAATCTCATTATTTTCCTTAAATTTCAGTTTATGTAGAAGATCAGAGGAGGTTTTGTTCTTAAAGATTTTGATGATAATTCATGAATCTCAGTAGTTTTAGAAGTTATATTTGAGTTATAATCGGTTAAAAGAGTTGAAATTCTGGTTTTGAAACAAGAAAGGAAAGGATGAATTTTTGAAAGATTTTTCTGCAAAAATTCGAGTTACTGTAGCGACCAGAGATTTCAGAAAAATTCTGGAAAATTTTCTTCGAGTTACTGTAGCAGTACTGTAGTGTCGGCAGTCAACGGTACTGTAGCTGTAATATTCCAAGAATTTTTATGAATATTTAAAGTCTGATTTGAAGTTTAGTGAAAAATTTAATTATGTGGAAAATTTTCTTTTTGAATTAGTGAAGAAAATGTGGAAATAGAAATTTTTATTTTTAATTTAGGAAGTTTTTACAAATTCTCAAGGACTAAAGTGAAAAGAAAAGAAAGTATAGAGGACTTTTGAGAAATGACCAAGTAGGAACCCGAGAAGAAGAATAGAGCTTATGGGAATGAATTATGAGTCCGGTACCGAAAAGATGATGGATTCGAGGTTAAAGTGGAGTTTGAGATATTGAGAGGGACTAAAGTGAATAAGGAAATTTGTGGGGCACCGAGGATTTAGAAACACCTGAGGTGAGATTTTATGAATTTGCTTTTGCTAGTCTTGACTGAGGGTCAATTGCAGAGCAAGTGATAATTTCACCCCGGGCGAGTATATAGGTGGCCTCACCTATTTTTTATTCATTTTTCTCCTTTCCTCTCTCTCTCTTCACTTTCTCTCCTCTCCTTCTCTCTTTCTTCTCTCTAATTTCTCTCTCTACACTCCAACTCTACAACCGGGCTTTGAAGGGCGGATCTCGGGCTACGGGGCGAGCCTCTAGGAGCCAAGCAACGTAGGGAAAGCAAGGAATCGAGGTAGAAATTTCTATTTCTTAAACTTTTCCCTATTTTCTAGTTTTAAGAGTGTTTGAGGAAAAATCAAGATTCCGGCTTCGTTTCTCGATTAAAATTGGTGATTTTGGTGTCTAAATGCTCCTTAGACATTAAGGGTGAGATCCTATGGAAGAAATCATGAAAAACGGTAAAGATTTGGCCAGATTCGGGCCAAAACCGAGAGAAAGTCGCGAAGGGTCGCGATCGTGGCGCCTAGGCGCCAAGGACATGTGGGGAAGAGAAAGGCATGGTGCCCAGGCGCCGGGCATGGGTGGCGCCCAGGCGCCATAGGTGGCGCCCAGGCGCCATAGGTGGCGCCCAGGCGCAAGGTGTGCCGGAAAACCTTAACTCATTTTCAATCGGCCATAACTTCTTCATCCGGACTCCGTTTTGGGCAAACTTTATATCGTTGGAAAGCTCTTTGAGTCTAGTTTCCAATGGTATAAGTTTCATTTAGATATTCATTACCGATTAGGAATTATGACTTAAGATGTGAGTAAAGGTCGAGAGTAGTGGTAGGAAATTTCTCTATTTCGTAACCCTGATGGTTTTTGTCTGGTTACAATAGGAATGGTCAAGGTGCAAAGTGGGAGTGCCGAGAGCGTGAAATTCAGGTGAGTGGGTTAATACTTGCTATGATTAAATATCTGTTATTGACTTTTTGCATCATAGTGGAAATATGTTGTATATCCAAGTTTGAAGAGGATGATGTGGAACGATGAGGCATAAACAATTGTGGAACGTGTCTGGTAATGTATATAATTATATTTTCTTATTTTCCCATGAATGGAGGTTATATAATGGATTGTGAATGGCATGTGAACTGAGTTGAATAATTGTTTTATATTATGGGTTATGTTGTATACATGCTATGTTGCTGGAACCACATTGATTATGTTGTGGCTTGAATTGTAAATGACTGAGTTGTGTATGTGGCTCAAGATTATGATTGAGGATGTTTTTATATATGATTGTGATTGTGTTTGACTGGAAAGGAAAGGCATGGTGGTGCACCCCATGGAGAAATTTATGTGAAGTTATAAGGGTGGAGATTATAAATGGAGCGATAAGGGTGGATGCTGCAGGGGCCGCGGGCAACGATCCAGAGGTATTCTGGACGACCCGGTTGGTATGGGAAATTTGTGTGAAATTGATTTCACCGATTGTTGTTGTGAACTTTTGAATTATGTTGAAATGTATTTGATTTATTTGGATATTGTCGTGAAGTACTACGAATAATATCATATCATATGATGATCGATTTACGTATGATTGCTGCATGTTATCATTATGATGTATGATATTTTTTTTGTCATAGTGTTGTGTTATCTACTCACTGGGCACGTGGTTTGCTCATACCCCTCTTATTGATATTTTTTTTCTGAGTTGACAGTTGAAGGTAAATATCGGAACAAGGAATTATGGATCCTTAGTCCATGATTACCTTTTTATTTGTTCAGGATAAAGGTATAATAGTTAAGTTTTATTCTAAGTTGTATAAATCTAGAAATCTCTGTAATCGGGTAGGTTCATTCAGTGATGTAATGTGAGTAATTGTAGTATGTATAGAGAACTCGTTTTGGTTGCATGAAAAAGAATTGTATGATTTTTAAGAGAAAGATAGGCTTACGGAGGTGAAATGAAATTCACTTTCCGCGCCGGTCACGTGCTCAAATTTTTGGGACGTGACAAGTTGGTATCAGAGCTTTGGGATTAGGTCTCCTACCGATTACAGAGTAAGGTAACCTTAGTGGGATCTCCTCTATCGTGGTGAACCCGGGCACGACTATAGAGAGATGGCTCCACTGAAGTTCCTGTAGGATGTTTTCATTTCCTTTTCCTCCAAAACTTGTCTTTTCTTATGAATTATGTTTTTAGTTTTAGTTTTAGAGAGTTATGGCTATACTTTTGAACTCGGTAAGGGAAAGATTATTATTTGTTTTGATTCCGTTGCTGTCGGATCAAATTGTATGTATGGGGCTTTATATGTTAAATTCATGATTGATTTTGTGTGACTGATTTCTTTTATCTTTCTTAATTTTATTATTACTATTTTTGGAGTACCATCCCATAAAAGAAACCACTGGCATTAAAAGCAGAAGGATTACATTGCAAAAAAAAAAAACAATTACTCATGCATGAGTAATCTAAAAGCGAGGTGGTCTCGGATTAGGAGGGTTGTACTGTATCATCACCCCTCGACCATTCCTTGGAGCGAGAGACAGAGCAATATCGCGGAGGGTAGTGTAAATCCCATTCATACAATCAACACTTCTTTGTTGTTGATTGCAGAAGCACTGGGTAGACCAATAGAAGAACCTGTCTATTCTTGAAGTCATTTCTGCATGATTGCGTTTAGTTAACTTCTCTAGGTTTTCTATCATCTTTTTCAGATTTTTGACCTCCTGCTCTAGACAGGCGATTTTGTCCTCCGAGGTATGGCCCGTGCTAGTCTCCTCAGCTTCCTCGATCTTCTTCATTTTCTTCTCCTTCTGCTTCTCTGGAGACCCCTCAAAAGGTCTTTTGTCCTTGTCTTTGCCCAGACTTAAGTTTAAGTCGAGCTCTTCTCTCCTGGCATCCACTGTGAGATCAATGTACTTCCTTGTGGCCATGATTTGGAAAATTTAGAAATTTATGTCGGAGTATGAGAAGAGAGGAATGCTGAGAAGTTGTAGGCTTAGAGATGATTACTCTTTGTGGTGTGGTAACTGAGAACGTTGGGATAGTTCTTATAGAGGAAAAATTTGAACTCAGAGACAAAGAAGATATCTCTTCGCCGTACCCTATACGCTTAACCTATGGATTTCTGCAAGCTGGAAGCTAGGAGTCTAGGGTAGGCATGCACACCAACAACGCGTCGCATTAATGGCAAAACCACAAAAAAAATCACGAAAGTCAATATTCGGTGGATTTGCGGCCGATTTACACTTGGTTTTTCCATTTCTCTCGTTGGCATTTTCTGAAATTGAAGGAAGTCGACAATGTAGCCATTACAGAGTGTCTTGGATGTTTTCACGATGAACTAAAATGTATTTCTATGCTTTCTTGTATTGTTCTTGAAAGCCTTCAGTTAAGTATAATATACATGATTGATTGAATTATACTGTGATTATATGTATCTAAATACATATGATATGTATGTATGTTATTCATGCATAGAGAGTGAAGGTTATTTGTTATGGCTAGGAATAATATGTAATGATTCTACATACATTCAGAGAATGAGAAGTCTGAAATTTAAAAGAACTTGAATAGATGAAAATATATATAGATAATGATGTATCTCTATGTTTATACATATATACATATATGCTCGTAGAGGCAAGTGAAAGGTAAAATTTTTCTCTCACTTTATGGAACGCTTGATGTGTAGATGTGAGAAGTTTTTATTTTAATATGTATGTTTGAAAATGTGTAAGCTTAGGGCAAAGCCACGGATTAGAAACCTAGATAAGGCTAGTATGAAGCTACCCGTTCATGGAGTAATATCTCGATTTAGAATTATTGGATAAGACAAATACAGAGTTAAGAAGCCATAAATTGAAGCGGCGATTAGTTTAATAATTTGAGCAAGAGTCAAAAGTTAGCCGAAATTTTTGAGGAAATCTTTTGTATTAGATTATATTTTGTTATTTTCTGGCATGCTTATCTGAGACCGTTGGCATTGCGTCGGATAAGGTCTGTAGGTCATCTTTAGAGTATGATGTAAAGGTTTTGTAGCCCTAAATTTCGTCTATATATAATGGATGCCCCATTACGCTGCTCACTACACTAAGAGTTTATATCTATAAGCTTTCTAGCATCAAACTTCTCCTTCTGTACAACCTTTATAGCTCAGAAAAATATGGCCGGCAATAAATCTTTCAATTTAAATTTTGAGGCTGGCAAGGTAGAGCTGGATCTAAATCTTAGCCTGGAGAATTATAAGAATAAGAGATCCATGGAAGAGTCACCAGAGGCTAAGAAAAGAAAAAGGGATGTAGTAGAGTTAGAGGATGTTAGCACAGCAACATCTTCTAATAATGAGCTTGCGCTTATGAGACAAAAGATGGAGGACTTAGAAAGACTGATAAACCGCCACTTTGAGGACCAGGGGAGATTGATAAATCGTCTCTTTACAGAACAAGAGAAGCTTTTGAACCGTCATTTTAGGGAATTGGCGAATAGAGTTGATAGACATTCGATGTTTGCAACTCAAAATTTTCGTGACCAACAAGCGAGATGTATTGACTGTATGAATGGAGTGACTTCTGCACTTCGCCAAATTTCCCAGACGTTTCCTCCAGAAACTCTTTCTAGGCTGCAACGATTAACTTCCTCCTTAAGGTCTGAAGCACCTTCTTCTTCTAGACCTGGAGCACCTTCTGCATTTCAAAAGCCTCCTCGTTCTTAATTTATCTTTTCTTTTGTTTGTACCTAAAGCTGATGTTTGATTTAATGTTTAAGTATTAAAATTATCTGTTTTGTAAATCAAGTTCAGCTTGTTGCCTGTAACTTATGTATTAGAAATAAAAATATGTTGAACTTGTTATATTTTGTACTTGATTGTGAAAATTCTAAGAGAGAGAATGAGATATAAACAAAATATTGGCATTTGCTTCAATCTTGAGGTAAGTTTTGAATTCGGAGGACCGAATTCTTTTAAGGGGGGAAGAATGTTGTCACATCCCAAAAATTGAGTATGTGAAAAGATACTACTCATTTGATATAATTCTCAAACATACGTTATATACATATATTCTGTAAGGTTTTACATTCAACCTTAATCATTCATTCCACACTACAGAATTATATTCATCTGATAAGCAAATATAGACATACATAGTCTAATATTTCTATCTCATCGCAAGCCTAGGAGACCTATAGTAAGTACAGAGCGTTCCTAGTATCCACATTAATAAGTACTGGTGTCCCACCAGACAGAAATAGAGAATAATCCCAAGGGGCTTCTAATCTTCAAACAGATTCTCTTCTTCTCTGTTTTCTGTATCTGAAAAAAAATAATCATAGGGAGTGTGAGTTTATTTAAAAACTCAGTAAGTAAATAACTGTACTATATAAAATATCGAAAGTACAAATACCACATTTACTCATATAATTAATTGTCTTATACATCGAGTAGTATGGGACTCTAACCCTTTCAAACTCATGAATAAGATTTCATAGATATACACCGAGTAGTATGGGACTCTAACCCTTTCAAACTCGTGAATAAGATCTCATCGGTATACACCGAGTAGTATGGGACTTTAACCCTTTCAACTCGTGTATAGATTTCATAGATATGCACTGAGTAGTATGGGACTTTAACCCTTTCCAACTCGTGTATAAGATTTCTTAGATATACACCGAGTAGTATGGGACTTTAACCCTTTCACACTCGTGTATTAGATTTCTTAGATATACACCGAGTAGTATGGGACTTTAACCCTTTCACACTCGTGTATTAGATCCCGTAGATCTTTACTCATTAATAAAATAGTGAGAATTCATCACATAGTACAATTGTCATGAAATAAATAATTTCTTCATACTCTTATTTCTACTGATCATCATATACTCCCATATGAAAAATTAATTGCTTATTATCCAAATAATATTGTAAATGGGACTTATATTGTACTTTGACTAGTAATATCAAATTAGCTGAGCAAGGTTATTCACTCACCTTGATTTTTGTCCAAGTTTACCTTGTTCCACACTAGAATTTGTGTAGGAAAATTTCCTAGTAAAATATATTACAAGTAATCATAAGAAAGGAAACAAAATCACGAAAATACGTAAAATTTTCTGACTGCTACAGTAACGGGTTGCTACAGTACGATTTGCTACAGTAACGGTTTGCTACAGTGTCGGTTCGCTACAGTGCCGGTTCGCTACAGTAACGTTGACTGCTACAGTAACGTTGACTGCCGACACTACAGTAACTGCTACAGTACCGAGAAAATTTTCCAGATTTTGTTTCGAAATCCCTGGTCGCTACAGTAACTCGGTTTTTGCAGAAGTTTTTGCAGAAATTTCTAACAAATTCATCCTTTCCCTTCTTGTTTCAAAACCAGAATTTCAACTCTTTTAACCGATTATAACTCAAATATAACTTCTAAAACAACTGAGATTCATGAATTATCATCAAAATCTTCAAAACAAAACCTCCTCTGATCTTCTACATAAACTGAAATTTAAGGAAAATAATCGGATTAAAGCTTACCTTTGATCCTTACAAAGCTTTTGAACCGAACAAATAATCGAAACTCTGAAGATCAAGGAAAGGATTTGAGAAGAAAATGAAGAACTGAGAGAGAAATCTTTTCTGCTTCCTTCGGCTGAGTGAAAAAAATGAGGGTTACTATTGAAACTTTATATTAAATATTTCTAATGGGTTATTCAATAACCCATGGGTATCCATAACCCAACATCCAAACCCATCCAGTCAATTTACAATAAATGGATTAATTGACCATTCTGAAACCACTTTTCCATGAATTTCACCATTCTTAGAATATATCCCTCATTGTACAAATATTTAGTCCAGTCATTTAACTCAATTTTCATAAATAATATTCAAAGAGAACAATTAAATATGAAAATTAAAAATGACCAAAATAAATAACTAAAGTAACGTTGTAGAATTCTAAAATACTCTTAAGCGAATTATATTCTGAAATTAACGGGTATTACATTCTACCCCCCTTAAAAGAATTCGGTCCTCCGAATTAAAATCTTACCTCAAGTTTCAAATAAATGCGGATAGTTTTTCCACATTTCATCTTCTGCCTCCCACGTAGCTTCCTCGCGAGAATGATTTCTCCAAAGAACCTTGACAGTAGGAATTTCTTTAGTGCGCAATTTCTTGACTTTTCTATCAAGGATAGCTACTGGTACCTCTTCGTAGGTGAGAGTTTCATCAAAATGAACTTCTTGGGGTTGAATGACATGAGAAGGATCAGGAAGATACTTCCGTAGCATGGACACATGAAATATTGGATGAACTCCCTCTAGGTTGGAAGGTAGGTCTAGGCGATATGCCACATTACCCACTCTGTCTACAACCTCATATGGGCCAACATACCTCGGACTAAGCTTGCCTTTCTTCCCGAATCTCATTACTCCCTTCATAGGTGAGATTCGTAAGAAAACCATATCACCTATTGCAAATTCAAGGTCACGTCGTCGGTTGTCCGCATAAGACTTCTGTCTACTCTGAGCAGTTAACAACTTTTCTTTGATCAGTTTAACTTTATTTATATCTTCCTGAATCATCTCAGGTCCAAATATTTTGGTTTCACTAAGTTCAAACCAACCTATAGGAGATCGACACCGTCTCCCATATAAAGCCTCAAAAGGTGCCATCTGAATACTGGCTTGGTAACTGTTGTTATAAGCAAATTCAATAAGAGACAAATGATCTTCCCAACTTCCACTGAAATCCATCACACAAGCTCTTAGCATATCCTCTAAAGTCTGAATTGTCCTTTCGGACTGTCCATCAGTCTGAGGATGGAATGCTGTGCTAAGATTCACTTTGGTACCCAAAGCCTCTTGAAAGACTTTCCAGAACCGAGAAGTAAACTGAGGTCCTCGATCTGATATAATGGATATTGGTACACCATGAAGTTTCACTATTTCTTTAACATAAAGTCGAGCAAGTTTTGCTACACTGAAAGTGGTATGAACAGGAAGAAAATGTGCTGACTTAGTAAGTCGATCCACTATGACCCATATTGAATCATTTCCTTTTGTTGACCGAGGTAAACCTACTACAAAATCCATAGTGATCCTTTCCCACTTCCATTCGGGAATATCTAGTTTTTGCATCAATCCAGGTGGTCGTCGATGTTCAGCTTTAACTTGCTGACAAGTCAAACATCGAGCTACAAAGTCAGTCACGTCTCGCTTCATGCCCTCCCACCAGTAAACTTGTTTCAAGTCCTGATACATTTTCACAGCACCAGGATGTACAACGTAGGGTGAACCATGAGCTTCCATTAAGATTTCATGTTTCAAAGATTCAATGTTGGGGACACAGAGTCTCCCATTAAACCATAAGACTCCCTCTTCATCTACCAAGAAACTTGGTGCTAGACCTTGCCTTGCCTTATCTCTGATTTTGACCATATCAATGTCATTTTCTAAAGTTGCTTTTACTTTTTCTACAAGGGATGATCTAACTGTTAAATGAGCCAGAAATGTACCTGACTCAGTGATCTCAAAGAATACTCCATCAGCTTCTAATTCTTGTAGTTCATGTATTAGAGATCTCCTTATAGTGGCAATGTGAGCTAAACTTCCCATAGACTTTCAACTTAGAGCATCAGCCACTACATTTGCTTTACCTGGATGGTAAAGGATGGTACAATCATAATCTTTCAGAAGTTCCATCTACCTTCGTTGCCTTAGATTGAGATCTCTCTGCTCAAAAATGTACTTAAGGCTTTTGTGATCTGTAAAAATTTTACAAGTTTCCCCATACAAGTAATGTCTCCAAATCTTTAGGGCAAACACTACAGCTGCCATTTCCAAATCATGAGTGGGGTAATTCAATTCATGCTTTTTAAGCTGACATGAGCCATAAGCTATGACTTTAACATGTTGCATCAACACACATCCTAAGCCTATCTTTGAGGCATCACAGAATACAGAGTAACCCCCTGGTCCTGATGGTAGGATTAAGACTGGTGCAGAAGTTAAACACTCTTTCAATTGGGTGAAACTTTGCTCACATGAATCATCCCAAATGTATTTAACATTCTTTCGAGTTAACTTATTTAATGGGAGAGCCGTCTTAGAGAAATCTTTGACAAAGCGACGGTAATACCCTGCTAAGCCAAGAAAACTACGTACTTCAGACACAGTTGTTGGTCTAGGCCACTGTTTAACTGCTTCAATTTTACTTGGATCTACATGAATACCTTCTTGGGAAATAACATGTCCTAAAAATGTTACATGACTCATCCAGAATTCACATTTTGAGAGCTTTGCGTACAACTGATGCTCTCTCAAAGTCTGAAGCACTATTCTCAAATGTTCAGTATGTTCTTCATGACTCTTTGAATACACCAAAATATCATCAATAAATACAATTACAAACTTATCAAGGAAGGATTTAAACACTCTGTTCATTAAATCCATAAATGCTGCTGGTGCATTTGTCAACCCAAAAGACATCACAAGAAACTCATAATGTCCATACCGTATACGAAAAGCAATCTTAGGTATATCATCACTCTTAATTCGTAACTGATGATATCCAGACCTTAGATCAATCTTTGAGAAGTATTTTGCTCCTTGAAGCTGATCAAACAAATCATCTATCCTTGGTAAAGGATACTTATTTTTCACTGTGACTTTATTCAGCTGACGATAATCTATACATAATCTCATAGAACCATCTTTCTTTTTCACAAAAGAACAGGAGCACCCCAAGGTGAAAAACTTGGGTGAATGAACCCTTTGTTCAACAAATCTTCCAATTGTTCTTTGAGTTCTTTTAGCTCAACAGGAGCCATACGATAAGGTGGAATAGAAATTGGTCGTGTGTCTGGGACCAAATCAATACTGAACTCAATATCTCTTTCTGGCGGTAATCCAGGTAAATCTTCTGGGAACACATCTGGGAATTCATTAACCACATGAATGTCTTCTAACTTCTGTTCTTTCTTTTCTAAATCTTTGATAAAAGCTAGAAATCCCTGACATCCCTTTCGCAACATACGCCGGGCACTTAACATAGATATCATGTTGCAAGGTACATCACTTCGATCTCCTTGAAACACAAAATTACTCCTCCCCGGCATATTAAAGGAAATAACTTTGTCACGACAATTTATAGTAGCATGACAAGAAGATAGCCAGTCCATCCCTAGAATCACATCAAAATCTAACATATTGAGAACCATAAGATCTATCTCAGTTTCCATGCCTCCAACGATTATTTTACAAGAACGATAACATGTTTTAACCATCAAAGTCTCTCTCATCGGTGTGGAAACCAAGAATGGTTCTTTAAGAATAATCGAATCAATTGCAAATCTCTTGGCAAATAGGGGTGACACATATGAGTGAGTAGAACCGGGGTCAAACAAAATACGTGCAGCAAAAGTATTAACAGATAATATACCTGTAACTACAGCATTGGATGTTTGAGCATCCTGTCGGGTTAGAGCATATATTCTTGCATTTCCTCTGCCAGCAACTTGTTTTCCACGGTCACCTTGGCCTCTTCCAGAACCTCTTCCCATACTACCCCCTGTTGAAGGGGTTGGTGTTTGAGTAATAGATTATGGTCGAGGTGGCAAAGTAGACCCTTGACCTGGTCTTGTCATGAGCTGAGGGCACTCCCTTATAAAATGTCCTTTTTGTCCACAGTGAAAACAGCCTGTACCAACAGTGTTTAACCTGCATTCTCCGAAGTGAAACTTTCCACATTCAGGACATTGGGGTTTTTCCCTTCTACCTTGAGTACCTCCTCTACTAGAAGAGCTAAAACCACCCCTGTTCTCTGAACGAGGCTTAGCCACACTGGCTGTAGAATAAGTTGACTTAGTAGGAGTGGCTGGAGCATGTTGTGATGCAGTAAAGGGTTTCAAAGTCCCTGAGTCTTCCCTTTGATCAAAAGATCTCCTATATCTAGCTTTCTTCTTTTGTCGATATTCTTCTTTATTCTTTGACCTCCTTTCCATAACCAATCTGTAAAACTCCGTCCACATAACTGGCGGTGTGCCTTGAATTCTAGCTTTCTTCCAGTTCTTCCACCATTTACCACCCCTACCCTTTAACTGAAAAGAAGTGAATTCTACCTTTTGAGTAGGAGAACACCCTATAGCATCACAGATTGCTTCACAATCTTCAAGGAAACATTGTGGGTCCTCTTTGGGATCTTCCCCTGAAAAAGTAGGAGGCCTCATTTTCTGGAATTCAGACATTCTTACCTCCCTTACGTTATCTCCTCCAACTAACTGAGCTGGTGGTACAATTTCAGCTTCAACAATAGGAGGATCCACTGGCAGGTTAGCTTGTGCAGCTCGACCTCTCATTTCAGTCTCAAATCGGTCAAATCGTTCATTCATCAAATTAATCACATGTGCAATAGTTGCATTGCCAACGTGAGCATCAGGTTCGACTCTTCTTGCTTGCTCACTAGTTGCGCCCTCAGTACTTTGAGCATGTAAACTATCACCACGGTTAGGATCATCTTGCACATGTACTGGTGGATTTATGGCCCTCCTTGGACCCATATGCTCATTATTATTAGAAGATCCTTCTGACATTGATCTGTCACAGATCTACACACATAACGAATAATTTTCAGACATAAACAAAATATCACTTACTAGCCCCACTGAAAATTATCTATAAAATGACGTTATACTCTACAAGGTCTTTTATGGAACCTAATCCTATGGTCATGCCGCGGCTCATGACAATAGGGAAGGGCCCACAAAGATCACTTTGCTCTGTACTCTATAGGGGACCTATAAAACCTTTCCTCTGATACCAAATTTGTCACATCCCAAAAATTGAGTATGTGAAAAGATACTACTCATTTGATATAATTCTCAAACATACGTTATATACATATATTCTGTAAGGTTTTACATTCAACCTTAATCATTCATTCCACACTACAGAATTATATTCATCTGATAAGCAAATATAGACATACATAGTCTGATATTTCTATCTCATCGCAAGCCTAGGAGACCTATAGTAAGTACAGAGCGTTCCTAGTATCCACATTAATAAGTACTGGTGTCCCACCAGACAGAAATAGAGAATAATCCCAAGGGGCTTCTAATCTTCAAACAGATTCTCTTCTTCTCTGTTTTCTGTATCTGAAAAAAAATAATCATAGGGAGTGTGAGTTTATTTAAAAACTCAGTAAGTAAATAACTGTACTATATAAAATATCGAAAGTACAAATACCACATTTACTCATATAATTAATTGTCTTATACATCGAGTAGTATGGGACTCTAACCCTTTCAAACTCATGAATAAGATTTCATAGATATACACCGAGTAGTATGGGACTCTAACCCTTTCAAACTCGTGAATAAGATCTCATCGGTATACACCGAGTAGTATGGGACTTTAACCCTTTCAACTCGTGTATAGATTTCATAGATATGCACTGAGTAGTATGGGACTTTAACCCTTTCCAACTCGTGTATAAGATTTCTTAGATATACACCGAGTAGTATGGGACTTTAACCCTTTCACACTCGTGTATTAGATTTCTTAGATATACACCGAGTAGTATGGGACTTTAACCCTTTCACACTCGTGTATTAGATCCCGTAGATCTTTACTCATTAATAAAATAGTGAGAATTCATCACATAGTACAATTGTCATGAAATAAATAATTTCTTCATACTCTTATTTCTACTGATCATCATATACTCCCATATGAAAAATTAATTGCTTATTATCCAAATAATATTGTAAATGGGACTTATATTGTACTTTGACTAGTAATATCAAATTAGCTGAGCAAGGTTATTCACTCACCTTGATTTTTGTCCAAGTTTACCTTGTTCCACACTAGAATTTGTGTAGGAAAATTTCCTAGTAAAATATATTACAAGTAATCATAAGAAAGGAAACAAAATCACGAAAATACGTAAAATTTTCTGACTGCTACAGTAACGGGTTGCTACAGTAACGGTTTGCTACAGTGTCAGTTCGCTACAGTGCCGGTTCGCTACAGTAACGTTGACTGCTACAGTAACGTTGACTGCCGACACTACAGTAACTGCTACAGTACCGAGAAAATTTTCCAGATTTTGTTTCGAAATCCCTGGTCGCTACAGTAACTCGGTTTTTGCAGAAGTTTTTGCAGAAATTTCTAACAAATTCATCCTTTCCCTTCTTGTTTCAAAACCAGAATTTCAACTCTTTTAACCGATTATAACTCAAATATAACTTCTAAAACAACTGAGATTCATGAATTATCATCAAAATCTTCAAAACAAAACCTCCTCTGATCTTCTACATAAACTGAAATTTAAGGAAAATAATCGGATTAAAGCTTACCTTTGATCCTTACAAAGCTTTTGAACCGAACAAATAATCGAAACTCTGAAGATCAAGGAAAGGATTTGAGAAGAAAATGAAGAACTGAGAGAGAAATCTTTTCTGCTTCCTTCGGCTGAGTGAAAAAAATGAGGGTTACTATTGAAACTTTATATTAAATATTTCTAATGGGTTATTCAATAACCCATGGGTATCCATAACCCAACATCCAAACCCATCCAGTCAATTTACAATAAATGGATTAATTGACCATTCTGAAACCACTTTTCCATGAATTTCACCATTCTTAGAATATATCCCTCATTGTACAAATATTTAGTCCAGTCATTTAACTCAATTTTCATAAATAATATTCAAAGAGAACAATTAAATATGAAAATTAAAAATGATCAAAATAAATAACTAAAGTAACGTTGTAGAATTCTAAAATACTCTTAAGCGAATTATATTCTGAAATTAACGGGTATTACAAATGTAATATTCCAAGAATTTTTATGAATATTTAAAGTCTGATTTGAAGTTTAGTGAAAAATTTAATTATGTGGAAAATTTTCTTTTTGAATTAGTGAAGAAAATGTGGAAATAGAAATTTTTATTTTTAATTTAGGAAATTTTTACAAATTCTCAAGGACTAAAGTGAAAAGAAAAGAAAGTATAGAGGACTTTTGAGAAATGACCAAGTAGGAACCCGAGAAGAAGAATAGAGCTTATGGGAATGAATTATGAGTCCGGTACCGAAAAGATGATGGATTCGAGGTTAAAGTGGAGTTTGAGATATTGAGAGGGACTAAAGTGAATAAGGAAATTTGTGGGGCACCGAGGATTTAGAAACACCTGAGGTGAGATTTTATGAATTTGCTTTTGCTAGTCTTGACTGAGGGTCAATTGCAGAGCAAGTGATAATTTCACCCCGGGCGAGTATATAGGTGGCCTCACCTATTTTTTATTCATTTTTCTCCTTTCCTCTCTCTCTCTTCACTTTCTCTCCTCTCCTTCTCTCTTTCTTCTCTCTAATTTCTCTCTCTACACTCCAACTCTACAACCGGGCTTTGAAGGGCGGATCTCGGGCTACGGGGCGAGCCTCTAGGAGCCAAGCAACGTAGGGAAAGCAAGGAATCGAGGTAGAAATTTCTATTTCTGAAGCTTTTCCCTATTTTCTAGTTTTAAGAGTGTTTGAGGAAAAATCGAGATTCCGGCTTCGTTTCTCGATTAAAATTGGTGATTTTGGTGTCTAAATGCTCCTTAGACATTAAGGGTGAGATCCTATGGAAGAAATCATGAAAAACGGTGAAGATTTGGCCAGATTCGGGCCAAAACCGAGAGAAAGTCGCGAAGGGTCGCGATCGTGGCGCCCAGGCGCCATGTGTGGCGTCTAGGTGCCAAGGACATGTGGGGAAGAGAAAGGCATGGCGCCCAGGCGCCACGTGGGGCGCCTAGGCGCCGGGCATGGGTGGCGCCCAGGCGCCATAGGTGGCGCCCAGGCGCAAGGTGTGCCGGAAAACCTTAGCTCATTTTCAATCGGCCATAACTTCTTCATCCGGACTCCGTTTTGGGCAAACTTTATATCGTTGGAAAGCTCTTTGAGTCTAGTTTCCAATGGTATAAGTTTCATTTAGATATTCATTACCGATTAGGAGTTATGACTTAAGATGTGAGTAAAGGTCGAGAGTAGTGGTAGGAAATTTCTCTATTTCATAACCCTGATGGTTTTTGTCTGGTTACAATAGGAATGGTCAAGGTACAAAGTGGGAGTGCCGAGAGCGTGAAATCCAGGTGAGTGGGTTAATACTTGCTATGATTAAATATCTGTTATTGACTTTTTGCATCATAGTGGAAATATGTTGTATATCCAAGTTTGAAGAGGATGATGTGGAACGATGAGGCATAAACAATTGTGGAACGTGTCTGGTAATGTATATAATTATATTTTCTTATTTTCCCATGAATGGAGGTTATATAATGGATTGTGAATGGCATGTGAACTGAGTTGAATAATTGTTCTATATTATGGGTTATGTTGTATACATGCTATGTTGCTGGAACCACATTGATTATGTTGTGGCTTGAATTGTAAATGACTGAGTTGTGTATGTGGCTCAAGATTATGATTGAGGATGTTTTTATATATGATTGTGATTGTGTTTGACTGGAAAGGAAAGGCATGGTGGTGCACCCCATGGAGAAATTTATGTGAAGTTATAAGGGTGGAGATTATAAATGGAGCGATAAGGGTGGATGCTGCAGGGGCCGCGGGCAACGATCCAGAGGTATTCTGGACGACCCAGTTGGTACGGGAAATTTGTGTGAAATTGATTTCACCGATTGTTGTTGTGAACTTTTGAATTATGTTGAAATGTATTTGATTTATTTGGATATTGTCGTGAAGTACTACGAATAATATCATATCATATGATGATCGATTTACGTATGATTGCTGCATGTTATCATTATGATGTATGATATTTTTTTGTCATAGTGTTGTGTTATCTACTCACTGGGCACATGGTTTGCTCATACCCCTCTTATTGATATTTTTTTTCTGAGTTGACAGTTGAAGGTAAATATCGGAACAAGGAATTATGGATCCTTAGTCCATGATTACCTTTTCATTTGTTCAGGATAAAGGTATAATAGTTAAGTTTTATTCTAAGTTGTATAAATCTAGAAATCTCTGTAATCGGGTAGGTTCATTCAGTGATGTAATGTGAGTAATTGTAGTATGTATAGAGAACTCGTTTTGGTTGCATGAAAAAGAATTGTATGATTTTTAAGAGAAAGATAGGCTTACGGAGGTGAAATGAAATTCACTTTCCGTGCCGGTCACGTGCTTAAATTTTTGGGACGTGACAGTAGCAGTCAACGTTACTGTAGCGAAACGACACTGTAGCGAACCGTTACTGTAGCAAACCGTACTGTAGCAAACCGTCACTGTAGCAATTAGAAAATTTTGCGTATTTTCGTGATTTTGTTTCCTTTCTTATGTTTCCTTGTAATATATTTTACTAGGAAATTTTCCTACACAAATTCTAGTGTGGAACAAGGTAAACTTGGACAAACATCAAGGTGAGTGAATAACCTTGCTCAGCCAATTTGATATTACTAGTCAAAGTACAATATAAGTCCCATTTACAATATTATTTGGATAATAAGCAATTAATTTTTCATATGGGAGTATATGATGATCAGTAGAAATAAGAGTATGTAGAAATTATTTATTTCATGACAATTGTACTATGTGATGAATTCTCACTATCTTATTAATGAGTAAAGATCTACGGGATCTAATACACGAGTGTGAAATGGTTAAAGTCCCATACTACTCAGTGTATATCTATGAAACCTATACACGAGTTGAAAGGGTTAAAGTCCCATACTTCTCGGTGTATACCTATGAGATCTTATTCACGAGTTTGAAAGGGTTAGAGTCCCATACTACTCGGTGTATATCTATAAAATCTTATTCATGAGTTTGAAAGGGTTAGAGTCCCATACTACTCGATGTATAAGACAATTAATTATATGAGTAAATGTGGTATTTGTACTTTTGATATTTTATATAGTACAGTTATTTACTTACTGAGTTTTTAAATAAACTCACACTCCCTATGATTATTTTTTTCAGATACAGAAAACAAAGATCAAGAGTATCCGTTTGAAGATTAGAAGCCCCTTGGGATTATTCTCTATTTCTGTCTGGTGGGATACCAGTACTTATTAATGTGAATACTAGAAACGCTCTGTACTTTCTATAGGTCTCCTAGGCTTGCGATGAGATAGAAATATCAGACTATGTATGTCTATATTTGCTTATCAGATGAATATAATTCTGTAGTGTGGAATGAATGATAAAGGTTGAATGTAAAACCTTACAGAATATATGTAAATAACGTATGTTTGAGAATTTTATCAAATGAGTAGTATCTTTTCACATGCTCAATTTTGGGATGTGACAAATTTGGTATCAGAGGAAGGTTTTATAGGTCCCCTATAGAGTACAGAGCAAAGTGATCTTTGTGGGCCCTTCCCTATTGTCATGAGCCGCGGCATGACCATAGGATTAGGTTCCATAAAAGACCTTGTAGAGTATAACGTCATTTTATAGATAACTTCTCAGTGGGGCTAGTAAGTGATATTTTGTTTATGTCTGAAAATTGTTTGTTATGTGTGTAGATCTGTGACAGTACAATGTTAGAAGGATCTTCTAATAATAATGAGCATATGGGTCCAAGGAGGGCCATAAATCCACCAGTACATGTGCAAGATGATCCTAACCGTGGTGATAGTTTACATGCTCAAAGTACTGAGGGCGCAACTAGTGAGCAAGCAAGGAGAGTCGAACCTGATGCTCACGTTGGCAATGCAACTATTGCACATGTAATTAATTTGATGAATGAACGATTTGACCGATTTGAGGCTGAAATGAGAGGTCGAGCTGCACAAGCTAACCTGCCAGTGGATCCTCCTATTGTTGAACCTGAAATTGTACCACCAGCTCCGTTAGCTGGACGAGATAACGTAAGGGAGGTAAGAATATGTGAATTCCAGAAAATGAGGCCTCCTACTTTTTCAGGGGAAGATCCCAAAGAGGACCCACAATGTTTCCTTGAAGATTGTGAAGCAATATGTGATGCTATAGGGTGTTGTCCTACTCAAAAGGTAGAATTCACTTCTTTTCAGTTAAAGGGTAGGGCTGGTAAATGGTGGAGGAACTTGAAGAAAGCTAGAATTCAAGGCGCACCGCCAGTTATGTGGACAGAATTTTACAGATTGGTTATGGATGAATTTCTTCCGGCAAATGAACGATCATCTAGGGCTAGGGATTTTCTGTATCTACGACAGGGAACCATGACTGTTGATGAATATTCAGCTCAGTTTGTTAAATTATCTGAATATGCCCCTGAAATCATTCCTTCTGAAAGGAAGAAAATAGAAAAGTTTGTGGAAGGGCTTCGTGATGCCTTATATGATCAAGTGGGTTCTAATATGAATGATTACTCTTCGTACTCAGAAGCTGTTGATGTGGCCCGAAGAATGGAAAGGAGGTCAAAGAATAAAGAAGAATATCGTCAAAAGAAGAAGGCCAGATATAGGAGATCTTTTAATCAAGGGGAAGACTCAGGGACTTTTACTGCATCACAACATGCTCCAGCCACTCCTACTAAGTCATCTTATTCTACAGCCAGTGTGGCTAAGCCTCGTTCAGAGAACAGGGGTGGTTTTAGCTCTTCTAGTAGATGAGGTACTCAAGGTAGAAGGGAAAAACCTCAATGTCCTGAATGTGGAAAGTTTCACTTCGGAGAATGCAGGTTAAACACTGTTGGTACAGGCTGTTTTCACTGTGGACAAAAAGGACATTTTATAAGGGAGTGCCCTCAGCTCATGACAAGACCAGGTCAAGGGTATACTTTGCCACCTCGACCACAGTCTATTTCTGCTTCTATTACTCGAACACCAACCCCTTCAATATGGGGTAGTATGGGAAGAGGTTCTGGAAGAGGCCAAGGTGACCGTGGAAAACAAGCTGCTGGCAGAGGAAATGCAAGAGTATATGCTCTAACCCGACAGGACGCTCAAACATCCAATGCTGTAGTTACAGGTATATTATCTGTTAATACTTTTGCTGCACGTATTTTGTTTAACCCCGGTTCTACTCACTCATATGTGTCGCCCCTATTTGCTAAGAGATTTGCATTTGATTCGATTATTCTTAAAGAACCATTCTTGGTTTCCACACCGATGAGAGAGACTTTGATGGTTAAAACATGTTATCATTCTTGTAAAATAATTGTTGGGGGCACGGAAACTGAGATAGATCTTATGGTTCTCAATATGTTAGATTTTGATGTGATTTTAGGGATGGACTGGCTATCTTCTTGTCATGCTACTATAAATTGTCGTGACAAAGTTATTTCCTTTAATATGCCGGGGAGGAGTAATTTTGTGTTTCAAGGAGATCGAAGTGATGTACCTTGCAACATGATATCTATGTTAAGTGTCCGGAGTATGTTGCGAAAGGGATGTCAGAGATTTCTAGCTTTTATCAAAGATTTAGAAAAGAAAGAACAGAAGTTAGAAGACATTCATGTGGTTAATGAATTCCCAGATGTGTTCCCAGAAGATTTACCTGGATTACCGCCAGAAAGAGATATTGAGTTCAGTATTGATTTGGTCCCAGACACAAGACCAATTTCTATTCCACCTTATCGTATGGCTCCTGTTGAGCTAAAAGAACTCAAAGAACAATTGGAAGATTTGTTGAACAAAGGGTTCATTCGCCCAAGTTTTCACCTTGGGGTGCTCCTGTTCTTTTTGTGAAAAAGAAAGATGGTTCTATGAGACTATGTATAGATTATCGTCAGCTGAATAAAGTCACAGTGAAGAATAAGTATCCTTTACCAAGGATAGATGATTTGTTTGATCAGCTTCAAGGAGCAAAATACTTCTCAAAGATTGATCTAAGGTCTGGATATCATCAATTACGAATTAAGAATGCTGATATACCTAAGACTGCTTTTCGTACACGGTATGGACATTATGAATTTCTTGTGATGTCTTTTGGGTTGACAAATGCACCAGCAGCATTTATGGATTTAATGAACAGAGTGTTTAAATCCTTCGTTGATAAGTTTGTAATTGTATTTATTGATGATATTTTGGTGTATTCAAAGAGTCATGAAGAACATATTGAACATTTGAGAATAGTGCTTCAGACCTTGAGAGAGCATCAGTTGTACGCAAAGCTCTCAAAATGTGAATTCTGGATGAGTCATGTAACATTTTTGGGACATGTTATTTCCCAAGAAGGTATTCATGTAGATCCAAGTAAAATTGAAGCAGTAAAACAATGGCCTAGACCAACAACTGTGGCTGAAGTACGTAGTTTTCTTGGCTTAGCAGGGAATTACCATCGCTTTGTCAAAGATTTTTCTAAGACAGCTCTCCCATTAAATAAGTTAACCCGAAAGAATGTTAAATACATTTGGGATGATTCATGTGAGCAAAGTTTCACCCAATTGAAAGAGTGTTTAACTTCTGCACCAGTCTTAATCCTACCATCAGGACCAGGGGGTTACTCTGTATTCTGTGATGCCTCAAAGATAGGCTTAGGGTGTGTGTTGATGCAACATGGTAGAGTCATAGCTTATGGCTCATGTCAGCTTAAAAAGCATGAATTGAATTACCCCACTCATGATTTGGAAATGGCAGCTGTAGTGTTTGCCCTAAAGATTTGGAGACATTACTTGTATGGGGAGACTTGTCAAATTTTTACAGATCACAAAAGCCTTAAGTACATTTTTGAGCAGAGAGATCTCAATCTAAGGCAACGAAGGTGGATGGAACTTCTGAAAGATTATGATTGTACCATCCTTTACCATCCAGGTAAAGCAAATGTAGTGGCTGATGCTCTAAGTCGAAAGTCTATGGGAAGTTTAGCTCACATTGCCATTATAAGAAGGTCTCTAATACATGAACTACAAGAATTAGAAGCTGATGGAGTATTCTTCGAGATCACTGAGTCAGGTACATTTCTGGCTCATTTAACAGTAAGATCATCCCTTGTTGAAAAAGTAAAAGCAACTTTAGAAAATGACATTGATATGGTCAAAATCAGAGATAAGGCAAGGCAAGGTCTAGCACCAAGTTTCTTGGTAGATGAAGAAGGAGTCTTATGGTTTAATGGGAGACTTTGTGTCCCCAACATTGAATCTTTGAAACATGAAATCTTAATGGAAGCTCATGGTTCGCCCTACGTTATACATCCTGGTGCTGTGAAAATGTATCAGGACTTGAAACAAGTTTACTGGTGGGAGGGCATGAAGCGAGATGTGACTGACTTTGTAGCTCGATGTTTGACTTGTCAGCAAGTTAAAGCTGAACATCGACGACCACCTGGTTTGATGCAAAAATTAGATATTCCCGAGTGGAAGTGGGAAAGGATCACTATGGATTTTGTAGTAGGTTTACCTCGGTCAACAAAAGGAAATGACTCAATATGGGTCATAGTGGATCGACTTACTAAGTCAGCACATTTTCTTCCTGTTCATACCACTTTCAGTGTAGCAAAACTTGCTCGACTTTATGTTAAAGAAATAGTGAAACTTCATGGTGTACCAATATCTATTATATCAGACCGAGTACCTCAGTTTACTTCTCGGTTCTGGAAAGTCTTTCAAGAGGCTTTGGGTACCAAAGTGAATCTTAGCACAACATTCCATCCTCAGACTGATGGACAGTCCGAAAGGACAATTCAGACTTTAGAGGATATGCTAAGAGCTTGTGTGATGGATTTCAGTGGAAGTTGGGAAGATCATTTGTCTCTTATTGAATTTGCTTATAACAACAGTTACCAAGCCAGTATTCAAATGACACGTTTTGAGGCTTTATATGGGAGACGGTGTTGATCTCCTATAGGTTGGTTTGAACTTGGTGAAACTAAAATATTTGGACCTGAGATGATACAGGAAGATATAAATAAAGTTAAACTGATCAGAGAGAAGTTGTTAACTGCTCAGAGTAGACAGAAGTCTTATGCGGACAACCGACGACGTGACCTTGAATTTGCAATAGGTGATATGGTTTTCTTACGAATCTCACCTATGAAGGGAGTAATGAGATTCGGGAAGAAAGGCAAGCTTAGTCCGAGGTATGTTGGCCCATATGAGGTTGTAGACAGAGTGGGTAATGTGGCATATCACCTAGACCTACCTTCCAACCTAGAGGGAGTTCATCCAATATTTCATGTGTCCATGCTACGGAAGTATCTTCCTGATCCTTCTCATGTCATTCAACCCCAAGAAGTTCATTTTGATGAAACTCTCACCTACGAAGAGGTACCAGTAGCTATCCTTGATAGAAAAGTCAAGAAATTGCGTACCAAAGAAATTCCTACTGTCAAGGTTCTTTGGAGAAATCATTCTCGCGAGGAAGCTACGTGGGAGGCAGAAGATGAGATGTAGAAAAACTATCCACATTTATTTGAAACTTGAGGTAAGATTTTAATTCGGAGGACCGAATTCTTTTAAGGGGGGTAGAATGTAATACCCGTTAATTTCAGAATATAATTCGCTTAAGAGTATTTTAGAATTTTACAACGTTACTTTAGTTATTTATTTTGGTCATATTTAATTTTCATATTTAATTGTTCTCTTTGAATATTATTTATGAAAATTGAGTTAAATGACTGGACTAAATATTTGCACAATGTGGGATATATTCTAAGAATGGTGAAATTCATGGAAAAATGGTTTCAGAATGGTCAATTAGTCCATTTATTGTAAATTGACTGGATGGGTTTGGATGTTGGGTTATGGATACCCATGGGTTATTGAATAACCCATTAGAAATATTTAATATAAAGTTTCAATAGTACCCCCCTTATTTTTTTCTCACGATCGAAGCAGCTGAAGTGAATAGTAAATTCACTTTCTCTCGTTTCTTCACCCTCTTCTCAAATCATTTCCTTGATTTTCAGAATTTCGATTATCTGTTCGGTTCAAAAGCTTTGTAAGGATTAAAGGTAAGCTTTAATCTCATTATTTTCCTTAAATTTTAGTTTATGTAGAAGATCAGAGGAGGTTTTGTTCTTGAAGATTTTGATGATAATTCATGAATCTCAGTAGTTTTAGAAGTTATATTTGAGTTATAATCGGTTAAAAGAGTTGAAATTCTGGTTTTGAAACAAGAAAGGAAAGAATGAATTTTTGAAAGATTTTTCTGCAAAAATTCGAGTTACTGTAGCGACCAGAGATTTCAGAAAAAATTCTGAAAAATTTTCTTCGAGTTACTGTAGCAGTACTGTAGTGTCGGCAGTCAACGGTACTGTAGCAGTCAACGTTACTGTAGCGAAATGACACTGTAGCGAACCGTTACTGTAGCAAACCGTCACTGTAGCAATCAGAAAATTTTACGTATTTTCGTGATTTTATTTCCTTTCTTATGTTTCCTTGTAATATATTTTACTAGGAAATTTTCCTACACAAATTCTAGTGTGGAACAAGGTAAACTTGGACAAATATCAAGGTGAGTGAATAACCTTGCTCAGCCAATTTGATATTACTAGTCAAAGTACAATATAAGTCCCATTTACAATATTATTTGGATAATAAGCAATTAATTTTTCATATGGGAGTATATGATGATCAGTAGAAATAAGAGTATGTAGAAATTATTTATTTCATGACAATTGTACTATGTGATGAATTCTCACTATCTTATTAATGAGTAAAGATCTACGGGATCTAATACACGAGTGTGAAAGGGTTAAAGTCCCATACTACTCAGTGCATATCTATGAAACCTATACACGAGTTGAAAGGGTTAAAGTCCCATACTTCTCGGTGTATACCTATGAGATCTTATTCACGAGTTTGAAAGGGTTAGAGTCCCATACTACTCGGTGTATATCTATGAAATCTTATTCATGAGTTTGAAAGGGTTAGAGTCTCATACTACTCGATGTATAAGACAATTAATTATATGAGTAAATGTGGTATTTGTACTTTTGATATTTTCCATAGTACAGTTATTTACTTACTGAGTTTTTAAATAAACTCACACTCCCTATGATTATTTTTTTCAGATACAGAAAACAAAGATCAAGAGTATCCGTTTGAAGATTAGAAGCCCCTTGGGATTATTCTCTATTTCTGTCTGGTGGGATACCAGTACTTATTAATGTGAATACTAGAAACGCTCTGTACTTTCTATAGGTCTCCTAGGCTTGCGATGAGATAGAAATATCAGACTATGTATGTCTATATTTGCTTATCAGATGAATATAATTCTGTAGTGTGGAATGAATGATAAAGGTTGAATGTAAAACCTTACACAATATATGTAAATAACGTATGTTTGAGAATTTTATCAAATGAGTAGTATCTTTTCACATGCTCAATTTTGGGATGTGACAACAATTACCTTAATTACCTTACCCAATACACGGCCTTGCCCAAATTTGAACTATTATTGTATAAGTATGCCATGTGTACATTATTGTCCCATTAGCCTTATTTTTAGGTGGACAAATTGGATAAAACTGTTGTGAACCTTTGAGTCTTTATAATTTACTCATGAACTTTTAAACCTAGCAAATGATCTTTTTTAACTTTCAAATGTTTGTAAAAAACCCTCCTCTGTTTAACAGTGTAAAATGGGTTGTCCCGTCATGGACCACAAATAAACTTGCTTCAAAATTAATGTCTAAAACCGCTTGTCATAGTCTGCAGGCCACTTTTTTCATATATATTTTTATATTTGAATAATATAATTTTAAAACTTTTTTAGTAAAAAAATTTATTTTTTTTATTCAATTACAATTTATACATTTAAAATATTACTTCTTTAATATTTTTAAGTAACCAATAACTTTATTTTTTCATATTTTCTTTTTAAATTAACTACATTATTTTTAAATTTGAAAATTATATATTTATTTTTAAAAAATTACAAAAATTTTTATATCCAAATTTATTATATTTATTGGATATAATGTTATAAAATATAAAAATGTGATAAAATGAAATTATTTATATTAAATAATATAATTTATAAAAAATAAAACAAAAATAATGGGCCAACTTATTTAGGCCCGTTTTAAATGGGTCTAATTTCTTGAACCCAAACCCACTCATTTACTTGTGGGTTATATATAAACTATTTTGACACTACCACATTCGTTAAGTTACTCGTCAAATTAACTATTAATTAATAGTTCAATTAGAACTGATAGAGTTTTATATATTTGTGATTTGTTCTAATTATAATCACATTAAGTCTAACAAACTTTTAGATACTGTTTATTTAGGCCAAAAATAAAAAAAAAATCATTGTGGATTTAACTTTGAAAATGTGGAAATTATGTGTCTTCATGGGACAATCATTAGGGCGCGAGTACAAGGAATAATTCAGAGCCAGAAATACATGGATATTAACAATCAATTAGTGAAAGAAAATCATTATTATTATAAGCCAAAATATAATATTAGTCAAACAATTATCAATTAATCTCAGTGTACTTAGCCACTAAGTTATATCTAAACTCTAAACCATTCAAAAGAGACAGATCTTTACGATGAACGCTCCATATGAAATAAAGAAAAAAGATAAAATCTTTCGAGAATCTTGAAATTAACAAATGATAAATAAGACTCTCTCAAGCATAGTGTCTTTTAAAAGAGTATCGGCCGTTAACTAATTAAATATTTAAAAAAATGACCCACAAGCTGACCCGTACTTATTTTTTGAGGTGTCAAACTTGAGAATCCTATTGTCTAAATCAAAAGTTAGAGTAAATTACTAATTGATCTCTAAAAAATTATAATTATCTCAGTTTAATCTGAATGATCAAATATTTCAATTCAGTTCTAAAAAAATTGTTTGTCTCAATTTTGTCCTTATGTTTATCTATCAAAGTGACTTTTAATGATGATAAATTAACTTGAGATCAACATTGATGGATTTTAAGATTTAGTAACAAAAGTGATTAAATTGAAACAAATGCAATATTTCAATGACGAATTTGATTTACTATAATTTTGAATGACTAAATCAATAATGTAATCTAAAAGTTATCTGTATAAAACAAGTTTTGAAAACCAGACCGGTTAATGAACCAATGAAGGTACCAATTCAAGGGTCAATAGTCGGACCACAATCGAACTGATCTACTTCAAAATATTAAAAAAATAATATACATGATTAAAAAAATATAAATATAAATTTACAAATTTAGTTACAAACAAGATTTGATATCAAATTACACAAAACAACATTCACAATCAAAAGTTCACAACAAAAATTGATCAAATAACAAGAAAATATTATTATTCAATATAATAATTATTCATATCAAATCTATAAAATACCAATATATTGACATCTTAACTAAAATTAGCTGACATGTAATATTAATTTTTTCATTACTTGATTACAAAATAAGTAAAATTTAAAAAAAATAAATAAATAAATTTTAAGTGGACCGGTTCAACAGATTTATTTAGCAACCGGTTCTTACCCGATTCAATCGATTCAATCACTCGCCGATTTTATAAGTTATTTTAGATCACTAGCCACTTTTCAATCTAACCAATTGAATCAACGGATCCTGTTCGGTCCAGTTCTTATAAGAGTGGTACAAGAATGTGAATTAGGGAGAGATGGGGGTGGATTTGTGGAAACTTGGCGTGAAAGTGTAGTGAAAAGTGGGCACACAAAGAGAGAGACAGACATGATAAAATGGTGGTTTGCATGGAAGCGATACCCAAGGCGAATCGAATCAGCCCACTTCCTCGCTTCTCTCTTTATTCTTCTTTACAGTTTGCCTCTCCTTCTCTTTTCCCGTCTCCAAGAGAATGGACGCCAGAGGGGGAGAGAGAGAGACATAGATACATATGGAGAGAGAGAGAGAGAGAGAGAGAGAGAGAGAGAGAGAGAGAGAGATAGCATAGCAGTAATACAAAAAGCATACAAATTAAAGATGGTCAAAATCACACCAATACTTGTTATTCCTTCATCATCACCCTTCCCATTCTCTTTATTGAAACTCTCCAATTTCCGTCCCTTTTCTTTTCTCTTTTCCCCATTTTTTTTTACAACAAATATCTCCTCCCCATTCAAATCATATACTTCATTAATTGCTACAATTAACACACTTCAAACGCAAATACTTCACACTTCATACAAATTTTCAAGTATAAATAGCTATATACAAGTACTTTAATTTTACTAGGTTTAAGCCACAAGCAAAGAATTTACTAATAACTGACTAATTTAATTTAAGTTAGGTTAGGCTATTAAAATGTAAAGCTCTTCTAATATGTTGATTTTTTCCATTCATACAAAATTTGAAGCATAAATAGCTATATATAAGTACTTTTACTAGGTTTAAGCCACAAGCATAAAATTGATTGGACTGTGGCTAGTTTGATTTGAGTTAGATTAGATTATAGATGTGTAAATATCTCCCAACATGTTGGTTTTCTTCATTCACAAAATTCAATTTGATTCATCGTTTTTTCTTGAGCAAACTATGTCTTTAAAGACTAATTAAGTCAATAATTTACTCTTGATCCTCAAAAGATTACAGTTATATCAATTTAGTTTTTAAAAAAATTGTGTTTGTCTCAATTTAGCGTATCTCCTTGTCAAAATGACTTTTGGCAACAAACAATTTGTAATTTAGTAACAGTAAATTTTATAATTTAGTAACAAAAAAGATTAAATTAATGTAATATTTTTAGAGATTAAATTAAGACACCTGATATTTTAAAGTTAAAAAATTGTAATATTTAAAAGACTAAATCAAGTAGCTTTATTATGGAGAATTCATAAGGGAATATTCAAATTGTAAAGCGGCAGGTATTTTCTGTGCTACATTGACTGTCAAATTAATCTGCGTTGATTCCAAAGAGTAAAGGAAAGAGCCTTGAATTGCCTTTTAGCTCTTTTGTTTTTGTTATATATAATTTGTGGGCCTTCCAATATATGATTTTAATTGTACGAATATTCATTGCATGGCAGCAACATTTCTGAGTAGGATTCCACATTGTCCAATAGGAGGCACACACATTTGCTTTTCCTCCTTCTTTTTTATTATAAATATATATTATTATTATAAGAATCGAATCGATTAATTCAATTAATTGGATCATGAACTATTCAAAAAACTGGTCTGAATTAATTCTTAAAATTGATGAGTGATTGAACCGGTTAAGAACTGATACTAAATAAACTGGTTCACTTGAAATTTTTTATTTATTTTTTTAAATTTTACTTATTCTATAATCAAGTAATGAACAAATTAATATTACAAATTTATTAATTTTAGTGAAAATACCAATATATTTGTATTTTATAGATTTGATATATATAAATAAATATTATATTGATTAATAATATTTTCTTGTTACTTGGTCAATTTTTGTTGTGAATTTTTGATTGTAAATGTTGTTTTGTATAATTTGATATCAAATCTTATTTTTAATTAAATTTTTAAATTTATATTTATAATCTTTAATTATGTATATTATAATTTTTTTAATATTTTAAAGTAGACTAGTTTAATCAAAGTTTAACTATGATCTAACTATTAATTTTTGAACAAATATCTTTATCGATTCAATGACATTTTAAAACTTTGATATATATGGATTATGTTGTGTGTGGGGCTAGAGGCAATGAGAATTTGAAGCATATTGCCAAATGCTATGGTCAAAGGGCCTTTTCTAGGGTTCATGGTTGTATTTGATATTTGATAAGATCTTTGGACATTTTCTGTTGTGCTATTAGGCTACACAGATAAGCTTTGCTCTTTTCATGTCTTTGAATTGTTGACTTGCCTTTGCCTAGCTTGCAAATTAGAGCCAATTATATTGATTTATTTATTTAGTCTATTTTTTTTTTGTAAATTTAGTGAATATGGTTATATAGTCATTTTCAGTATACACTTTGTCATACATCACATGCATATATGTAACACTAAGTCTTGATGCTACTTATATCATTTATAAGTTTTGTACGAGAATCAAACTAAAATAAGTGTCAATGGATCTTTTTACTTAACATTTATACATTTAGCGTGTGTTTAGTTTTCTATTGTGTTTCTACAAATTGTAATCTATAGTCTGGACTGTTTTAACGTGATTTTGATACAAAATAGTACATTTGAAAGTGTTTTGCATTAACGTAATTTTGTTCTCAAACTATGATTTTGGTGAAAATTTTAGGTTGTTGTTTCGTTAAACCATTATTTGTTCAAAGTTAATTTTGTCCAAAATCAAAATCATGTAAATCATGATTCATTCAAATTTAGGTTTCTCTAACTATTTTCCAACTACACACTTTAATAGTAAGTGACATTATTTGGATGTTTGACATCTTTAAATAGGAGGCGATATTTGGATTGTCCCTAATTTGGGTGTCAACTGCAAACTTCAATTTCCCATCGTGACCATTCATTTTAAATTAAACGACTAGAAAAAAAAAAGCAAATACACTATTTTCTTTCCTTTCAATTGTGGTGGTCCAAATTAAAACAGACAATCACAATAGAAAAACTAAACTCTACATTTCTCGCCCCAACTGTTGACAATCCAAATCTACCGAGAGGGAAGTGAGGGAATTTATCATGTATTAGATTCTTTTACGTTAAAACTACCTATGTTTAGAAACATACTGAACTTGATGACTAATCTAATTCAAATCTAGTCAACAATCACAAAGGTATAAAGTTCATTCAACACTAATTTTATCTATTTACATTAATGGAAGTGGAGATCTTATTTAAAGTAACCCAATACCCAATCTGAATGTTGATCATCCTAATCCAATTAACACACGCTTTACACAAAGAACCGTACAGCGAGAGACTTAAACAATTATGAAGTTACGTAACGTTGCAGTCCACAGTTCTGGCAAGGCAGCATCATATCAGTTCAAAATTTAAAGTAATTCAATTTTGGTCTTTGGAATTGTAGCTAGCAAGAATAATAATAATATTTCTCTCTCTTTTGTTTTCCTTTATCTCTTTTTCCTCCTTTAGATTTCATGGATCCCATTTATCAAGGTTGCCACCACTCCATCAACACCAAAAAGTACTTCACCACCCTCCATTTATTCTCTTTTTCTGTTGCCTCTCTCCTGTATATATATATCGTCCCCTCTCATCGCTTTCCCTCACCAAGTATCCTTCCATTTAATCATCCCAGTTGTTCTCAAGGTTCGTAATCATCTCTGTTTTCATTTTCTCTTTTCACTCTTCGTTCATTTGCTGTATATATATATATATATATATATATAGAGGTATATCTTGCTTGCATGTATAGTACTTAGTAAGATAGTAATAGTAACCACGCGTATGCTTTGAGTTTTTTTATCAGTCCCACATTGACTGGTTCTTCTACGTGAAACTGAAACGAAACAGTTATCTGCGAGAGAAGCGAGGATGAGTCGACCGGGAGACTGGAACTGCAGGTCATGCCAGTATTTGAACTTTCAGAGACGAGACTCATGCCAGCGATGTGGGACTTCCAAATACGGAGATAGAATGGTTGATTTCGGCGCGTTCGGGGGCCGGGTCGGATCCTCATTCGGATTCGGTAGCGGGTCGGATGTTCGCCCCGGAGACTGGTACTGCGCCGCCGATAACTGCGGCGCTCATAACTTCGCCAGCCGCTCCACCTGCTTCAAGTGCGGCGCTTTTAAAGATGACTTGGCCGGCGGCTTCAACGCCGACATTGCTCGCTCGAGAGCCTTCGGCGGCGGCGGCAGCAAACCTGGTTGGAAATCCGGTGACTGGATATGCAACAGGTTGTTCCTAGTTCCTACCTTTCAAACAGTAATTTAATAAGTGATTATAAGTTTTAATTTTTATTCTTTATTTATAAATAAAAAATTTAAATAAACATATAAATTTTTATTTTTATTTCGTTTAAATCTTTTATCCTAAATTTTAATTTCATTCTTAACTTTTTTTTACATTAATTATATCTTATATGTTTCATATTTGTTTTAAATTTATCATTTTTACTACTGCTACCTATTCCATTAATATAAATGTTGACTAGATACTTAGTAAAAATAGTATATTTAAAACAAAAATAAAAGACTCAAATTTATTTTTTTTGTGTTTATCTTTTTTTGTGTTAGTTATGTTTACGTATTTTTTTTATTTTAAATATATTATTTTTACTAATTGGTTAGTATTTTTTTTATTGGGATAGATATAAATTTATAATAAAAATAAAATATATAAAACATAAATGATAAAAAAAATTAATGAAATTAAAATTTTGTATATATATATATATATATATTAGTTTGTATGTTTTATAAATAGGGAACAAGATATGCTTTTTGTTTGGCTGCTGTCTCTGAAGTTTGAAGAATATTCTACTTTTTAAAGCACACACAAAAAGGCAACATTTGCCTCTATAGGCATGCAATATGATCTTTATTGGGCTAATCTAATATTTCTTTGAATGCTTTTAAGAGCTTTTAGATATACACGCAAGAAATTAGAGTAACAGATATAATTATATCTATATATATATAAAAAAAACACGTTACTAAAGATTTGAACCTAAAAACACTTGCGAGATTAATCACGTGTTAATTTTTAGCTGCTATTAATTAATTAGAAATTGTTGACTTTTTTTTTAGTAAATCAAATTTATGACCCAACCTGAAACAAGAAAAATAAAATTCATAATATGGACTTAACTCGATTTTTTATTTTTGGACGGTTATATATTTCATAAATGATTCTATGTTTTGATATATTGTAATAGATCTTTTATAAAAATAATTTTTTTTTCTATTTGTAAATGTAAGCCATATAACCACGTAAGTTTATATGTTTTACAATTTGATTTATGTTTCTCTTTCCTATTTTGACTGTAATTTTTATGACAGAAATAACTTTGAGTATATATAATGGTGATGTATAATAGATGAATGTTTGAATTTACAGGTCAGGATGCAATGAGCACAACTTTGCTAGCAGAATGGAGTGCTTTAAATGCAGTGCTCCAAGGGACACATTCTAGAAGTGACATTATCTCCAATTTTGGTATATACATCACTATATATATAATATTAGAAAAACTGAGAATAATATGATTTTACTAATTAGATTATTTTTGTGGTTTTGTTTGCAGGGATTCCATGGATCCAAGCAAGAGAAAGAGAGATGTGGCGAGATTTTTCTTTATTAATTTGTTGGGGATGTTATTGAAAAGAAGAAAAAACTAGGATGGATTAAAATGGCCACATATGTTAAAGATGGAAGCCACATGTAGCACTTTCTCAGAATTACCAATAGCAATATTGTTGCTTTTTTGTGCTTTAAACTATTTATTTTTAACTTCTTTTGTAATCCTGCGTGGTTTTAATTTCTTAATGAACATCAATCCTTTTCTTCTTCTTCTTCTTCGTCTTGTTCTTCTCCTCACTCTCAAACAAAACAGAACCGTACTCAATGAGATTTGCTAGAATTGTTCTCTCTCTCTCTCTCTCTCTATATATATATAAGTAGAAAAGCAGAAAAATTAAATGAGGAATTGATATAATTTATTCATTAATTATTTCAATGATTCCAATACAGTCTGGAAATAAAATTTAAAAAAAAAATTGACTACTTCGTTCATTGGTACAACTTATAAGTTTTCAATTCAATGTGACCTTTAGAATATTTCTTATCCGGATTTTACTTAAAAATTATTGACAAAAGTAATTTTTACGTCTCTAATGTTTACACAAAATTTTAATTTTATTTTTAACTTTTTTTTGTTAGTTATACTCTATATGTTTTATTTTTGTTTCAAATCTATCATTTTTACTAATATCGTCTATTTCATTGACAAAAAAAACTTACTATGTGGTTAGTAAAGAGCGTATATTTGAAACAAAAATGATACATATATGACTCAAATTTACAATTTTTAAGTTCCTAATATTTTTTTTGCATAAGTTATGTTTAACATGTTTCATTTTTGTTTCAAATTTATCATTTTTACTAACTGTTTAATCAGTATTTTCCGTCAGTGGAATAGATGATATTAGTAAAAATGGTAAATTTGAAACAAATTAAAATGAAACATGTATGACTCAAATCTATCATTTTTACATTCCTAATGTTAGTTATATCCTACATAGTTTATTTTTGTTTCAAATCAGCCCTTTTCACTATCCGCCCAGTCAGCATTTTCTATCAGTAGAATAAACGACGTTAGTAAAAAGGGTATATTTAAAACAAAAATAAAACATGTATGACTCAAACTTATTATTTTTACGTCCCTAACGTTTTTTATTTTTACGTTAGTTATGTTCCGTATATTTTATTTTTGTTTCAAATCTATCTTTTTTATTAATCGTTCAATTAGTATTTTTTGTCGTAGAATAGACAACGTTAGTAAAAATGATATATTTGAATAAAAATAAAATATATAAGATATAATTAATTAAAAAATTCAAAAATAAAATTAAAATTTGGTGTAGGCATTTGGAAAGTTATAAGGATAACATATTTGAAGAAGAAATAACATTGGATTCCATTGGCTCTATCTTACTGACTCCTTTAAAAAGAAGTGCATATTGTGGGCTTAAAAGGTGAGTATAGGATGTGTGCTTTTTTATATAATGCAGCATTCCTTGTCCCCTTTACTTAGATTGTATTCAACCTACTTGGCCTTCTTTTCCTTTGTCTTTTCTTTATATATATATATATATATATATATATATATATATATGTTTTTTTTTAAATTTTCTTGGTTAAAAGTTACACGCACCATCAGTTTTGGGTCCCTAGATGCTCTCATAGTTGGATACAAATTAGGTAATAGTCTTGAATTTTTATATACAAAGTTATTTTTTGAGTAATACAGTTCCACTTTAAATAATAATAATAATAATAATAATAATAATAATAATAAGTAGGGTAAGTCAAAATTGAGTGTGTGAGTGTTCTTTTATTGAAAAAAAAAATATATATATATATATTGGTTTTTCTTCTCTGGTAATTATTTGTGTAGAAACAAAAAGAAAAAGAAAAATTACAGGACTTTACCCCCCAAAAATAGAGGAATAACTTTTTTTTAGGTAAAAATATATTTTTTGTCCTTAATGTATACTTTAAGTTTTGATTTGTTCATAACATTTTGTTGTGTCAATTTTGTTTAAATGTTTTGTTTTTATTTTATTTTGTCCTTAAGACTAACGTCGTTAACATAGTTGAAGGAAAATACTGACGTGAACTTCTTCATATAGCGTGTTCATATACTAATGTGTCATACTAATTTATTTTAGTTTTAATTTTGTCTCAAATATTTGATTAAGTTTTAATTCCGTCCCTTTTTCTATTTACCGCAAATTAATGTTTAAACGTTTGTATCCCATGAAAAAAGTGAATGTGTCATTTGGAGGAGTTTTCGTTAGTATTTTCGGTCAACTTTGTTAATAGCATAGCTCTAAGGACAAAATTGAAATAAAAAATAAATATATAAGATGAAATTGACACAAAAGAAAATGATAAGGATGAAATTAAAAGTCATGGTAAACATTAGGGACAAAAAAACAAAGATACTTTTGCCTTTTTATGAATGAATGGCATGCACCTAATGTGGGCCTCAACAACGACACTTAAGAATGTATAGCTTCTATAATCCAATCCAAATCAGCTCGTTTCATTTCAAGCAATTTTTTTAGGTTCACTAATAAACAGTCCAAAAAAAAAGTTCATTAATAAAGCAATTTTTATTTATCATATATATATATATATACAAACTATTCTATGTTATTCAATGTATTAAATTTGTTTTTAAAATAACCATCTCCTCTTTCTATATAGATATATATAAATTTAATGTGAACTGGTATTTAATCTTGAATATTCTATTATTAAAAATTATATAATTTTTAAATATTAATTTTAATTTGCATGTAATACTTTTATTTTTACAATAATTTAAAAAATAAAACGTTTTACTTTAAAATGTAAATATTTAAATTATAATTCAAGACATTATATACAGTATAAAGGTTTATAGTTGAGGGGATTACCATAGATAGAATGTTAGGGGTCGTTTGATATGTAGTACAAAGTAGGAATAGAAAGGAAGTAGGAAAATGGAAATAAAAAGGGAATAGAAAGAGAAAAAAAGGGGAAAAAATTGTTTGGTACGTTATGGAAAATAATATAGGAATTGAATGTTTACTGTGTTTGGTATGTATTTCTTAAAAAGATAAGAAAGAAAAATTTACAAGAAAATGACTAAAGTACCCATGTAATTCTTTGCCCTAATTTTGAATCAAGAACAAAAGACCCCCAATCACATTTCTGTTGTTGCGAACCTCCAAGAACCCGTGTACCCTTCCACAAAGCTCCAGTGAACATTATGTCAGCTTGTACCCCCAACTCCCTCTCCTTTGACATCGATGACTACACTTCCTCAACAGCGTCTGCCCCTTCAACAGAGAAATTTGTGTTTTTTGTCTACGATTTCTCTCTCGACTGTCTTGGATGAAATTCGCGATTTCTATACTTGAAATTTGTTTTGATATTCGAAATTTGTTCTGAAATATGCTAAAAGTGTGTATATGATTTAAAGAATCAATATGATATGTGATTTAAAGAATTTTTTTGAGGTATGGGTCTGGCTATAAAGAATTTTTTGGCCATGAACAACTAAGCTGACATATATTGTATTACTTTTGGATTCTCGTGAACCCAGTAAGGGAAAAATGGAGGGAAAAAGAAACTGAGAATCTCACATATACCAACTTCAACTAGTTCCACTTCTATGAACAATATTCAGCAAATCATAACAATTTGAGTGTTGTTATGATTGCAAGTTTGAAATGGCAAACTTAAGTGTCAGGGACAGCGTTGGCGAAGATGGTATTTGGTTGCGCATCAGATATTGCAAGTGCAAAAAATCTGCTAGCATCAAAATATCTCACTCTGATGAGAACCTGAATCGAGTGTATGCCAAATGTGCAAAAGATTGATGTGTATTCTTCTAATGGGTGAAGATTGAACAGATTGCTAGCATCAAAATATCCCACTCTGATGATAACCTAAATCGAATGTATGCCAAATGTGCAAAAGATTGATGTGTATTCTTCCAATAGGTGAAGATTGAACAAACGAACAATGAGGAATCAGAAGTTATCCTATGTTGCACAGATGATCATGTCACATCTTTTGAAATTGATATGCCCAGGATGAAAAGTGATATGACTGGGTAAAAAGTGATGTGGCCAGGCTAAAAAATGACATGGCCAGGATGAAAAGTGAAATGGTTGGGACGAAGATGCAATTGCATAGGAGTGATTGCTGCAATAGTGCTGTTGTTGTTTGTGTTGTATTTTAAAGCTTAAAAAAACCATGCACAATGTGGTTATGTAACCTTTGAACTCTTCTGTGATGTTAATGAAAATTACTGTTTGATGTTAATTGTCTTTTTGTTTTCTCCATTCTTCTCCTTTTGTTTTCTTCTTTCCTATCTAAATTCCATAAATAATATTCATAAAGAATTGATTAAATATGAAAAAATAAAATGACTAAATTAAAAATACCAAAATAACACTATAAGGTACCATAATACTAAAAAATACATAACTCCAAGTTTGGCGGGTATTATATTCTCCCCCTTAATAGAATTCAGTCCCCTGAATTCAAAACTCACTTCAAGATTGAAATAAATGTGGATACATCATTCGCATTTCATCCTCCGCTTCCTTTTCTTCCCAAAAGTTCCACATTATAATATTATTATACTCTGCTTTAGAATTTTCACAATCAAGTATAAAAATATAACAATTCCAATATATTATCATTTCTCAAGTTCTTTCAGTAAAAGAATCACCTCAATAAAAGAAGATCCAAAAATTTAAATTTTATTTATGGTATATAAGTTACAGACAACAAGTTTAATTTGATTTACAAAATAGACAATATTATTTCGTGAAGCTTAGATCAAACATCAACTTCAAGTACAAACAAAAGAAATGACAAATTAAGGACAAGGAGGCTTCTGAGATATAGAAGGTACTCCAGGTCTAGAAAAGGAAGGTGTTTCAGACTTTAAGGAGGAAACTAATCGTTATAGCCTAAAAAGAGTTTCTGGAGGAAGCGCCAGAGAAATTTGGCAAAGAGCAAAATTCACTCCATTCATACAATCTATACATCTTGTTTATTGGTCACGAAAATTTTGAGTTGCAAACATGAAATATCTATCAACTCGATTTGCCAATTCCCTAAAATAACGGTTCATTAGCTTCTCTTATTCAATAAAGAGACGATTTATCATCTTCTCCAGGTCCTCAAATTAGCGGTTTATCAACCTCTCCAAGTCCTCTATCTTGTGTTTGTTGGGGTAAATATATTTAAATCCTAATGGTTGTAAATATATTTAAGCCCACTCTAGTATTTTTGATAATATTTGTTTTGGGCCATCTTGCAAGAACAAAATTAAAAGCCCATGTATTTTGTTTGGCCCACTCTATTCCTTATATAAAGTTTTTGTTTGACTTTTGATTTTATATAATACTCTAATAGCCTTTTGTCTATCCTGTGCTCTACAACCAAGGAGATGTACAGAATATAAAGCTGTCCAAAGCCTCAGCATGAAAAAAATAATCCGTCAGGAACAAAGAAAGTTAAGTGCAACTCCTGGGTATATGTTCTGAAAGTTCTGCTTGCTTTTTCTGTGATACCTCGTACTACCTCGCTGCTGGGCTGCATTACATATTATCAAAAGAAATCAGAGAGCATAGAACATTAAAATAACATAGCCGTTGAAGCTGCAACAGATATATCTCTGGGCTTCTATTTAAGTCAGGAGCTACTGCATTGGTTGATTTAATGAAGTATTGAAAAGAATTGATTAGTGCATTCATTCATCTCACCTACTTCTCTCTGAAATTTCATTTTGCTAATCTGTGTGAGCCTTGAGCTTGAATGTAATTACTGCTATTTAGAAAGAGAGTTTATATTTCACTTACTTCATCTTATTTTGAATTTTTAGTTGCTTTAAGAAGGTAGTAAAAGCTTGTGACTGATCCTTGAGAAAGGTTATAATTCATTCTCCTTAGATTAAGCATTTCTGGTCTGTTTCTTTAGGAAGTAAAAGCTTTAGGAAGCTTGTACCTTGTGAGGTTTTCTTGTAAAGTTCAGGACCTTGAATTTATAGAAAAACTCTTTTGCATGTACGTATTAGGAGGAGGATGTAGGATCCAAGTGATTGCGATCCGAACCTCTTTAAATTTGTTGTGTAAATCTTCCCTCACTAACTCTTGTCTATCAAAGTACTTTATTTAAACATTGATTGAAAGATAGATTTCTTCTTGAGAAGAAAATTAAGAGGAAAATATTTTTGACACAATTCAACCCCCTTTCTTGCGTCTAACAGTGTTTCATAAGCGCAAGCTCATTTTTTGAAGATGTTGTTGTGCTAACATCTTCCAGCTCTACTATATCCCTTTTTCTTTTCTTAGCCTTCGATGACCCTTCCATGGGTCTCTTATCCTTATAGTTCTCTAAGCTAAGATTTAGATCCAGCTCTACCTTGCCAATTTCGAAGTTTAAATTGAAAGATTTATTGCCGGCTTTTTTTTTTGAGTTACGAAGGTTATACGGAAGGAGAAGTTTGAAGCTAGAAAACTTATAGGTATTGAACTCTTAGTGTAGTGAGCAATGTAATGGGGCATGCGATATTTATAGAGGAAATCTAGGGCTATAAAAACCTCTACATCACAGTCTAGAGATGGCCTATAGACCTTATTCGTCGCAATACCGACGGTCTATGACGAGCATGCCAAAAAATAGTAAATATAATTTAATGCAAAAGATTTCCTCAAAAATTTTGGCTAACTTTTGACTCTACCTCAAAATCTTCAACTAATCACCGCTTCAATCTATGACTTCCTCACTCTATATTTGTTTTATCCTATAATCCCAGATCACGATATCACTCCATGATCAGGTAGTCTTATACTAGCCTTATCTTGGTTTCTAATTCGTGCCTTTGCTCTAGGCTTACCCATTTTCAAAAATACGTATTAAAATAAAAACTTTTCATATTCACACATATCAAGCATTACCATAAAGTAACAAAATTTTTACCTTTCATTTACCCCCACGAGCATATATATATATATATATATATATATATAAGTATAAATATGAAGATGTATTATCATCTACACATTTCAATTTATTTAAGTCATTTTAATTTTTTGACTTCTCATTCTCTATGAGTGTATGTAGAATCATTACATATTATTCTTGGCCATTGCTATCACTCATTATGCATGATTAGTATACACATCATATATTCTTAGATGCATGTAATCACAGCTTGATTCAATCAATCATGTACTATACTCTACTGAAGGTTCTCAAGAGTAACATAACAAAGTAGAGAAATACAATTCGATTCATCACAAAAGCATCCAAGGCAATCTTTAACGGCCCTTATCAACATCTTTGAATTTCAAAAAATTCTAGGAGGAGAAATGGGAAAACCAAGTATAAATTGGTTACAAATCCACCGAATATTGACTTACGAGGTTGCTAGCATTAATGTATGCCACTGTTGGTGCGACAAAGGAACATCTCCTAGCTGACTTCAAGTGCCAGAATCACACTATAAAAACTGAGCTAAAGCTCTTAGTATTTCACTTCAAAATTTAATCTTCTTAGATTAAAGAACTTTTAGCATTCCCCTTCTCTCTTTCTCTCTTACACAAGTTTCAAAATCTTGCAAACCATGGCCACAAGAAAGTTTATTGATCTCATAGCTGAGGCCAAGGAAGAAGAGTTCGACTTAAACTTGAGTTTGGGCAAAAGACCTCTTGAAGGGTCTCAAGAGAAGCAGAAGAAGAAGAATGAGGAACTTAAGGAGATTAGCACAGGTCATACCTTGGAAGACAAAATCGCTCATCTAGAGTAGGAGATAAAAGATCAGAAGAAGATGATAAAGGACCTGGAGAAGTTAGCTAAATGTCATGATGCGGTAATGACTTCAAGAATAGATAGGTACCTCTATTGGTCCACCCAATGCTTCTGCAATCAACAACAAAGAAGTGTTGATTGTATGACTAAGATCTACACCATCCTCCGTAACATTGCTCTATCTCTCGCTCCAAGGAATCGCCCTAGGGCGATTGTGCAATTCAACCCTCCTAATTCGAGACTACCTCACCTGTAGATTACTCATGCATAAGTAATTTTTTTTAAGCAAAGTAATTCTTCAACTTATAATGCCAATAGTTTCTTTTATGGGATGATACTCTCAAATAAAAAAATAAAAATAAAGAAAGATAAAGGAATTCAACCACAGAAAATCAATCATAAATTCAGCTTATAAAGCCCATCACTTAAAAAATTAGTGACCTTATAGGCTGACACAAAGACAAATGAAAGCTCTATACAAGTCTCATTGTCTTCCCCTTTTTTGTATGAGAGTAAATGAATGTATCTCGTGCCGATCGATTGAACTCAATGTTATACCCTTGCACTGCTATGAACTCTTGCTTGAGAGCCTCGAATTCACAAGCTTTCCTAAAACAAACGCTCTGAGGTACGAACTGCTCTAAGAATGTCCTCCTAACATCACTTTTAACAATTATGGATGTTCACACGCCAACAGCCTACCTATAATACGCTCCAATCATTTCAATATTACAAAACTTCTACATTTTTCCCCTTAGTAAAGATTCCCATAAGTCATCCTTTACTTTAACCAGCTTTATTGGTTTAAGATGTTCACACATCATTATGACAAATTTTAACCAAATAGGTGCAACTTAGGCAAGTTACCTCTAGAGAAGATTAATAGCTTGCCCTAACATCTCTTATGTTGGGTCCCATTTTACTGTAGTGTCTCTCTCAAGAAAAACTACATGGTCTACATCAGTTTTCTCAACCAAGCTTCCATTAAGGAATATATTGTTTAAGTACTTATGGCCTATTCCACAAATCATATCTGCCTGGCATATACCAGAACTAAATTTTTTATTTATCCCACAAGGGTTCTAACCCATGCCTACATCAACAATTTGCGCTATATACTTTGGGAAAATCCTTCTTGAACTCTAGCCCATGCCTCACAATCAACGTTAACCTATCTAGTACATTATTCTTGGGCCAGCCCTAATGCCATACTCTGACAACTACTGATCCTCAGCTTCAGGAGTACACCATAGAGTTATGTTCCCAATTCTTCAAAAATTTTAACACAGAGGTCATACATCTTTCATCGGTATCCTTCCACACAGTCACATAAGGATCATGCCTCCAACAAAGATCCAAAGTTCTACACATGAAAACAATTACTTCTCATTGTAACAAAATTATCTTTAACTAACTCCACCAAGAGTAAGTTACAAAAAGGACACTCAACTCTATAAGGTCTTTTGTGGAACCTAATCCTATGGTTATACTGCGGTTCGTGACAATAGGGAAGGGTCCACAAAGAACACTTTGCTTTGTAATCTATAAGAGACCTAAAAACCATCATCTGATACCAGTTTTGTCACATCCCAAAAATTGGCATGTGACTATACATATAATACCTAGGGTGTACATTTGTGATATCCCTTAATCTGCTTGAACATTCCTAATATCTACAACTATGCAAAACATATTTTCTCCATGAAAGATATTTTACATATATATTCAAAAATATTTAACATTCATACATTACACAATACAATATAACCTCGTAAGCCTATGTGACTTACTAAATTACAGAGCAATTCTTAATCCTTACTAAATCTATATCTATTTATCCATCAGACAAAAGTGGAGTATAACCTCGAAGGCTACTAATTCTCCTCCTCAACTACTGTATCTGAAAAAGATAATCATAGAGAGTGTGAGTTCATCAAAACTCAATGAGTAAATAATTGTGCATGAATATATCACAAGCACAAATACCACATTGCTAATATAGCTAAATCATAATTTAATTTAATACATCATTCATCTTTATATAAGCTATAACTTGCATCAGGTTTCTTGGGTGATCAAGCCCTCAATCATCCATGTGTTATATTTGGTTTTATCATAACATCTGATTTCTTGGGAGATCAAGCCTTCAATCTTCCATTCTTAAAATTTGATTATATCCTAGCATTAGATATCTTGAGAAATCAAGCCATCAATCTTCCATGCTTAAAATTTGATTATATCCTAGCATCAGATATCTTGGGAAATCAAGCCATCAATCTTCCATTCTTAAAATTCGATTATATCCTAACATCAGATTTCTTGGGGGATCAAGCCTCAATCTTCCATGCTTAAATTCAATTACAACCTTGCATCAAATTTCTTGAGAATTTAACCCTCAATCTTTCATGTAACAACAAATAGAGTTATTTACTCAATAACAAAGTAATATAAGATATAGTCACTATTACATCATTCTTCATCTTAAACATACATCAATGTCATCTTGAATCTCTTTCCAGAGTTAAGGTAATCTAACAATTATCTTTAACAAAAAAAAATGTATATCTAGCATTCCAATAATATTGCAAATAAGACTTATATTGTACATTGATTGATTGTAATAATTTAGTTTATCAAGGTCATCTATTCACAAACATGTTTCAATGTATTCAAGAAACTACCACATCTAGTTATTTAATCAACTAGAGAAATTAATTCAAATAAAGTAATAAAATAATTTTCAAAGATATTGTGATTTTTCTCAACTTGAACATACACTAGTAATCTTTTCAATTTCACAAATAATACAAATGAGATTTATATTGTGCTTTAACTAATTTAGTAAATTAATTTTTTTGCAAGGTTGTCCACTCATTTTGCCTAAATTCCATAAATAACATTCATAAAGAATTGACTAAATATGAAAAAAATAAAATGACTAAATTAAAAATACCAAAATAACGCTATAAGATACCATAATACTCCAAAATACATAACTTCAAGTTTGGCGGGTGTTACAATTACATATCATTATCTACATATTCATATTATGAGAGGGAAATATAGGGGTAGACCTCTGAAATAAACCCTTTAAGAGTTGGTCTTTAATGAGGTAAGTGCGGGAAGTGTAGGATAAACATTACATATTATCATTTGCATATCATTATTTGCATAATGTATTGTGTGTGTGATTGTCTATTTTGTATGTAGGATATATGTTCTAAGTGAGGGCATAATTCGAGAGATCAGATGCATGTGATGGTTGTGGGTATGACTCAAAAGGCCAGACACATGTAATGGTTATGGATATGACCTAATAGGCCAGACACATAATAGGGATTTCTTGAGTGATAATCCGAAGGAACGTAAACTCACGTTGATTAAACTCTTGAGATGTACTAAGGGAGTGCGGACCCTTGAGTAGGATTGCGTGCATTGGAAGCATAGATCCTTAAGAAAGGATGCGTGCATTTAATGTGTTTTGTGTATGTGTATGATTTGGGAGGGAAAATATGACGGGATGTGATACCATATGTGTGCCTTCGAGCAACTTGGTATCACGCGTTATAAATTTTTGAGTGTGGAAGAGAGGTCAGATCAAGGGCTTGTGGATCGAGGATGCCTCCCCATTGTTCGGGATAAGGTAATTTATTTTTATTATATTTCTCTAGTGTATTCTGTAACCATATAGGCCACTTAGAATAAATAGGAGAAATTTAGGCTTGCGGTAGTATTGGTAACACATTGTCCACGCCAGTCACGAATTCGGTTATTTTGTGACAGTATCCCATAAAATCTCTGATTAGTACTAATATCCACAACTATGCAAAACATAAATTTTTCAAAAAAGAGATTTATATATATATATATGAAAAGTTCAATATAGTAAAACAATAAATACAAGCTAAATATCATGCAGTACGATAAAATTTTTCAAGCTTAGGTGACCTATTATGATTACAGAGCGTTTCTAAAGCTTTTAAATTTATAAGCCTTCCAGATAAATATGGAAAGTATCTTCAAGGATTACTAATTCTCCCGCAGATTTTCTTTTTTCTCACCCACTGTATTTGAAAAAATAATCATATAAAGTGTGAGTTCATCAAAACTCAATGAGTAAATGACTGTGCAATAATAAATATATCATAAGTACAAATACAATAATCATTATCACAATAAGAACAATTATATTCATGTCTAGGGTTTTTATACCTTTTGTATTCGATTTATGTTCACGGATTCAGTTCTCATTGTATTCATGTCTATAACCATTACATGCATTGGTATCTTAAGGGATCAAGCCCTCAACCATTCCATGTATATAATTACATGCATTGAGTATCTTGGGTTAAGCCCTCAACCATTTTATGTGTATAGTTATGTTGTCAATCATAACTCTAATCAACATAATTTTAAATCACACAATAAATTTTATTATCTAGTTATCATCATTAAATAGAGAATTTAATTAAAACTTCTAATTACGATATGAGGTGAGATTTATATTATACTTAAAATAAAAATAAATAAACTTAGTTAGCAAGATCATCCACTTATATAGATTCCGTATTCAAGTCACCTTTCCGAGTTTTTACAGAGAAGAGCACGTAGCTGGATTTTATATTCCTCTACAGAGATGTTCAAAAGGTCAGATAGAGAAAGTCATTGTTGCTTTTCTACAAAATACTATTCATACGTACGGATACCATTTATACATATAAACGTTATTCATATATACAAATATTATTCATATCTAGAATAGCGAACATAAGCTATAAAAGAGTATATTAGGAAGTTCTCAAGAAATGAGGGTGGGTCACAATGGACACTCTTAAGTACCAAACCTTTCTTTAGCTAGACCTTTTTTAGACATGTATTCTTCACAATTTTATACTCTGTTCCAATAATCAAGAAACAAAATAATTCTCAAGCAATCGAAAATAATTCTTTTCTAATGTGGAGGATAAGCTAAAGCTACAACCACAGAGCATATTAAGAATTTAACCTCTAAATAATTACAAGAATTTAAAGAAGCATGGTATCGTCACATTGGTCCTAGGTTGAGAAAAAAAGGCCAAGAATTTCAAAGTCCTAACGTCAAAACGAGAAAATTTTGAGGAGAGGAAGGAAGAGAAACTGAAGGTGTAAATTTAAAAGTGAAATAGAAGCACTTATTTATAGAAGAAGTTAAGATATTATGCACTAATAAAATATTCAATTTACTATGCGCTTTAATAATTTAGTTCACTGTGCACATATATTTTTCACAATGGCGGTGAATTATTGATTACTATTGGGAACTTAAAGGAAAAACTAAGTTTCTTTTCACTTTAGTCCTTTTCATTTTAGTCCCTAGGAGGATTTTCTCACATAAAACATTATTTTTTTTCCAGTTTCTTTCTAGATTCCTCTTATGACCAAACCATATTTTATCCATGGGATAGATTCCTAGCATAATATCCATTATACCCCACAATTTATACAATCTATAAGTAAAAATTCATATTTTCAACAATATGCATAAACAAACATAAAAAATTAAACAAATAGGGAAATTATTTTCTACAAAATAAATTTATTGTAATTCGTAAACACTCCTAACTTTAAAATATAGTGGGTATTATAATTTAGGTATATACCACATAAAATGATTGTATATAAATATTTCTATGCAGAAGAAATGACCTTGGTACACAGAAGCAGGGAACTAAAACTAACATAATTTTTAAATCCACTCATTAAGAACATAGCTTGCCATCCATAACTGACAAATATGTTCCAACATTACCTTAGCATAAATATTTGATAAATATTTTCTAACATAATAACTTGAATATGTCATACAAACATATACAACTTTCAAGTCATCTGGTGTGGTAGGAAACTAAACCAACAAACAGGGGTCCCTTCAAGTAACTACATAAGCCCAAAGTATTTCCTTTACAGTGAGCTCTTCAACCTTCTGCAAGCCTCTAAAAAGCCCCTTTCTCCTAGCAACGAGATTCCTTTCAAGACATTTAGTTCACCTATTAGCCTATCGAGCGAGGTGGATATGTTTGTGGATGCAACCTAAATGAACTCCCCAATATTGCTTGTGAGGTCAGTCACGCCCGAAAGATGCTCTTCGCCACTGCTTCTCCTATGCTTTCTCCTTGAACCTTGGGATGACTCGAACATATTAATTGCAGCGATCTTGAAGTATTATAAATTCTTAGTAGGTTCCATGACCTCAGGCATCTGCTCTTCTTTAGTCAGAATAGGGTGTACTTCTTGGCCATTTGTCTCTTGTGTACAATCTTCCCATGACTATACATCCTGTCTTGATGCACGATCTTTCCTATAGACGATGCACAACTGATCAAAGAGAGGGAATGACCTTATTCTCCAATGAATCTTGGTCGAGTAACAATTATCAAAATGAACAAAAGAAAATTTAGAAAAGCCAAACACAAATATATCTACAGAAATGCGTCCCACACAACAGGCTCGGCGATAACACATTGCGTCATGAGGTTCCATATGAACCCATTAGTATTTGGACCGTAGAGGAGGTCATAGACAGCTTGCCAATTGTGTTTCAATGTCTTAATCTGAGACATTATATTGGGGTTTGCCTTAAGGCCGTGGCCGAACAACTTCTCAACAAGCAATTGTTCTAAAGTTTTGAGATACCTTATCTTGAATTTTTTGTCACATTTTGTAATACATGCTATATTTTTAAGTTATAGTATTCAAGAATTACGATAAATTTATTTTGGAGAAAATAAATTCACTATCTGTTTAATTTTTTTGTATGCTTATTTGTGCATACTGTTAAAAATACAGATTTTCATTTATAGATTGCATAAATTGTGGGATATGATGGATGTTATGATATGAAATTTATCCCTTGATAAAATATGGGTTGAGCATAAGAGGAATCTATAAAAAACTGGAAGAAAAATAATGTTTTATATGAGAAAATCCCCTTAGGAACTAAATTGAAAATGGCAAAAGTGAAAAGAAACTTAAAGGTTTAGGAGAAAGGATAATTTTTTCTTTAGTTCCCAATAGTAATCAATAATTTGCCACCGTCGAGAAAATCATGTGCGTATAGTCAACCAAATTATTAAAGCTCATAGTAAACTAAATTATTAAAATGTATAGTAAACTAAATTATTAAAGCGCATAGTAAAATGAATATTTTATTAGTACATAGTACCTTGACTTCTCCTATAAATAGACCCTTCCATTTCACTTCTAAACTCACACCTTCAGTTTCTCTTCTCTCCTCTCCTCAAAACTTCTCATGCTCCGATGTTAGAGTTCTGAAATTCTAGGTCTTTCCTTCTTAGCCTAGATCCAAGGTGAGGATACTATGCCCTTTTTTTTATGTCTTTCAAATTTTAAAAGTTACCTTTTTAAGTATGCTTTGTAGTTGCGGCTTTAGCTGATCTTCTATATCAGAAAAATTGTCCTTAGCTGCCTATATGTTATTTTGATTCTCTAATTATCAAAATAGAATATAAACTGTGAAGAATACATATCTAGGAAAGTTCTGATTAAGGAAAGACCTGGTACTTAAATGTGTCCATTGTAACCTTCAACTCTTTCTTGGAAACTTTCCTAGTGTACTCTTTTACTGCTTATGTTTGCTATTCCCAATATGAATAGTAACTGTACGTATGAATAGCATCCATACATATAAATAGTATCCATACATATGAATAGTAATTGTACGTAGGAATAATATCCGTAGACATAAATAGTATTCATACGTATGAATAGTATTTTGTACAAAAGTAACCTTGACTTTCTATATCTGATCTTTGTAAAAAACTCTGTAGTGAAACCTAAAATCTGGCTACATGCTCTTCCCTATAGCAACTTAAAAAATTGACTTGGATACAGAATCTATGTGAGTAAATGACCTTACTAACCAATTTTATTTATTTTTATTCCAAGTATAATGTAAATCCCACCTCATATCGCAATTAGATTCCATATTTAATGATAATAACTAGAAAATGGAATTTATTATTTGATTTAAGATTATGTTAATGAGAATTATGATTGAAAATATACACATGGAATGATTGAGGGGTTGATCCAAGATACCAATGCATGCAAATATACATATAGAATGGTTGAGGGCTTGATCCCCCAAGATATCAATGCATTAAATTATACACATAGAATGGTTGAGGGCTTGATCCCCCAAGATACCAATGCATGTAATAATTGTGAATATAAATACAACGGGAACTGAATCCTTGAACATAAACCAAATACAGAGGTATAGAAACCCTGAATATGAATATAACTGTTCTTATTGTGATAATGATTATGGCATTTGTACTTGTGACACATTTATTGTTGCACAGTCATTTAGTCATTGAGTTTTGATGAACTCACACTTTCTATGAATATTTTTTTAGATACAGTGGATGTGAACGAAGAAAATTCGCAGGAGGATTAGTATTCCTTGAGGGTACTTTCCATGTTGTCTGGAGGGCTTATGAATCCAAAAGTTTAGGAAATGCTCTATAATCTCTATAGGTCACTTAGGCTTGAAAAATTGTATCATACTATAAGATCTTTGGCTTGCGTTTACTGTTTCACTATGTTGAACTTTTTATATGTATATATGCAAAAATATCTTTCCTGAAAAATTATGTTATGCATTAGTACTAATCAGAGATTTTATGGGATACCATAGAAGTATACCCTCGAGTTTATAGAGTTACTCACATGTCCGAAATTGGGATGTGATAATTTTGGGGTATCAAAGGATAGTTTTTAAATCCCTTATAAATTACAGAGCAAAGTGTTCTTTGTGGAACCTTCCCTATTATCGTGAGCCGCGACATGACTATGGGATTAAGTTTCATAAAAGACCTTATAGAGTATAGTGTCTTTTATTTTTATAACCTATTCATTGGTGGATTAATATAAGGTAATTTTGTTTGATCTGAGAAGAATTTGTTCTCTGTGTAGACTTTTGACTCTACGATATCAGAGAAATCCTCAAATCATAATTAGCATATAGGCTCAAGGAGGATCTTAATTCCACCGATTAATACACAAGACAATCCTTCTGACCATACAGATAATTCACATGCTCCAAATGTTGAAGGCTCGACTGGTGGTCAGGCAGAGGGAGCCAGAGTCACCCCACAAGTTGATGTCACTGTAATTGTAGAAATGTTCAACTTGGTAAATGAGCTGTTAGACAAAATGGAGCTAGAAATGTGAGAAAAAGCAGCACAGGTTAAGCCGCTAGTGGTACCTCCTATTATTGGAGCTGGAATTGTAACACCATTTCCTTTAGCTGGAGGAGGTAATATTAGAGAAGTGAAGATGTCAGAATTTCAGAAAATGAGGCCACCTATTTTTATAGATAAAAATTCCAATGAGTATCCACAAAGTTTCTTAGATGATTATGAAGCAATTTGTGATGCTCTAGGTTGTTCCTATATTCAAAAGGCAGAGTTTATTTCCTTTCAGTTGACAGGAAGGGCAGGTAAGTGGTGGAGGAATTTGAAGAAAGAAAAAACCCAAGGCGCACTACCAATTATATGGGCAGAGTTTCATAGTATAGTTATGGAAGAGTTTCTTCCACCAAGTGTACGGTCATCAAGGGTAAGGAATTTTCTATACTTAAGATAAGGACCTATGTCTGTTGATGACTATTCAGCTCAATTTATCAAACTGTCTGACTATGCCCCTCAGATGATTCCTTTTGAAAAGGTAAAAATACAAAAATTTGTGGAGGGACTTCATGGACCCCTTTTCTCACAAGTAGGGCCAAATATGAAAAATTACTCTTCTTATTCAGAAGTTGTGGATGTTGCTCGTATGATAGAAAAAAGATCAAAAAATGATGAAGAATTTAAGAAAAAGAAGAAAGCTAGATTTGGGAGATCTCTTAACCAAGGAGGGGATACAGGAACTTTAAAGTCTTTCACCATGTTGCAACAAGCTCTGGCCACATCTGCTAAGCCATCCCCTTCCATAGCAAGCGTATCTAAACCTCGTACAAAATCTAGAGGTGGTTACAATTCTTTGAGCAGGGGTGATTCTCAGGCCGAGATAAAAAGCCTCAGTGTCCTGAATATGAAAATTTTCATTTTACAGAATGCTTCAGGAAGATAAGTGTCACGACCCGTTTTCTGGGCACATGACCGGCACAATGATGAATATCCCATCACTGTAAGTCTTTCGATAAATTCTACCCATGAGTTAAATTATTAGTCATTATCTCTATATTATCAAAATAACCATTCCTGAAGAAAATATATCAAATTTTCTTATTTGAAATTCATAGAGATTATTTGCATATAATAATAGATCCTCAACATAAAATACATTATTGTACTGAAATACAAGCCAAATACCAAACCCCTGATCTATATGTCCTAGACGATTACAGAGCAACATAATCTACAATAATAGAGGGGCCTACCCGATAGCGGGAGGGTCTAAAGTGATCTACTCTTCTAGCGGATATTCTTCATCGGCAATCTGATCTGAACAAAAAGGTTGTACAGAGAGTGTGAGCTTTTAAACTCCGTGAGCGAATCGGCCTCGCGTTAATAAAATTCAAATACATTACCAGTCATGCAAGCATACCAGAAGGCTCATACTCAACCAATAGACATAGTTAGAAATTACATACAAGAAGATAAAAATTCATCCAATTCAACAAACGTTACTAGTACTCGTCAATGGCAATATATCCCGGAGAGCGCACACAGGCCAGCTCACCAATTCTGTATATTTCTGCCATGACGCACAACCAATTCAACAAACGTTACTAGTACTCATCAATGGCAATATATCCCGCAGAGCGCACACAGGCCAGCTCACCAATTTTATATATTTTCGCCATGACGCACAACCTCATCCTCTTAGCTAGGGCGCCTCACGGATTTATCACCAATCCGAGCTATATCCCTACTGAGGGAATCGTTGTCTCCATACTCATTGGTCAAGACACCCTTTCAACCGAGTTTTCCGCCTTGCCGTGAGAGGGGGTACTGTCCCGCTCAATCACAATCAATAGCACAACAGTTCATATCATAATCAGAAGCTCAATATAATATTCATCCATACAACAGGTATAGTATATAACTATATTATAGATTTATAAACCACAAATCAAGATAACAATTAATCTATTTTTGAAAACATTCAAACTTCACATCATCATAAGATACTTATTTCATTTTATCCATACTTATGGATTAATTATCTCATTAGATTCATCATTCTGAATCCAATTTCCCCCTATGAATCTTGGGAGTGTCCTACGACATACTTTTTATCACCAGCAATGCTAAAACTCTATTAAAACGGGGTCGTTTCACTCACCTGGATTCCGTACGAGTATTGCTTCTCTAAGTCGTTATGGACAAGAGTACACAGATGAATTTCATTATTCCGCTACAGAGATTTTCATGAAAGATTAGAGAAAACAAGTTAGGATTGTTTTCATACAGACACTGTTCATACATACGATTACTATTCATATATACAGTCACTATTCATACATACGGTTACTATTTATACGTACAGATACTATTCGTACATATGGTCACTATTCATATATACGGAGACTGTTTATACCAGAAATAGATAATACAATCTGTAAAAGAGTACACCAGGTAAGTTCTCAGGAAAGAGTGGAGGGTCACAATGGATACACTTAAAAACCAGGTCTTTCCCTAGCCAGAACTTTCTTAGACATGTATTCTTCACAGTTTACATCCTATTTCGGTAATCAGAGAATCAAAATAATATGTAAGCAGCTAAGGACAATTTTTCTGATGTGGAAGATCAGTCAAAGCCGCAACCACAGAGCATACTTAAGAAAATAACTTCTAAAATTTGAAAGACATAGAAATGGCATAGTATCTTTACCTAAGCTGAAAAGGAAAGGCCCAAAATCTCAGAGGCCTAGCATTGGAGTAAGAGAAACTTAAGGAGAGAAGAAGAGAAGTTGAAGGTGTGAGTTTAGAAGTGAAATGAAAGGACCTATTTATAGGAAAAGTCAAAAGTACTATTTGACACTATAGGCTAATAAAATATTCAACTTACTATTCATAAAAATGACATTTCTAATAATGCAATTTACTGTGCAAAACGTGTTTCGTTACTATTTAAAATTTAAAGGGAAAAACTGTCATTTCACCTTAAACCTTTAAGTTTCTTTTCAAATCAGTCCTTTCATTTTTTACACATAAAACGTCATTTTTTTCCTACGAACTTCTTTCTAGTTGTCTCTTATGACCAAACCACATCTAGTACTTGACATTTCGATTGTATAAGTGCACAGTATCGTATACGTAAATAGTATTATATGGGTAAACAGTACCGTATACTAGCATAGTAATCTTAGTTTGCAAATACGCATTTATATTTTATTTTTCATGGGTATTACAATATCACCCCCTTAAGAGAATTCGGTCCTCCGAATTCAAAACTCACTTCAAGACTGAAATAAGTGTGATTACTTCGTCCATATCTCATTCTTCGCATCTCTTTCTTCCTAAACCTCATCACACCCTTAGTAAGAATTACAAGAACACTATACTATCGACTGTGAACTCTAGACCGCATTATCAATAATTTTCATAGGACTTTTTCCTTTTCTAAACAGTAAACATTCTCTTCCTCATCAGTTTGATTTTATCCACAATCTTTTGTACCATAAAGTGTCTCATCCTCATAACCTTTACCAAACTTAAACCACCTAATCAGAGACAAACTTTGTCTCTATGTAAAACTTCAAATAGATGTCGTCTTCAAAAGTGGCACGTAGTCTTTCTAGTTCATACTGAATATCAGAACACATGTTTCCACACACATAGCTTATAACTTTTACGAATACAAGCACCCTACCCGAAGGCATCATATAAAAGGCAAAATCACATGAAATCATTACATAAATCTCTAGGAAGAACAATCCTAGAAAATGTGATAAGTAAATAACATACTCCTTACACATAATTATATATATGAAAATTCCTCTCACCTTAATGACTCATATAGAGTTGTACCCTTTTAATGATTAGGGCAAACCCATAGTTCTCTATGTATAAGTTTATAAAATACTTATTTAGCATTCCTCCATAGCTCAGAAGTGCAAAGAAATATCATTTTAGTAACTCTGCTCAGTCAAAAGAATATTACCATACTCTGCTTTAGAATTTCCATAATTAAGTACGAAATGTAAGAAGTCCAACATCTTCTCATTCCTCAAGTTCTTTCAGTAAAAGAAATCACTTCAACAAAGAAGATCTAAATACTAGCTTAAATTTTATTTCTAGTACATAGATAATTTTAATACATGAAGCTTAGACCAAATATAACTTTAGGTACAAACAAAAGAAAGAATAAATTAAGGACGAGAAGGCTTTTGAAATGTAGAAGGTGCTCCAGGTCTAGAAGAGGAAGGTGCTTCAGACCTTAAGGAGGAAGTTAATCATTGTAGCCTAGAAAGGGTTTCTGGAAGAAGCGCCTGAGAAATTTGGCGAAGAGCAGAAGTTACTCCGTTCATACAGTCAATACACCTTGCTTGTTGGTCACGAAAATTTTGAGTTGCAAACATTGAATGTCTATCAACTCGATTAGCTAGTTCCCTGAAACGACGGTTTATCAGTTTCTCTTAGTTTTCAAAGAGACGATTTATTAGTCGCTTCTGGTCCTCTGTCTTGTATTCCAGGCTCTCTATCTTATGCTCTAGATTTTCGATCTTACGCTCCAGGAATGCAAGCTTATTCTCTGAGGATGTTGCAGTACTGTCCTCCTCCAACTCTATTACATCCCTCTTTCTCTTCTTAATTTCTGGTGACCTGTCTACAGGTCTCTTCCCTTTGTTGTTTCCGAGACTTAGATTTAAATCAAGCTCTACATTGCCAGTCTCAAAATTCAAGTTGAAAGACTTATTATCGGCCATTGCTCTAGGGATCTCAGAAATAACTTCGAATGAGAAAGGAATGGAGATTGAGAAATATGTATGTAATGCAAGAAGTAGGTTTGCTTGGTGCGATGAGTAGGGTAACGGGCATACAAGATTTATAGGCAAACCGAAGCTCCTCGAGCTAAAGTCACCACAACCTATACGCCGCTCGCTAAGAGGTTTACAGATCGCATACGTTGCAACGCCAATAATTAATGTCGGACATGCAAGTAAATAGTAAATATAATTTAATGCAAATAACATAAGTCAAAGATTTCCTGGAAAAAAAAATTTCGGCTAATCTTGACCTTTCTCAAAATTTTCGACTAATCGCCGTTTCAATCTATGATTTCCTCACTCTATACTTGTCTTATAGTGTAATCTCAGATCACGATATCACTCTATGATCGGGTAGTCTCATATTAGCCTTATCTTATATTCTAATCGGTGTCTTTACTCTGGACTTACACATAATATATATATATGTAAATATATATATTTTAAAACAAAGTTAACTGCTTACGGCACATGTATCAAGTATTATCATGATGCAAGGAAACATTGCGTTTCATTTGCCCACGAGAGCATTATATGTAAGTATGTGTAACCATGAACATGTATTATCCTCTACACATTTCATTCTATCCAAGTCATTTTGATTTCTCATTCTCTATGAGTATATGTAGGATATATTCTCCTTGATCATAGCCTTCACTCATTATGCATGAATAACATACATACATGTAATTACAACATGATTCAATCAGTTATGTATATTGAAGGCTCTCAAGAACAACACAATAAAATAGAGAAATGCATTTCAGTTCATCATAAAAGCATCCAAGGCAATCTTTGATGGCTATATTATCAACTTCTTTCAATTTCAGAAAATGCCAACGGGAGAAATGGGAAAACCAAGTAAAATCGGCCGCAAATCCACCGAATACTGACTTTCGTGGTTTTGGCATTAATGCAATGCATTGTTGGTGTGCACGCCTACCCTAGACTTCTGGCTTCCAGCTTGCAGAAATCCATAGGTTGATCGTGTAGGGGTGCGGTGAAAAGATATCTTTTTTGTCTCTAAGTCCTAATTTTTCTCTATAAAAATCATCCCAGCGTTCTCAGTTACCACACCACAAAGAGTAATAATCTCTGAGCCTACAATCTTTCAGCATTCCTCTCGCCTCATATTCTTACAAAAATTTCTAAATTTTCCAAATCATGGCCTCAAGGAAGTACATTGATCTCACAGTGGAGGCCAAGGAAAAAGAACTTGACTTAAACTTAAGTTTAGGCAGGGACAAGGGCAAAAGGCCTCTCGAGGGATCTCAAGAAAATCAAAAGGAGAAGAAGATGAAGAAGATTGAGGAAGCCGAGGAGATTAGCACAGGCCATAGCTCAGAGGACAAAATCGCCTATTTAGAGCAGGAGGTGAAGAATCTCAAGAAGATGATAGAGGATCTGGAGAAGTTAACCAAACGCAATAACGCGGCAATGACTTCGAGAATAGATAGGTTCTTCTATTGGTCCACCCAGTGCTTCTGCAATCAACAGCAAAGAAGTGTTGATTGTATGAATGGAATTTACACTACCCTCTGCGACATTGCTATGTCTCTTGCTCCAAGGAATGGTCGAGTAGTGATGATACAATACAATCCTTCTAATCCAAGACCACCTCGCCTTTAGATTACTCATGCATGAGTAAACTTTTTTTTTTTGCAATGTAATCCTTCAGTTTTTTTTAATGCAAGTGGTTTCTTTTATTGGCTGGTACCCTAAAATAATATAGCTACACAAAATCAATCATAAATTCAGCTTATAAAATCCACCATATAAAAATTTGATCCTACAGCAACGGAATCAAAGTAAATAACAACTTTTCCTTGACTAAGTTCAAAAGTGTAGCCACATCTATCTAAAACTAAACCTGAAAACATAATTTCTAAAAAGAGATAAGTCTCGGAGGGAAAGGAAATGGAAACATCCTACAGGACCTTCAGTAGAGCCGTCTCTCTATAATTGTGCCCGGGTTCACAACGATAGAGAAGGTCCTACTAAGGTTACCTTGCTCTGTAATCACTAGGAGACCTAACAACCTTTGCTCTGATACCAACTTTATCACGACCCGTTTTCTGGGCACATGACCGGTACAATGATGAATATCCCATCACTGTAAGCCTTTCGATAAATTCTACCCATGAGTTAAATTATTAGTCATTATCTCTATATTATCAAAATAATCATTCCTGAAGAAAATATATCAAATTTTCTTATTTGAAATTCATATAGATTATTTGCATATAATAATATATCCTCAACATAAAATACATTATTGTACTGAAATACAAGCCAAATACCAAACCCCTGACCTAGATGTCCTAGACGATTACAGAGCAACATAATCTACAACAATAGAGGGGCCTACCCGATAGCGGGAGGGTCCAAAGTGATCTACTCTTCTAGCGGATATTCTTCATCGGCAACCTGATCTGAACAAAAAGGTTGTACAGAGAGTGTGAGCTTTTAAACTCCGTGAGCGAATTGGCCTCGCGTTAATAAAATTCAAATACATTACCAGTCATGCAAGCATACCAGAAGGCTCATACTCAACCAATAGACATAGTTAGAAATTATATACAATAAGATAAAAATTCATCCAATTCAACAAACGTTACTAGTACTCATCAATGGCAATATATCTCGGAGAGCGCACACAGGCCAGCTCACCAATTCTGTATATTTCCGCCATGACGCACAACCAATTCAACAAACATTACTAGTACTCATCAATGACAATATATCCCGGAGAGTGCACACAGGCCAGCTCACCAATTCTGTATATTTCCGCTATGACGCACAACCTCATCCTCTTAGCTAGGGCGCCTAACGAATTTATCGCCAATCCGGGCTATATCCCTACTTAGGGAATCGTTGTCTCCACACTCATTGGTCAAGACACCCTTTCAACCGGGTTTTTCGCCTTGCCGTGAAAGGGGGTACTGTCCCGCTCAATCACAATCAATAGCACAACAGTTCATATCATAATCAGAAGTACAATAGAATATTCATCCATATAACAGGTATAGTATATAACTATATTATAAATTTATAAACCACAAATCAAGATAACAATTAATCTATTTTTGAAAAGATTCAAACTTCACATCAACATGAAATACTTGTTTCGTCTTATCCATACTTCTGGATTAATTATCTCATTAGATTCGTCATTCTGAATCCAATTTCCCCCTATGAATCTTGGGAGTGTTATACGACATACTTTTTATCACCAGTAATGCTAAAACTCTATTAAAACGGGGTCGTTTCACTCACCTGGATTTCGTACGAGTATTGCTTCTCTAAGTCGTTATGGACAAGAGTACACAGATGAATTTCAGTATTCCGCTACAGAGATTTTCATGAAAGATTAGAGAAAACAAGTTAGGATTGTTTTCATACAGACACTGTTCATACATACGGTTACTATTCATACATACGGTCACTATTCATACATACGGTTACTATTTATACATACGGATACTATTCATACATATGGTCACTATTCATATATACGGAGATTGTTTATACCAGAAATAGAGAATACAATCTGTAAAAGAGTACACCAGGTAAGTTCTTAGGAAAGAGTGGAGGGTCACAATGGACACACTTAAAAACCAGGTCTTTCCTTAGCCAGAACTTTCCTAGACATGTATTTTTCACAGTTTACATCCTATTTCGGTAATCAGAGAATCAAAATAATATGTAAGCAACTAAGGACAGTTTTTCTGATGTGGAAGATCAGCCAAAGCCGCAACCACAGAGCATACTTAAGAGGAAAGGATAGTATCTTTACCTAAGCTGAAAAGGAAAGGCCCAAAATCTCAGAGGCCTAGCATTGGAGTAAGAGAAACTTAAGGAGAGAAGAAGAGAAGTTGAATGTGTGAGTTTAGAAGTGAAATAAAAGGGCCTATTTATAGGAAAAGTCAAAGGTACTATTTAATACTATGCGCTAATAAAATATTCAACTTACTATTTATGAAAATGACATTTCTAATAATACAATTTACTGTGCAAAACGCGTTACTATTTTCAAATCAGTCCTTTTATTTTAGTTCTTGAGGGTATTTTTACATATAAAACGTCATTTTTTTTCCTACGAACTTCTTTCTAGTTGTCTCTTATGACCAAACCACATCTAGTACTTGACATTTCGATTGTATAAGTGCACAGTATCGTATACGTAAATAGTATTATATTGGTAAATAGTACTGTATACTAGCATAGTAATCTTAGTTTGCAAATATGCATTTATATTTTATTTTTCATGGGTATTACAATAAGAACATCAAGTTGTTTTCATTATGGACAAGAAGGGCACTTCAGAAGGGAATGCCCTCAACTCATTTCTAAATCCGGTCAGGGATCTATTTTCTCACCTCACACCCAACCGAGAGTTGCTTCAGTCGCTCGTGCATCGACCATTTCTATTGGAGGTAGCTTTGAGAGAGGATCTGGCAGAGACCAAAGAGGTTATGGGCAACAGGCAGCCACTAGAGGACCTGCCAGAGTATATGCCTTGACTCGACAGGATGCCCATGCATCCAATACCATTGTTATAGGTACTTTATTAGTTGGCACTTTAAATGTACATGTATTGTTTGATCCTGGTTCTACACATTCATATGAGTCACCTCTGTTTGTCAAGAAATTTGAGCCTGAGCCAGTTATACTAGACGAACCATTTTTGGTAGATACACCGATGGGGGAAGCCCTAGTAGGTAGATTAAGATACCATTCTTATAAGGTAACTGTTAGGGACATGGAGACAGAGGTAGATCTCATGCTTCTTAGTATGACAGACTTTGATATAATCTTAGGCATGGGCCGGTTATCCTCATGCAATGCTACATTGAATTGTCATGACAATGCCATTTCTTTTAGTATACAGGGTGGATATAATTTTATATTTTAAGGAAACTGAAGTGAGGTGTCCTGCAACATAATAGCTTTGTTAACCACCCTCCGTATGTTACGAAAAGGATGTCATGGATTTTTGGCCTTTTTTAAAGATACATACAAGGAGGAACGAAGTCTTCAACAAATACCCGTAGTTAACGAATTCCCAGATGTATTTCTAGAAAATCTACCTGGTTTACCACTAGAGAAAGATATTAAATTTAATATTGAATTGGTTCTGGACGCTCGACCAATTTCAATTCCTCTTTACCGTATGGCACCCATAGAGTTGAAAGAGCTTAAAGAACAATTATAAGACCTTTTGGATAAGGGGTTTATTCGCCCAAGTTTCTCACCTTGGGGTGCCCCAGTACTCTTTGTAAGGAAAAAAGATGGCCCTCTAAGATTGCGCATAGATTATCGACAGTTAAATAAAGTCACGATAAAGAATAAATATCTTTTACCAAGAATTGATGACTTGTTTGACCAGCTTCAAGGGCACAATGCTTCTCAAAGATTGATTTGAGATCCGGTATCATCAACTGAAGATTAAGGAGGAAGACATACCCAAGAGCCTTCCGAACACGATACGGGCATTATAAATTTCTCGTAATATCATTTGGGTTGACTAATGCACCAACAACAATTATGGATCTTATGAACTGAGTGTTCAAATCTTTCCTTGATAGATTCATGATCATCTTCATTAATGACGTTCTAGTTTATTCTAAGAGTCTTGAGGATCTTATAGAACATTTGAAAACGGTACTACAGACTTTAAGCGAACATCAATTATATGCTAAGTTTTCAAAATACGAGTTCTGGATGAGTCAAGTAACATTCTTGGGGCATGTAATCTCCCAAGAGGGTATTCATATAGATCTAAGTAAGATTGAGGCAGTAAAGTAGTGGCCGAAACCAACAACTATATCTGAATTTCATAGTTTCCTTGACTTAGCGGGGTATTACCATCGCTTTGTCAAGAATTTCTCTAAGGTGGCTCTTCCATTAACTAAGTTAATTCAGAAGAATGTTAAATATGCTTGGGATGATGCTTGCGAGCAAAGTTTCTCTGAGTTGAAAAAGCGTCTGACTTTGGCACTGGTTCTGGTTTTACCATCGGGACTAGGAGGTTATACTGTATACTGTGATGCTTCAAAGGTAGGATTAGGGTGCATGTTAATGCAACACTGTAGGGTCATTACTTATGGCTCTCGACAACTTAAAAAGCATGAACTCAATTACCCCACTCATGATCTAGAAATGGCAGCTGTAGTTTTTGCTCTGAAGATTTAGAGGCATTACTTGTATGAGGAGACATGTGAGATTTTCACGAATCATAAGAACCTTAAATATATCTTCGAGCAAAAAGATCTCAATTTAAGGCAATGGAGATGAATGAAATTCTTAAAGGACTATGATTGTACCATCCTCTACCATCCAGGAAAGACAAATGTAGTAGCGGATGCCCTTAATCGGAAGTCTATTGGGAGTCTAGCTCATATCACCACAGTAAGAAGGTCTTTGATTCAGGAATTGCAGGAGTTAGAGGCTAGTGGGGTATTCTTTGAAATTACTGAGTCAGGTGCTTTCTTGGCTCATTTGACGGTTAAGTCCTTCGAAATGGTTAAAATTAGAGACAAGGCGAAGGGCAGTTTAGTACATAATTTCTCAGTAGACAAGGAAGGTGTATTATGGTTTAACAAAAGGCTGTGTATTTCGAATGTTGAATCCTTGAAGCGGGAAATTTTATAGGAGGCTCATGGTGCACTATATGTTGTTTATCCCGGTGCCACCAAGATGTACCATGACTTGAAACAAGTTTATTGGTGGGAGGGCATGAAGCAAGATGTGACTGACTTTGTCGCTTGATGCTTGACATGCCATCAGGTCAAATCCGAACATCAGAGACCACCTGGGTTGATGCAGAGGCTTGAGATTCTCAAGTGGAAATGGGAACGGCTTACTATGAACTTTGTGGTGGTTTGCCCCGATCTTTGAATGGGACGACTCTATATGGGTCATTGTGGATCACCAGACTAAGTCGGCACATTTCCTTCATGTTCATACCACCTATAATGTAGTGAAACTTAGTTGACTGTACGTGAAGGAGATAGTAAAGCTCCATGGTGTACTAGTGTTCATCATATCAGATCGAAGACCTCAGTTTACTTCTTGGTTCTGAGAGCTTTTCAGAAAACTCTGGACAGTAGACTTAAGCACAACTTTTCACCCTCAGACTGATGGTTAGTCTGAGAGGCCTATTCAGACTTTAGAGGATATGCTGAGAGCATATGTGATGGATTTCGCCGGAAGATGGGAAGACCACTTGTCACTTATTGAATTTACTTATAATAATAGTTATCAAGCTAGCATTAAGATGGCTCCTTTCAAGGCATTATATGGGAGGCGATGTCGATCTCCTATTGGTTGGTTTGAACTAAGTGAACCCAAAATGATGGGACCTGAGATGATATAGGAGGTCGTGGATAAAATTAAGCTGATCAAGGAGAGATTATTAGCAGCTCAGTGTAGACAAAAGTCATATGCAGACAACCGATGATGTGACCTAGAGTTTTCTATTGGTGTTATGGTTTTCTTACTAATCTCATCGATAAAAGGAGTAATAAGATTCAAAAGGAAAGAGGAGCTTAGTCCAAGATACATTAGTCCTTATGAGATCGTGGAGAGAGTGGGTAACATGACATACCACCTAGCCTTGCCTTTGGACTTAGAGGGAATATACTTAGTATTTCACGTATCGATGCTACGTAATTATTTTTTGGATCCCTCTCACGTCATCCAGCCACAAGACGTGCAGTTTAATGAGACTCTTGTCTATGAAGAGGTGCCAGTAGCCATCCTTAATAGGCAGATCAAGAAACTTCACACTAAGAAAATTTCCATTGTCAAAGTTCTGTAGAGGAATCATTCTCACAAAGAGGCCACGTGAGAAACAGAGGATGAGATATGGACGAAATATCCACACCTATTCGAATCATGAGGTAAGTTTTTGAGTTTTCGAATTTAGGGGATCGAATTCTTTTAAGGGGGTAGAATGTAATACCCGTTATATTTTTAAGTTATAGTATTCAAGAATTACGATAAATTTATTTTGGAGAAAATAAATTGACTATCTGTTTAATTTTTTTGTATACTTATTTGTGCATATTGTTGAAAATATGAATTTTCATTTATAGATTGCATAAATTGTGGGATATGATGGATGTTATGATATGAAATTTATCCTTTGGATAAAATATGGGTTGAGCATAAGAGGAATCTAAAAGAAACTGGGAGAAAAATAATGTTTTATATGAGAAAATTCCCTTAGGGATTAAATTAAAAAGAGCAAAAGTGAAAAGAAATTTAAAAGTTTAGGAGAAAGGATAATTTTCCCTTTAGTTCCCAATAGTAATCAATAATTTGCCGCCGTCGAGAAAATCATATGCGCATAGTAAACCAAACTATTAAAGTACATAGTAAAATGAATATTTTATTTACGCATAATACCCTGACTTCTCCTATAAATAGACCCTTCCATTTCACTTCTAAACTCACACATTCAGTTTCTCTTCTCTTATCTCCTCAAAACTTCTCTTGCCCGACATTAGGGCTCTGAAATTTTAGGTCTTTCCTCCTTAGCCCAGATCTAAGGTAAGGATACTATGCCCTTTTTTTTATGTCTTTCAAATTTTAGAAGTTACCTTCTTAAGTATGCTCTATGGTTGCAACTTTAGTTGATCTTCCACATCAGAAAAACTATCGTTAGCTGCTTATATGTTATTTTGATTCTCTGATTACCAAAATAGAATATAAACTGTGAAGAATACATGTCTAGGAAAGTTCTGGCTAAGGAAAGACCTGGTACTTAAGTGTGTCCATTGTAACCCTCCACTCTTTTTAGAAAACTTTCCTGATGTACTCTTTTACGGCTTATGTTCACTATTCCCGATATGAATAGTATCTGTACGTTTGAATAATAACTATACGTATGAATAATATTCGTATATATAAATAGTGATCATATGTACGAATAGTATCTGAACATAAATAGTATTCATACGTATGAATAGTATTTTATACAAAAGCAACCTTGACTTTCTATATCTGATCTTCGTGAAAATCTTCGTAACGGAACCTGAAATCTAGCTACGTGCTCTTCCCTGTAGCAACTCAGAAAAGTGACTTGGATATGGAATCTATGCGAGTGGATGACCTTGTTAATCGATTTTATTTATTTTTATTCGAAGGACAACATAAATCCCACCTCATATCACAATTAGATCTCATATTTAATGATGATAGCTAGAAAATGAAATTTATTATTTGATTTAAGATTATGTTAATGAGAATTATGATTGAAAATATACACATAGAATAGTTTAGGGCTTGACCTAAGATATCAATGCATGCAAATATACATATGGAATGGTTGAGGACTTGATCCCCCAAGATACCAATACATGTAATGATTGTGAACATAAATACAACGGGAACTGAATCCTTGAACATAAACAAAATACAGAGGTATAGAAACCCTGAATATGAATATAACTGTTCTTATTGTGATAATGATTATGATATTTGTACTTATGACACATTTATTATTGCACAGTCATTTAGTCACTGAATTTTGATGAACTCACACTCTCTATGAATATATATTTTTTTAGATACAATACCAATGCATGTAATGATTGTGAACATAAATACAACGGGAACTGAATCCTTGAACATAAACAAAATACAGAGGTATAGAAACCATGAATATGAATATAACTGTTCTTATTGTGATAATGATTATGATATTTGTACTTATGACACATTTATTATTGCACAGTCATTTAGTCACTGAATTTTGATGAACTCACACTCTCTATGAATATATATTTTTTTACATACAATGGATGTGAATGAAGAAAATTCGCATGAGGATTAGTACTCCTTGAAGATACTTTCCATATTGTCTGGAGAGCTTATGAATCCAAAAGCTTAGAAAATGCTCTGTAATCTCTATAGATCACCTAGGCTTGAAAAATTGTATCATACTGTAAGATATTTGGCTTGTGTTTACTATTTCATTATGTTGAACTTTTTATATGTATATATACAAAAATCTCTTTCCTGAAAAATTATGTTATGCATTAGTACTGATCAGAGATTTTATGGGATACCATAGAGGTATACTCTCGAGTTTATAGAGTTATTCACATGCCCGAAATTGGGATGTGACATATTTGTACAGCCAGCCTGCTTCAACACCACAAGTGCATCATCCTCTTCCTTGGTCCAGTGATGTGCCATGGTATTAACCTCTAAGATAGTGAAAATAAAATCTTCACACAAGTTTGTAGTATTATTAAATAATGAGAATGTTGATATAATCTAATCCTACTGTCAAGGCTTTTATCTGATCAAGTCTTTTGTGTTTTCATTTGATTCATATGTAATTACTTAGCTAGTTGTTTCTATTTTCTGGAATTGTTTTATTCTCTCAGCTTTCTAGAAATTCTTTTTTTCTTGCATTGTCACTAATTCTCTGATGATGAGTACCAGTATAGAGAAACAAAGATAAGAATGATGATGCTGAAGAAGATAATTGAAACTAAACATATATAATAATCAAGGGCTTATGTAAAATCAAGATTAGAACAAAGATTGATGAAAAAGGTGACCCAACAAAAGCAATCCAAGAAATATATATGGCAATGACGAAAAGAGAGAAGGGGAACAACCATCCAAATCAGAAATATAGCACCATCCAGCCAAAGAAAATAGGAACAACCAGTGAAGAAAAGAAACTAACCAGTGAAGCAGAGTTGCAGTCATGGAGCTTGTTGGTTCCGTTCAATCAACAGCGCTGAGAATCATCTAGGGAAGATGCGTGGGTCAGATGATCTTGTGTAGGGCTTCTGAGGGTAGCGAAGGAATTTTGCAGCTGCACAAGAAGAGCAATTCCAACAATAATACATCCTTCAACGCCTTTTTCCTCTTTCTGGATGCAACTTCCATGGTTGGGCAAGTGGAAAAAAGGATGAAAAAAAATGGGAGGAAGGAAAGGAAAGAAGCCACGTTAAGCATTGTAGAAAAATGCTACCAAATGCCTGATATCTGTGTCCGTACTGGAATGGACGTTTTCCTATCCCATTGTTTCGCGCTACTAAACGGCCCCTTAATGTCTTAGGTTGAATGAACATGTAGAATATTTGTTTTCGTTAGCAAATATGTAATTTTCTTCTTTAAAATACAAAATGATAGCTTTAATCTTACCAAAACTGACACTTTTTTTTAATTTGTTATTAGCATTGTTGTAAGAACTAGATCTAATTGGGCAACTGGTCTAGAATAACTCATAAAATTTGTAAGTGATTGAACAGGCCAAAAACCAGTCGAACCAGCCAAAAATTAGTTGAACCAGTTAATAACTAGTGCTAAATGAACTAATTGAACTGGTTCACTTAAATTTATTTATTTATTTAAATTTTATTTATTCTATAATCAGGTAATAAAAAATTAATATTACAAATTAGTCAATTTTAGTAGAGATATCAATATCTTGATATTTTATGAATTTGATATAAGTGAATATTATTTTGATTAATAATAACTTCTTGTTATTTGTTCAATTTTTGCTGCGAATTTTTTATTGTGAATATTATTGTGTGATTTGACATTAAATATTTTTTAATTAAATTTTTAAATTTATATTTATAGTCTTTAATTATATTTATATATATATATATATATTAATATTTTAAAATATACTGATTCGACTACGGTCTGATCATTGACCCTTGAACCAGTATGTCCACCTGTTTAATCATTTTTAGAACTTTGGTTACCAGTGCTATAACCAACCCTTTTTTTTTCTTTTGCTTTCATTCTTTTTGCTTATGAAGATGTCAATTCATCTAAAGAAATTAATGACTTGTAATTTGGTTTTATCTAGAAGAGGATGCCAAATGAAATTGAAACTCTTAATCGGTGATTCTGCCTAATAACGTTGAGAGACGTGAGAAAATTTTGTTCACACTCTGATTTCGAAAAAAAAGTTACGGAAAATAAGAAAATTATATTTTGGTCGATCATGAATTTCTAATTACATCATTTACATGTTGATTTTTTAAAATTTTAAAATTTAAAATTTCAATCCTTAAACTGTTTATTGTTTTTTATTTATATTTAAAATTTTATAGAAAATATAATTTTTTAATTTACACTTTAATTATAATTCAAATACTTAAACTTTAAGATATAACATTTTACTTTTAAATTAATTGAAAAGTATATATATATATATAATTAATTAAAATTAATATATACAAATTACATGATTCAGAGAGAAACACAAGTTGAAGATTGTCAAGAGAAAGATTATCTATAAGTAAGGTATGACTTGATAAATCACATAATTTTTATATATTAATTTTAATTAATATGTAAAGTTTCAATTTTTGAGACGATTTATGAAATAAAGTATTTGAATACTAAAATTATGATTTATAAGAATTATATGTAATTGTCTCAAAATTTAATATAAAACCTTCTAGTACCTTATTTATCATTTATTAAGTGACTTTTTTTACATGGGAATATTAAATCATTCTTGAGAATATTTTATGAAAATATTATGTTTTTATGTTTGGTACATGATTTTAAAAACATATTTCCGTTACATTCTTGGGAATCAAAATTCACACAAAGCCCTAATTTTCCATTCTCATAGGAGGTGTAAACGATAGATTTTCACGTGATGACAATATTTTTTTGACATAAAATTATTATTTTATTCATATTTTTTATTGTTAATTATCAAAGACAAATTATTATTTTGGTCTCTTGTATACAAAATATTTCTCAATCTAGTCACTTATAAAATCATTTTTTATTTGGTCTTTTACATATATTTTTCAATTTGGTCCTGCACATGTAATATTTTTTAATTTAATCACTTATAAAATTATCTTTTCAATTTGATCCTTCACATTTAGATATTTTTTAATTTGGTCCTTCACACATGGATGTTTTTCAAATTGGTCCCTTACATGAAATATTTCTCAATTTATTCACTCATAAAATTATCTTTTTAATTTGGTCCTTTACATATTGATATTTTTCAATTTAGTCCCTCACATGAAATATTTCTCAATTTAGTAACTCATAAAATTATTTTTCAATTTGGTCCTTGACATATGGATAATTTTCCTTTGATCTCTCGCACATGAAATATTTCTCAATTTAGTCACTCATAAATTATTTTTTCAATTTGATCTCTCACATATGAAAAATTTTTCAATTTAGTCATTCATAAAATTATATTTTGAATTTGGTCTTTCACATATGGATATTTTTTCCATTTGGTCCCTCACAAATAAAAATGTTATCAATAATACTCTTTTGCCAATATGTTATCAAGTCGATCCAATTTAACAACATTATTTATATGTTAAAAATTGATAGAGATAATTTCAAAAAATTACCAAATAAAATGTCAGATCCCCAAGAATATATAAAAAATAATAATAATCTCAAGAATGTTTGTAACAAACCAAATATAAAAATAACACATTCCTTAGAATCACATTTCCAACAATGTGAACATTCACGACAATATAAGATTTCTTGTACCAAAACACCTCTTAATATTAAAGTCAACAAGCTTGTGAATAAAAATATATTTAAAAAAAAGGAAGAAGCAAAATTACAAATATTATAATACTTAGATGATTAAATTCGAAAAAATGAAGTTTCTAGTCATTAAAAGATACATTTATTAATTACTTGGTTCTCAATTTTTTTTTAAAAAAAATACTTGTTCAAAAATTGTTGACTCATCACTCATCAATTGAAATATATTTTTAAGTTTCAAGATTTAAATACTCAACACACACACACACACACACACACATATATATATATATATATATATATATATATATATATATATATATATATATTTCAAAAAACCAAATCGCATATTTTATTAAAAAAGTAATTTATTAAATGTAAAATTAAAAATACATTTATTATCAAAGATAAAAATAATTTTTTTTCTACAGTGTAGGTGAAAAAAACAATGGAAAACTGATTTTTGAGGAGATACTGCAAAGGCCGAAACGATGAATTGATGGGGCCAACCAATCCAAATCGAGCCCAGCTGTATACCCTTCGTTCACTGACCGTACCAAATAATCATGACAATTCGTGCCCCTGGGGTTTAACGGCTGTGTATTCTTCTTCTGCTCGCACTTGCCATTATGGGTTTTATGCTCTGCAAATTCTATAGCTAAAAGCTTCTTCACTGACTTCTGGGGCCATAGATTCGCTTCCCCTTTTCGCGATTTTCTTTTCCCTACCTCCCCAGGTCGAATTCCAATGACTTCGTGTGAGTCTTTCTTTCTATCCTTTGTTTTTTTGTTTCCTTCCTTGCTTATTAGTGAATGGTGATGACAAAGGTGAACAGTTTATTGCTGTTACTATTACTATTTCAGGACAGAAATTTATCTCTTACCGCTTTTTTCTGTTTTTCCTTTGCTTTCTCAATGTTAGAGGGTGATGGGTTGGGGTATGTTTCTGGTTTCTTTGAAAAGTTAACCTGCAATTTTCCTTTTAACTGAATTTGTTGAAATTACTACTGAGGCTTTCTTATAGTGAGTTCTTTTAAGCATCATTGTGTTTGCATTGCTGTTTTACTATCCTGAACGATTGTAGAGGTGAGGTTTCCCTCTTGTACTGTAGCATTGATGGAAATTGGGAAATTCCCTACTTGAATGCAGTAAAGTTGCTTACTTAGAGAAGTATGTTAACCTAAATTCCCAATGAAAAAGCAACAATTGTATGGTTTTTATAGTCCCTGAATACATATAGACATTCATAAGGATGGCTTAATGTGATATATAGGAATGTCTGAAACCTAGTATTTAAATTTTCCTTGGGAAGAAGCTGAGGTAATGTGGCTGATTTTCTGGTTTAGGAATGTAAATTCTGCTTCGGTCAGTGTTTTATGATTTTAGAAGCCTCATGTTAAACAATCTCAAAGTCTAATGTACCATCCTTGAAAACGTTTCAATTCTAAAGCAACCATAATGTTGTCAGATTACACAATCAGAGACATCAAGTTTGATAAATCTGTAAAACCATCAACAGCATAATAAGTTGTTAGAAATAACAGAGTAAGATATCCCAACTGCATTCTAACCCTAATTGTATGTCTAACATGAAAAGTTGGTTAGGATCATGTCCATTATTTAACTAGAGATATATGGGAAAGACGATGGAGTTCCTTCATCCTTGACAGTAAAATGTTCTTTTCCTAGCACTTAACATCCTTAGAAGAAGAAAAAGAACCTTGTTTTGCATGACTTGTGTTGCAGTTAAAACGAACCATGTAAGTCATTATTTTGATGTTGCATTACGACAACTTTATCCTATTACTAGAAGTAGTAGAAAGTCTGTTTTTGTTATTTGATTTGCATACTATATGAGGAACTGTTGAAGAGATCGGTAGATGACCTTACATAGTCATTCATGTCTTGAATTGTATGGCAGGTAGCTTAGGGACGTCAAATATTAAATTGTTCAACTTGGACATAGGTAGCAAAAGAGTCGGGATTTCGCAACAGTATGGTACAAGAAGTTGGACCAGTAGGAGGTCACCACAATACACTGGTCTGATAATGTTGCAACAGTCAGCTAAATTTTTAACCGCATGCAGCAGCCCGGCATTAAAAACCCAGTGTAAGTTCATTTCTTCTTTGATTAAAATTATATTCTGTCATGGCTATAGAAAGTTCTTTTAGGTTTTAGCCTTTTTGAGAAGTTCAAAGTATCATTTAGAGTTGATCAACTGCTTTGTTTCTGTTTTAATTAGAGGTTGGGAAAAGATCTATATGTTTTGTTTTTAAGGTTGAAGCTAAGCACTTTGTTTTTGCATATGAAATTTTCAAAAGTAATATGCTTGGAAATAAAATAATAAATTATATTAGTAGTCAAACAATGTTTGGAGTGAAACTAATTAAAATAGTCAAATGATATAAAGATGCTGAAGCTTTGAATGTTGTTAATTCTATTGACTTGAGCATTATACTATAGACTAGCTTCTGTTAACATGCCTTTTATTGATGACTAACAGCTGCTACAAGTTCAGAAGATGATGCTGAGGAGATTAAATCTTCTGGTTTGACAAGTGAGCTTATTCCTAATATAAATGAGGTTAGTACATAGTTGTCAATCATTCTCTTCTCTACTTATGGTTGCTAATTTATAAAAGATATCCATATTAATTATGAATTTCTAAATTATTATGTAATCTTCGTATGTTATCGATTACATTCATGCCTACTCATTGTATTCTCAACTCCTTAAGGCTCGAGCTAAGCTGATCAGGCTCATGTATTTATCTTTATTTGATATAAAATGTTATTGTAGTCCTTAATTCTGAAATTTTATATGCTGAAGAAAAAATTAATCTCTTATATGACTCTTGTTGGAGAGTTTTGTGTCTATCTATATTATGAGAGATAAACTTAATTTATTTTGTCTTCGAAGATCATTTTGCTGAACATGGAGCAACCGTGACATAGATATGTCCTACAAAATGTTTGTGCACTTTCTTGTTCTAAAATTTTGCAATATGTTTTACATTTGCAGGTGGAATTTCTGCTCACTGAATTATGCGGTACAAGTTCAGTGGGGGAAATAGAAGTGAAAGTAAGCACAATGAAATTGAAATATGAATTTTGATATTTTCAAAAGCAAAAAGGCAAAAGTACTATTTTTGTCCATAAACTTTTACCCAAGTTTTAGTTTTGTCCCAAAATTTTATTTTGTGTCAATTTTGTCCCACATATTTTTAATTAGTTTCAATTTTGTCCTTAAGCTTAACATTGTCTAAATTGTTAATAGCAGACGGTGATGTGTCCATCTCTATTGCACACGTTAGCACCAACTTGCCTAGCTAGACATGTCCCACATCAAATATTCTCTTGAAACAACGAAATGGCGCTCCATTATTTAGTGAATAATAAAGAGCAATTTTGTAATTTTAAGAGAATACTTGACATTAAACATGCCTAAATTGGACAAGTGATTGCTGATGTGTGCAATAGAGCTGGCTGCAACAGCATCTGTCATTAACAATTTAGACAACTTTAAGCTTAAGGGCAAAATTGAAACTAATTGAAAAGATGTGGGACAAAATTGAAACTTGAGTTAAAGTTTATGGACGAAAATAGTACTTTTGCCAAAGCAAAAACTATCCATTTTTCTGTGTCAATAGGATATTCTTTTTCAAATCTTCATCTTAATTCATTTTTGTTTCTTCGCTCCCAAATCTTGTCGATCAGCTTGCTGGATTTCACCTGCATGTAGTGAGGAATGTGACTGAGAACAGTAGAACCATACCTCCTCCAATGCCTCCTCCTGTTAGTGTAAACACTGTCACAGAATCACCTGATTCTAATGGATCGATTTCCACATCATCTTTGGCCATCATCAAGCAAGATTCTTCTGCTGGGGGTACACAGAGATTCCTGCACAAAGCTGCAGACGAAGGCTTGGTGATAATTCCATCTCCAAAGGTAAGAATACAAATTTTATGTTCCATATATTCTTTACAACACAAACTCTAAAACCATTGAGCAGGTTGGTTTCTTTCGGAGATCTCGAACCATAAAGGGAAAGCGTGCTCCTCCGTCATGTAAAGAGGTAAGGTGTTCAAGTTGTATTTTCCTCTCTTTTGTAGGGACAAAATTAATTTTGTAACAAAGTTTGCTATGTTCATGAAATTACACGGTCACTGAAGGAGAAAAGGGACTGGTTCACAGAAACGGATTGTCTCCTTTTAGTGTGCGAAAAGGAGAGTGTAGTTTGGTTTGTGATTTGGACTATCCATCAGCATATCAAGGCCATGTGGCAGCATCTCACGTGTAGATGGAATGGATGGTAGAGATTGAAAAAAAGAAATTAAAAGAAGGAAAAAAAAAAAAAAGAGCGGATGGCCTGGATCGCAGCAATTTGATGGATGGTCCAAAATCCAAATCATGAACTGCATTCTCCTTTTCTCGTGCTAAAAGGATACAATTTATTTCTGGTTCACTGCCTCACTGTTCAATACTTTAACCAATATCCACTTATACATACAGGAGAGGATTGGTTTAGTCTGAGAAATGAAAAGAGTTAATGACCACTACTGGATCAAAATTTTATACGCCCTATATATATATATATATATATATATATATATATATATTATGGTATTGATAACTTCTTCAGGTTAGCAACCTCTACATTTAATGATTTGGCCAAAATACGCACTCTTCAACTTAGACAAAATAAATTCAAGGGTGTCTAGGTCATTTCTTCATAACTTTATTTTATTGTTGATTGGAGAAATGACTAAAATACCCCTGCATTAATGATGCTTTCACAAGGAAATGACTTAGATACCCACACATCTATGTTGTCTTTCAGTGGAAGAGTGAAGTACTTTCGTCAAAGCACCTAATGTTGAGGTTGCTAACCTCACTTAGCTTTTGTACATATATGCATGTAAGTGTGTGTGTATTACTTAGTATCTTGAAGTAGATTATGATTAACATTCAAATGTGGGAATTACAGAAGCAAATAGTGAAGGAGGGGCAAGTGATTTGTTACATAGAACAGCTTGGTTGTGAGCTGCCAATAGAGGTTAGGGTCCTCAACTTGAAATGTTTTCTAATTTCTTACTCACATAACCATTGCAGTGTCTGATAATTTCGTCTTTCTTCTTTGGTTTCTAGTCTGACGTATCGGGAGAGATCATCAAGATACTACCAAATGACGGAGGTTAGTCTGCTCAAACATGTCTTATATTATCATATTCGGAAAATAGATTCTCTCCTTTCCGTGTTTGAAAAGGAGAGTTCATTTTCAAATATGAACCATTTGATTTTCTTCATTTCATAACAAACGGGCTAAATTTTTTTAAAATGGAAAAAATACATTTTATGTCCTTAACATTTATTTGAGATTTCAATTTCGTCCCTAACGTTTATTTTACGTTAGTTATGTTCTAAATGTTTCATTTTGTTTTAAATATACTCTTTTTATTAACATAGTCTATTCCACTAACGAAAAATACTGACTGAGCGATTGATATGACACATCTTAAAAAACACGTTATTTACCATTAGCCATGTCATATATATGAAAACAGACAGAATTACCTTTAATTTCTCTGAAGAGAGGGAAATTAAGGTTAATTTTTGCCAAATGACGTGTTATTTAAGATGTGCTACATGAACTGTTTAGTTAGCATTTTTTATTAGTGGAATAAACGGTGTTAGTATAAAAGGTATAAACATGTAAGATATAATTGACGTAAAAAAAAAGTTAGAGATAAAATTAAAATTTAGTATAAATGTTAGGGACATGAAGTGTACTTTTTTTTTTATTTCCTTCATTTAATTTGGACTATCTGTTATGAAATAAAGGAAATTGCGCAGTCCATATTTGGCAATGGACTCTTCTTTTCGTGCGCAAAACGTAACGAATCAATTTCCTTCTATTAGACGTCTAAATTAAACGTGTGTTATTGTGCGTCGTAAATTTCGATATTTGCTTGTGTTTTTCCTTTACAGATCCTGTGGGCTATGGTGATGCACTTGTTGCAATCTTGCCTTCATTCCCTGGAATAAAGCTTCAGTAGGCCTTTTTGTTACTTACTATTGAATTTTTACGATGTGTTAATTAGTTATAGGGTGTATGGTTTTGTTATGGTATTGAAATTACATAATAAACTTGGATTAGTAGACAGAACAAGTCTGTGTTAGCACTTCAGCCTTGAGAATCGGTTCAATTAATTTGTTTTTGTTTTTTGGAGTCTTAAAATAATATTTAAAATGCACTATTGAGATTGTCAAGAAATGAATATAGTCCTTTATCATAATACCTTGAGAAAAAGATCAATACGGGGAATTGAAAAAGAAAAAGAAAGTAAGAAAACACCAGACTTCCAGAGAGGATACAATGTGACGTACTGTTAAGGCTACCTTTAATACTGCATCGGATAGCTGTAAACACTCTTTTGGTGCTTTGAAACGTGACTCTCCACAAATTTGGATTGTTTGATTCGGGCGAAAATGGCAAAATTGATGTTATTTTCAAACACAGTTTCATTGGACCCGAATCCTCTACCGTCAAAAACGATTGTGGCCGTGAGTTAATCTAAGACTGTTTATGAATGAATGGTCATGAGTTAAGAAATTTAAACTTATTTAAAAACGTGCCAAATAGGTTTAGAGTGGGCGATCATTGGTTATCTTACCCTTTTTTTTTTTGTTTATTTTTTTCCCCTCGAGGAATCACCGTCCAAATGACCAAATCTAATCCATTTTGATTTGAGATTGAATTGAACCCTAATTCTTGAGTCTTGGGATGTGTCACTCGCAAATCGCAATTTGGTTTTGCATCAAGCCATCACTCAGTCATTCTCAATCGTTGGCTCGGTCTCGTTTGTCTAGTGTCTAGCGTCCATTTGCTATCAATTGGCCCGTTTATTTTTATTTTTTATAAAAATTATATTATTTAGTATAAATAATCTTATTTTATCACATTTTATATTTTATAATATTATATTCAATAAATATAGTAAATTTAGATATGAAAACTTTTATAATTTTTTTAAAAGTGAATATAGAATTTTTAAATTTAAATATAATATAGTTAATTTAGAAAGAAAATATGAAAAAAAAAAGTTATTAGTTATTTAAAAATATTAAATAAGTAAAGTTTTACTTGTGTAACTTGTATTTTAATAAAAAAAAAATTATTCAATTGTTGTACATGTGGCCAGCAAACTTAGATATTGAAAAGTAGTTCGTTTAATGAACGGCTTAGGCTATGACTGACCCATTTGACAATGTTAAATTTATGATAGGAAATGTCAGGCACCGATTGGCTCTAGTGCTAAAGTTGTCGGTGCCTATCACCAATCATCTTATCGTAATCGGACAATTGATAATAAATATTTTTTTTCAAGTCACTAACTATCAATCGTCTTATCGATCAATGGTTTCAATATTAAAACTAACGGATGTCCAAAAATACCATTTGAGGTAAAACTCTTTTCTATCATTTAACTTTTTTATCTGGGCTCCGAGGTCTTCTAAGTCTTTGGGCCCATCATTGAAGCCCAACTCATAAATGTTTCTTTTTTGTAGCAAGTAACGCGAAGAGTCTCATTTCTTCAGGTTATTATGGTCTTTTTATTCCCTCACTGCAAGGCGCGAACGACGACGATTCTTATGTGTTTCTGGGGATTGGGGTTTCTGAATCATTGCTTCGACGACGTGACCTTCACCATAATGTAGTATTCTTCCTTTTCCGCATTACTTTGTTTGTTACTATAAGCATCAGCCTCCGTCTTTCTCTGCTTCTTCATTAGTGTCTCTTCATTGAACCTAATATTTCATTTTCTCGAAATGTCCAAGAATCTCGCTTCCGAAGCATCAATGCATCATCACCGTAACGAAACTCATTCTTCAAGTTCAATCGGTTCTCCCTTTATTTCAAATGGGTTTTCTTGTAAGTGAGCTTCGGCGTTTCTGGCTCTAAAATTTTGTGGGGTTCCCTTGAAACTCCACCGAATAGATTAGTCACCAGAGACTGTAATTCGAGCCATGAGTGCTTCAGAGGAGTCTCTTCCCCGGAGTCAGTTTCCCACGAAGCATAAAGAAATTTCTGAAATGGAATGCGAATACCCACCATTCAAGAAGCCAAGAATTTCGGCGACGTTTCCGAATTCTGGACTGAACGAAGCAAGGACCCGCTATTTCAAGACACAACTCTGCAGAAAATTCAGACTAGGAATGTGTACTCTTGGGTCCAGATGTAGCTTTGCCCATTGCATTGAAGAACTTAGAAGGCAAGAAATCGGTGGTGACCATAGAACGTCTTATGAACCCAAACTATGCAGAATGTTCTCTCAAGGGAAACAGTGCTCCTATGGATCCACCTGCCGCTTCCTTCATGCAAGGCCTGATGGTATGAATTCAAGAGAGAATGCAATGGTTGAGGTGATTCCTAAATATGATCAAGTAGAAATCAACAAGAGTGTGTCCAATGAGAGTTTTGATGCTGAAGTGAATCAAAAGAGAGTGATGCAGAAAACAAAGCTGTGTAACAGTTGGGAGATCAAAGGGTATTGCCCGTTTGGAATGACCTGTCGCTTTGCTCATGGACAAACAGGTATATATATATAATATATATTTTTCTTGATTTCATCTTTGTTTGATGATTGATGCTGTGTTAGTAAATAGTTGTTGAAGAGAAGGAGAAAAGATAGACAATGTGAGTTAGCATGATATTGATTTTCCTCATGAAGAGTTGGGTTTACTAATTGTTGATTGTTGTCAAAATTACCATAGAAACAATTAATTGCAGGGGAACTTTGTAGTTTAGAATTTGTTGTTGAACTAAAGCTTTTTCAGACTGGATTAAGTACATATGCCACGGAATTGCAGAGTCCATAGAGATAGGAAAACAGTAAGGTGTATAATTTGATCTTCTCAAATAGAAGAGATTATATATAAGCAAAATTATATTTTTCATTCCTAACGTTTATTTCAAGTTTTAATTTCATCCCTAATGTTTTTTTTATATCGATTTCGTCTCATATGTTTCTTTTTTGTTTCGATTTTGTCCTTAAAGTTAACGCTGTTAACATGATAATTGTTGACGTGAACTTCTCCATGTTACTCATCTTCATACTCGTTGATTTGAGTTTTAAATTTGTCTCAAATATTTAATTAAGCTTCAATTTCGTTTCAAATGATACTATTTTTTTTAATTTATCACATTCGTCTCAAATTAACAATTAAACATTTGATGTATCACATAAAGAGTCTGTATATCATTTAGAAGAGCTTACATGTCACTTAAAGAAATACATATTAACATTTTTTGTTAACTTTATTAATAGTATTAACCCTAGAGATAAAATTGAAATAAAAAATAAATATGTAAAACAAAATTGACACAATAAAAATGTTAAAGACTAAACTAAGAATCTAGATAAACATTCCTTTATATAATTCTTATTCTGAAACAAGCATGAACTGGTGGTGTTGGACTTTCATTCTGCCTGTAGTTTCTTGTTTTACTCTAAATAATAGAGAATCAACTCACTTTTACAGTTTCAATCAACCTTGAAATTATATGTTGGACCTTAATTCTTCTCTACTAATGCTTTTTATATTATTTATTTATATTCTGTAAGGGTGTTTGGTGTTCTGAGAAATTCTTATATAAATTTGGTGTACAACAAAAAGGTAGACCAAGCTAGTTATGACTTCTGAATGCACAAGAGTCACAAGACAACATTAAACACACATTTTAGTTAGATCCTTATCTAATATGCCAACATGTTCATTCATGATTCCTTTCGTCAATTTATCTTGAGTAAATTACTTATTTAGTTCTTGAAATATTATAGTTTTTTCAATTTAGTTGATTAAGTGTCTCAATTAATTATTAAAATATTATATTTGTTTTAATTTGGTCTTTTTTAGTTGTTAAATATCAAAATTTTTATTGTTAAAAATCTCTTTCTAAAAAAGAAAAGTACTTTTACGGTCCTAACCTTTTTTTAGCCTCAGTAATGTTTCACATATTTTATTTTTGTTTCAAATCTACTTTTTTTTTTTACTAATGTCATATATTCCACTAACAAAAATGTTGACTGGGTGGTTAATAAAAAATGGTAGATTTGAAAAAAAAAAGAAATATATAGGACTTAAACATATCCTTTTTATATCCCCTAACATTTTTTTACGTCAATTATATTTTAAATGTTTTATTTTTGTTTCAAATCTACCTTTATTATTAACCATTCAGTTAATACTTTTTATTAGTGGAATAGACAACTTTAATAAAAATGGTAGATTTGAAATAAAAATGAACATAATAATTGATGCAAAAGAAATGTTAAGGACGAAATTGAAACTTGATATAAATGTCATTGACGTAAAAAATACTTTTGCCTTAAGAAAAATATTATTAAATTGAAACAAACACAATTTGTCAAATACTAAATTAAGACAATTGTATATCTTTAAGAGACCAAATTAGTAATTTAATCATTCATCTTTGATATTCTATATAAATAAATTGGCTTGACACACTGTCATACTCCATTTTTTGTTGTCCTGATTTGTTGGTAATCCTATTGAGTTGAATGAGAGAGATTTTGTGATTGAATAACTGGGACTCCTGCTGTTGGCAATGCAGAATTAGGGAAAGTTGATGGCTATTCAACTTCAGAATGCAGGGTAATGCAAACTTGTGCTTCTACTGCTACTCCTACAGATGCATCAATGGAGGGTGGTCCTTTGCTTAAGAAGGAACCTTGTGCCCTAAACTGCAGATTCAAGACAAATGAACTACAAAAGATCAGTCGCATCTATGCTGATTGGATTTAAGTGGAAAACTGAGTTTTTTTCTTTTAATCTCTTTTTAATATCAGGCCTTAGATTCAAGAGATTTACTGAACAGAATTGTGAAATTTGCTTTACTGTTTTAGCAGATATATAATCCTTTTTTTTAGTCCTTGACAAAGTAATTACTTTTTATCGTGGTTGTTAAACTCTCAAGTTAACTCTTAAACTCGTTTGAGTTTATAAGTTTAGATCCCCAAATCGAATAAACTCGATCTTAGAATCAAAACTCGGTCAAACTTACTGAGTTTACATCTAGTTGACTAAGTTGGTCCAGCAACAATTCAATTTTTTTTTTTGTTTCTCTAATACCCAGCCCAAAAAACTTGGGTCACCCATTTCCAAAACCCAGAATTTCAAAATTAGATGAGGAATTTCAATTTTTAATATATTTGTTATTAGATTTTGCAATTAATATTTGTTGGATAACATTCTTATTAATTGATACTTTATTTTGTCAATTTATATTTTGTATAAGGACTTAATTGAACCTAACAAGAATAATATCACAATAATTGAAATTAAGTAATTTTATCTTAATTATAAAGTAAGATATTGTTTATGTTAAAATATATATATAAACTCTTACAATTTTACGTTTTGAGATTAACCTCTTTCATTAAATTTAAGTAAACTCACAACTTTATTTTTTATGGTGACACTTGGTACATAATGAGTTTTTCTTTTTTGGGTTATGGTAAACTAGTAGATTAGACAAACGATTTTTTTTTTCAAAAAATAAAAAAAGAATTTAGTTGAAACATAGTCTTCCATTCTGCATGTTCCTGCAACATGTTTTCTGCAACAAAGCTAGTTATAGGTCTCACTCATGATTTAAGAAAGCAAAAGGGTAGGATAAGGAAACACAATTCAAATTCCAAGTACATGAGAACACATTTGATGGATTGGGAAAAAGATTTCTTTTTGATAAACTCAAAGATGTATCAATAATCCAATGCTAACATATGGAAGGAACTATTTGACTTTCTCAAATTATAATATAATTATAGTTTTAATACACGGATTTAAATCAATAGGGTTTAGAAACCTAATCAACTTTGATTAATTTGGTAAATTGGAAGACAAGTGAGCAAAGTTCTTTCAATGATTTTTTTTATTTACAAAATTTGAACTCATCACCTTAAAGTAAATTAGTGTTGAACTATTTGAACCAATTAACATAAGTATATTATTTTTGATTTAAATTATTAGAAAAAAGTGTTGAACTACTTAAAATAAACAAGTTTTCTCAGTTATTTTGAATCTGTCATACCCTTTTATGTTGTTGAATTAGCATCAAACAAGTTACCAACAAAATTGAAGAGACAGCAAATGGAGAAATTTGTTAGAGCAAGAGTTGGTGCAATAGAAGAGACATGTGATAGTACAGGTCCGAATTAATTGCAATTGGCATCAAAACTATAGGGTTTAATCACGAAATTATGGTGGTATGTTTTAGATCATGTAGTCATAATTAAAGGGAAAAAATAATTATATATATATATATATATATATATATATATTCCTCTAATCATCGCCATTTTATCCAAAACAAGTAGTCACATTTTCATGATTGAACTTTGTGCAATTTTAACTCCAATTATAGAGATATATCACACCCTCCTGCCACTTGGGATTTTCTTAAGAAACCTCAATCTACCATATCATTGTATGGTGGAGAAATAGCAAGACGATGAGATCCAAAGGCTTAAAATGAATCTACCATTAAAATCATTACCAATGTTGTCTTTTTTGCAACACTAGACGTGGTATCACTGTCTCTGGCAAAGAATCAAATCTTTGGTTAGACTTTTTTAGTATTATTTGATTAGGGAAAAACGGGTTCAGTCTTACCTCAATTTTTCAACATCAGACGATATTGAAAAAATCTAACATCTTGCTAGGCGCCTACGTTCAGCAGAAGATTTGATCTCCTCTAATAGGCTCTTGCTTTTTTACCTTGCTCTTGAGCTTTATACAAGATAGGGCCGATTTTGTTAAAAATGATTCAGTTTATGACTTGAAGGCATTATATTATTTGGAAAGAAAGTTCATGACGCCAAATGGAATTTACTATTATACTCTGACTTTTGGTGAAATTAATTCATGTCCTTTGGCCGAAACGAAGAGTTATGTTATTGCAAATTTTGTCACGTGTCAGTATTACACACACTATACTGACTTGGTACCAAAAGTTCTTTTTCAGAGAAAATAACGTTCCCATGAAAATCTAGTTCTCTACAATATTGGTTTCCTTTCTTTTTTGGGAAGAATCTGCAATATTAGTTTCAAAAAGAGTAAATTACTAATTTTATCCCTAAAAAATGATAATTTTTAATTTAATCTTTAAAAGATCAAGTATCTTAATTTAATTTTAAAAAAAATACATTTTTTTTTAATTTAGTCCTTTTTGTTTACTAAATTACAAAATCTATTATTACTAAACCTTGAATAGAAGGACTAAATTGTAACAAAAAAAATCTTTCAAGAATTAAACGAAGACGGTTGACCTTTCAAATACCAAATTGATATAATTATAATCATTTGAAGATCAAAATAATACTCGTCTCAAAAATACTATTTTAGTATTGGTCAAGATATAATAAGCCTGTGCTACAAAATAGAGAACCATGAAAGAGGATATGTCCTCTATTCTGATTCAGATTCCCTATGCAATGAATCTAAGCAGAAGCCATAAAATTGAAGAATGTACTCAAATTTTCATAGCTTCCATTTTTTACCATCTCATGAAGCTTACAGATTCCAAGATTCCCTTCTCATGATTTGTTCACATAAGCTAAAATAAGTTCTTTCAACCCTATTACACATTGATAAATACAGAAAGAATCATGCTTAAGTTCACATTAATGAGACACATGAAATCAACAATATAACACACGACTTTCTGTTGTCACTGCATGATTTCCCACACAGTCACCTTCTTCTTCTTTTCTTTTTATGTTTTTTCTACAGAAGATTTTACTGATTTGATGGTTGACCGGGCCAAGGCGTCCATTGGATCGATACATTTTTTGAGGAGAGGATCGTCTTGGGGCAAGAGATCAAGCATGTCATCAGAAGCAAGCACAACAGAGTTCACTGCCCTCACCAGAAGAACTTGAAGAGCAATTCTCAATAGATTGCATGCTCCTTCCACGTCCTTTCTGTTCAAAGCTTCAACAGCAGGTATCACTGTGTGTTCCATGGTTGCTTTATCTGGCAGCACTACCTCAAAACCCTACATACAAGTAAAGAAGATGAAGATGAACAACTAGTCACATCCACTATAGATTCTGTCAATGTGGTTGGATAACAAGGTAGATTGTAGAATTCTTCCAATGTTTCTAACATGAAACTAGATGATAATATTATAAGAAAGGGAAAAATGCACTTTGCCCTATCCAGTTGACCGCTAGTTTGACTAATAGTCAACGTTGATTAGGATTTTCTGAGTGTCATGTCATCTCTCTTTATCTACATCAGCAGCTGACTTGAACAAACCATGAGCCAGATGAAGACAATTGTTGGGTGGAGTTTCTTGTGCTTTTGGGTTAAAGGGTGATGTGGCATTTTTTTCTTGTCTATGTCATCTACTTACGTGTTTCAAAATAGCTAACATAGCAATTTCCCCAATCCCAGTCAGCGTTGACCGTTAGTCAAACTAACGGTCAACTGGATGAAAGGACTTTTTTTCACAAAATAAAAAGTTCATGGAGGTTTTTTGTTGAGTTTTATAATTCAAGGGGATTTTCTATACATTAAGGAAAATTCATGGGAGCAAAGTGCATTTTTCCCTATAACCAAATGACAGAGCATATTTCTGTAAAAGGAAAGATATACCAATGAAACTAAGCCAAAAACAAAGAGAATCAAGAAAAGTAGCTACAGTCTATTATGGTTATGCAGAAAATTTCTGAACTGCAAATTCTATTAAAGTATTTGGGTCTTATGGATCATACTGTCCTGGATTACAAAAGAGATAATCAAATAATTAAAACTTATGTGCTTAGAAATTTATTTATTCTTTAACTCCTATAAGAATCAAAACAGTTCTAAACTACTTATTCATATGAACTCCAAGAACTCAAGACTAAGGATCTTGTTGCATTTCCTGTTAAATATGGCAGCTTGACTATCAATCTTCTTTCTAAATAATACAAACTTTCCAGGAACTTCAGATTCCATATAATTTAATACGCGAAAGTATGTTCAAACTCTTTAACAGAACCACTGCAATTAATCCTCATCAGAAACCAAGAAACTAAAATCTTCATCACACAATGTTCTAACAGCGAGACTGATCAAAAAGCTAGAGTTTGTCATGGAGCAATTCACAGAGGCAGAGGATATATATATATATATGTCACTGCAATTAATCCTCATCAGAAACCAAGAAGAAAGAAACTAAACTCTTCATCACACAATGTTCTAACAGCTAGACTGATAAAAAAGCAAGAGTTTGTGATGAAACAATTCACAGAGCATATATATATGTGTGTGTGTGTGTGTGTGTGTGTTCAAACTCTTCAGCAGAACCACTGCAATTAATCCTCATCAGAAACCAAGAAGAAAGAAACTAAACTCTTCATCACACAATGTTCTAACAGCTAGACTGATAAAAAAGCAAGAGTTTGTGATGAAACAATTCACAGAGCATACATATATATATATATGTGTGTGTGTGTGTGTGTGTGTGTGTTCAAACTCTTCAGTAGAACCACTGCAATTAATCCCCATCAGAAACCAAGAAGAAAGAAACTAAACTCTTCATCACACAATGTTCTAACAGCTAGACTGATAAAAAAGCAAGAGTTTGTGATGAAACAATTCACAGAGCATATATATATATGTGTGTGTGTGTGTGTGTGTGTGTGTTCAAACTCTTCAGCAGAACCACTGCAATTAATCCTCATCAGAAACCAAGAAGAAAGAAACTAAACTCTTCATCACACAATGTTCTAACAGCTAGACTGATAAAAAAGCAAGAGTTTGTGATGAAACAATTCACAGAGCATACATATATATATATATGTGTGTGTGTGTGTGTTCAAACTCTTCAGCAGAACCACTGCAATTAATCCTCATTAGAAACCAAGAAGAAAGAAACTAAACTCTTCATCACACAATGTTCTAACAGCTAGACTGATCAAAAAGCAAGAGTTTGTCATGAAGCAATTCACAGAGCGCATATATATATATATATATATATGTGTGTGTGTGTGTGTGTGTGTGTGTGGTTATCAGAATTTGTGCATCAAATTTAATGTGCAGGGATAAAATACTTGATTCTGAAGTTTCTCCTGATAAAATCCAGCTGCTAGAGTGGCATTGGTGGCAAGCAGTCCAATCCGGAGGGGGCTACCGGCTTCGAGTGGCTTTAACTTAGCTTCCTTGAGCTCCATAGCAACACATTCTGCAATGTGAAGAAAAGGAACAGAACATTCCTTAGACACTTCTTCATACCAAGAATGTGATATGTGACAAGGCATCACTATGCAACCAGCCCCAGAATTCTCAAGAAAAACCCTTTTATTCCTGATACTATGCACAATTGCAGAAGAATCCACCTTTAAACTATCAGCTTTACTTCTGCCAGAAAGAAAATGACTCTTTTCATGGGACAAAAGCTCCTTATTTAGCAGAGGATCAGAACAAACTACAAAAGGAGGGGAATTTGAATCTCCTTCACCATCTTCGGAACTCAACTCCACAAGTTTCCTCAAAAACTTTAGAGTAGCATCAACAGATGCCCCTCCAATTATACCCAAAGGAGTAGTAGATTCAAGTTCAACATTTCCTGAAGTAAGATTTGATCCATAAAGCTTCTTGTTATCAGGAAATTTTCCACCTTCATCTGCATTTAATATAATTGACGACGGAGGTATAGCTTGTACCTGAAACGACCGTGTTTTGTACAGATTTCTAGGTTTATATAAGTGACCAAATGTCTGGGACGGATAATTCAAGGACTGGAAAGACATTGTCAAGATTACATCGAACATCTCCACCGTCAAAGCCAACAAAGCCAAAGTAAAATAAAATTTCTTAAAAAAGAAGTGGATGTCGGTAACGGGACACGTTCCAAAAGATTAGCTTTCTATATAAGAATCCACCTCCAAAAAGGTTTCTAGCTTTTCAAATGCAGAATCCCCAGAACCCCATTTGGGTTCGAGAGTAAAAGAGATTGAATGAGCGAGAAGGAACTCTGAAGAAGATTAACATGGTGAAAGTTTATTAATTTTGGGAAGTAAAGCAGTACACAGTGAGCTAACTGCGAGGGTTTTTCACTGTTCATCGATGCAATTATTCAGAAATGGACCAGAAAGGGAAGCAAGTGGGAAGGAAGAGGCGAAGAATCTTGCTGGTATGTATGGGATTCACGTTTCACAATGATTGTAACTCCATTGGGGCACCGACCGATCCACCAATTGGGAAAAGATTATGCCGGACAGACACTGAACCAGAAGAAAGCTCCGAGAGAGCCATATTTCTTCGTTGTCTTTATTCAATAATAGGGGCTAAAGAGTAATTTCAATTCTTTATTACTTTTCCAGAATATTGCAGAGTCAAAAGAAATATAATATTATATATATAAACCATCGAGAAACTAACTCAACTGGAACAAAAAATAATATTAACAGAAAACCTAACCGCGGCTCCCCCAAGTTGAGGTATCATAAGAGCCAAGCAGGTCTAATTTGGATACAAGTTTATGAAAACTAGAAACATTGAGTCCCTGTTCGCAAAATTAACTTATAAATTAATAAATAACTTATAAATTAGTAATAGTTTATAACCTAAGTTTTAACTTATACCTTATAACTTATAAACTAACTTATTTGAATTATAAGTATTCGATAAAAATAATTGTTGAAATAATTGAAAAGTGTAAAATGACATATATTTTTTAATTTTAAAATAATATAAATAAATATATTATTTTTATTTTTAATTAAATTAATTTAAATTATTATAAATATAAAATTCATTAAAAATATATATTTATATATTTTATTTTATTTAATATATGAATAATATATTTTCACATATATAATATATTTATATATTTTATTTTATATATATATATAATAAAAATATGAGTAAATAGGATATAATAAAGTACGGAGCATAATGAGTATTTTAAAAAAATAATAAGGACAAAATAAAAATAAAAAACTTTAAGCTATAAGTTATTCAAAGTAGCTTATTAAAATAAGCTATAAACTACTAAAATAAGCTCGTTTACTGAATACTTTTTACGAGCTTGTAAACTAGTCAAATAAGCTATAAGCTGGTTTGCCGAACACAGCCTGAGTCTTTTGGTGAAACAATCAGTCAGTTGACTTGAAGAAGAAACATGTTGAAGGGAGATGAAACAACACTAGTATTGATCTTAAACAATATGACAGTCTATGTCCTAATGTTTGGTTCTTTCATAAAATATTGGATTAGCACTAATATGCATTATTACTTGATTGTCATAATATAACAGAATTGGTCTAGGCAAAAGAACCCTTGAATCACGCCAAACATTAGAAATCTACTATAACTCGCATATAGTGGCTACCATAACTCTATACTCAGCCTTTGCACTTGACTTGGGATATCATGGATTGTTTCTTTGTCTTTCAAGATATAAGTAACGTCCGAAAAAACACACAATACCTAGTTAAAAGCTTTTCTATGTCACTGCAAAACCCTCAATCCACATTACAATAAGTTTGAATATTTAAAAAATTTGTAGCGGGAAAGAAATCCCCTAATGAAGGAGTGCCTTTTATATACCTCAAAACATGCAAAACCATTTCCAATGAGAATATATAAGACCTTGAACAAACAGACTTAATTGTTATGTTGCATAGGCCAAATTTAGTCTAATGAAACCAAGTATAACAATCTTCTAATGACCCTTCTTTAACACTGAGGATTAGACAGGAGCTCTCCGTCTTCTTTGTTCACCTTATGAATTAGGAAGTGGAGTGGCAGTAAGTTTATGATATCTATACACAAATTTCTCACATACACACAACACATGAGAGAGAGAAGAGAGGAAGAGAAGAACTCATATATTTTGATTCAACTCTAAATTGATTACAAATAACAACACACCTACATGCCTTTTTTATAGGCAAATATTACACAATAAAATATAATAAAATAATCAAACAAGTGGCTATAATTTGAAGAAAACTTCGATTTGAATTCTGTCATCTAAGATTGTCAAATCTGAATTGAATTCTAACGTCCAGGGTTGTAAAGTTTAATTTGAATTCTAATTTCTATAGTAATAAAGTCTTATTTGAATTCTAACTTCCAAGGTAGTAGAGTCTGATTTGAATTCTAACTTCTAAGGTTGCAAAGTTTGAATTTAATTCTAACATTACCTCCCTTAAATCAAGCTTGCAACCTTTTCATAGCCTCCCTGAATTCTGCAATCATCACGCTGTATGAAGTAGGAATCAATCTTCTTGTACCATGCTCTTAGTGCCTGTTTCAACCCATACAATGCTTTCTTCAATCTGTAAACTTTATCTTCTTTTCCATTGATCACATATCCTGCAGGTTATTCAACATATACTTCTTCTTCCAAAGTGCCATTAAGAAACGCATACTTAACATCCATTTGATATATTTTCTAATTATTTTGAGCTGAGAGAGAAATAATCATGCGGATCGTGTCTAATCTCGCAACAGGAGCAAATACCTCAAAATAATCAATACCTGGTTTTTGCTTATATCCTTTAGCTACTAACCTTGCCTTAAAGCGATCAATCTCACCATTGGACTCATACTTTGTTTTGTACACCCACTTCACTCCAATTGATCTTTTATCTGCTGGCAAATCTGTTAACTCCTATGTTTCATTCTTCTTAATGGCATGAATCTCATTATCCATTGCTTTTTTCCAATTCTCATTATTTGAGGCTTCTTCAAAGGTCATGGGTTCACAATCTGCAAACAAAGCAAAATTGATAATTTCTTCATCAGAAGTATCATTATTGTTACCCACAACATAGTCCTCTAATATGGCTGGTAATCTGCGATTCCTTTGTGGTCTGTTGGATGTTTCTGCATCATTAGGTGATGGAACTCCATGTCCATTTTCTTCTTCATAATTGTCTGGAATCACCACCACTTCCTTCTGGGATTTCAAAGACCAATCCCACATTTCTTCTTCACTAAACATCACGTCACGACTGATAATCACCTTCTTTGTCATCTAGGTTGTAAAGTTTATATGCTTTTGAGTTTGTGGAGTAGCCGATGAAAATATATTTTTCACTTTTGTCATCTAATTTCTTCTTGAGTTGATCTGGTATGTGGGCATATACTATACATCCAAAAACTCTGAGATGCCGGATTGAAGGTCTTCTTCCACTCCAAGCTTCTTCAGGTGTTTTATCACGAACACTCTTCGTAGAACACCTGTTTAAAATATAAACAGCAGTGGCAATGGCTTCCACCCAAAATTCTTTAGGCAGTTGCTTGGCTTTCAGCATGCATCTTACCATATCCATGATTGTCCTATCTCCTTTCTGCTACTCTATTCTGTTGAGGTGTGTATCTAGTTGTAAGTTGATGTTGGATTTCATGTTGCTCAAAGAAATCTATACAAGGAAGGTATTCTCAGGCTCTGTCTGTTCTGAGTGCTTTGATTCTGCAACCACTTTGCTTTTCTACAAATGCCTTGAATGTCTTAAAGGCATCACAAGCTTCTGATTTCTGCTTCAGGAAATATACCCAAGTCTTTCTACTAAAATCATCTATGAAAATAATAAAGTACCTGCTACCACCTTGTGTTGGTATTTCAACCAAGCACATATCTGAATGAACTATCTCCAGTAGCTTTTTGGCCCTCCAAGACTTTTCGGTTGGAAATGATTCTCTATGCTTCTTTCCCATCTGACACGTCTCACATACTCCAGAAGGAATATTCACAACAGGCAAACCAGAAACATATTCTTTTCGCAATAAAAAATTCAAACCAGAGAAATGAAAGTGACCAAATCTCATGTGCCACAACCAATCATCATTTGGAATTATAGAACTCAAACAAGGATACTTATTATGTTGAATCCTCAAGGGAAATAGGCGGTTGGTGTAATACCTAAGAAAAATAAAATATAAATATTTGTTTACAAACTACTGTTACTATTTCAGTATACGGTACTATTCACCCGTATAATACTATTTACATATACGATACTGTTCATTTATACAATCGAAATGTCAAGTACTAGATGTGGTTTGGTCATAAGAGAAAACTAGAAAGAAGTTCGTGGGAGAAAATGACGTTTTATGTGTAAAAATACCCTCAGGGACTAAAGTGAAAGGATTGAATTGAAAAGAAACTTAAAGGTTTAAGGTGAAAGGATAGTTTTCCTTTTAAGTTTCTAATAGTAATAACAGAAAAATTTTCCATCGTACGCGTGAAGTGTACAGTAACTGCATTATTAGAAATGTCATTTTCATGAATAGTAAATTGAATATTTTATTAGCGTATAGTATCAAATAATATTATTGACTTTTACTATAAATAGGCACTTTCATTTCACTTCTAAACTCTCACCTTCAACTTCTCTTCTTCTCTCCTTAAGTTTCTCTTACTTCAATGCTAGGCCTGTGAGATTTTGGGCCTTTCCTTTTCAGCTTAGGTAAGGATACTATGCCCTTTTTATGTCTTTTAAATTTTAGAAGTTATTTTCTTAAGTATGCTCTGTGGTTGCGGCCTTGGCTGATCTTCCACATCAGAAAAACTGTCATTAGCTGTTTATATGTTATTTTGATTATCTGATTACCGAAATAGAATGTAAACTGTGAAGAATATATGTCTAGGAAAGTTCTAGCTAAGTAAAGACCTGGTTTTTAAGTGTGTCCAGTGTGACCCTCCACTCTTTCCTGGGAACTTACCTGGTGTACTCTTTTACAGATTGTATTCTCTATTTTTGGTATGAATAGTAACCGTACGTATGAATAGTGACCGTATGTATGAATAGTAACCATACGTATAAACAGTATCTGTACGAAAACAATCCTAACATATTTTCTCTAATCTTTCATGAAAATCTCCGTAGCATAACACTGAAATTTACTTGAGCACTCTTGTCTGTAATGACTTAGAGAAGCGATGCTCGTACGGAATCCAGGTGAGTGAAACGACCCCGTTTTAATAGAGTTTTAGCATTACTGGTGATAAAAAGTATGTCGTAGGACACTCCCAAGATTCATAGGGGGAAATTGGATTCAGAATGACGAATCTAAATGAGATAATTAATCCATAAGTATGGATAAAATGAAATAAGTATCTTATGATGATGTGAAGTTTGAATGTTTTCAAAAATGGATTAATTGTTATCTTGATATGTGGTTTATAAATCTATAATATAGTTATATACTATACCTGTTATATGCATGAATATTATATTGAGCTTCTGATTATGATATGAAATGTTATTGATTGTGATTGAGCGGGACAGTACCCCCTCTCACGACAAGGCGGAAAACTCGGTTGACAGGGTGTCTTGACCAATGAGTGTGGAGACAATGATTCCCTCAGTAGGGATATAGCCCGGATTGGTGATAAATCCGTGAGGCGCCCTAGCTAAGAGGATGAGGTTGTGCGTCATGGCGGAAATATACATAATTGGTGAGCCGGCCTGTGTGCGCTCTCCGGGATATATTGCCATTGACGAGTACTAGTAACGTTTGTTGAATTGGATGAATTTTTATCTTCTTGTATGTAAGAGGATGATGTTGTGCGTCATGGCAGAAATATACATAATTGGTGAGCCGGCCTGTGTGCGCTCTCCGGGATATATTGCCATTGACGAGTACTAGTAACGTTTGTTGAATTGGATGAATTTTTATCTTCTGTCTATTGGTTGAGTATGAGCCTTTGGATATGCTTGCATGACTGGTAATGTATTTGAATTTTATTAACGCGAGACCGATTCGCTCATTGAGTTTAAAAGCTCACATTGTTTGTACAACCTTTTTGTTCAAATCAGGTTGTCAATGAAGAATATCCGCTAGAAGAATAGATCACTTTGGACCCTCCCGCTATCGGGTAGGCACCTCTATTATTGTAGATTATGTTGCTCTGTAATCATCTAGGACATCTAGATCAGGGGTTTGGCATTTGGTTTGTATGTCAGCATAATAATATATTTTATATTGAGAATCTATTATTATGTGCAAATCATCTCTATGAATTTCAAATAAGAAAATTTGATATATTTTCTTCAGGAATGGTTATTTTGATAATGACTAAACTCATAGGTAGAATTTATCGAAAGGCTTACAGTGATGGGATATTCATCATTGTGCCGGTCATATGCCCAAAAAACGAGTCGTGACAAAGTTGGTATCAAAGTAATGGTTGTTAGGTCTCCTAGTGGTTACAGAGCAAGGTAACCTTAGTAGGACCTCCTCTATCGTTGTGAACCCGGGCACAACTATAGAGAGACGGCTCTACTGAAGGTCCTGTAGGATGTTTTCATTTCCTTTCCCTCCGAGACTTATCTCTTCTTAGGAATTATGTTCACAGTTTTAGTTTTAGACAGATGTGGCTACACTTTTGAACTTAGTCAAGGAAAAGTTGTTATTTGTTTTGATTCCGTTGCTGTCGGATCAAAATTTTATATGGTGGATTTTATAAGCTGAATTCATGATTGATTTTGTATAGCTATATTATTTTAGGGTACCAGCCAATAAAAGAAACCACTTGCATTAAAAAAAACTGAAGGATTACATTGCAAAAAAAGAAGAAGTTTACTCATGTATGAGTAATCTAAAAGCGAGGTGGTCTTGGATTAGGAGGGTTGTATTGTATCATCACCCCTCGACCATTCCTTGGAGCAAGAGACATAGCAATGTCGCGGAGGGTAGTGTAAATTCCATTCATACAATCAACACTTCTTTGGTGTTGATTGCAGAAGCACTGGGTAGACCAATAGAAGAACCTATCTATTCTCGAATTCATTACCGCGTTATTGCGTTTGGTTAACTTCTCCAGGTCCTCTATCATCTTCTTGAGATTCTTCACCTCATGCTCTAAACAGGCGATTTTGTCATCTGAGCTATGGCCTGTGCTAATCTCCTCGGCTTCCTCAAACTTCTTCATCTTCTTCTCCTTTTGAATTTCTTGAGATCCCTCGAGAGGTCTTTTGCCTTTGTCCCTGCCTAAACTTAAGTTTAAGTCAAGTTCTTCTTCCTTAGCCTCTACTGTGAGATCAATGTACTTCCTTGAGGCCATGATTTGGAAAAATTTAGAAATTTTTGTAAGAGTATGAGGCGAGAGGAATACTGGGGGATTGTAGGCTCAGAGATTATTACTCTTTGTGGTGTGGTAACTGAGAACGCTGAGAAGGTTTTTATAGAGAAAAATTTGGACTCAAAGACAAAGAAGATATCTCTTCACCGCACCCCTACACGATCAACCTATGGATTTCTGTAAGCTGGAAGCCAGAAGTTTAGGGTAGGCGTGCACACCGATAGCGCGTTGCATTAATGCCAAAACCATGAAAGTCAATATTCGGTAGATTTGCGGCCGATTTTACTTGGTTTTCCCATTTCTCCCGTTGGCATTTTCTGAAATTTAAAGAAGTTGATAATATAGCCATTAAAGATTGCCTTGGATGCTTTTATGATAAACTGAAATGCATTTCTCCGTTTTATTGTATTGTTCTTAAGAGCCTTCAGTTGAGTATAATATACATAATTGATTGAATCATGTTGTAATTACATGTATGTATATTATTCATGCATAATGAGTGAAGGCTACGATCAAGGAGAATATGTGATGATCCTACATATACTTATTGTCACATCCCAAAAATTGAGCATGTGAAAAGATACTACTCATTTGATATAATTCTCAAACATACGTTATATACATAAATTCTGTAAGGTTTTACATTCAACCTTAATCATTCATTCCACACTACAGAATTATATTCATCTGATAAGCAAATATAGACATACATAGTCTGATATTTCTATCTCATCGCAAGCCTAGGAGACCTATAGAAAATACAGAGCTTTTCTAATATCCACATTAATAAGTACTGGTGTCCCACCAGACAGAAATAGAGAATAAACCCAAGGGGCTTCTAATCTTCAAACGGATACTCTTGTTCTTTATTTTCTGTATCTGAAAAAAATAATCATAGGGAGTGTGAGTTTATTTAAAAACTCAGTAAGTAAATAACTGTACTATATAAAATATCAAAAGTACAAATACCACATTTACTCATATAATTAATTATCTTATACATCGAGTAGTATGGGACTCTAACCCTTTCAAACTCATGAATAAGATTTCATAGATATACACCGAGTAGTATGGGACTCTAACCCTTTCAAACTCGTGAATAAGATCTCATAGGTATACGCCGAGTAGTATGGGACTTTAACCCTTTCAACTCGTGTATAGGTTTCATAGATATGCACTGAGTAGTATGGGACTTTAACCCTTTCAAACTCGTGTATAAGATTTCTTAGATATACACCGAGTAGTATGGGACTTTAACCCTTTCACACTCGGGTATTAGATCCCGTAGATCTTTACTCATTAATAAAATAGTGAGAATTCATCACATAGTACAATTGTCATGAGATAAATAATTTCTTCATACTCTTATTTCTACTGATCATCATATACTCCCATATGAAAAATTAATTGCTTATTATCCAAATAATATTGTAAATGGGACTTATATTGTACTTTGACTAGTAATATCAAATTAGCTGAGCAAGGTTATTCACTCACCTTGATTTTTGTCCAAGTTTACCTTGTTCCACACTAGAATTTGTGTAGGAAAATTTCCTAGTAAAATATATTACAAGGAATCATAAGAAAGGAAACAAAATCACGAAAATACGTAAAATTTTCTGACTGCTACAGTAACGGGTTGCTACAGTACGGTTTGCTACAGTAACGGTTTGCTACAGTGTCGGTTCGCTACAGTGCCGGTTCGCTACAGTAACGTTGACTGCTACAGTACCGTTGACTGCCGACACTACAGTAACTGCTACAGTACCCGAAGAAAATTTTCCAGATTTTTTCCCGAAATTTCTGGTCACTACAGTAACTCGAAGAAAAATTTCAGATTTTCAGTTGCTACAGTACTTCGAATTTTGCAGAAAATCTTTCAAAAAATTCATCCTTTCCTTTCTTTTGATTCAAAACCAGAATCTCAACTCTTTTAACCGATTATAACTCAAATATAACTTCTAAAACAACTGAGATTCATGAATTATCATCAAAATCTTCAAGAACAAAACCTCCTCTGATCTTGTATATAAACTGAAATTTAAGGAAAATAATCGGATTAAAGCTTACCTTTGATCCTTACAAAGCTTTTGAACCGAACAAATAATCAGAAATTCTGAAGATCAAGGAAATGATTTGAGAAGAAAATGAAGAACTGAGAGAGAAATCTTTTCTGCTTCCTTCGGCTGAGTGAAAAAAATGAGGGTTACTATTGAAACTTTATATTAAATATTTCTAATGGGTTATTCAATAACCCATGGGTATCCATAACCCAACATCTAAACCCATCCAGTCAATTTACAATAAATGGATTAATTGACCATTCTGAAACCACTTTTCCATGAATTTCACCATTCTTAGAATATATCCCTCATTGTGCAAATATTTAGTCCAGTCATTTAACTCAATTTTCATAAATAATATTCAAAGAGAACAATTAAATATGAAAATTAAAAATGACCAAAATCAATAACTAAAGTAACGTTGTAGAATTCTAAAATACTCTTAAGCGAATTATATTCTGAAATTAACGGGTATTACACTTATAGAGATGTGAAATCAAAATGACTTGGATAGAATAAAATGTGTAGATGATGATATATGTTCATGGTTACACATACTTACATATAATGCTCTTATGGGCAAATGAAAGGCAATGATTTCCTTGCATTATGATAATGCTTACTGCATGTGACCGAAAGCAGTTAACTTTGTTTTAAAATATATATATTTACATATATATTATGTGTAAATCCAGAATAAAGACACCGATTAGAATATACGATAAGGCTAATATGAGACTACCTGATCATAGAGTGATATCGTGATCTGAGATTACACTGTAAGACAAGTATAGAGTGAGGAAATCATAGACTGAAACGGCGATTAGTCAAAAATTTTGAGAAAGGTCATGATTAGCCGAAAATCTTTCAGGAAATCTTTGACTTATGTTAATTGCATTAAATTATATTTACTATTTATCTGCATGTCCGACATTAATTGCTGGCATTGCGATGTATGTGATCTGTAAACCTCCTAGCACGCGGCGTATAGGTTGTGGTGGCTTTAAGGGGCTTCGGGTTGTCTATAAATCTTGTATGCCCGTTACCCTACTCATCGCACCAAGCAAACCTACTTCTTTCATTACATACCTATTTCTCAATCTCCATTCCTTTCTCATTCGAAGTTATTTCTAAGATCCCTAGAGCAATGGCCGATAATAAGTCTTTCAACTTAAATTTTGAGACTGACAATGTAGAGCTTGATTTAAATCTAAGTCTCGGAGACAACAAAGGGAAGAGACCTGTAGACAGGTCACCAGAAATTAAGAAAAGAAAGAGGGATGTAATAGAGTTGGAGGAGGACAGTACTGCAACATCCTCAGAAAATAAGCTTGCATTCCTGGAGCGTAAGATCGAAAATCTGGAGCGTAAGATAGAGAGCCTGGAATACAAGACAGAGGACCAGAAGCGACTAATAAATCGTCTCTTTGAAAACCAAGAGAAACTGATAAACCGTCGTTTCGGGGAACTAGCTAATCGAGTTGATAGACATTCAATGTTTGCAACTCAAAATTTTCGTGACCAACAAACAAGGTGTATTGACTGTATGAACGGAGTAACTTCTGCTCTTCGCCAAATTTCTCAGGCGCTTCCTCCAGAAACCCTTTCTAGGCTACAACGATTAGCTTGCTCCTTAAGGTATGAATCACCTTCCTCTTCTAGACCTGGAGCACCTTTTACATTTCAAAAGCCTCCTCGTCCTTAATTTATTTTTTCTTTTGTTTGTACCTAAAGCTACATTTGGTGTAAGCTTCACGTATTAAAATTATCTATGTACTAGAAATAAAATTTAAGTTAGTATTTAGATCTTCTTTGTTGAAGTGATTCCTTTTACTGAAAGAACTTGAGGAATGAGAAGATGTTGGACTTATATTTCGTACTTGATTATGAAAATTCTAAAGCAGAGTATGGTAATATCCTTTTGACTGAGAAGAGTTACTAAAATGATATTTCATTGCATTTCTGAGCTATGGATGAGTGCTAAATAAGTATTTTATGAACCTATACATAGAGAACTATGTGTTTGCCCTAATTATTGAAGGGATACGACTCTATATGAGTCATTGAGGTGAGAGAAATTTTTATATATATAATTATGCATGAGGAGTATGTTATTTACTTAACACATTTTCTAGGATTGTTCTTCCTAGAGATTCATGTAATAATTTCATGTAATGATTTCATTTTATATGACGCATTCAGTTGAGAGTATCGTCTTAAGGCAGGATGATCGCCTTCGGGCAAGAGAATTACCTATGGTCAAAATGACGCCTTTAGGTACTGTACTTGTATTCGTAAAAGTTATAAGCTATGTGTATGGTAGCTTGTGTTCTGATATTCAGTATAAACTGGAAAGACCACGTGCCACTGTTGAGAAGACACCTATTTGAGGTTTTACATAGAGACAGAGTTCTTCTCTGATTAGGTGGTTTGAGTTTGGTAAAGGTTATGAGGATGAGACACTTTATGGTACAAAAGGTTGTGAACAAGATCAAACTGATGAGGAAGAGATTACTTGCTGTTTAGAAAAGGCAAAAGTCTTATGCAAATTATTGATAATGTGGTCTAGAGTTCACAGTCGATAGTATAGTGTTCTTGTAATTCTTACCAAGGATGTGAAGAGGTTTGGAAAGAAAGAGATACAAAGGATGAAATATGGACGAAGTAATCACACTTATTTCAGTCTTGAGATGAGTTTTGAATTCGGGGGACCGAATTCTCTTAAAGGGGTGATAATGTAATACCTAAGAAAAATAAAATATAAATATTTGTTTACAAACTACTGTTACTATTTCAGTATATGGTACTATTCACCCGTATAATACTATTTACATATACGATACTGTTCATTTATACAATCGAAATGTCAAGTACTAGATGTGGTTTGGTCATAAGAGAAAACTAGAAAGAAGTTCGTGGGAGAAAATGACGTTTTATGTGTAAAAATACCCTTAGGGACTAAAGTGAAAGGACTGAATTGAAAAGAAACTTAAAGGTTTAAGGTGAAAGGATAGTTTTCCTTTTAAGTTTCTAATAGTAATAACAGAAAAATTTTCCATCGTACGCGTGAAGTGTACAGTAACTGCATTATTAGAAATGTCATTTTCATGAATAGTAAATTGAATATTTTATTAGCGCATAGTATCAAATAATATCATTGACTTTTCCTATAAATAGGCACTTTCATTTCACTTCTAAACTCACACCTTCAACTTCTCTTCTTTTCTCCTTAAGTTTCTCTTACTTCAATGCTAGGCCTCTGAGATTTTGGGCCTTTCCTTTTCAGCTTAGGTAAGGATACTATGCCCTTTCTATGTCTTTTAAATTTTAGAAGTTATTTTCTTAAGTATGCTCTGTGGTTGCGGCCTTAGCTGATCTTCCACATCAGAAAAACTGTCCTTAGCTGTTTATATGTTATTTTGATTATCTGATTAACGAAATAGAATGTAAACTGTGAAGAATATGTCTAGGAAAGTTCTAGCTAAGTAAAGACCTGGTTTTTAAGTGTGTCCAGTGTGACCCTCCACTCTTTCCTGGGAACTTACCTGGTGTACTCTTTTACATATTGTATTCTCTATTTTTGGTATGAATAGTAACCGTACGTATGAATAGTAACCGTATGAATAGTGACCGTATGTATGAATAGTAACCGTATGAATAGTGACCGTATGTATGAATAGTAACCGTACGTATAAACAGTATCTGTACGAAAACAATCCTAACATATTTTCTCTAATCTTTCATGAAAATCTCTGTAGCATAACACTGAAATTCACCTGAGCACTCTTGTCTGTAATGACTTAGAGAAGCGATGCTCGTACGGAATCCAGGTGAGTGAAACGACCCCGTTTTAATAGAGTTTTAGCATTACTGGTGATAAAAAGTATGTCGTAGGACACTCCCAAGATTCATAGGGGGAAATTGGATTCAGAATGACGAATCTAAATGAGATAATTAATCCATAAGTATGGATAAAATGAAATAAGTATCTTATGATGATGTGAAGTTTGAATGTTTTCAAAAACGGATTAATTGTTATCTTGATATGTGGTTTATAAATCTATAATATAGTTATATACTATACCTGTTATATGCATGAATATTATATTGAGCTTCTGATTATGATATGAAATGCTATTGATTGTGATTGAGCGGGACAGTACCCCCTCTCACGACAAGGCGAAAAACCCGGTTGACAGGGTGTCTTGACCAATGAGTGTGGAGACAACGATTCCCTCAATAGGGATATAGCCCGGATTGGTGATAAATCCGTGAGGCGCCCTAGCTAAGAGGATGAGGTTGTGCGTTATGGCGGAAATATACATAATTGGTGAGCCGGCCTGTGTGCGCTCTCCGGGATATATTGCCATTGACGAGTACTAGTAACGTTTGTTGAATTGGATGAATTTTTATCTTCTTGTATGTAAGAGGATGATGTTGTGCGTCATGGCAGAAATATACATAATTGGTGAGCCGGCCTGTGTGCGCTCTCCGGGATATATTGCCATTGACGAGTACTAGTAACGTTTGTTAAATTGGATGAATTTTTATCTTCTGTCTATTGGTTGAGTATGAGCCTTTGGATATGCTTGCATGACTGGTAATGTATTTGAATTTTATTAACGCGAGGCCGATTCGCTCATTGAGTTTAAAAGCTCACATTGTTTGTACAACCTTTTTGTTCAAATCAGGTTGCCAATGAAGAATATCCGCTAGAAGAATAGATCACTTTGGACCCTCCCGCTATCAGGTAGGCACCTCTATTGTTGTAGATTATGTTGCTCTGTAATTATCTAGGACATCTAAATCAGGGGTTTGGCATTTGGTTTGTATGTCAGCATAATAATATATTTTATATTGAGAATCTATTATTATGTGCAAATCATCTCTATGAATTTCAAATAAGAAAATTTGATATATTTTCTTCAGGAATGGTTATTTTGATAATGACTAAACTCATGGGTAGAATTTATCGAAAGGCTTACAGTGATGGGATATTCATCATTGTGCCGGTCATGTGCCCAGAAAACGGGTCGTGACAGTTGGGATTCATTTTTACCTTAGCAATGAATCTCCCATCTCCATTAATCAACGTGCAATAGCCATGTTGTATCTGCATGTTGTAACCTTTCTCTGACAGTTGTCCTATGCTCAATAGATTGAGATGAAGACTAGGAGCATAGAAAACATCAGAGATAAATTTTTGTGAACCATCTTTTAACCTAATAGCAACTTGGCCTTTTCCTGAAATTGGAATATTTGTGTTATTACCAAATTTCACGGTAGATTTTACTGTTTCATCCATAGAAGAAAATAATTCCTTTTTCCCACACATATGATTACTACATCCAGTATCTAAATACTAAATATTTTCATCTTCTAAAAATGAATTACTTGCCAAAAATAAACTTTGTGGGTTATCAGTATTCTCACCGACTTCTTGATACTAATTTTCTGCCATGTTTGCCTGATACTTGAATCTACAATATGCAGCTTTATGCCCAAATTTCCCACAATAAAAACAATTAAAATTTGTTTTTTCTTGATAATTGTTACCTCTTCCTCTTCCTCTTCCTCGGTTGGCAAATCCAAAATTGTTTCCACCTCTTCCTTGACTAGGTGGTCTAAAATTTTGGTCTCTCCCTTGATTGTAGTTACCACGTCCTCTTCCTCTAAAATTTCCTCGACCTCTACCTTTGCAATTTCCTCTTCCTCTATTATTGAAATCACGACCTCTACTTTCAACATTTTGACTTGACTCAGCAACGTTGTTGAGATTCACCTGACTCTTTAAGGCTTCTTCATTTACTTTTTCTGTCTTCTCTAGAATTTTGCTCACGTGGCTTTCAATGCTTCCCTGCAACTCTGCTACTGTTATGGCGTCTGTGTCGTGGGACTTAATTATTGTAGTCACCACATGATCAAACTTCATCGGCATGGTGCTCAGAATTTTTTCTACCACCTTGCTATCAGGAATATCTTCTCCATACACTCTCATCTTATTGACGAGATCTGTAACACGTGAAAAAAATTATTCTACAGTTTCTGAACTAGACATTTCATACCTTTCGTATTCTCTACGTAGGGACTACAGTTTAGATTTCTGAGCCTTTTCAACTCCTTTATATGACAACTTCAAGATATCCCACGGTTCTTTAACTGTTTTGGCATTTGCTATTTTGCCAAAAATTGAGTAATCTACACCTTGATGAATTTGTGAAAGTGCCAGCTAGTCCTTACTTTGAGCAGCCTCATCAGCTCCTTGTTGTAATCCTGATTCTACAAAGCTCTAAATATTGTGAGCTTTTAAATGCATAGACATCAAAATTTCTCAATAACTAAAATCTAATTTCCCATCTAATTTGGGACCAGACCAAACAATATTGAAATTGATTGCCATATCTCTCTCTCTCTCAAAATATACAAAAAACAATTTGACACAGTGAGAACTCTCTTGTTCCTCACACACTCAAAATATTTTTATGTTCACAACTCTCAGAAAACCAAGCTCTGATACCAATTTGATATCTATACACAAATTTTTCACATACACACAACACAGGAGAGAGAGAAGAGAGGAAGAGAAGAACTCATATATTTTGATTCAAGTCTAAATTGATTACAAATAACAACACACCTACATGCCTTTGTTATAGGCAAAGATTACACAATAAAATATAATAAAATAATCAGACAAGTGGCTATAATTCGAAGAAAACTTCAATTTGAATTATGTCATCCAAGGTTGTCAAATCTGAATTGAATTCTAACATCCAGGGTTGTAAAGTTTGATTTGAATTCTAATTTCTATGGTAGTGGAGTCTGATTTGAATTCTAACTTCTAAAGTTGCAAAGTTTGAATTTAATTCTAACAGTTTACAACCCATTAATCCTACATCTTGAAGCAAATTAAGCATGTATTTACGCTGATTAATGAAGATCCCATCCTCTGACCTTGAAATTTCTAATCTAAGGAAGTATTTAGCAAATCCAAGTTTTTAGTAGTAAATTTTTGGTTCAATAAATCCTTCACCTTTGCAATCTCTCCTTCAGAGTTACCTGTGACTAAAACATCATCTACATAAACATCATCATCCAACATTTGGTAGTAATAATAGCAAGTAAGATTCTAATAGTGGCAACTTTAGCTACAAGGAGAAAAATTATCATAGAAATCCACTCGTTTTATCTGATTAAACCCCTTAGCACAAGCCTAACCTTAAACCTATCTATAGTATCATTAGGTTTAAGCTTAACTTTGTGCACCCATCTTCAACCTATAGGATTTTTAGCACTAGGCAAATCACAAGTAACCCAAGTCTGATAATAGCTCTAAGCTCATCTTCCATAGCCTTTAGCCAAGTATGATTGAATTTCGCTTCAGAGTAGGTTTAGGTTCCTTAATCTCAATAATATTTGCAATAAAATTTAAATGATTAGCAGTAAAATATGTAGGTGAAATAAAAGGATAAGTGTTATGGGAAAGATCAGTAAATGTTCTTCTAAAATTATGTGAAACAAAAATGAATTTACAAATAAAGCCATCCACACCGATTTCATTTTCTCTCTAGTGCTTTAAAAATTGAATTTACAAATTGAAACCTTATTTCTAGTTCTCTTCCTGGCCGACCCTCCAAACCAACATCTTGTGAAATTGGGACTATAGGTAAAGGCATAGTCTCGATTTCTTCTAAAATTCTATTTTGCTAAATAATATATCCTTTAAGGGAAAAACTTGTTCAAATAAAACTATGTCTCTCGACAAAATGATTTTTTCAAAGGTGTAATCGTATATCTTGAACTGCTTTTTTTCTGGAGAAAAATTTACAAAAATGCACTTAACAGCATATAAGTTTAAATAATTATGTCTATTCAATTTATAAGAGATGCATTAGTTAAACAGTTGTGTTTGTCTAATTTTCAATAGACACATTAGTTTAAACAATTATGTTTATTCATTTCCAATAGACATATTAGTTTAAACAATTGTACTTTTTAAATTTCTAACATATGTGTTAGTTTATATTTTAAATTTAAATCAAACAATATAACCGTTGGAATTTTAAAATATCCTAAAATTAAACCAACATATTAGTCGGAATTTTTAAATAATTAAAATTCAATCAACACATTATTTTGAGCCAACACATTATTTCAAGATAAAATTTAGGCAAAAGTACTTTTTTACATCCCTAATGTTTATTTTAAATTTCGATTTCGTCTCTAATATTTTTTTGCATCAATTATACCCTATATGTTTTATTTTTGTTTCAAATCTACTCTTTTTACTAACATCGTCTATTCCATTGATAGAAAATGCCAACTAAGTGGTTAGTACAAATGATAGATTTGAAACAAATATAAAATATGTAGAAATTAAACCTATACTTTTTACGTCCCTAAAGTTTTTTTTGTATCAATTATATCTTACATGTTTCATTTTTGTTTCAAATATAATATTTTTACTAATCACTTAGTTAGCATTTTCTATCAGTAGAATAGAGGACGTTAGTAAAAAATGGTAGATTTAAAACCGAAATGAAATACATGGGTCATAACTGATGCAAAAAATTTGTTAAGAATAAAATTAAAACTTAATGTAAAAGTTTAGAACGTAAAAAGTACTTTTGCCTAAAGTATTTTAAACAAAAATTTAATTCTACGTAATATTACAAATTACACAAGATCACCATACCAATGCATTAATCGTTGCTACTTTATAACTTTGCCCTCCATTGATATAATTTGTTGTCTTAAAGAAGCCATGCATGGGCATGGCAGCAAAATATCTTGGTAGTATCTTCATGCAGCTACCATTAACACAACATGGTAGTTCAAGAGATGAATGAAAGGCAAGAGAAAGGGATGTGAGAGGAATTGCATGTGCTCCATTACAATAAGGCTCCATATGTTCATATATACTTATGAACAAAATTTCATTTTGGTCCCTATAGATGCCTTTTTTCAATTTAGTCTCTCACAGATTTAAACATTTTCAATCTGGTCCCTCACAAACTTTTATTCTCAATTCGGTCTCTTAAAAATTTAACCATTGTCAATTTGGTCCCTTATAGATATAACTATTGTCAATTTGGTCCTTCCATATACGACTACCATCAAATAATCTAACAGAGGTGCCATATGACAAAACATACTTCAAACTGCAGCCAAATAAGTGAAGACCGAGGCCCCAAACAAGCTAGTAAGTTAACTATCAAATCAACACATTCGTTAAACTATTTCACAGCAGCTACATAGAGGGACCAAATTGAGATTATTTAAATCTATAAGGGGTCAAATTAAAAATAAAAATTATAAAGGACCAAATTGAGAATGTTTGGATCTGTAAGGGACCAAATTAAAAATAAAAATCTATGAGGGACTAAATTAAAAAAATTGTTAGGGACCAAATTAAAATTTTAGTCATATACTGATTAATGACTTAGTTAATAACAAAGTTTTGTCCTTAGATTCTCCACACCCCAACTCATGACAACAACCGTTCAATCTCATGTGTAAATTCCGTTAATAAAGTTAATAAAAAAGTGAAAAGACATGGGTTTAAATCAAGACATGTGAAAATATACAAAATTTTTTCTAAATTTTATAGGGCAAGGAATATTTCCAAGTGGATTTTAGTTGAGAAAAATATGTGCATTTTTCTCCAAGTTCTTCAATAAAATGGTACAACATTTAAATTTGAAATGTGCATATATTAGGCTTTTAAGGTGTAAGATTTAGGTAAAAAATTTGTAAAATTATAAAAACTCAATTATAATTATGTATTGCAAGGACCAAATTGAGAATTAAGTGAAACAATAAAAACAAAAAGAACGAATTAACCAAAAATAATTCACATATCATATTTTTATTAAAAAATTAATAACAAAAATTCAAAAATGATACTTTCATGTAGCCTATAAAAAAATCACAGTGAAAGCAACAAATTTTACAAGCAGCGCTTTGTTTCTTCCGTTGCTATAATGTCTGGTCCCCTCCCCTTCCTCCCCCCCCCCCCCCCAAAAAAAAACAATTTGTTATTCTGCATTGGACCACATCAAATTCTTGTTTTCATTTCATTTGTAAGATACACCTAAACCCTGAAGAGAATTTGTTTGGTTTCTCACATGTATTATTTACTAAAGGTCATTTTACTGGAAATAATATTGAATATTAAATGTGGACACTTCTTTCCATAGAATTGGAACCTATGTGTAATACCCGCCAATTTTAGGATTGAGTTTGGGGGCATTTTAGTTTTTACAATGTTAATTTAATTTAGTCATTTTTTCTGTAATTATTTTGTTCTGTATGAACGATAACTAAGGAATTTATGTTAAATGACTGGACTGAGCATTTCATTGAGGTGTAGTATTTTTCTATGTATTGTGAAAAATAAGAGAAAGAGAAATTTCAATGGAATTAATACAATTATTGAAGAATAATTATAGTCAGATCTCTTAGGTTTAGGGCAATCAAGTATGGGTACCTATGGGTCACCAAATGGCCCAACTACTTTTAAGGTCTTCTTTCTCTTTCTTTCTTCTTCATTTTCACGGAGACATTTTTGGAGCATAAGGAGAAAATGGATTTTCTCTCAACTTTTTCATCCATTTCTTTCGATGATCGTTGGTTTTCTAATTGCTTTCTGGCTCTCTAGGAATTTTTAAAGCTAGAGGTAAGTCCATCATCCTTCATCTCCTCCATTTTCGAATTTGGCTTTGCCCTAGAAGGAAAAATGGATTTTGGGTTGATTTTGGGATTTAATAGATGAATTTAAATATGGGTGTTATCTAAAACGTTTCTACAAGGTTAATGATGTTAATAGAATAAGAAATTTGGAGAAAATTAAGAGAAATTCGTGATTTTGGGCTGAAGAACATAAGAACTCGAAAATGGGGAAAAGTTTACTATTTTAGAAGAAAATTTGATGATTATGACTCACATTGTTGGAATTAATCGGAGTTTTTTTGTATATAAACACTTTTTAGATATCAAGAATGAAATCCCATGAAAGAAATCAAGAGAAATGGTGATGATTTGACCCCAAATTCATGAAAAACTGAAAGGGGGCAAAAAATCACAAGTTACTATTCATTATGCAAAATTTTTCAAATTTCAAGTTACTGTAACAATAATGTTAGTGTCAATATTACTATAGCTACGGTCAATGGCACTATAGTGACAGTCAAACGTTAACAGCAATGTAGCAATGATGTTATTATCGACAGGCACTGTAACAATAGTCAACGTTATTGTTTTAATAGTCAATAGTCAACAGTTGATTGTTACTGTAGTATCGTTGACCGTTGACTGTTACTGTAGCATCGTTAACTGTTGATTGTTACCATAGCATTAGTTTTCAAATGGTCATAATTACTTTATCCGAACTCTATTTTTAGTAAATTTTATATCGTTGAAAAACTCTTTGAGTTTAGTTTATAATAATATAAATTTATTTTGAAAATTATTTACCTTTTAATATTTATGACTAAAGGAGTGATCAAGGGTGAGAAACTTATATCATTAGAAATTAAACTCAAACAGCTTTCCAATGATATAAGATTTGCTAAAAACAGAATTCAGATGAAGGAGTTATGATCATTTGGAAGCTGATGCTACGATAACGATCAACAATCAATGGTGGTATAATAAAGGTTCCTACAGTAACAATCAACGGTTAATGACGCTACAGTGACAGTCAACTATTGACTGTTGACTGTTAAAACAGTAATGTTAATTATTGCTACGATGTTTGCCGACAATAACATTGTTGCTACAGTGCCGTTAACGTTTGACTATCACTATAGTGCCATTGACCGTAGCTACAATGCTGTCGACACTAACACCGTTGCTACAGTAACTCGAAATCTAGAAAAAAAAATGGCAGAATGAACAGTAACTCACAAATTTTCACCCCCTTTTAGTTTTTCATGAAGTTGAGGTCAAATGTTCACCATTTCTCTTGATTTTTTTGTAATACCCATTATTTTTTTTAAGTTATAAGTATTCAAGAATTACGATAAATTTATTTTGGAGAAAATAAATTCCCTATCAGTTTAATTTTTGTATACTCGTTTGTGCATATTGTTGAAAGTATAAATTTTTAATTATAGATTCAATAAATTATGAGATATAATGAATAGTAGATGAAAACTGGTAAGTGAAACTGGTAGATGAAATAGTATAGGAGAATGGTAGATGGAATAGTAGCAAATAATACCATAACTTCTCCTATAAATAGGCCCTTCCATTTCAATTCAAAACTCACACCTTCAGTTTCTCTTCTCTCCTTTCCTCAAAATTTCTCTTGCTCCGGCATTAAGGTTTTGAGATTCTAGGTCTTTCTTCCTTAGCCTAGATCCAAGGTAAGAATACTATGCCCCTTTTCTGTGCCATTCAGATTTTTTAAAAAAGTTATTTTCTTAAGTATGCTCTGTGGTTGCGGCTTTGGCCGATCTTCCACATCAGAAAAACTGTCCTTAGCTACCTATATGTTGTTTTAATTCTCTGATTACCGAAATAGAATATAAACTGTGAACAATACATGTCTAGGAAAGTTCTGGCTAAGGAAAGACATGGTTGTTAAGTGTGTCCATTGGGACTCTCCACTCTTTCCTGGAAACTTAGCTGGTGTACTCTTTTACAGATTGTATTCTCTATTTCTGGTATGAATAGTACCTGTACGTATGAATAGTATCTATATGTATGAATAGTAACCGTATATATGAATAGTAACCATACGTATAAATAGTAACTATATATAAATAGTATTTATATGTATTTTTGAATAGTACATATACGTGTACATTTTTATATGTATTTTTGAATAGTACACGTATGTATACGTGATTATATGTATTAAAAAATTATATTAATTGAATCCATTAAATGTAATTGTGTAGATTTAAAAAAGATATAGTAACTTGGATTTCAGGTGAGTAGCTAACCTACTTGGATACTTATTTAATTATATGAATAGTCCAAGTAATTTACATATTCAGAGTATATCTACTATTACCTTTTACTGAATATTTCAATTAATATGAATATGGCTGTGTGCCGAATATAATTATGGTCATATGTTATGGCTGTGTGCCGAATGTGAATATGGCTGTGTGCCGAATATGATTATGGTCATATGTTATGGCTGTGTGCCGAATGTGAAGATGGCTGTGTGCCGAATATGAATATGGCTGTCACATCCCAAAAATTGAACATGTGAAAAGATACTACTCATTTGTTAAAATTCTCAAACATACGTTATTTACATATGTTCTGTAAGGTTTTACATTCAACCTTAAACATTCATTCCACACTACAGAATTATATTCATCTGATAAGCAATTATAGACATACATAGTCTGATATTTCTATCTCATCGCAAGTCTAGGAGACCTATAGTAAGTACAGAGCGTTCCTAGTATCCACATTAATAAGTACTGGTATCCCACCAGACAGAAATAGAGGATAATTCCAAGGGGCTTCTATTCTTCAAACGGATACTCTTGTTCTTTATTTTCTGTATCTGAAAAAATAATCATAGGGAGTGTGAGTTTATTTAAAAACTCAGTAAGTAAATAACTGTACTATATAAAATATCAAAAGTACAAATACCACATTTACTCATATAATTAATTGTCTTATACATCGAGTAGTATGGAACTCTAACCCTTTCAAACTCATGAATAAGATCTCATCGGTATACACCGAGTAGTATGGGACTCTAACCCTTTCAACTCGTGTATAGGTTTCATAGATATGCACTGAGTAGTATGGGACTTTAACCCTTTCAAACTCGTGTATGAGCTTTCTTAGATATACACCGAGTAGTATGGGACTTTAACCCTTTCAACTCGTGTATAGGTTTCATAGATATGCACTGAGTAGTATGGGACTTTAACCCTTTCAAACTCGTGTATGAGCTTTCTTAGATATACACCGAGTAGTATGGGACTTTAACCCTTTCAACTCGTGTATAGGTTTCATAGATATGCACTGAGTAGTATGGGACTTTAACCCTTTCAAACTCGTGTATGAGCTTTCTTAGATATACACCGAGTAGTATGGGACTTTAACCCTTTCAAACTCGTGTATTAGATCCCGTAGATCTTTACTCATTGACAAGATAGTGAGAATTTATCACATAATACAATTGTCATGAAATAAAATAATTTCTACATACTCTTATTTCTACCGATCATCATATACTCCCATATGAAAATTGATTGCTTATTATCCAAATAATATTGTAAATGGGACTTATATTGTACTTTGACTAGTAATATCAAATTAGCTGAGCAAGGTTATTCACTCACCTTGATGTTTGTCCAAGTTTACCTTGTTCCACACTAGAATTTGTGTAGGAAAATTTCCTAGTAAAATATATTACAAGGAAACATAAGAAAGGAAACAAAATCACGAAAATACGCAAAATTTTCTGATTGCTACAGTAACGGTTTTGTAATACCCATGAAAAATAAAATATAAATGCGTGTTTTCAAACTACTGTTACTATTTACGTATATGGTACCGTTCATTTATATAATCAAAATGTCAAATACTAGATGTGGTTTGGTTATAAGAGAAAACTAGAAAGAAGTTTGTAGGAGAAAATGACGTTTTATGTGTAAAAATACCCTCAGGGACTAAATTGAAAGGACTGAATTGAAAAGAAACTTAAAGGTTTAAGGTGAAAGGATAGTTTTCCCTTTAAAGTTTCTAATAGTAAATAAACGAAAATTTTCCATCGTACGCGTAAGGTGCACAGTAACTGCATTATTAGAAATATCATTTTCATAAATAGTAAATTGAATATTTTATTAGCGCATAGTGTCAAATAGTACCCTTGACTTTTGCTATAAATAGGCCCTTCCATTTCACTTCTAAACTCACACCTTCAACTTCTCTTCTTCCCTCCTTAAGTTTCTCTTGCTCCGACGCTAGGCTTCTGAGATTTTGGGCCTTTCCGTTTTTGCTTAGGTAAGGATACTATGCCCTTTCTATGTCTTTCAAATTTTAGAAGTTATTTTCTTAAGTATGCTCTGTGGTTGCGGCTTTGGCCGATCTTCCACATCAGAAAAACTGTCGTTAGCTGTTATTTTGATTCTCTGATTACCGAAATAGAATATATTCTGTGGAGAATACATGTCTAGGAAAGTTCTGGCTAAGGAAAGACCTGGTTTTTAAGTGTGTCCAGTGTGACCCTCCACTCTTTCCTGGGAACTTACCTGGTGTACTCTTTTACAGATTGTATTCTGTATTTTCGGTATGAATAGTACTTGTACGTATGAATAGTGACCGTATGAATAGTGCCGTATGTATGAATAGTGACCGTATGAACAGTATCTGTACGAAAATGATCTTAACGTACTTTCTGTAATCTTTCATGAAAATCTCTGTAGCGGAACACTGAAATTCACCTGCGTACTCTTGTCCGTAACGATTTAGAGAAGTGATACTCGTACGGAATCCAGGTGAGTGAAACGACCCTGTTTTAATAGAGTTTTAGCATTACTGGTGATAAAAAGTATGTCGTAGGACACTCCCAAGATTCATAGGGAGAAATTGGATTCAAAATGACGAATATAATGAGATAATTAATCCAGAAGTATGGATAAGACAAAGCAAGTATCTCATGATGATATGAAATTTGAATCATATAGTTATATACTATACCTGTTATATGGATGAGTATTATATTGTGCTTCTGATTATGATATGAACTGTTGTACTATTGATTGTGATTGAGCGGTACAGTACCCCCTCTCACGGCAAGGCGGAAAACCCGGGTTAAAGGGTGTCTTGACCAATGAGTGTGGAGACAACGATTCCCTCAGTAGGGATATAGCCCGGATTGGTGATAAATCCGTGAGGCGCCCTAGCTAAGAGGATGAGGTTGTGCGTCATGGCGAAAAAATACAAAATTGGTGAACCGGCCTGTGTGCGCTCTCCGGGATATATTGCCATTGACGAGTACTAGTATCGTTTGTTGAATTAGATGAATTTTTCTTGTATGTAATTTCTAACTATGTCTATTGGTTGAGCTTGAGCCTTCGGATATGCTTGCATGACTGGTGATGTATTTGAATTTTATTAACGCAAGGCCGATTTGCTCACTGAGTTTAAAAGCTCACACTGTTTGTACAAACTTTTTGTTCAGATCAGGTTGCCGCCGAAGTACATCCGCTAGAGGAGTAGATCACGTTGGACCTTCCCGCTGTCGGGTAGGCCCTTCTTTTGTTATACAGTATTTTGCTCTGTAACCGTCTAGGACATCTAGGTCAGGGGTTTGGTATTTGGCTTGTATTTCAGTATGATAATGTATTTCGTACTGAGGATCTATTATTTTTAATTAAGAAAATCTGATGTATTTTCTTTGTATTTATTAAGGAATGGTATTTTGAGAATATAGAGATAATGACTAACGATTTTACTTGTGGGAAGGATTTATCGAAAGGCTTACAGTGATGGGATATTCATCATTGTGCCGGTCATGTGCCTAGAAAATGGGTCGTGACAGGTTTGCTACAGTACGGTTTGCTACAGTAACGGTTCGCTACAGTGCCGGTTCGCTACAGTAACGTTGACTGCTACAGTACCGTTGACTGCCGATACTACAATAACTCGAAGAAAATTTCCCGAAATCTGGTCGCTACAGTAACTCGAGTTTTGCAAAAGTTTTTGCAGAAATTTCTCACAAATTCATCCTTTCCTTTCTTGTTTCAAAACCAGAATTTCAACTCTTTTAACCGATTATAACTCAAATATAACTTCTAAAACAACTGAGATTCATGAATTATCATCAAAATCTTCAAGAACAAAACCTCCTCTAATCTTCCATATAAACTGAAATTTAAGGAAAATAATGAGATTAAAGCTTACCTTTGATCCTTACAAAGCTTTTGAACCGAACAAATAATCAAAACTCTGAAGATCAAGGAAAGGATTTGAGAAGAGGATGAAGAAACGAGAGAAACTTCCACTGTTCAGTTTCCAGCTTTTCCTTCTGCGTGAGAAATGAGGAGGGTACTATTGAACCTTTATATTAAATATTTCTAATGGGTTATTGAATAACCCATGGGTATCCATAACCCAACATCCAAACCTATCCAGTCAATTTACAATAAATGGACTAATTGACCATTCTGAAACCACTTTTCCATGAATTTCATCATTCTTAGAATATATCCCACATTGTGCAAATATTTAGTCCAGTCATTTAACTCAATTTTCATAAATAATATTCAAAGAGAACAATTAAATATGAAAATTAAAAATGACCAAAATAAATAACTAATGTAACGTTGTACAATTCTAAAATACTCTTAAGCGAATTATATTCTGAAATTAACGGGTATTACAATGGCTGTGTGCCAAATATGATTATGGTCATATGCTATGGCTGTATGCCAAATGTGGAGATAGTTGTGTGCCGAATATGATTATGGTCATATTCTATGGCTGTTTATCGATTATGAGTATGATATGATTTTACTTATGCATTTTATACATATACTTGTGTATTAATCACTTGATGATTATCTGTAATTAAGTTTCTATCCTTGTAACGTTATCTATTCATTGAGATTATTATCTCATATTGTGGTGGATATATTTTTTTCAGATCCTGAGGTTAACGAAAAACATCCGTCTGAGGAGTAGCGCAAGTTCAATATCCTAACCCTCTTTGCTTCAAGGGTTGGTGTTTATTTGAATTAAAGCTGTTTCTTCAGTTTTAAATTCTAGAAAGCTCTGCAGTCAAATAGGACATCTAGGAGGAAGTGGTTATTGTACATAATTATGTTATTACAGTATTTTAAGTTTACTGTATATTTTGTGAGATTGTAGCTTATTAAATAAAAATCGGGGTGTTTAACTAAGATAAGTCTTTGTTATATTATTACTCTCACATTTTAGAATGATTATTATATGAAGCTAAAAGCATAGGCTTACAACTAGAGAGTATCTCTTAGTTGTGCCGGTCACGTACCATTTTGAGGGTCGTGACATTTTTCATGGGATTTCATCCTTGATATCTAAGGAGTGTTTAGACACCAAAAACTCTAATTAATTCTAATAATCCAAGTCATAATCATCAAATTTTCATCTAAAACCCTAACCATTTCCCATTTTCGAGTTCTTATGTTCTTCAACCAAAAACCATGAATTTCTCTTGATTTTCTCTAAATTTCTTGTTCCATTAACAACATTAACCATGTAGGAACGTTTTAGATTAACATCAACACTTAAATTCATCCATTAGAATCCCAAATCAACCCAAATTTCTCCTTCTAGGGCAAAGTCAAATTCAAAAATGGAGGAGATGAAATATGATGGAGCTTACATCTAGCTTTAGAAATTCCTAGAGAGTCGGAAAGCAATAAAAAAACAGCAATCACTAGAAGAAATAGATGGAAGAGTTGAGAGAAAATCCATTTTCTCCTCCTGCTCCAAAAATGCCTCTGTGAAAATGAAGAGGAAAGAGAGAGAAAGAAGACTTTAAAGGCAATTGGGTCATTTGGTGACCCATGGGTATCTATACCCGATTGTCCCAAACCTAAGAGACTCGACTATAATTATTCTTCAATAATTATATTAATTTCATTTAAATTTCTCTTTCTATTATTTTTCATAATACACAAAAAAATATCACACTGAAATAAAATTCTCAGTCCAATCATTTAATACAAATTCCATGATTATCGTTAACACTGTAAAAATTGAAATGCCCCCAAACTAATAGCCCCTAAATTGGTAGGTATTACATTATTAAATTAACATTGTAAAATCTAAAATGCCCCCAAATTCATAACCTCAAAATTGGCAGGTATTATACTAGGTTCACCACATTTTGAGTTACTAGCTCACTCTACTAGACTTAACCCTATTAGTAAACTCTTGAGATTGAAACTCACATTTATATATAGTTAAACCTCTATAAATTAATACCCTCCCTAAAATAATATTTTTCTCGGTCCCAACTTAGGCTAATTTACAAAATTAGTAATTTCGATAAATTAATAAGATAATAATTTTTAAGAAAACTCTTATATAAATTTATAGTTCTGTCAATATCATAAATTAATAACTCTCTACAATTACAAGAATAACTATGACAATTTTTAGTAAAATATAAATCTATTGTTGTTTGTTTTTCCATGAAATTTAAATCTAGATGAATTTTATTTCTAACTTTTCTCATTGCATTTAAAAGCTTTGATATCATGTTCTCAAACTGGAATAAAAAATTGTGAAGAGTTATTACCAATATGAGTACTTCTTTTTGTGTGATTATTTTTAAAGATACTGAATTAATATATATGGACAATGAATATTTTTAAATTCATTCACGTGATATAATACATATATATTGTATATTAGTGATTTACACAAAAAAATTTTAGGTAATTAAATTAACATTCGCTGAATTGAGACAGCACTCTTTAGATTAATAAATTATTAATTTATCAATTAGTTAATACATCTATAAATTAATAAAATTATGTGATCCAACATTATTAATTTATAGAGTTTTTATTGTATTAAGACTGCATTTTAAAATATCTCTGTCAACGGATCTGTGGATCTAAATCCCAAGAAAGCATGTGACTCATCAACCCCCATCTCACGTATTTAATCACAACTCAAGAGGAAGAACTGTTCTAGTTTAATCTCATTAATCAAAATCAAATAATAACAATGGATGGTTCAATTCTTTTTTTTTTTTGTTCTTCCTCTAATTTTTGTTCAAATTTCACAACATTTTATTCTTATCTGAGTTACACGAAAACTCTGAAATTAATTGCTTCCACATTCAAGGATGGTTTGGGAGGGAAGGACGTAATGCCACCTGCCCAGTGACTTCATCATCATACACAGAAATACCAACTTGCTTTCGCATCAAGAACAAGTTGTCGTTTTAGCGTGCTAAGATCAACTTTATCACCTTATCTTAGAACTGTAACGATATAATTCCAGGATAGGACTCCCAGACCAATATAATGCCATGAGAATCTACAAATGGAGTAATGATGATGTGGTGCTATAAAATATACTGAGGTAAGTTTTCTCTCACCCTTTGGACGCCTCCAGGACGGGGCATCAAAATATTTTTATGGAAGTACAAAAGAAAGCAATTGAATTGAAGGAAAAGGACAAGTTCTCATGTGGGTCAGGGACTGAGATGACCAAGCGGCACATCACGTGGGTCACACATCCCTATGTGCAATCATTCACCTCCAATAATTGCCACAAAATATATGGCAAAGGCATCATCTTTCAAACAAAAGAGCATTTTTTTTTTCCTCAATGTGGAGCAATCTGCCCTTTGATCTCTTAGCCAACATCTTCTCCTTCCTCTCCCCAGATTCTCTGGCCAGAGCTGGATCAGCCTGCAGAAACTGGCATGCATGTTCCAAGTCTCACCCTCTGAACCCATCAACCTCTGAACCAGAGTCCAAGCAGCCATGGTTTCTGGCTCTTCCAAGTAGGAACCAGAGGCCATGCTGCTACACAAACAATCCAATCACCAACACTTGGCATGAGCTATCCCTAGAGTTCTTACCAGTACCAGTTAGACCAGTTTCTGCAATTGGAAGCCTCCTCCTGTTAAAAGTCACCCATTCTAGTGCTCTTCAATTAGCTATAAGCAATCCCTTTACAAGACAATTCAGATACCTTCCTCTGTTGAACACTTCAAGGACAAACCCAGCTGTGGGAGTTGTAGTTTTAGACCAAGATGTTCAGTTTCCTTGCTTTAGAGTCTATGTGGCTGGAGGGATGTCTGAGGCAGCACAAGGTGGTGGTGCCACCTATGAACCCACAACAGAGATGTATGATTCACAGCTGGACATGTGGCACATTGTCGGGTCCATGCCTGTGGAATTTGCAGTGAGGCTCACAGTCTGGACCCCTAATGAGAGTGTGTACATTAAGAATGTGTTGTACTGGATCACTTCAGCCAGGGTTTACAGTGTGATTGGGTATGATATTTTCACAAGCACATGGAAGGAGCTGAGTGTGCCCATGGCAGAGGGGCTGGAGTTTGCCACACTGGTTGGGAGGAATAGGGTTTTGGGTTTGGTGGGTGGGACAAGTGGAGGGAATGCCTGTGTTTGGGAGATGGAGGAAAGGGGTGTTTGGGGTTTGAAAGAAAAGGTGCCAAGTGAATTGGGGAGGAGATTGTTGGGAGGGAATAGTAAGAGGAATTGGGATAGCACAAAGTGTGTGGGAAAGGATGGGGCTATCTGTCTGTACAGAGACCTTGGTTCAGGAATGGTGGTTTGGAGAAAGGTTGGAGATGAGAGCGGTGGAAAGGAATGGGTTTGGGTTGATGGGTGTGGTTGCATTAAGGGGAAACAAGTGCATAATTGCTCAATAAGAGGAATTCTAATTCACCCAACTCTTGCTTCCTCTTGTCTCTTTTGAATGAGGCAGTTGCCATTTATGAATCAATTTCTGTCATATCTTTTAGACAAGCAACTAGCTAGTTGGGTTAATTTGTAAACAATAAATTCAATCTGTAGAGTATGTATCATTCATTCAATGTTTGTGACATGGAGATGGCTTGCTCACTGGTCCATTAATCAGTAAAACTTCTCTAGAATGTCTTGAACTTGATATCTTTTATAAAATTATCATTCATATATGGTAAAAACTCATGTAGAGATATGAAATCTCAAGTATTGTATAACTAAACTCTTGATTCTCAAGTTACCAATGACAGATGTCTAATTTTCAATTATAAACAATTTCTAAGCATGTTTTGGGAGACAGTAAAATATATCCTCCTACATTGTGCGCATTCGGTTTAAAGCTTCCTTGTATTCTTTGTTTGCATAAAAGCACTTTTGGGAACACAATTTGACTCAATAGCCTAGCCCAAACCAAAAAAGAACAGTGTTGGCTCTTAATGAAAGTAATTTTTTTAAACATGCACATTGCTCGAAGTAACATCAAGGGCAATTTTCATGGGAAATTATTGATGAACAGTTCATTAAGAAGAAATAATGTAACAATAAATTAACAGGATTAGCACTAGGTTCACTAACTACCTTCTTATCTACAATACTTCGTGAAATAATATTAGAACGATAACCCTATCAGGGTCAACCCGTGAGCTCCTCCATTAAGCCCTGTAGAATTAGGAAATGAAAATCAGTTAATTCACCCTAAGTTTGTTGCAAGAATTATAAGCTGAGTACTAACCCGTGAGATAAATTGCTCTGCGTCGGTTCGCTTCAGAAAATGCATTGAATGGCGGGCAAAGTTGACAGTCTTATCATCGCTAAGCACAATCCCATCACCAATATCATCAAGGACCCTCACTTGGATGTAAGGATCTTTGGGTGGCACCATATCCTGCCAAATCGAGATTTTAGCAATGACGAATCAGTATTTTGCACTCAGATTTTATGTCCATTCTGCTATTAAGAAGTACAAATAGCATTGGATAATGTCCAATATTGTAACTGACCCTCAGCTTATTGCTTTATTGGCACTGCGATAGTAAAACGCAATATGGATACTAAATTAGGAATCGACTCTAGTAATGTTCCAAAACGATGAATGATTGTTAGTCCTGAGGTGCAGTACCATTCTTAAAGAATTTGCACTCCTTGCTTAATCTCTTCATAGCAACAGAACTAAAGGCACATCAACACACGCATCTGTAAGGTAGTCGCTACTTATATTAAGGAGATATAACATTCAAATACATTTCCATCTCGATGCATAGCCAGGAAAAAGAAATTACTTGGTTCCCTCGCTGTCATTTGGAAGTGGAAGCACGGGTGCAATTCCTCAGGGTCATTAGTGTATCAAGTGGCATTATAAATACAGTGCAATCTATAGCGCTCACAATCAAAAGTGGCATTAAAAATAAGTTCTCTCAAAACTAAAGTTAATTCTTCTTGGACCACAACCAAAAGTTATTTGCCAATCTATAACGCTCACAATCATCAGCAGTCATGACCATATTTTTTGGACAAGGCCAGATTACAGATAAAACCTTCATAGAACATATACAAAAGTAAGTGAAGTCATGACGTTCTGTGTAATATATATATATACACACACACACACACAGAGAGAGAGGGAGAGAAGAAATTACCACAGTTAAATCAAGTTGCACTTTTGACATGTATGATTTTAAAGCGGCAGAATGCTTCTTAAAATAGTCTACCTCCGAATGACAAAGCTTCTCCTCAATTTCTGGAGGAAGCACATGTCCTATCTTCCACAACAAACTCTGTATAACCTCTGCTCGGTTATACCTGCATCAAGATAAGTTACGGAATTTAAGAACACGTTAAAAGCACTATGCTTGAAGAGGGAGGAGGGGGGAGGGGAAGGCATTTAAAAGAGAACTCACACAAAGGCCATTAAGCTCCGCTTGTTACGAACTAAAGAAAGATGGTGGATAAGTGCTCCATGGTGGTCTGCATTTCTAGTTGTGTGGACATCCAACCCTTCTTCCTGGATCTTTCTGTTGCACCAGGTTAGCACCATATTCAAATGAACCACACAGAACAAAAGTGATGCGACTATGCATAGAATAAAATTTACAAGAGATTATTGATGATGTTTTCCAGAGCATGCATGCATATGTTCACAAGGATAATCCTTTGTTTGACCTTGAAGTTGGTGCTAAAAGATTACCTACTCGAACGAAAACTTATATAATCAGAGAACACAAAAGTATAGAGAAATAGAAAACAAAGTATCGATGTAATTCATCTCTAATTGAACTTTAAAACAATGCTGTCTCACCACAGACACACAAATTCATGCCCATATAACAGAGCATACTGCAATCAAAAGTGGCGTACTCCGGGAAGAAAGGAAGCAGGAAGCCCTATGACGTTACCTTATCAAGGACTGAAGCTCAAGGTGATGTTGACTGCATTCTGCAACTACTTGTTCGAACAGATCACTCTGCAAGGGTTTAAAAAAGCTTTCAAGCCAAATATAGCGTAAGTTCACACAAAAAATGAATTTTTGATCATAGTATGGAAGGGGGCCGAGAATTGTGATTGTCTAACGCTCTATTTGTACTCTGATTGTGATGGAAAAAAATTAACAGAAAAAGAAGACGGGATAAAGAAAGTCAACATCCCAATAAATTATATTTCCAGGACCAGGTTAATATAGCCCTAAAGCATTATGCTATTTCCAAACAAGTTTTCACTATCTTTTGTGACCAAATTTTGAGCACGTTTCTCTTTTGAACATGTATGAAAGTGGTGAAAGAAACACATAGGGTATCTAGATCGAAACCAAGAGAACTGACAAGCCGACCAGGCCATACTTGTAAGAAAGAGTTTACAAATGAAATTGGTAGACAGAACTTGATTTAAGAGGATGGTAACCAGGCTAAGAGTTGCAAATATTTAATGCTTGGAATAATGTAGAGACCTATGAATCAGAGTTGAGGTTGTCATCTGTGAAACCAATCTCAGTATAGCTTTAAAGGGGTAAATATCAAAGCTGATTATTTTTATTTAGATAAATTCACATGTAGTATTAACATCTGAAGCCCGTCAGCAGAAAACCATTTATACCAGCAGATAGCCAAAAAAGGTACAGTAGAGGTGAAAACTATGATCAGAAACACAACTTCAAGCCTTCTACTTCTAGTATACTTGAGGTTAACCTTTGTATTTCTCATAACGCATGTTGCCATTACAAGAGAAAATAAAACTGATTGAGGTCCCACATCGATTTGCCACTGGAAATTAGTAGCACTTAATGAGGACGTGTTACATAAGCTCACACACTAAGTAGTAATAAGTTGTGCAAATCACCCCCCCCCAAAAAAAAAAAGGTAAAGGCTAAATTCAACCTAATTCCAATTTACTTGAATTAACAAATGCGGTGTGCTAATCAATCACTTAATGAGCAAAACCTAGGATACGTCTTATACTTGATAGAAAAGAAATATTATGGTCTGTTTGTTTTGAACATTTCCTGTTTTCATTTTCACTTAAAACAGAAAATGAACTTGAAAATGCATTTTGTTGAGTTAACTGAAAACATTTTCTTGAAAATATTTCTTAAAATAAGCCTAAATCTGAAAACACAAAAAATATGTTTTCAATGTTTCAGAAAATGCATTTCAGGAAATGAAGATTGAAAATGAAAATAGAAAATGTTTTCACAAACCAAACAGACCCTTACTGACCAAATCTAAAATTCCAAACGCAGAAATTCCCATTTATTTACATGCCAAAGTGAGTCTTGTAATTCCCTATTCCATTTTCCATCCCCCCCCCCAAAAAAAAAAAAAAAACACACAACTTCCTCTTTTGTTTCGTGTGGCGGTGGAGGATCATAATGCAGTTGCCTAAATTTCAGAGAGGAATTAAGCACAATAACCTCTCCATAGATTTCTGACCCACCCAACTACCGTTGTGGATTATGCTAAAGTAGAATAATGCCTACGCGATCCAATTCCAAAATTCAGGAGCTTGCCAAGTGAAATGCGAGATCAAATAGCTAATCGAAAGCCAAAACACGGCCTTACATTGAATGGCGTGAGCTGACCCTTTTCCGCGCTCGCAAGCTCTTTGACAAGCTGACACGCTTTTCTCCCATACATCTTGAAAATTCATAAGAAGAAACTTTGCAAATGCTTCAGCGACTGAGAGATCTCACCGAATAGATCATGCGCATGATAATCACCAGTCACAGCTGTGCACCAACACAATAAAGAATTTAAAATTTTAGATAAATATATGCCAGCGCCACCTAGTGTATCGAGAAAGAGAAGAAAAGTGACAGAGAGAACTATAGAGTGAAAAGCTAACCTGAATGAAAGATCGGTACTGCTTGAGCTTTGATGTGTTCGGTTTCACGGTGAGATTGGAAAATCGAAAGGGAAAATCAGGAAGAAGAAGAAGAAGAAGAAGAAGAAGAAGAAGAAGAAGAAGACGCAAGAGAAGTGGAAAAAGGGAGGGGTTGATTCTTGAATGAGTAAAGTAAGAGTGAGATCACTGTATTTCAGTTATGGCGGGGATTTTGCTTGAAAATTCAAAATCAACCGCTAAAACTACACGCGTAAATGCGTTCATCACCTCGTTGCCCTATTTCTTTTTTGGGTAGAAATATGGACCAGAGGCCCAAAAGGTATTATTTGCAAATTCCATTTATGATTAATTAAAAGTTAAAACTTCAGTCTGACCAACAAAATAAAAATAAAAGATTAATTAACACTTGGATATTTTGGACTCCCGTGTGAAATTGTAATTTTATTATCAATACAACATTAAGAACACTTACAGTGTGATTTTTAAGGGATTATTAAAATTTAATAATTGATTCTTATTTTAGTTTATTATTGTAATTTGTCATATTGGTTGTATATGTAAAAATCGATTCTTATACAAAAAGTAACAATAAAATAATCAACTTATAATAAATGTTATTGGAGAATAATAAATGTTAAAGTTGTGGAGAGTTGATTGTGAAAAATTGTAATTTTATTATCACTTGGATATTTTGAACTCATGCGTGAAATTGTAATTTTATTATCAATATAACATTAAAAGCATCTACAATATGGTTCTTAAGGGGTTATTAAAATTTAAGAATTGGTTCTTATATAAAAAGTAATAATAAAATAATTAACTTACAATAAATGTTAGTAGAGAGTAATAAATGTTAAAGTTTTATAAAGTTAATTGTGCGACCTATTTGTAAGTTCTTAAGAGCATCTACAGAGGTGATTCTTAAGCGGTTCTTAAATTTAAGAACCGATTCTTATTTTTGTTCACCATTGTAGTTCGTCACGATAGCTGCCACACATAAGAACGATTATTATACAAAAAATAATAATAAAATAATCAATTTACAATAAATGTTAGTAGATGGTAATAAATGCTAAAGTAGTAGATAGTTAATTATGACACTTAGATTTTTAAGAGGTTCAACACTGTAGTGAGGAGTTCCTTAAAGTAGGAAGAAGTTGCTTAAACTGATGTGATATTATAAGACTCACAATAAGAACATAAATGAGGTTCACCACTATAGATGCTCTAAGAAATTCACCACTATAGTTGATAATTGCTTAAAATGGCAGGAAGTTGTTTAAGCTGATGTATGACACACAATAAAAACCTAAGTGAACTTTATTACTGTAGATGCTCTAAAGACAATCAATTATTTTTATTTACTAAAATACCTAAGGTTTTAAAAATTAGAACGGTTATTGAATCGATAAAGACACCAATTCAAAGGCTAATGGTCGAATCGTGGTTAAACCAATCTATTTTAAAATATTAAAAATATATATAATTAAAGACTATGAATATAAATTTATAAATTTAATTAAAAATAATATTTAATATCAAATTACACAAAATAACGTCCACAATAAAAAGTTCACAGCAAAAATTAATCAAATAACAAGAAATTATTATTAATCAATATAATATTCATTCTTATCAAAATTATAAAATAGATATAATTAGCATCTCTATTAATATTGGTTAATCTATAATATAATTTTTTCATTATTTGATAATAGAATAAGCACAATTTTAAAGAAATTAAAAATATAAAATCTAAGTGAATCAGTTCAACTATTTTATTTAACACATGTTTTTTATCATATTCAACTAATTTTTGACTAATTTAATCACTTGTAGATTTCAAAAAATATCCTAAATCGATTTTTAATTGAAAGTTAAATTTGATTTTGAGTGACGATTATGATATGTAACTTTCAAGACATGGCCCACTGCATCAACTTCTCATGTCATGATTACGTCAATCAGATTTTTGGACCCATTTTTGAATCTTAATTCCCCATTCTAATTATAATTCTCATCCAAGCCAACATATTATTTTACATTATATGTTAGTGATAAAGTTGAAGATATGGTGATGACGAAATATGATTATCTTTACACCACAATAACGTTGATTTTTCTGCCTCAATAATGTTCCATTTGGAATTGGATCCTCCATTTTCTTTCGTTTGTATGCCTTCATTATGTGGTAGCTTACCAATTTTCAAGACCTTCATTATGTGGTGGCTCCTTATTATTGTCTTGTCTAAGAGTAAATTATTTTATTTTAAATAGTGTCTAAAAAATCTTTCTAATTACTCACTTTACAAATTCATTTTTATATAATGTGAATATAATTTTTACTAAAATCATAATAAAAAAATTAAGTTCTTTTTTGAAAATTATATTGTTCAAAAAACTATTTTTATTGATAGAATATAAATAGGGTAAAATTTTAATTTGGTTCTATATCTCTTATTGTTAAAAAATCAAGGATTTCAATTTATCCCTTAATGATTGCATACATTTCAACGTGTTCCTTTTTGTTGTAAAATCACCAAATTTACAACCACCAAATCTCAAATTTTTTTGTTGTCAAAAATTACTTTGTTAGACATAGAGATGAAATTGAGACAAATATAATATTTCAAAAATCAAAACATTAACAAATATAATAAAAAAATCTATAATATATATTGAACATCATAAAAATTGTTGCTTTAATTTTTTTAAATTATTTATTTATTTTGTACGAAAAATATCTATTCACTATGATAGAATAGAAAAAATAAATAAATTTTGTTTCCAACATGTATTCTCTATTTAAAACAATTATGCTTGAGGCACTATTAAGCACTCATGTGGTGCATGGATTTGCTGCTTGCCTCCAAAAACAAGCAGTATATTTGTCTATATGTAAGTTATTGAATATGAGGTTTAACGGTTCAGATTTCAAGTGGTAATTTTTTTCTTTTTTTTTTCCAACAACCTACATAGAGACAAGCAGCAAATCCCCTCTCCTTAATGTGGATAGTGCACCTCTCACAATAAAAACTCAAATATAAGTTTACTACTTTGTGAATGATTAGTCACCTCCACTAGATTCAATCTCATTGATTTAAAGCTAATCCGTTTTAAACTTAATGCATGTAAAAAGTAAAAACTTTCTTAAATTAGCATTTATAAAATTTGGTTTTTTTACTACTCTCAAGGCTTAAACAATTAGCAAAATTGGGTTAGCCAAACTCAAGATTATTAGATTAATCAATGTAATGAGTAATACACTTTTGTTTTAGTTTATTGGGCAGTGTGATTGTGATGAATGATGAGTTGACTTCTCTATTAGTAAGATATTGGGTCAAACAAGTCGTTTGATTGATAGGGACATGTGAGACTTGTCTTGGATAGTCAAAATGTTACTGCTAATTGTTAAACCAAATATATTGTCTAATTGGCGAAGACAATCTTGAATTGTCAAAATACAATTATATTAGAAAGTCTAACAACCTATTATTTTTTATTGGTCCAAACAGATCATTTGATTAGCGATGACAAGTGAAATTGCGGACTGACTCACCTCATGTAATCAGAATTTAACTGCATTGAGAAATACAATCTGCTATTCTTCAGAAAATAACAACGAATTTATTTGCCATTGCAATAGAAACATGGATTCAAGGTTAATAATAATTGAGGTGGTTTTGACTTGGTGCCGTAGGCATGTTGGGAGTCGCCAATTTTGAAAACAATGACATATGAAATGCATTTATGAACTATGACAAAGAGTGTACTATTAACTCCGTGACATTTTCTTTAGCATTTATTAGATCACCAATGTTATTTATTATATTCATTTGGTGTACACTTTTTTCAGGAACGAATGGTTAGCTTTCTATTTCAGGTTAGTTTATTTGGCTCAAATATATAAAATATCCTTAAACTTAGAAGTATGTACATTTTGGAGGATGATAATGGAAGGAGGGGAGATGGCGTGACGAAAATATCAGAAAGATAAAGAATAAAATGATTTTAAGACATAATGAATATCATTTTTAAAAAATTTATGTTTATATATTGAAGAATTACTTATAGACTCTTATAGGATATAATAAAATTATTTTAAAATATTTGTTTAAATATTTTATATTTAAGTTATCTATTGTAAAATTTTAATAAAATATATATATATATATATATATATTTAAATTTAATTAATATATCAGTTCAAATTTTAAAATGAATTTAAAATTCAACTAACTCATTATTATGAATTTATTAAAATAATTTTAATTTTAATTGACACATCATTTCAATCAAGTCATATATATATATATATATATATATATATATATATATATTACATTAGTATATCATATTAAATTAATTTAAATTGGATAAAAATGACATTAATTAAGTACGTTTATAAATAATCTATTATTTTCGATGTAGAACTTCAATTCTAATTTAATATTACAAATTATATAACACTAAATAATTGGGATGCCAACTAGTTAATTCTTTTATAATGTGTCCTCTTTTTGCTGATATGGCCATTATCTGTTAATAAAATTAATGAATTAATTAACCAAATGAGCTTTTTACACGAAAACAAAAGTCAGAGAGTTTTTTTGTTCAGTTTAATTTTAAAGTTCGAGGATAAAATGCATATATTCCTAAACGTAAGAGTGTTTAAGTATTTAAGCCATTTTTATTATAAGAATTTTATCATTATTAAAAAATTTTAAAACTTTCAAGGATTCAAACTAAATATGATAGATGTTTGACAAAGAATTTGACATTTATTAATTTTTTAAGATTTCCGTAAAATATTTTGAGTAAATTATTAATTTGACCTAAAAAATTACAATTATTTCAATTTAATCCTTAAAATATTAAATACCTCAATTTAATTATTAAAAATAAAAAATTATATTTATTTCAATACAGTGTATCTTTTTGCAAAGTAACTTTTAATTAACAACAAACAAATTTGAGGTTTAGTAATAATAAATTTTATATTTTAATAATAAAAAATAAATTTAATTTAATTGAGATACTTATTTTTTTAATAATTAAATTAAGAAAACTGTAAAATTTTAACATTATATTGGTAATTTACCAAAATTTTTCTAACCTTATACGCAATCCTCAATCCAATGAGACATCCTTTTGGGATTATAATTAAATTAAATGCTTATTTTATTGCCATATTAATATATAAAAAATTATATCATTTTGCTAATAATTTATACTCACTTTAATAATAAATTAATAAAATTAAAATTCAACAGTGCGACAAATATGCAAAAAAAACTACCCATCATACTTTTTTTTTCTTTTTTTTATAATGGCCAATAAGACCCAAACCATATCATATTAAAAAAATTAAAAGACTGCATTAACCCAATGCAACAGAGGCTCCAAAAGAAATTGAAACAGAAAAACAAAAAAGAGAAAACTTTATTAAAAAAATTCTGAAACTTAACAAGAGATTTAAAAAAGAAGCATACAACGACTTACCAACTAAATGAGGCAAATCAAAATATACTGTTAAAACTTGTGAAGTTGTTTCATTTATCAATCATCGGATCATATCAACAAATGTTAACATAGTTTTTGACTGCTAATGAGTTTCGTTTTCTCTAGAATTACAGGTAGATTCCAAGTTCTTTTAAAGTAATGAAAATCAAACAATAACAACCAGATAAAAAATCGAATCGGTCATTGAATCGAACGAGACAATGGTTCAATTGTCAATGATTGAATCACAATCGAACTAGTGGTACTTAACATATGTTAAAATATATAATTAATGTATATGTTACAAATATTAAAATATTCAAGTAATGTTTCAAATATATATTTATACCAGTTTTAGATATTCTCCTAATAGTTTAAATTTTTGGAGAATTCTTAAAAATGCATAATAATATTTAGTAAAATTTTCAAAAAATAAAAAATTTTAAAAAAATGTGAATCGGTTGAATCGATCGATTTTACCAATTCGAAATTTGTTCGACCAATTTTTTCATCTGTTTGATCGCTCACCAATTATCTAATCAAACTCAAACAAAAAATTGGTCAGGTCACTAATTTTTTAGTTAAACAAACTAGTTTAATTTAATTATCTGAAAATTAATATTTGTTTATTTATATTTTTATTTAGATGATAAAGAACACTTTATTAAACACTTAGCAAATTGTAATTTATAAAATTATAAATTTATATTGATAAGGACGTGCATAAATGCATTTTTCTGGCATTCAATTATTATGATAATATCATAGATACTAGTGCATATCTATTACCTGTCACTCTCACAGCCATTACGTTTTTAAATAATCATGCAATTCTCTGTGTGCCTTTTGATTTTTATTATGTAATTTAATTTTTTTATGTTTTTTATATATCCAAATATAAATAATGTCATTATTAAACTTTTTAAAATCTAATTAAATTAACTTTTTATGAGTGCAGCCAAAAAAATTGAATTAATCAAGGCGTGTGTAATTTTGTTTTTAATTTTATTTCAAGTATTATCTGAAGGGTGAAAGTATTTTTTTACACCCTTAATATTTACATTAAATTTTAATATTATTTCTAATATTTTTTACATCTTTTATATGTTTTATTTTTATTTTAAATGTATTTATTTTTTAACTATTATCATCTATTTTATTTATAAAAAATATTGACTAAGTAGTTATTAAAAGGATAAATTTAAAACAAAAGTAAAACATATAAGACTCAAACTATCTTTTTTACCTCTCTAATATTTTTTTGTTTAATTATCATTTTTACCAACTGTCTAATCAATATTTTTTATTAATAGAATAGATGCCGTTAGTAAAAATAATAAATTTAAAATAAAAATAAAACATGTAAAATATAATTAATGTAAAAAATAATTAAAAATAAAAAAAATTTAATAAAAAAAATAGAGATGTAAAAAAATATTTTTATCTATATAAAATAAGTATAACGACTCATACTCGATTGACAAATTCTAGGTTTATAAAGTTGTAAATTTTTAGGGAGAAAAAAAATAATGTTCCAGAGAGTAATATTATGCTGCGGCAAACAATGAAATTGTAATTAATTAACTTTTTTTCATTTTTTATTTATTACTATTTCATTTATTTCAATTTGCACTCTCAAATTTATAATTTCAAATCATTATTGTGGCAAACAAAATTATAATCATTATCCAAGCGATTCCTCAGCCAAATATTCAGGGGTCCAAATTTCTTATCCTATTTTTCTTCCAATCTTTTTATCCAAAAAAAACCAAATCTATAGAGGATGAATAATACTGGAACTTATAAACTGATATAAATATTTATAATTTAATTTTCTTTTTCAAAACTAAAAAAACTTTGATCATACTTGTCTTAACCAGGTTCAAACTCGAATTAAAACAAAATCACATCCTGTTTGTAACAATAACCAATGTTTTAAGAATCATATTAGTCATTAAATTGATAAAAGTACTGATTTTATAGTTCATTAATGATCAAACTAAAGTGTAATCGGTATTAATTAAATATATATTTTTAATATATATAAATTAATAAACATTTTCATACATAATCTTAGTAAACTTATATTATTATATATGTATGTGTGTGTATTGTTCTTCTATTGTTTTTCTTGTTTTATTTTTTTTGGTGACAAAACTAATATTCTTATGAAAAAATAATTAAGAAAAAAAGAAAATATAACCTGATATAAAAAGAATAAAAGTATAGAAAAAAATGCTAAATCCTACATATTGTGAGAAAATTGTATTTCTTAAATAGTGGTTTTTATTTTTTATTTTTAATTACAAAAACCGATTCAACTATGATTCATTTTTTTTTAATTATTTTATTTGTTTAACTAGTTTTTGACTGATTTTTTTATTGACTATTCTTTTAGATTAATTATAACTTAGGCTAGTGACTAGTTCTCAGTCAAACTGATCAGTCTAGTTTAGTTATGTAATGTATGGTTATAATTAATTTAATCCCAACAAATCCATCGCCATTTTTTGTTTAGGATTAATAGTCAAATTGGTGATTTTGGTTTTTTAGTTTCATTAAAAAGTTTAACTATACTAGAACAGTGTTAATATCCCATCTATGAAATTATAAATTAAGACGCACTCAATTTTTAACGAAGAAAAAAAGGGTTATGAAAAAAGCAGCTATGGAGGAACAAATATATAACTAACAGTATATAGCAAACTAATTAATCAAATATTAAACTTAAAGATTAGGATATTAACGAAACAAAAACTAAATGTATAAAACCATTTTAGATAAATTTCAGATTAAACAGATAAATGTAAAGTATTAACTAAAATTAGATGCTTAAAATGTGAATTTGACTTCATTTAATATTCAAACTTAATCCAAAAGACAATTTCAATATCACTTATCCAAAACTCAACCTTCTAATTCATATTCAACTGAACCTGTAATATTCATTAAGTTTTTTTTTAGGAGAACATTTAGAGAGTTAGTTATAGATCTCTATTATTAGGTTGTTGAATCTGAATATAATAATTATATATGTGATTATCTAATATGAATAAGATAAGTGCAAAATTTTTTAAAAATATTATATATTTTTTATCTAATCTGAATATAATAATTATAATTCTATATTGTATTATTTATTTTTTTAAGAAAACTTTTATATTATTCTATTTTTCTATCAATTGTAACATGTTTCTTATAAGTTTTGATTATACCACTTATCTTAATGTTATCCACATATTTAACATCAATCGTAACATCTCATTTATACATATTAACATCAAATCAATTACTTTAAATGTGTTACGTCAGATATCAACTTTAAAAGACCAAAGTGACCATGTGAATATTTATTAATGACAAAAATAGTCCTTTCATCATAGGGTTATTCTAGTTATTTTAAGTTGATATTTGATGTGCTGATGTGTCACATCTAATATGAATGATTTGGTGTCGACATATGTAAGATAAGATACCATGTCAGCCGTTAAATATTAGGATGAGGTTATGCTTAAATAGATAATCAAAACTAATTAAAAACATATATATTATATTTCACACAACATATATATTATATTTCACACAAATAAAATTTTGAGTTATAATTAAAATATGAGTTATTTAAGAGTATAAATAATAATTTTGCCTCTTTTTAATAGGAGTTAAAAAAATAAAAGCAAAACAATATAGTTTAAAAAGTTAAAATTAATCCAAAACATTATCAAAATTCAAAAATAAAAATCCAAAACAAATCACTTTAATAATAGAATCACTTAATCCAACTGAAGGAAAACATAATTAAATTAAAATTAAAATCCCACAAAATATTGACTGTGTTGTTGCCTTCCGAGTTCCCATCATATATATATGACCTTTTCTGTCTGTTAACCAATTCTCTTCTCTTCCTTCACCAACTCTCTCTCTCTCTCTCTCTCTCTCTCTCTCTCTCTCTCTCTCTCTCTCGTACACACGTTTTCATATATAAAAATCAAGAGAAGTCTTGCAGAAGAAACTCTGCGAAATTTGTGAAGCTAGAAAGATCCAGAATCCAAATAGGGAGAAGAACAAGCTAGCGAGAAACAGAGACGCCATCCATGGCTGGTCTTCAGAGATCTGAAGTATCATTCAGAAGACAGGGTTCGTCTGGGCTTGTTTGGGACGACAGATTCATATCAGGCGAATTGAACAAGTTGAACCAGAGCGATCAGGATCACCAGGAGCAGGGGAAGGAAACAGAGCATCATCATCATCATCATCAAAAGCCTGAGATTACAGACGTTGTTAATGCAGACGCAAAACCCACAGTCGGATCGGTTCAGAGAAGCCGGTCCAGCTCCGGCTACCGCACCGGAAAAGTGTCGCCGGCCGTGGAACCCCCCTCGCCGAAGCTCTCCGCTTGTGGGTTCTGCGGCGCTTTCGGGAAAACAGAGGACAAGGGTCACCGGAGGAAGAAGCCGGCGAAGCGTAGACCGAGGTAATTAATTCGTATTTGGCTTTCCCGGTGGCCGGAGGGGGAATATTCCGTCGAGTCAGAAAAACAAAAAAACAGAATTATGATTGCTCTGTTTTCTTCTGAGTTTATTTTAGTTTAAAGTTGTTATCTTTTTGCTTTGAGAAAAGCAATAGTTGAATGGGGTGGGTGTAATTATGTGTTATATTTATTGGGTTGAGGAGGAATTTTGACCTTTTTGTACAAAGTAAAGCTCAAATGGATCTCTTTCACATGATTGTGCTTTGCTTGGGATGGATATGCAAATTGTTGAATAAGTTTTCATTTATGTGCAACTTCAACATGAATCATGATTGCCCTTTTTTTTTTTGGTGTGTTCTTGAGGTATTTTGATAGAATTATATTAATTAGTCATCAAGTGAATGTTGTGATTCTTGTATTAAGAATGTTTAACTTTTGAAGGATATAAATTTTTGAACCTGAATCATCCAAATAAAATTGTCCAATTGATATTGACAGGTGAAATTCATGTGGACTCTATTTGAGCGGACATACCTACTTGGCAGAAGAGGATCCAATGTTGGGCTTCAAAACCAAATAGAGTGTTTAGAGCAATTTAAGTTGTTAGATTTCACAATCAACGATTCAAATTAAATTAAGTATTTTACTTAACTTTAGCTTTAAATAGGAGTTCTAAATTCCTAAACCCAAACACCCTTTTTTGGTTTCGGGACTAAGTAAAATATTCAATTCGTGGGCAAAGTTCTTGTATAAAACTATATTTGTTGAAAAGAAAATCATGTGCATATCTAAAATTTCTATTTTTGAGTAAATTAGTACATACTTATTCTTTAAGTTTAATTAAATTACACTTTGCTGTTCTTTGTATCAGGGTTTAATATAAATTTAATTATTTTTATAATCATATTAAAAATAAAACTATAGTCTCATTATGTCTAAATTTGTTTCTTTTTTCCGACTTGTTTAGCCATTAAGAAGCAGAATTTAGAATGTTATGGCTTGTAGTGTTTGTTATGATATTGCATTACAAAAATCATTAGGATATATTTCTATTTAAATTTATCTTATTTATAATGGTTCTGAAATTAACATAAAATAATTTTGATAAAAATATTTTTTATGTCTCTAATATTTACATTAAGCTTCAATTTCGTACTTAACTTTTTTTTTTTGCATTAATTATGTTTTACATATTTTATTTGTTTTAAAATTATTTTTTTACTAACGTTGTATATTCTATTGACGAAAAAATTTTACTAAGTGATTAGTAAAAATAGTAGATTTAAAATATAAGTGAAATATATAGGACATAAATAATGCCAAAAAAATATTAAGAACGTAAAAATGATAAATTTGAATTTTATATGTTTTATTTTTGTTTTAAATTTATTATTTTTTTATTAACTATTTAATCAATATTTTTTTATTAATAAAAATAAAATATATAAGAAATAAGTGATTAAAAAATATTAATAATAAAATTAAAATTTTATGTAAATATTACGGACGCAAAAAAAATATTTATTAATAATTTTTAAGTAAAATCTGGATAAGAAATATTTTAAAGCTGACATTATGATTGAATTGAAAACTTATAAGTTGTACCAATGAAGAAAGTTGTCAATTTTTTATTTAATTTTATTTCCAGACTGTATTGGAAGCATTGAAATAATTAATAAACTAAAATAATGTTATCCCTTTTGTTTGTAGTAATCATTGTTATGCTTAGCCAACAAAACAGAAATTTTCAATTCCTTTGTTGGTTGCTTGACTGCTTCCATCTGTACTGCGTATTTATCGTTTGACGTAACTGATTTATTTTTGAATTTTTAACAATTGAAAGACTAAAATTATATTTTGGTTCCTTACAAGTATATTTTTTTTCAGTTTAGACTCTCAAAAAATTTTTATAAATTGGTCATTCACAAATTTAAATTTTCATAATTTAGTTCCTTATAAATTTTTATTTTTAATTTAATTTAGTCATTCACAAATACTTCTTATCTTAAATTGGACTCTTATAGATTTTTTATTCTCAATTTATTCTTTAAAAAATATGTCAATTCTCAATTTGTTTCGTCACATAGTTTCACTTTCAATTTAGTCTTTTATGGATTCCTCTTTTCTTTTTTCTTTTTAATTGTTGGTCAAGAGTCTATTGCTGGAAGGAATTGACTTAAAAGAAATGCATGACATTTTAACTATTCATGCAATGAGTTAATTATAAAATTAATACATCTGCTAAATTATTTAATAGCAACTAAATAGAGGGACTAAATTAAAAATATTTAGATTTGTGAGAGATCAGTTTGAAAATAAAAATTTACAAATGACCAAATTGAAAAAAGTGGTACATATAAGGAACAAAATGGAGAATAAAAAGAAGAAATTGATTTAAAAGAAGCGTATGAAATTTAATGATCCATGTCAAAAAGTTAATTTCTAAATTAATATGTCTACTAATTTTTTTAATAGCAATTGCATAAAGAGACTGAATTGAGAATGTTCAGATTTGTGAGGTATTAATTTGAGAATAAAAATCTATAACGGACCAAATTAAAAAAAGGGGTGCATACAAGGAACAAAATGAAGAATGAAAATCTATGAGGGAATAAATTAAAAAAAGGAGCATTTGTGAATGACAAAATAGAAAATAAAAATTTGAGAGACCAAATTAAAGAAAATACATTAAAAAGATGCACATGTGACATACCAAAATAAGAGAGTTGTTTTTTAAAAGTAGAATTGTCTGATCGAGCCACCCCAATCATGCAAATGAGATGAGATGAGTTAATAATTTAAGGGTCTATTTTGAAGAATAGTTTTTAGCTTGGCTTATTTAAGTCCGTAAGGCTTAAGTGGGTTGGGGTGAGTTAGTCCTTATGGGTTTTTTATTTTTATTTATTTATTATATTTTAGATTTTAGTCTATTTTTTTTAGAAATTTAGTTCTATTTTTTAAGATTTCATAGTTCCAATAGCAAATTTTTTTATTCAAAATAATTATAATTACATTTTAAACAAGAAAAATTGTCTATTTTAATGTTTAGTACATTTTTTTAGAAGTTTAATTTAATTTTTTAAAATTTGATTGTTTCAATCTTTAGTTGTTATCATTAAAATAACTAAACTTATATTTTTTTTAAATAAGATAAGTAAATTCATGGGTCAGCCCATGACTCATGATGAGTTGGGAAGGGTTAAATTTTTTTAATTATAAATTATATAAAGATATGACCTGACTCTACTCATACTCTTCATTGATCCTACAAGATTTAAATTGTGGTGGGTCAGACTATTTTGACAGTTTTATTTAAAAGATGAGCATAGAAAAAAAGAAAAGTAAAAGTATGGCCCACCTATATATTGTCGATATTAGCCGCGCAATCGGACCACCGCCACTATATATAAAATACCAATTCAATATTTCAAGCCCATCGAATTTTAATGTAATTTTATAATTCTCTCCCCCTTTCCCATTCTGATTTCTGACTTTATCAGATGGGGGACAGATATATTAACTACACCTTTATCTTATGTAATCTTGTTTTATTTCAAAATAATTTAATGATAGCGAAATTGACTTTTATTTTAATAAATGTTGCCTTACCCTTACGTCATTACTTCTTAGCCATCAAATTTTAAAACGTCAAAATGTTTAAAAAAAAATCTTTAATCTACAATTTACTTTTTCAATTTTAGAAGTTAATAATATTTTTTAAATTTTAAAACTGTGCAATCTAATCTATTCACTGAATTTAAATTAAAGTTTTGAAAATCGATGGATCATTTAATAAATTGAGGCACCTGTTTAAAGGTGATTTACTTTAAAATATTAAAGAAATATATATATAATTAAAAATTAGAAATATAAATTTATAAATACAACCAAAAATATAATTTGATATCAAATTATATAAAATAATATTCATAATCAAAAGTTCAAGCAAATATACCAAATAATAAGAAAATATTATTAATTAATATAATATTTATTAATATTAAATTCATAAAATATCATTGTATTAGCATCTTCACAAAAATTAGCTAATCTATAGTATTTATTTATTTTTATTGACTATAAAATAAACAAAATTTAAAAAACATAAAAAATAATAAATTAAGTGAACCGGATTAATTGGTTTATTTAGTACCAATTATTGGTCGGTTCAATTAATCATCGATTTTAAAAATTATTTCAAACCGATTCCTAGTCCAACCAATTAGTTCGATTATAATAAAAGTGATTAAATTATTGATCTATTATTCTAAGTCACAAAATTAAATAATAATTTTTTAACTAATTTTATTTTATATTTAAAAATATTTTAATGAAAATTTAAATGTTTTTTTTAATTAATTTGTCATTTCTTAACTTGCATTAACGAATAGTGGACGTTTTGAACAAACAAAATTAGGAGTTATATTGCAAAAATTTAAAAAGTTTAAACGATTTATTGCCAAATTTTAAAATTGAATAGATAAATTACATGACCTCTAAATTGAGAAATATCTTTCACATTTTGGAGAATTCAAATACTACTTAAAATGGTTCTTTATTGCATATCATTTGCTCAATTATATAAATAGTTGTTAAAATTAGTTTAATCGATCTATTGGAATTTTGTAATTTTTTTTGTCACAACAAAAACATAAAATTTTGAGAGTAAACAAATTAATGCACGTATATTAAAATTCTTTAATACTTATATTGAAGAAGTATATATCACTTAAAAGTAAAATTTTTGAATTGAAATTACTTTTAAGACCATATATATATATTGTAAGAATTAGATCGGATTGGCTAATTCAATAGGTTGAATTGAGAACTAGCTAGGGAATCAGGCTGGAATAACCTCTAAAACGGTGAGTGATTGAATCGGCCAATAATTGGTCGAACTAGTTAAGGACCGATGTAAATAAACTAGTTGAATTGGTCCACTTTTTTATTTTTTTTATTCTATAATTAAATAATTAAGAAATTAATATTACAAATTAGTCAATTTTAATTGAGATATCAATATATAGATACTTTACAGATTTTATATAATAAATATTATATTGATTAGTAATATTTTCTTATTATTTGGTTAATTTTTTGTTGTGAACATTTGATTATAGATGTTGTCTTTTGTAATTTGATATCAAATCTTATTTTTAATTGAATTTGTAAATTTAATTATTTTTATAGTTTTTTATTATATATATTATTTTGAAATATTTTAAAGTAAATCACTTTAATCACGATACAATTATTAACTTTTGAATTGATACTTCTATTGGTTCAATAGCCCGTTTAGTTTTAAAAACCTTCATATATATATTGAGAAGATTGCATATTTTTTATGGTTAGGAAAGAAATTTAATAAAATTAAGGTACGGTTAAGCAAAGTTTATTATAATGAGCAACGGTAACGTAAAGTGTGGATGTAGTATGATCCAGAGTGCTGCGTCTAAATGATCAACTTCTCCAGTTTGGTTTGGAAGATTTATGATTCGACAGATTTCAACTTTCAATAAATTATTAATTCTTGCTTCAATATTTTAGTAAGTAATTCAATTAAACAAATTATAAATATCAAGGTTCAGAAAACCGGACCGGTCGAGGCACCAGTTCAAGGGTCAGTGGTCGGATCGGAATTGAACCGCGGTCGAACCGGTGATAATTAAAATATATTAAAATATTAAAATATATAATTAACATATATATAAAATCATAAATAATTAAATACCCCATAAATATAAATATGGAAATTCAATTAAATACTTAATATCTCAACATAAAACAACATCTATCAAGTAAAAGTTTAAAATATCATCAAATACACATAGTTAAATTTATTAAATAAAAGCTAACAAATTAGCAAAGATATATAATATCATGGATCATGATCAATATAACAATCATTCATATCAAATCCTGGTATGTTAGCATCTCCACCAAGATTGCCACTCTCATCTTCACTAACACTAACGCTAGGTCCAATCTCATTAAAGGATTCCAATAATAGCTGTTCTGAGATGTTAAATTCATCATTACTTTTTTTTTTCCTTTTGGTCCAAAACTTTTACCTAAGGGTGTTATTAGTTTCAACTGCTTGAATATTGCTGAGAAAAAGAGTGGGATTAAGTATAAACAACGTAAAATTTGGATCAAAAGGCAAAAAAAAAAAAATCAAAAACCAGCTTGAACCGTGACTCGGCCAGTTTTGACCGGTTTTCAATCGGTTTTTAAGCTCTCCGGTTCAATGATTATTTCAGACCGGAACCATGGCCGGTTCACCGATTTTTCGGTCCGATCGACCGATCCGTTTCTCAGATCCTGGATAAATATGAAATATATAACAAGATCAAAGAAAGAAAGATCCAAATCACTTTACACTGATCTATGTAATGGAGCAACCTCAACTTATGAATTTTCTATTTTGGATTGGGTCAATCAATAGTATATCACAAAACTAAATAATATAGTACTTATTTTGGTTCTAAATTCAATTATTGGTTTGTCCTCTAATACTAGATTAAAGATTTAATTTATTGTTGGTAGTTATTTGCACTTATTTCTATTAAATTGTTGTTGGTTGACCTAGTCAACATGATTTGAAGATTGCTAAAGAGATTGGTTGGAAGTCGTTCCTCAATTAGAGTGGAGATATTTTTATATACTGGTTGGACGTTATTATTTAAGATATTTAATATCTGTTTTCATATCCAATATTGAGTTTCAAATCTTTCACATTCATAGGAAAATGACTCGCATTGATACTTTAGCTAAGTTTGGTTCGTGTGATGATGCTCTTATTTGCTGGCGATTTAGTATTAAACCACCACAACTTCGTGACAGTTTACTAAACCATCACTATGTGGTCCTCTTTTTTTAAGATTGTTTTAATTTAGTTTTTAAAATATTTTATTTATTTTAATTTTATTTATTTTTTTATTAAATCAAAAAATTTATTGTTGTTAAATATTAAAATTTTTGTTATTAAAAGTCACTTTAACAAATAAAATAACTAAATTAAAATAAGTACAAATTTTTAAAGATTAAATTGAGACATCTATATTCTTTTGAGGATCAAATTACTAATTTACTATATGTTTTAAAGTTTAGTGATTAAAATCATATAATTAAGTTATAATTCGAAGAAGTTACATGAAATTTTTCTTAATTACCACCTTAAACATATGCGTTACATTACGTGGTATGATGCTTTCTCCGTTCAAATATGACTTAAATGGCTTATATTTTTTTGTTTGAACTACAATAATCTTGAAAATTCACTAGACTCTAATTTGGCTGGACCACAAATGTGTAAAGCTCTTATTTCTCTAAAATTTTCAATTTTAAGGTTTAGAAAATTGGATCAATTATTGAACCGGTTCAATAATTAATAGTTTGACTGTAGTCGAACTGAATTTGAGCAGGTGATACTTAAAATATATTAAAATATATAATATATAATATTAAAATATTAAAAACATGCTATAATATATATATTTATTTATTTATTTATACAAGTCATAAATCTTCTCATAATAGCTTAAATTTTTTGAGATTTCTTAAAAATACATAATAATATTTAGTAAAAAATTAAAAATTAAAAAAAATTAGTTGAACCAACCAATTTTACTAATTTAACTGATTTTTTTCACCGATTTAAATGTTCATTGGTTTTTATGTTTAAATTGAACCAGAGACCTAACAGCCGGTCTAGTCTGATTCTTTGAACCATATTCAATTCATAAGACTCAAACTCAAAACCTTACATAAAAGAAACAACCGACCCAACTGAACAAAACTAACATTTTAACAAACATATATTTCATGAAAAGGGTAGTGCAAGTCTACTTCTAAACCAAAGCATAAGGGTAGGAGGCAAATGACATGTCCTTCTATATAATTAATTAATAACAAAAACCTAATTGGAAGAAACCTTTTCTATTGCCATATAAAATTGCCTAATACTGCGTATGCCTAAACAACGTGTGCTCATCCGTGAATACCAAACCCGTGACCAACTCTTTTCTTTGTTTGGTAAAATGTCACAAACATACATAACCATACACATTTTGTGCCTCTAACAATCATACATCAAACAATAAGTAATGCAAAAGTGACTAGGAAACCCACATATAAATTCACCCTAACCTCTCTCTCTCTCTCTCTCTATATATATATATATATATATATATAAATAATATACACAAACACACACGCTGACACTCCAAATTAATGTAACTCATAACCTCCCACCATAAATAAAAACTATATATATCTAGCTAACCCTAATATGTTTGTATCTATGGAAAACTCATGGTTCAGAGAACCATATTTAATCGACCGATTTAATAAAAAAATAATAAATTGCTCAAGTATTTAAGCTAGTTTAGACTTGAGAATTAATAAACATTTAAACAGAGAAAAAATTTATCGGACCGATAAAATCGATAGGTCAATAGTTCAACTGATTCAATTTTTTTGAATTTTTGATTTTCTTTGATTTTTTACTGAATATTATTATGTATTTTTATGAAATTTTCAAAAATTTAAGTTTAGGAGAAGAACTAGGGCTTGTATAAATATACATATATGTAACATGCCTTGAATATTTTAATATTATATACTATATATATTTTTTAATATTTTAATATATGTAACATATATATTAATTATATATTTTAATATATTTTAGGTACGACCAATTCAATCATGATTTGAGTATTGACTCTTGAATTGGTATTTCGACCGGTTTGATTTTTTTCACCTTGGTAAAATTAAACTAGATCAAATGAATTTTAAAAAAATCTAAAGAGCAAATTACTAATTGAACTAAAAAATTGTATTTATCTCAATTTAATCTTTAAATTTATCTCAGTTTAATCTCTCAAAGTCAAATATTGCATTTAATTTGTGTTAATTTCATCCATCTAATGGTCAAAGTAACTTACATATAACAACTATATATTCAAAATCTGACAATAGAAAGTTTGAAGAATATTTGATAATGAAAATGACTAAATTAAAATAAATACAATATGAAACAAAGTTAAGTTAGAAAACAGATTAAGCAGATTAAACCAGAAAAAAAAAACAAACAGAGAGGTGAAAGACTCAACATTTATGAAATGATTATGATGGGTGGATCAATGTGTCACGACCATTTACCAACAATATGTAATGCATACACATTTTTTCACAAAGAGACAAATAATCATACAGCGAAACAAGAAAGAAATGAGAGACCAAAAAACAAAAAAAGGATTAACTAATGTCATTACGTAATATTATGTTTCTTTTTTTGGATCAACATCGATCGTCGTTATCATGTTCTTCTGAAACTTTAACCTATTCTACAATCTACAGCATCCGATCGAATATGAAAGAACTGAAGCATGCATTATTATAAACCAAAAAAACTGAAGAATCAAAAAAGCATTCTTTTAAGTTTCTCCTTGCTAGTTGGGCACGTACGTAGTTCTGTGTGTGTCTTCTGAGCGAAAAATGAGAAACCTGAGATTTTGTTTATCTTCAAAGTTTATCGTTGTCTTCGTGATCCATATACATTTACTGGTGACTCCATGCATTACGTACACAGAAGCATCTAAAAGAGTTCTTTTTGTTAGTGATTACGGTGCCAAGGGAGATGGCCTTCATGATGATACCAAGGTGCGATCTCTCCATAAATCTTTAGCCATACTTCTCATCACTAAATTTCCTGATATGTGTGTGTGTGTGTGTGTGTGTGTGTGTGTGTGTGTGTGTGTGTGTGTGTGTGTGTGTGTGTGTGTGTGTGTGTGTGTGTGTGTGTGTGTGGACTATATTAATAATTTAAGGCAAAAATATTTTTTTACAGTTTCTAACGTTTATACCAAATTTTAATATTGTCTCTAATATTTTTTTTTATATTAGTTATATCTTATATGTTTTATTTTTGTTTTAAATCTATCTTTTTTTATTAACATTATCTATTCCACAAACAAAAAATGTGACTGGGTGATTAGTGTGTAAAAATGGTAGATTTGAAATAAAAATAAAAAATATAGAACTCAAACTTACTCTTTTTACGTTTTTAACATTTTTTTATGTCAGCTATATCATACATGTTTAATTTTTGTTTTAAATCTACTTTTTTTACTAATCTCCTAATCAACATTTTTTGTTAGTGAATAAACAATGTTAGTAAAAATGATAAAATTGAAACAAAAAATGAAACATATAGGATATATAACTGACGCAAAAAAAAAATTATTAACAAAATTGAAATTTATTGTAAAAGTTAAAGATGTAAAAAATATTTTTGCCATTATTTAATTCTTGAAATATACAATTCGATTGTATCATTTTTGAAAATTTAATACTACATGATTTAGTTTCTAAATACTGTGAATTTGTTAAACATTGTTATTAAGTCAAACCCTTGAGAATATGTAGATATATAATATTAGTTTGGTTTTACAAAAGGACCAATTTATAATGAGTTTGTAACTTAATTATAATGACTAACTCATTCAACAATTAAATTTCAAGTACTACATGATAAAAAAAATGTATATTTTAGGGATCAATTTGTATGCTTACTATATAAAGATAAATTATTGATTTAGTTCTTAAAAAATTACAATATCTCAATTTGATCGTTGAAAGATTAAGGCTCACAATTCAGTCCTTGAAAAATTGATTTTTTCCCAATTCTATCCATTTATTGTCAATTGACTTTTGGCAAAGAAAAATTTGAGATTTTTGGCAATGATAGTTTTTGCAATTTAGCAATGAAAATGACTAACTTTAAACAAATACAATGTTTTAAAGACTAACTTGAGATAATTTAAGGATAAAATCAATAATTAAGTCAAAACTTAATTAATTATATAATTCCTTGCTTCAGGCTTTCCAGGATGCTTGGAAAATAGCTTGTTCCCGGCAAGCACGAACAGAGATAGTCTTTCCATTTGGGAAGACATTCTTAGTCTATCCAACTAATATCATTGGACCTTGTCGATCTAAGATCACTCTGGTGGTAAGCATTAATAGAAATCACCAATTCCTTGGTAATTAATGTTAAAAATGATATTTCAACTTCACTCACCTTAAAAGTTAGCTCAATAAGAGAGAGATGCATGAGTCTGTATAAATAGTCATTAACACATTCATTTCTTCGATGTGGGACTTCAACATACTCTTGCACCCCCAAAATTACATAGTAGCATTGTCAATTGGGCCTATAGCCCGCGGCCAGCTTGTTGATGGGTGGGTTTAGATCTCCTTATTTAGGCTCGTTTAACCTACAAAACCTGCAGGGCCATCCAAATTGTTTTTAATTTTGATTTATAATATATAAATATAGATATTTATATGCTTTTTTTTTGTAATAAAATTGATATGCTTATATATTGTTTGTTTGTAATTAAATTTACTTATTTATATTTTGTAAACAAAATCAAATAAAAAATATACAAAATTCATTTTTATTTCAATAAACTAAGTAAATAAATATATCCCCAACTAAGTAAATTATAGTTTAGACATATCAAAAATAATATTTATTTGTATTTAAGTAAAAAAATTTAAAAATATTAGAATCAAAAAAAAATTGCACTTGGGCTGCAAGCTAACCCACTATCCTACAAGCCAAGTACATGTAGGCTTAGGCATAATGTCCTAAACGTATTTATAAACAGCTCAATCCATTTAACAATATTACTACAAAAGTAACAATGACTAGTTTAACACGGGCAACTTAACATCAAAAAATCAACCAAACTCTAATACTATATTAAGAATGATACTTGAACCTAATTAATTGCAAAAGCTAACACACAAAGAAAAGAATATTCAACCCCATAGAAAAGAGTCCTTAACATGTTCTTCTCTTCTATGGATGTGGAATTTCAACAATTAATTAAATGTGTTAATTTGATGAAATTTATTTCTACATAATGTACTAACTAGGTTATTGTTAACCACTGTTGACAAGATCTTAGGTACAATAGTTGCACCAAACGATCCTGAAGCATGGGATGGTTTTGATGAACGAAAATGGCTTTCCTTCCAAAGGCTGGATCACCTTACGGTAGATGGTGGCGGGAGAGGGACGATAAATGGAATGGGCCGAGAATGGTGGGCCAAATCCTGCAAGATAAGCCCAGCAAATGTATTATATATGCACCCTGCATTCTTTAACATTAGTGCAGCTTTGATTGAATTTGAGACATGTTATTTGTTATGGTATTTATGTTAATTATAATCCATATATTTGTAATTACTTTGATTAAACGACAAATGTTGACATGATAGTTTATATTGCACATGTTATTACTTATTAATCCATCATGACTTTGTCGCATGACATTTGAATTGATAATGACAAAAAAAAATCAGATATCATATAAAGTAAAGTAATTAAATATAAAGTAAATTAATGATTATTTTTGTTATTATCAATTCTAATTACACATAGCAAAGCCAATGTGAATTAATAGGTGTTGACATGGGCTTAATGAGATGCTGCATCAATGTCTACCGTTAAATATTTGAACGGCGTTAAGTTTAGGGTCATCATTGAAAATAATTAAAAACATATGACTTATAATATTTAATAGACACAAAATAAAGTTAAAGGTTATAAACATAGGTCAAAATTTAGGGGCATAGTACTTTTTGCTATATCAAAATTATAATTATGAGTAAAGATACAAATATGTCTCCAATTTTTTTTAAAGTAGTTCAAATCTTGAAATTTAAGTGTTGAAAGAGTTCATTCGTATAAGTTATAAATTTAGTACACATTATTTCTTTGTAGGACTAAATTTTATATTTATTTATCTTTTAACAAGTTCATAATGTTCAAGGACTAAATTATATAGAGTTAAATTATTAAACAATTGATCTATATATCTTTTAGGGATCAAATTATTAATATAGTCTAAATTTATTGGCATAAGTCTCATCAAAAAGCATACTTGATAAGTTAATTTTAGAGTGAATTAATGATTTATCTACAAAAGATTATAATTATCTTAATTTAATTTTTATAAGATTGTATTTGTTTCAAATTTTCAATGTGTTTTCTCTGTTTGTTAAAATGACTTTTAGCGAGAAAAATTTTGAAACTAAACAATAATAAATTTTTGTAATTTAGAAACAAAAAAAAACTAAGTTAAAAAATATAAATTTTTAAAATTGTATTGATATACTTGATATTTTAAGGATCGAATAAAAAAACTATAATTTTTTCATGGACCAAATTAATAATTTACTCTTAATTTTGGCAGGCATGTGAACCCGCTCCAACGGTTAGTGACGGATGCATGAGAATATAGTAGCAGTAGAGTGAAGATCAGTTTCTCAGATGTTATATACTTATATATATGATTTTCTCCGCGTCTTCCTCTCTTAGCTGAATTCAGAGCCACAATTCCACTGTGCAGGCCATCACTTTCTATCAATGCAATCATCTGAGAGTCAAGAATCTGATGACGCTGAACAGCCAACGAATGCACATGGCATTCGCTGGATGCAACGATGTCATCGCATCCAATCTCCACGTGCGAGCCCCTGCCTTCAGCCCCAACACCGATGGAATCCACATTAGTGAATCAAAGGGTGTCGAGGTGAAGAATTGCGTCATCAAAACAGGTTGATTGCTTCTCCTTGATAATGAATTTGTTTGAGCTGATCAGAAAATGTGGGATATGTTTTATTGATTCATTTAAGCTCTTTTCTATTGTCTTTTGGGCTCATGAAGTGTTTGATGAAATGCTTGAATGAAGTTTTTGTTGAACTTTCATTTCAGGTTTGTGGGACAGGGTTTATTTATTCATTTAAGCTCCTTTTGTTTTTTGGGCTCATGAAGTGTTTGATGAAATGCTTGAAAGAAATTTTGGGTGAACTTTCATTTCGGGTTTGTGGGACGGGGTTTTACTGTATTCATTTAAGCTCTTTTTGTTTTTTGAGCTCATGAAGTGTTTGATGAAATGCTTGAAAGAAATTTTGGGTGAACTTTCAGGGGATGATTGCGTTTCTATAGTTGGCAATTCTTCAAGAATCAGGGTCAGGAATATTTCATGTGGTCCAGGGCATGGCATAAGGTGAAAGTAACTTTCACTTGGTAGCAAAACATTAAGTTCTAGCATTATGCCTAAAATGCACAAAAACACCCTGAATTCAAGAATAAGTGCATTTAACCTCTCTCTGCGTTCAAACTCACCAAAACACCTCCTTTAACTTTTAAAATTACGAAAATAACCCCCTCCACGATGTACTAAAACGTACAACATTTGCAAATGAAGAGGACAACATATGATGTATTGCGGAACAAGATTTCCTCTTGTTCCAGGGGAGCAAGAGGTCCTGTTCCTTGCAGATGGCCTATGACTAAACATCAATTTGTTTTTTATTTTTTATTTTTAAAAAGAACCATGACCCAGGTCAATGTCCGACAACACAGGAACGAGACCTTCTATTCTCGTGCGAACAAGAGGTTGTGTTACTCCTCTTTGGTTTTTCTGATATTTCTTCTTCTGTTTTCTTGATGCTTTTATGTCTTGTTTTGTTTTTCAATGGTGCGTGGATTAGTTTTTATTAAAATAAACTCTTTTTTAGAATGTCAAAAATACCCTATCAACTTAGCATACATGCGTATAGAAATTTTGCTGAATTTTAATGACTGCACATTATTTTGCTAACATGATCGTTGACTAAAAGAATCCTAGAGTGTTTTCATGAGTTTGAAAGTTGAAGAGTGTAAAATGCACTAACTCTTAAGTTTATAAAAGTTTTACGTGTTTTACCCTTATACATGTTAACTAATGCTGAAAAATAAAAATAAACAAACCCCATTGTTCAGTATTGGAAGCTTGGGAAAATACAATTCATGGGAGAAGGTGCAAGATGTAACAGTGGATGGGGCTTTTCTTCACAAAACTGATTATGGGGTGAGGGTCAAAACTTGGCAGGTCAGTTTTTTTTTTTTTTTTTAAAGAGGGACAAAGTTTGAGTAAAATTAGAGTTTCAGAGGTAGATAAGTTGCCTTACTGTGTTGTACACTAACAGGGTGGTGGTGGTTTTGCCTCCAAGATCACATTCAAGAATGTCTTGATGAAAAAAGTGTCAAATCCAATAACAATAGATCAATACTACTGTGATTCTTCCATGGCATGTAAAAATCAGGTATGGAATTTTAATGGTTCCAGAATATATTACCTGAAACAACTAAAATCTCATTTTGGTCTCTTACATATATTTCATTTTTTAATTTGGTTCCCAATTTGATCCCTCACAAATTTTATTATCAATGTAATCCCTTACAGATCCAAACATTTTTGATTTGGTCTCTCACAATTTTTTATTCTCAATTTCATAGCTAAATGTTCTCAATTTGGTTCTTTTATGCAGCTCTTAATTTTATACTAAAAATTTGTTGAATCATCGACATTGCACATCAAATTAGTATAAATAAAGAAAAATTTATGTGGCGTCCACGTCAACGAGTTAATTTTAAATTATTTAATGGCAATTGCATAGAAGGACCAAATTGAGAATGTTTGGATTTGTAAAGGACCAAATTGAGAATAAAATTTTGTGAGGGACCAAATTGAGAATAAAAATTGAGGGGGACTGAATTGAGAAAAGGGTGATTATTGAGGGACCAAAATGAAGTTTTAGTTTAGTTGAAACTAAATGGAGGTCCTAGATGGGTGACATCCACTTTCTTCATGGGGGAATAATGCAGAGTTCTGCTGTGAAAGTGAAGCATATATCATTCATCAATATTAGAGGGACATCAGCTTCGGAGGAAGCAATAAGATTTGCCTGCAGTGATGCCTCTCCTTGTGAAGATATACGTCTGGAAGATATTTTTCTTGTACCTTGCTGTGGAGGATTGGTGAAATCTTATTGCTGGAAAGCTTATGGCTCCACCGATGGTATAGTTCATCCTTCTGCTTGCTCCCCTGGCTGCAATGACTTCATTGGAGAGGAAGAATGGTTAGCTCCAGACTCTGTTGTTATTTTGATCTGAACAATGAAAACTGTTGTTTTTGTGATTTGAATCCTCTTAATTTCTCTTCAAAAGTGACTCTTAATTTCAGAGAGAGATAAATACAGAACGTGTAGGATCCATATACATATGGATCTCACATACACTTCTTGTCTATTATATATTTCTTAGAAGTTGACAAATCTAGATTCTTTACAGTTGGCACCACAACAGCAGAGTTCTGTTGCACAATCGTGATTGTTTGTTGCGAATCGGATAGTTATTTTTTATGAACGGAAATGAAAAAAAAAAAAAGAAAATAGAAATATCTTCCTTCAATCATAGTCATCTAATCCAAAATAGACAGGCACGAGTGCACAATGAAACTATACAATTTTGGCATCAATTGCAAAAAATCTGATTTGAGAGCAACCAAACTCCTCTTTTTGAAATTTTGACAATATGAATATAAGGATTTTTTTTTCTCTCTGCAGCCAACTTGCCAATAATCAAATTGGAAGATGATTACCAAGTGGAAGGTAAGCATGGTAGTATCTTGTACATTATTCATATAAATTCAGGTGTTGCTATGAAAAGTTAGACTTCATTATTGAGAGGTGAAAATTTTCACCTGTAGTTTTCTATCTTTGTCTGAGATTTATATCTAAATAGGACAGATCTCTAGATAAAGATAAAAACTGAAAAGTAAAAAGTTCAACTTCTGAGGAGGTTGATCCTCTACATGGCAACACCTCCTAAATTCATGTGGTTCCCTTATTTGCTGATTTAATGGTGTTCCTGTGTGTGTAAAGTTTCAACAAATCAACTCGTACTGAAGAAAACCAGAGCAGCACTCAACCAGACGGTACAAGCAAAATCGCCATAGCTAATATTGTTATGTATTTGCTTGTGCTTGTGATATCTTTTGCGCTCGAGTATTGTAAACATAAATATAATAGAAGCACATCCATATGGGTATGATATCCCTTGGGACATATATCTTTATGAAGATTGTGAGCTTCCTTTGAATAGCATAGCTTATAGCTTATATTTTACTAGTATAATTTATTAGAAGCACATCTATAAGTACTTTTATGTAAAAAAAGAAATAGTGTTTGGATAGGTTCAAATAAGTAATTTTATTAATCTTTAAAAAATTATTTTAAACTTATTTTATGAAGCAATTTTAACTTTTTTAAAAAAATCTTGTACAAAAACTCAAATTTATATGATCGAGAAGTTGTTTCGTATTTTTACAAGATAAGTATGTTCTCAATCAAAATTTCAAATTTCATAAAATTCAAACCTTTCACTTTCCTCTTTTCCTAATCTTAATTTAAACGCGATTCTTTGAGTATTTTAAATACTAAATGACTTAATTTAAAAGGAATTTATGATATAAATTTTTTACATAAAATCTAATTTTATGAGTGTTTAAATAAGTTATTTATCCTAACAGATTAAGTGTTTAGTTTTCTAGAGTCGTATACTTCTATCTTATATTCATATTGTCAAAGTTTCAAAGCACAAAAAGAAGAAAAATTCTTGTGTATATGTACTGTGCATGTATACAACGATTCAAGTTTAATCCATTCATATTTCCCAGGTGAATGAATGCATATATGTGGTGTACACTAGAATTTTTTAGGAAAGAATATAAACTTCGTGAATTTAGATTCTCTCTTTTTTTTCAACGCCAAATGAAAAGTTTAGTTCACAAATTCATGGCAGTTCTTTTTGGATTAGACAGCTAAAATTAAAGAATGTGGATTCTCTCATTTGTGTTTCACATGCAGGAGGTTCCAACTTCCCATCATGACACTACATCCAACAGTTATAATTTGTTCAGTAATTTTTTGTCTTTTCTTTATAAAAAATTTGCTTATTTTTTTGTTTTTTGTTTTAAATTTAATTAACCGTTAGATATAATCCAACGGTCATCAAATTATAACATTCAATGACTATTGCAATTTAAAAAAATAAGCAAAAAAAATGTGATTGCATCCAACGGTCGTAATGAGAGCTGAAGCTTCATACGCAAGAAGAAATTCAAGTCCAAGATCAAAAAAAAGAAAAGAAAAAAAAATGCACTGTTTATTTTCTTTCTTTATTCATAATTGTCTAATCCAAAACAAATAATTAAAATTTGCGAATTGCATTCTACATTTGGTGTACAAAATGGAGAAAATCTAGAGTCTTCTAACGTATAAAGCCAGTTGGGAAATCAGAAAAGTTTGCATGCAAGATTCTTGAGAGAATGGCTGTACTATTCCTAACATTTTGATATGCAGATGGATGTGTTTTTTCTTTTTTAATTTCTTTTATTTATTTTCAGTTAGGATCTCATAAAAACTACATGGCGACATTCTAATGAGTTGTGCCACTATGATTCCAAAACTATTTTAAATAAAAGGTTATTAAAAGCATCAATGCATTATTTGTTAAAGAAATAGAAAGAATATAAAAAATTCACAATATTTGTGCATATCTTATTATCTTCAGAAAATGTAGTAAAACAGTGTGTTTTCTGTTGGATGTAGTATAATAACTAGATATAGCAAAATATATCACATGTGATCTCAATTTAGTCTATAAAATATGAAATATCTTAATTTAGCCTTTGAAAAATTATTTTTTTAATTTAGTTTTTTTATTAAAATAATTTTTAGCAACTAAAATTTTATGATTTAACAACAAAAAAGATAAATTGAGATAAATGTAATCTTTTAAAATCTAAATTAAGACACTTAATCTTTCAAGGATCAAATTAAGAAAATTATAACATTTTAGGGGCTAAATTAGTACTTTAATTTTTAATTAATAGTGAACTATTTTTACTTTTTTCTTTGATTATCAACTTACACTTGATTCTCCTTTTATTTTGACAATAACAGTTAGCTCCTTTCTAAATTTATTTTCTGCCATTTGAGTTAACTCTTTCGCAACATCTTAAAAAAAAATTACCTAACAATATTCACTCTCATATTAACAATAAAAACTACAATTTTATGTTAAAACTTCATATTAACTTAATTAATTGTCCTTAGTATTATGTTACTATTTGATGTTGAACAAAAAATTAATTCATTTGATAAAAAGTAAATTGATAAGGAGATTTGTGCAGTATAAGTTAAAATATTAAAATATCAGGAGTATAATATTTAGAATAAAAAGAATTTCCAAGTTAAAATATTAAAATATCAGGAGTATAATATTTAGAATAAAAAGAATTTCCAATATAACTTAACTAAATTTTAAAACAAATATACTGTAATTTATGTTGTAAAAACTAGTATATTTCAAAAAAGAGTAAAACTTAAAGTACTATATCGCTTGGAATAAAAAGAGAGTGGCTCTTTATATATCTAGATGTTATAATAAGCATATAAAGAATTTGAGAAAGAAGTGGATTCACACGCTCATACCACTGAGTTAGTCTAATGTAAATTAGCAATTTTCTCCCTTGCGCGCAAGACATATTGGATGAGTCATCTTTTCAAATTATTTTTAAAAAGTTTGTTATTTCTTTATATATTTATCCTCCATATTTTTCTTAATATTTTTTTTTTAAAAAAATACTCTGGGTTATACGACTCTTCTCTCTCTCTGCTATTTTGATTCTTTAGATACATTAGATGGACATGTTTATTCTAAGGGCAAAGTTTTGTTGCCGCGAAATATATTTTCAATAATAATATCTTATAATACAATTCAAGATGCCTTGATCGTCAATTTATACAACAATTTATTCTTTAATTAATGAATAGTGTACATGCTTATGAATCTGACCTGTGTTGAGTATTATAGAATCCAATTCATCTTTCTACACAAAAGATACCATTCCAGGCCAGTTCCATCCAAAAATGCTTATATTATTAATATAAACAAATTAAAACGATAGTGTTCGTTAAATTGCGTGCTTGTTATTCATTAATCACATGCTCAATACAAAAGTAACTTTATATCTTAGCTTTTGTGTCCCACCAAAATTCCTAGTTTTCAGCTAATTAATTTTATGCCATTACAGGAATTTTAAATAGATTCCCATCCTCCAAAAGCAAGAGAAATTATTATTTCGATACTTATACACACACGTATTATCACTTTTTAATAGTTAATCATAAATTAATTTACTCATTATTAATTTAGTGTATCCATCCCCAAGTGTATGCAAAGAAGAGTGGGAATAGGAATGAGTTTGGTTTGCCTGTTGTTCGCACCAATAGCAACCTTCTTTTGTTTAATTAGAACTGTTCATGAGCTTTGTCGGTCGCTTACTTAGCAATGGATGCGAATCCTATATAATACTCTAAATGTATTGGAGAGTCAATCGAATGGACTAGATCTTGTAGGAAGACTGACATGAAAAAAATTAAATAAATTCAAAAATTTATAGAGGTCGATTTAAATTCAAAATAAAATATATTATAGAACGAGAGACTTAGATGAAGTTAAATATGATATTAAATCAAGTAAAAGATTAAAAAAAAATTTTAAATAAAAATCTAGATGAACAAAAGGTTTCTGCGCGATCTGAGCTGTCTATGACTTTAATCGAAAAACTCAGGTAAAAGTATAAGACTCTCCAATACTTTTGAAGTATTAGAGAGGATCTATGTCCCTTAGCAACACATGACGCCTTCATTAAAGGGAGGCAGGCACAATGAGAAAGCAGCACATGTTGTAAAGCAGGCGACATGATGAATAGCTCTGATTGGACAATAAAGGGCTATGATTGGCACAAACAGCGAGGAAACCAAACTTGATAGGTAGCATTATCAGAATGTATCATGTTGTCCCATAATGAGCATTGAAAAAATTGGTCTAAATTTTAATATCCAAGCCTACTCACACATAAATAACGAATTGGACAGACTAAGTTTTTTTTTTAAAAAAAAAAATCAACAAGGATGAGAGTGCTTAACCCGTTTGGTTTGCAGGTCAAACGACCCTGCTCGAACGGGCCTATTTTTTTCATGCTTAGGACCATCCTAAATGTGGGTGAGCCTGACCTAACCTACGAATTAATACTCGTTTTGACACTATTATTAATAAAGATGCTTGTTGTTGATGTACAAAATAGTAGAGTTTTATTTTCCTATTCTAAGCCTTCAATTTTGAAAATTGACGATTTAAAATGCAACTAGGTCTTATTCCTCTTTTTAGATTAACAAATCTAGATAGATCAAAACCTTACTATTTTGTATAGGAGATCCGTGTCTCTTTTAATTGACACTTAATGCCACATATAGGAATCATATGTATACACATATCTTGGTATAATAATTTTATTGATTTGAATAACCTTTTATATGTATATGAATGCACATGCAAAGATGCAATGTACCTATCTCCCCCATCTCAAATATTAGCCATTAGGCGGTTAGGCATAGATACCAATGCCATGTAGCTCATAGGTTCCTTAATTATTAATTTTTTGAATATTATAATAATTAAATATGCAATTTAATATTAGTTTGACTCGCTAAACATGGCGTTTTTGGAGGCTTAGCATTAATCCATTACTTAAGTCCCACGTTGATTTTGAATGCTCCAATATCAATTGCACATGCCACGTTCTTTCAGGATATTAATTATACATGTATCATTATATTATTTAATGTTGCTTAACAATAGATTGTCAGTGTCGCACACTGTTTCAACCTCACGAAGAATAAAAGTATATAAATATGATTAATCTTTTTTTTTAAACTATTAGTATCCAGAAATACATTGCACTCAGACTAATTTGGTTCACATTAAGTCAGACTGCAGAGGGGTGAAACTCTCCCAACGTTAATTTTTTTCTTATTTACAAAAATTGAATGTGAAATTTTTTTTGAACAAAAATAAGTGTCAAACTACTTTGTCAACTAATAATAGTTGATATTAATCTCTTTTTTTTTTCAAAAAATATCTTTCATTATAAACAATCTTACTCAAGGCATTATCGTGCGCTAAATATGAGTGCTTCTTTTAGTGAAAAATTTGAACTTAAGTTTATTATTTTATGGAAGACTAATCTCTCACTAGATCCTCCTCATTGGTATTCTCATTGTTTAATACCACATACAATGTTTGATTAGGTTTGAAACAGTAAACTTGATAGTTGGCGAGAATGAAAGTTCAAATTCTTTATTGGGGGCCGTACGTCTAACAGAATGTTCAGTTCTCTAACATCATCCAATTGATGCAAGGTTTAGAATTACATGTCATGTCCAATCGAACTGTGTTGGAGAGCCCAACAACCTACTAAGCACCATATACCAAGCAGAGAATCCATTTGCCAAAAATGGGTGATTTTGTTAGAAGGACGAAGTTAGGAGAGATATTCCATAATAACTTCAGTCTTACAAACTTTGAATATTCTTGTTTTAATGTTTGACGGTCTAATATTTCTCCTCAATACTCTTCAATTTAGCGTCATATTCTAAAATAGTAGAGAGCCTCATTGTCAATTTGTCATGATTGTAAAAATCTAAAACTCAAAATTCTACTAAGAAAGTTCTTGATTGCTGAACACTTCAATTATTCTTTTTTCTTTAGGAATTGTTTAGTTCAACGGAGGGGAGGGGAGGAGAAACAAAATTTCTTTGTTTGATTTAATTTGAGGGGAGAGGAATGGAGGGAAAATAAACCTTATTTTGTTTGGTTTGCAAGAGGAGGGGAGGGAAAATAAAATAAAATGACTATTACAACCATTTTATTATATGACCAACAGAATATGATAAATTTGTTATCACTTATATTCAAATAAGTTAGCTCATTTGTTATGGTGAAATAATATAACATTTTAATAGTTTCAATTTAATTCATCTAAAAAAATTTCAAATATATAATGTGTTTTAAAAATCATATAAAATTTTAATTTTATTCTTACCATAATAAGAAAAGAAGCTAAATAATTTTATTGTTAGAAGAAACAAAAAAATAATAATTAAGTAAAATCAGTCCCTCAAAAAAATTTATACTATCAATTTGATCCCTCATAGATTAATATGTTATCAATTTAGTCCCTCACTTATTTTCATTCTTAGTTTTATCCCTAACAAATTGATATATTATTAATTTAGTTCTTTTTTTGCTAGCCATAACTTTTGATGGTAACAACTTTTGATGAATGGACTAAATTGATAACATATAAATCTATGAGGGACTAAATTAAAAATAAAAATATGTGAGGGATTAAATTAATAACATATCAACACATATTGAAAATGAAAATCTATAAGGGGCCAACTTCTAACTCATTGACTCGTTAAGTGATATATATATATATATATATATATATAATTAATTTCTTACTTCGTTGGACTTTAGACCAAAAAATGAAAAAAGAAAACCTATAAGAGACCAAATTAAACATAAAAATTTGTAAGAGATCAAATTGAGAAAAGAGCCATCTATGAGGAATCAAATTAAAAATAAAAATATATGAAGGACCAAATTGAAAATATTTGAATTTGCCAGGGACTATACAAGGAAAGGATGAATTTATAGAAGGGAATCCAATTGTCTTGTGACTTCCAATCTAGGAATTAACCTTTCTTCAAAAGGGAATTTGATTTTTGATGATTATGATTTATTATTAACGACACTTGATGCAAAAGACAGCATATGCATTTACCCTTCCTAGCATAAAGCATAATCATCTACATAAGAAAACAAAGAACGTTAAATTATTTACGTTAGGGTTACCATCTCCAACTTTGTTCCAAAAAATATAATTTTTTTTTTTAAAAAAAAGAAGGGACCTATAAGAATTGGGACCCATGCATGCGGGGTCAAAAGTCAGGACAAAAAGAAACAAGAAATGAAATATTAGCGAGAAAGTAATCAACCAAGAGAAAACATATAAATTGGTCCTTAAAAGATACAATTTTATTGTTTAGTCTTTAAAATTTATGTATCAAATGAGTTATTCTTCATGAAAGATTATATTTGTCTTAATTTAATCATTTTTATTACTAAAAGCCATCTAGATAAAGAGGGATGAAATTGAAACAAATACAATTTTATAAAGAACTAAATCAAAATATTTGATATTTCAAGAACTAAATTGAAACAATTATAATTGTCAAGCAAAACTCAAAAATAAAAAAGATAAAAGTAGAATTTAAAACACAATACACACATAAATTTAACGTGGTTTGATCAACGTGATCAACTTATATTCACGAACATAGAGAAGTAACATATTTCTTCAAGCAAAAGTATTTCGAATATAGGATGATAAAACCGAAAAACCATACAAAATATGTACTACATAACTGTTCCTAAATTCTAAATCCTAAACCAAGTCACTCCATAATCGCTATTAAATATTAGCAGACCTCCAAATTTTTTCTTCATTCAGGTCACGCTCCAAAAATTTCAAGTTTGATCATAATACAATTCACCAAATAATTAAAAGCACTCAACAATAATCTTTCAAGGACCAAACAAAAGAAACAAAGAAAAAAAGAAAGGAAGGATCTAGAAGAAGATGAAAGCATGCATGTAGGGTCAAAACTTAAAACACATAAAGAAATAGAATATTCCCTAGAAAGTAGATTATTCAACCCACGTCTTCCCTTCCCTTTCCTTCATTTTGCTATATAAATAGGAGGCACATGGTGGGATTATGAAGCATCCATCTACCCATCACTCTCCATTGCAAGACACAGCTAAGCTCTGAGAGATATAACAAAGAAGAAGAAGAATGAGAAGGAGCCAAAATAACCAGAAGCAAGCAATGGTGAAGGAAGGAACAGGAGGGACTAATCTGAGATCAGAGAAGAAAGAGATGACTGCAGAGACGAAGAAGGTGGAGAGGCAGACCACAGAGGACATAAACGCCAGCGCAGAGGCCTTTATCAAGAATTTCAGACAGCATCTCTTGATTCAGAGGCTCGAATCCATGGAGAATTATGAGCAGATGCTTGCCAGAGGCCTCTAGTTCATGTGATATCATATATGCTATGCTCTGTTTCTCTCTCTCTCTCTCTCTCTCTCTCTCTCTCTATATATATATATATATATATATATATTCATGTGTTGGGCTATATATATTTATGTATATGAATGGATTGGCTGATATAAAAGGTTGTGTACTGTCAGTTTCTATGTATGGTTGATTAATGGATTGCTTCATTTGATCTGTCATTACTGTTATAAAAGTTTGTATCTATCATTCATGTTTTAGCTCTGTTTCTGGGCATTTGTTGCCTTGAAAGGAAGATGCAAAGCTAAAATGGTGTTTCAGCCAAAGTTATTATAACTGAATCGGACCTACATGTTTGATCGGTTTGACTACGAATCAGTTTTAAAATAATCTTTAAAATTAATGAATGATCGAACTATAAAAAATTGGTGGAAACGTATAATATCGGTTAATTTTTAAAATATTTTAAAAATTGGTCCACTTGATTTTTAATTTTTTTTTTAAATTTTACTTATTCTATAAATAACTAATTAAGAAATTAATATTATAAATCTGTCAATTTTATTAATAAAACCAATATTTTGATATTTTATAGTTTGATATTAATGAATATTATATTGATTAATAATATTTCCTTATTATATGGTCAATTTTTACTATAAATTTTTTATTTGAATATTATTTTGTTTAATTTGATATCAAATTTTATTTTTAATTAAATTTATAAATTTATATTTATAATTTATAATTATATATATATATATATATATATATATATATATTATTTTTTAATATTTTAAAAGAAACCGATTCAATTACGTTCTTGATCTTTAAATCTATTCAATAATCAGAAAATTGTTTTCAACTCATCATTACGATGAATGGACATGTTAAACGCCTGCCAACATCCAAAACGACTGGCGTTGAGTTCTTCTTAAAAAAAGATTAAATTTAATGTCTTTCTACGACACTATCCATTCGATACGCATCGAAATGACTAACAAGCAAACTTGAAACATTTGAGCGAAACGAAGCGGTGCCTTTAGCATCAATCTAATAGAGTTTGGGTCATTTAGTAAGCAAAAAATTAGTTGATTCTTCTGGGCAAGTGTGCTATTAAAATGATAAAATTTGATGATACTCCTAACTATTATAACCAAAAAGAAAAAGGGTTTTGTCATCTTATCTTTTAGAAATGGATTCCTAAAGCAATATTGAATTTGTCTCTGTTCTTTCTGTCAGTCCAACAGGGGTTGTAAATATGACAAAAACCTTAGAATGGGCTTTATTTTAGCCCACAGAATGGCCCACATCCTAATCTGTCTTAAAAGGCTTATTTGCACATAGGCTTATAACAAATGTGGATTTGAATTCCTCCAATTAGAAATTTATGGTGGTGGTGATCCCCCTAATTCCTAATTAGTAGGGATATTAATATGAGTTTGGTTAATTAGACTAATTCACTTCAATCATATAAATGGAGTGGATTGAGCTGATAATCCGTTTTAAATAAAGACTTTTAACTTAGTCTATTAAAGTCACTGTAGGTTAGGTTGATTAGATCAAACTAGCCTAATGAATTTTTTTTTATTTTTAAGTTTTAATCTTTTTTATATATAAATTTAGTCCACTTTTTAAAATTTTATAGTCCTAATATTAGGTTTTTACCATGCAAAATAATTAAAAAAATTACATTTTTAAAAGACTATAGGCTCATATGTATGCTTGCTTAGCAAAATCTATAACCCTTGATGGAATGGGCCAAGATTTCTAGCTCATATTTATTATTTGTCTTGCACAACTTTGTTGGGTTAGGCAAGACCAACCCTACCAATTAGGCAAGTTTCGGCCTACTTGTCCATCAACAAGCTTCGCTTTTATATTGAGAATGGAGAAAAAAGATTAAAAAAAAAAAGAATGAAGGGCATTTTTGTCATGACAAGTCTAAATTTGATGTAAAACTACTAAAATGGATAAATTGGTGCTGATGTATGTATGGGAGATAATTATGTCAATATCTATCATTAACAAACAAAATTAAAACTAATTAAAAAAATGTGAAACAAAATTGATAGAAAATAATACTCTGAAACAAAATTGAACATGAGAAGGAAAAAAATGTACCTTTGCCTATTAATATCATGCCGATAGTTCATGGACATTTTTTTTTTGTTTTTCAAGTTTGAGATATGAATATTTAAATCATATTTTTCTATTAATATCAGTTTTATTTGACTTTATTTTGATTTCTTTCTAAAATAATTCTTAATTTAATAGAAATCAAAGTTTGAGATATGAATCTTTAAATCATAATCTCTTAATTAAAGAAAAAGATAAAAATCAAATTATTGAAAGACGAAATCTAAGACCTGGAGATTCAATCCAAACGTAGCAGCAACCTTCAGTGTTTTTCTTCTTTGAATCCGATTAAAACAAAAAAAGACTTATTCAAAAGTAAAGATGTAATCAATATTCAATCAATCACCAATCTATGCAACAAATAATTTATAATAAATAACAAATAATCCGTAAACTAACAAATTTATCTATTTTATTCATTTAAATTAATTCTATTAAATAAATAAATCAATTCAAATCAAAGTTTAAGTAGATAAAATAGATTTGATTATAGAACTAATAAATCAATTTAGAATATTTATATTTAAAAAGTACATGTCATGACTCATAAGTTTTATATAAATTAATTGTAATTATTATTATTTTTATAAATTATAAAAGTTTTTAAAGTTGTATTTACTCATACATTGTATGGGTCACAACACTAGTTATCCACTAAAGGTAAGTATGTTTTGGCATAATGTTGAATATTAAATGCATGCATTTTTTCTAGCAAGAATTCGAATCTTAATTTACTACCTTGTAGACAATTAGTCTCTTCAGCTAGATTCAATCCTTGGTATAAATATATAGACATATTTGAATGTTGTCTCCATTATTTAAAATTTAATTGTGAGATATATGATTCTGTTGAATCGCCACTTTTACCTAACCCCCTCCCCATTCTAGTTACTTCATCTCTTGTACATGCTACGTACTAACTTCAAATACTTTCTATATAAATTTATATATAAATAAATAAATAAAAGACTTGCTATCTCAGGAGATTCTGTCACACAAAAAACATTAAGTGTATGACATGCAACAGCAACATTAAGTGTATGACATTCAACATCAACAGATTTCTCGTATCATTTCAAGTGTCTTACCTAACAATGTCTTTTTACCTAATAATCTTTCTGAGCTGTTTCTCCGATTCAATAATTCTAGTTAAATCAAATTAAGGTATTAATACATAGTTGGGGGGAATTTAACACACTAAAAAAAAAAAATACTTGGTCGCTAAAGTTTACATTATTATATACGTGGTTCACCTCAAGTGAAGTGACCAATTCAAAATGTAACAAAACATTACATCAGTCATGTTTGGTTCGGGGGAAAACTAGGAATTGGAACAGATTAGAATGAAAACGACTTTTGATTTCTATTCAAATTCCTAAATAATTATTTCATTACATTTTGGTTGTATAATTCATTAAGCATAAAGTTAAATAAAATATAAGTCAATGAATATAATGTTCATGAAAAAAAGAATTAAATAATGTTTTTTCTCTATAACAAAATTTTTGAATATCTTGAATTATTTAGTAAACTAGATTATAATATGACCTGGTATTATGGGATCGTAACCCAAAAGAGGAAAATGGATTGATTCATGATTTGTTTTATATTTTCTCCTAGAATAATAATGTATTTTCTTATTTATGCTATGTTTTAATTTCATGATGTATTCAGAATAGTTTTTTGCTAGTAAATGAGAAAAATTTCTCTCTGAAAATGTACATCACATTAACAAAATCATATTAAATATATGTTTTTTTTTCTATTTATCTTTTCTCTTTTGTGTGTTTTTTGCTTGACAAAAGGTTATGTTGTGTCCAAGTTAAAAAAAAAAGATATAAAATTAATAAAAAGTAATCATATTACCAGTTATAAAGTCATAACATAAAATGGAATATCATTACAATTTTTAAGTTTCTGGAAAATATTAAAAAAAACTTTTTATTCTCATAAATAAGGAACCATATAATCAATGAGATTAGGGATTCAATATGCATTTGAATCATTCTTCCATTAGGAACAATTGGACGTTTGTTTATTCATACAAATTAAACAAAACCAAAAGAACAAAACTAATGACTCACGGGGACACATATACACATAAAACTAAATAATTAAAAACAACTTCCTGCTGCTACATATTTCAATAACTCTTCGCATCTCCACCTATCTCCTTCCCCACCTCATGAGCCTCATTCCAAAAGTTTTCAGCCACACTGATCATAATGTAGCTAAAAATTTCTGGGTTCATGATTGAGGAACCATCTGCATCTGTTGGTGCTGCATCATCTGAAGATTAACACGCGAGCATGACTTTGTCATCTCGCCACCTATGGGGACCACAGGGAGGCTATCACAATTACATATCTCAATCATGAAGCCATCTGGGTCGTGAAAGAACAGTTGATCCACTTGAATCCCCCCTTCTTCTACCATGGCCCTCACGTAGGGAATCTCCATGTCCTTCAGCTTCTTCTCCACAGCTCCCATGCTTTCACACTGCGCCATTAAATCAAATTAAAGATGTGTTTCGTGTTCATTTTGTCACTTCATCGAACACAGGATGGGCACAGATGCGTATAAGAAAAGTAAAATGTTTGTGAATTGAGTTTGGCTTTTTCTTCGTCTGTTTTTTTTCTCCACAACCACATAGAAAAAGACAGGAAAATGATTCAGAAAGTTGAAAGCAATAGAGTTTCAATTCGTTATCGCCACCTCATTTCTTATCTGCATTCATTTGTCTACTCTCCACCTTTATGGCTTTTACTTGTGTCCTCAGTGTATTATATTTTTTAATGATTAAAAGATAAAAAATAGGACAATGATAAAATACATCTACCTAATTCTAGAATTGAATCACATAGTGATAACTTTTAAAAATAAAAAATAAAAAATAAATAAATGGTAATTACATTTCTGCTTCTTCTAAAAGACAAGATCAGGAAGAAGAGTCTGAATTCTTTCGATTTTAGACGTCAAATATAGAGTCGAATATTGTGGTCGATCATTTTAAAATAGATAATCATAATTAGAAAAAAAAAATAGAAGAGTTTATTGTCTTCTTTTTAAATTAGTTTCTTTAATTACGGCCGTCTATTTCAAAGCACGACTACAATTCACAAAGTAAAATTTTCATTTGACGTCCAAAAGAGAAAGAATCCGGACTCGACGACGCAAGGGGAGACTAATTAATTTAGTAGTTTAATTTGCTCATTCCAGTTCAACAGTAGAATTAAATCAAATAAAGCTTCTAATATTAAGTCGAAGACATATATATCCGTAGATAACTGGATCAAAATCATACCTGAAAAGATATGTGATTATCTTTTGGATTAATTTCACTCTTCTTTGGCAAGTTATCCGGCTTCTCTGCTTGCAGTAAATGAATTCCAATCCCGTATGCAAATAGCCTGAACACGAAAATCAAAATCACGATAAGAAAAACCACCAAACTCAACAAAATTCTCGAGCCTGTAATGACGTTGGGAAAACTAAAATTACCATGCGCCATCAAAATCGAACGAGCCAGGCCTCCTGATAGGGAAGAATCCAAGAACATTCTGGTAGAAATCGATAGATTGCTCCACTGATCTGCAGACGAGGGAGATGTGGTTCACAGACTTGAGGTGGAGAGGGTTTCCTCCAGTTTCCTTCATATTCCCTAGAAAATTGACGATTCAGCGACAAAATCAAAGCCTCAACCAAAGCCAGAGACCCGAGCCTGAAACTTTCGAGAGGAAATCAAAGAATGTAACGGAAATCGAAGCAGATCGGAGAGACAAATATAGAAATAAACAGAGAAAATGAGAGAAAGAGGGAGACAGTCACGGAAGTTCTTGTATAGAAACGAAATGGGAGGGGGTCTATATAGAGGCCATGAAGTCACTACACGTGTGCCACGTGTCTATCAGTGACACGTGTCGGATAGCATTTCCCTGACGCGCTGCTGACTAGGCTTCTCTGTAAGGCCGAGACACGTTATCTCACGTGTTCAATATTTTGATTCTTGTGACAATCCCTATTTCCGAAACTCTCTGAAGAACATGGAGTTATCAAAATAGGATATTTTTGTTTGTTTAAAAAAATAATAATAATTTTTTTTTGAAATATGATTTTTTTTTTTGGGGGGTTAGATCAGGTGTAACTACTCGCTAATCTCTCGATATATAGTTAGACGTGAAAGGCAGAAATCTCTCTCAGTTGAATTTTTGTGATAATCCCATAATTTCTTAAAATCTTTGAACCTTTGGTTCAGATATAGAATATTATTTTGGAAAACTTATTTTGGGTTATTACCAATAATATAACATTGAGTTATCAAAAATAAGATTTTTTTTTGAAATATAATTAATTTTTGTGGTTATATTAGAGTATTCTCCACGCGAACAATGAGAAACTAATATTTCGAGATACAATTAGGCGTCAAAGGTGAGAATTTCTCTCAACTGTATTTGTACTGACATGCATGCACTCCAGTTTTCTTTTGAATTATTTTAAATAAAATTGTTAATGTAAAAATAAATTATAATAGGTTTATTATATTTTAGATAATAAAATTAAAAAATTAATGGAATTATTTAACTTTTCAAACCCTCTAACTCTTACACGCATTTTAATTTTAATTGTCTATATTTTTATAATTTTAGAGACTAGTGGCTAGAAGATCCCATAACTATATATAAACGTATGGAGAAGTATTTTTTTTTTTTTTACTTTGACCTATTATATCCATAGAAAGAAAAATTATAATATACTTTAAAAAATACTTTTGTATTATCATTTCATTAAATTTTTGCAAATATCGTTGATTGGGTTGTTGGGATCATTTTTCTTGGTAAAATATTTAAATTATAATATTATATATTAGTAAGCAAAATTAAAATAGAAATCGTACATAAAAGTTTAAGGATAAAATTTCCCCCAACAAAAAAAGAAAGATTCAGAGAACCAGATCAAATTAGTTGATTTGTTCAAAAAATTTGATAAATTAGTCAGATTTTCGGTCCGATTTAGACTTAAGTTTCGGTGAATATTTAAACTAATAAAAAATTAGTTGAACTAATAAAATCGGACAGTTCGACAAGTTAACTGGTTCAATTTTTTTTAATATTATTATATAATTTTAAAAAAATTTAAAAATTTAAGCTATTAAAAGAAAATCTAAAACTGATATGTTTTAATATTTATAACATATATATTAATTATATATTTTAATATTTTAATATATGTAATATATATACTAATTATATATTTTAATATTTTAATATAGTTTATGTACTATCAATTTAATCACAATTTAACTATTGATCTTTAAACTAATATTTTGACTGATACAAAAATTAGTTTAATTTTTTAAACATTGAAAAAAAAAAGAACTTAAATGTTTTAGTTAAGAAAAAAAAAACTTTGATTGATGGTGCCAAAATTTTGAGGTTGGAAGATTCATGAGTGAATGATTGAGACTTGTGATTGGGTGGAGCCACTTGCCAAATCATCATATGATCAGATATTTCTAGATTCTTCAATTTCGTGTTTTATTTTATAATATTTAGCTCATTCTTGTCCCTACTCTATCATTGTACCATTTTTCAGATTATTAATTTCGGTTTAGTTATTTGTCAAGTTGATTTATTATAATTATAAAATTGAAACGATGACGTTATTAATTATGAGAGTTGTAAGTATGTAAAATGTAATATTCATGGCTGATTGTCGATGCTTACTCGTGGATCCTTGATAATGACATTTTTGTCAATTTATGTGTACTCCAGTTGCTTTATTAATCAATAACAAATTATTTATATCAAAATTTGAATTCATAAAAATTCAATTTATGTGTACTCCAGTTACATTTTAAATATGTAATGAGAAGTTCATCTATGCATAATTCACTTTCTCATTACAAGCCAAAATTGGTTGCAGTAATGATAATTATTTGAATTTTAAGAAGGACGTTACTTTTTATTTTTGAAAATGATGAAGAATTTTATTCTTTACACATAGTAAATTAAAAAAATAGTTTTTTTTATTGAAAAAGAGAATACTTTTGAAAAACCATCTGACATTTAAGTTTTAATTTTAAAAAGTTAATTTGATTTTTATTATACAAATTCTAATACATTTCTCAAATATATACCAGCTCTAAGTGATGTATCAAATGATATGAATGGTTTAATGTGAAAAATTAACTATCATAAGCTCATAAATTAATAGCTCAAATTAATGTAAAATTATTGATATAAATTAATAATATTTTCTTTAATTTTTGCAAATAAATTATGTATCAATATGAATTATTAATTTGTGATTCAACAATGATTATTTTCTCTTCTTAAATTTCACGTTGAATCATTCCTCTTATCAAGTACATTCCATGTATATGTATATTATATAAGGAAAATATTTTATCTCTAACATTTATCTAAAATTTTAATTTTATCCCTAATATTTTTATTTTTAATTTTATTCGACATATTTCAATTTTATCTTTAACACTTAATACTATTAACATATTAATAAAATGATATGAAATAATATTTTATTATCAAGTGTGATACAAGTGACAGTCATATTGTATCATATATATATATATATATATATATATATATATATGAAAAGGACAATTCATTCTCTTTAATTTTACTTGTCTTTCCCCTTATCTTTTCGTCCCTCTCTCTCTCTCTCTCTCTCTCTCTACTTTCTTTCAAAAACTTCACCATCATTAATGAAACACCGACTTAATTGGTTTGAAATATAAGTGAACAAATCGCATTTGGCCATTTCTCTGCGTGAAACTCATCTGTAAGATAAAGTTAATGTGTCAATTTGCCAAATTAGATTTCACTTTTAACTGTATGATTTATTTTTAAGTACTTTCCTTAATTATGGTTTATTTATGAATATTTTTTAACTATAAAAAAATAATTACTTTAACTATATGTTTTATTTAAGATTTTGAAAATTAGTCCAATCATTAAACTAGTGAAGGGTTAATATTCAGATCATAGTTGAAATAATATATTTTAAAATAATATACATAATTAAAGATTAAATATAAATTTACAAATTTAATTAAAAATAATAAAAAAATATTAGTAATCAATATAATATTCATTCATATTAAATTTATAAAATATCAATATAATGATATCTCCATTTAAATTGACTGATATGTAACATTAATTTCTTTATCACTTAATTAGAGAATAAACAAAATTAAAAAAATAAAAAATAAAAAATAAAATCTATTCTTATCAAGTTCAATTACTCGTTGATTTTAAAAGTTGTTTTAGACCAATTCTCTAATCGATTCCTGTTCAACATGTTGAATTAGCTGATCTCGTATTCTGTCAATAGTGATTTCATCTCATATATATATATATATATATATATATATATATATATATATATTGGTATAGGCTATAAAAATCAGACAAACGTAGCGATCACTGAAAAAAGTTTGAGAGAAAGATTAAAGGCAAGCAAAACAAAATTAGATAGTTTCATTTATGTGGCTAATAATGCAAGTGTAGACAAGATGGACCGATCGATACCGATTTCTAATAATTAATTTTCTTGTTCATTCACGAAAGCTATGTTGCACAGCTGCCAAACAATATATATATATATATGAAATTAAGTTTTCACATAAAATAATTTGGTGGATGTTTTCTGAATGAGTACTCACCATTTCTGAATGATCTTCTATATTTTATAAATTTTATATTGATTTTTTTTATTTTAAAGACTTACTATTTTGATTATTTTCTGTTATAATTGTTAATCTATATGAGAGCATCTACAATGATAATTTTTAAATTTAAGAACTGATTTTTATTTCAGCACATCACTGTAATTTGCCATGTTAACTGTCGCGTATAAGAACAGTTTTTATATAAGAACTGATTGTTATACAAAAAATAATAATAAAATAATTAACTTACAATAATTATTAGTGGAGAGTAATAAATACTAAAATAGTTGAGAGAAATAAATGCTAAAATAGTAGAGAGTAATAAATGCTAAAATAGTAGAGAATTGATTGTGGAACTCATTTGTGAATTTTTAAGAGATTCACCACTAGAATGGATAGTTGCTTAAAGTAGTGGGGAGTTGTTTAAGTTATTGAAGCACTGTAGAACCCACAATAAAAATCCAAGCAAAATTTACTACTGTAGATGCTCTAATGGAGTTGACTCATCATCCTCCAAATGCTAACATGGTCAATCCATATGGCTGCTAATTAAATAATAGTGTTTCACATGTAATTTTCAAAATACCGAAAATGACTTCAAAGAAGACATACGTGAAAAGGGAGAAAGGATATGGGTATTTTGGAAATTATATGTGAGATATTAATATTCAGTTAGCAACTATGTAAACTAGTCATGTCAATATTTATAAGATGATGTGTCAATTTCATTACATAGATTAACGATTCTAATGACAAAAGGACTAAAATAGTAAATCGTTGAAACATAAAAGACCAACATAAAACTTTTAAAAGATAAATGATCAAAATAAAACCTAAAATAAACATAGAGCACTAAAAAATAATTTTTGCCTAAATTAAATTATACTTAGCATTTCTCTAGTTAGACTCTCTTTATATTTTGTTATATGTTACACAAACCTCTCGTTTAGTTTACTTTGTATCAAATTAACTAACTTTCTACAAAAGAAAAGATTGTAATTATATTTTTAACATGATAATAAAGACAGTTAAATTAGTGTTAAGTATCCAAAACACCACTAGAAAAAATAAAATTAGTGACAGATTTTGTTCCGTCACTAATTTAGTGTTATATTTATTCCATCACTAAATTACTAAAATTTTTAGGATAATAATGGATTATATATATATATATATATATACACATTATTTTGCTAATAAAAATTTAGGATTTCAACTGAACCGGATGACAACCAGCTTTGGTTACAATAGGGAGGATGTGCGTTCGAGACACACCATTGACACTAACGCAAAAATAAATAATACCTACTACCCTGATAACCTTGCCTGCCTGACAGAATTAGTGACAAAAAATTTTGTCATAAAAGTGTCATTTTGGCACTAATTTGTAATGAATTTGTGGTGGAAATTTTCGTCACAAACTAGTAAAAAAAGCTATTTATGTCACTAAATTTTTACAGAAGCAAATCTGTTACTAAAATTTTTTGACGCTATTTTTAGATATGGATTTGTGACGAAAATTTCTATTATAAATTCATCACAAAAAACAAATTTGGTGATAGTAGTGATAAGAAAATTGTGGCTTTACTTTAAATATGACAATAAACTTTGTTAAATAATTTTATTACTAAAAGCCATACTTTGTATAAAAAATTAATTTCAATAACAACAAATAAATCAAAAGGAAGTTTAGTGTAATATTTTAAACTAAAAGCGTACTAAGTATAATTTAATCAATTTTCAAGAAAGATTAGTGTATCATAATATTATTAGTCAAGACATTATTATAGACCAAAAGTAAAAAGGTCAAGACATTATTAGTGACACGTGAGAAATTTTCCTTTAATTACATATTATATTTATCACTTTTACAATATTAACCTTTGGTACTTTGAAGCGCACACATATATATATATATATGTATATATACACACACAGAAAAGGGATTTTAATTCATACTCTCTTAAATAAGTTCTTAATAAAATTAAAATGATTCAAGAGGAGAGAAACATGGAGAGATGTGTGGGCCTCACACATAGCAACTGATGTAGGTGTATGAGATCTACATTTTCTTTCTCATCTCTCCTTTATTGCACCACATGTTAAATGAAAAACATTTTACAAATAAAACATATATTAAGAAGCATGGCAAAAGAAAGAAAAATGAGAATTTGCCATACATTCTTGCATACTCTTAATTTATGTTTACATAATTAGACCGACCCAGTCGGTTCAATAATTTGGATAGGAGAACCGGACCATGGTCTAGTCCAGAAGACCAATCAAAATCAGTGATCCGGAGCAATCTCATATTTGAACCTGTGCTGCGGAGGAAGTGAGAGATGTTGCTTGTTGTGTGTGTCACTACAACATTATATGTCAAAATGTTTGATATTGGTCCTTGTGCAAATAAATTATATTATTATTTAGTGTAATATCATATATAATTAGAAACAACTATCAATTATTTAAAAAATTATTTATATTTTTATCATTGAAATTTTTAAATTTAATTATTAAAAAAATTGTTATAAATATATAAAATATATTTAACAATATTTTTATACTATTTTAATTCAACCAGTTTAACTGTAATTCGATCACGATTTAACTATTAAACTATGAATATCTCACTTCTTCGATTCAATGACCAGTCTAATTTTTAAAACAATGCTCTTAATTAAAATTTTCCTCTAGTTTTCCTCAAATGAACTTGTGTTTTACATGTGCTCTTTTTGAACTTATTCATTTGAGAATATTGGAGACATTTTATATTCCAGTTATGATTCATGTTGTTATTAAATATTAATTTAATTTCTTAGGATTGTCGAGGAATGATGATATAAAGACAAGGGATCAAGTTGCATTAGAAAGCTATTGCTGGGTCGTTGGCTTTCTCAGACATATGCTAGTTAAAGAAAGATCATAATCATAAAATTTAAAGGTGATTGCTAAATAATAATAATAATTAAGTGGCATTTAATTAAAGATTACCAATTGTTATAAAGTACTTAGGTTAGAGTGCCATAATTATTGTAATAAAGGAATCCGATAAAGTACTTAAGTGAGGGCGCAATAATTATTGCATATGTTTCTGCTTTTCAACACACTCGCTTGTAATCTAATCTGTAATCAATTTCCAGAAGGACCAACTTGCAAACTTTATATGCTACTATTATTTAATGAATTTTCACGTCTTTTATCCAAAAAAATAAAAAAAGAATCTGCTTACCAAGTTTTTATTTTTTTATGAAAGTGAATGGGTGTGGCCAGTGCACATGAAAATGAAATGCTATGCAACTACAAGCTAGCTAGTACATCATAACGTTACAATATGACATTAATTTTGTCCCTTGGCCAATTAAAAATAATGTCTCATAAACTCACAAGGAGCCATGTCTTTTTTTTTTTTTTTAAATAATAACCAAAGGTTAGGTCTCGTAAAAAAATACTAGTTTCTCCTATGTGGTGTATCACGATATAAATTTTTGTTAAGAAAAATACTTATTTTTAGTGTTTGACAATGCTTCAAATAGGTGGATGCTTGTTGGCTTTAGTATTTGAGTTAATCAAACCTCTTGTCAGATGTCTAATTGTGATCAAACAATTGATAATAAATGTTTTTGAAAAAAAATATATCGTCAATCAACGACCACAATTGGATGGCTAACATGAGCCTTTGATTTGATCAAGTACTAGAGCCAATTCGACTCCCAAGTAAGATTGTTTTTATTGAAAGATATATTTGTTTTTAGAGTATTAATTAATTGATCTTGAAATATTAAACATTTTAATTTTTTTAAAAAATACATTTGTCTTAATTGGTATTTTTCATTGTTAAATTGTCAAATTTACTATTAGTAAATCTCAATTTTTTGACAAATAAAAATATAAAATTGAGATAAATGCAAATTTTTAGAACTTTAATTAAGACAATTGAAATTTTTTATGGATCAAATCAATAATTCACTCTATTTTTTAATGAGTCATCAATTTTTTTTTTTAAAACAAATGAGGCACAAGGTTTGGGAGAATGAGAATGAAAAAGGAACATTGGAGGAATTGAATTCACAACCATCAAGACTTTTTATAACAAATAAGTGCCACCTAAGCTAAAGCTCTTGAGCATGATTCATCATTTTTAAAATATAATACAATTGCCTAGTTTAACTTTGTAAAAGTATATTTTTTTGTTCATAAAGTTTACACTAGCAAATTTGTCCCTATCATAATTTTTTTAGCTCGATTTGGTTCCATTTTTTTCTTTTTGGCTTCAATTTTGTCATTATGAATAACAATGTTAACATAGTGGTGGGAAAATGCTGACATGGACTCTTCCATGCTATTGTGTTATATACTAATTGACTTTAATATCAAAGTTGTCCCAAACATTTGGTTAAAAGTTTCAATTTTATCTCAAATGATATTTTTGCATTTATTGTTCAAATTTTAATTTCATCCTAATAGTATTTTTGCATTTCTAATTTAAGTTTTAATTTCATCTCAAATGTAGAACATAAATAATTTTTTTGTAATTCCATTTATTTTATTTTAATTCAACAATTAATATTATATTAAAATCTAAAAAATTAATAACTTATTTTATTTATCTTATTTTATTTATGAAAATATTTTTTTTGAGATACTAAAGTATAATATTTTTTTAAAAAAAATTATACTTGGGTATGATATGGGTGCTGACATGAGCTTATATATTGACTGGGATGTGCTATTTAGTGCCACATATGCTTTGACTAATGATTTCTTATAGTAAGGAACATTTTCCACTAGCTCTGAAACCATAAGGACCAAATTTTAAACTTTAAAAATGTAAGAACCAAAGTCAAAAATTGGTAAAATTATAGGGATTGAAAGTGTATTTTAACCAATTTAAAACCAATGATTTTGTTAAAAAATAAAATAAAATAAACAACTTGAACAAGCTTAGGCAGACAAGAGATAAGTTAAAGTGCAGTCTGTGGTGGTACTAAAAAAAGTGCATTAATTTTAGAACTAAGTTTCTAAAATTTATAAGGCTTTAATTAATTTGGTTTGAGTTAGATTAGATTACAAATGCATAAAATTCTAAAAAAAATTGAACTTGACACCTTTTTTTTAAGAAAAAATATATCAAATCACTTAAATTAATCAATATTTAAAAAAAAGATGCAGTTTGAGCTCAATTAATGGGACAAAAACAAAACCAAATTTAATCCTTAATTAATTACCAACAAGTTGTTAGTTGAGGGACACCAGTTGGCTCAAGTAGTAGAGTCATTGGTGTGATCAGATGGTTAGCGATCAATTTTTTTTAGAGTCATTTATTGCTAGTTAGAGGTGTTCAAAAGTAAACTAAATCGAGCACATCGAACCAAACTGACTAAAATTTTTTTTTTTAAAAAAAGGTCTAAATTAATTTTTAAAATATGAATTGTAATTGGTTTTGTTCGGTTGTCATTTTAGTTTGGCTTACCAGACCAAATCAAACCAACATTATTTAAAAAAAATTATTATTATTATATATATATATAGAATATTATATTCATATATTTTTATGTCAATAAAATTATTTTTATATATTTTTAATTAATTTTATGTCTTTATTTTTATAGTTATATATATTTCATTGAAATTAAAAACAACTAATTATTATAAATAAAATCGAACCAAACCGTTAAAAAATAAAAATCAAATAGATTCATAATTTTATAAAATTGATGAGCTCGGTTCGATTTGGTTAAGACTCAAAACCAAACAAAATCTTAACCAAATCGAACCGAGCCTATGAACACTCATACTGCCAGTTATCCGATCAATAATCAGATAGTTGGCATGCGACATCAATGACTCAGTACTGGAGCCAACCGGTGACCCATTAGTTGAGGAGGTTAGCGGTCTTATTCTTGTAAAGAAGATAATATAAGTTTAAATTTCAAGAAACATACTTATTAAAAAGACTTTAACCTTAAAAACTTTTGATTCAATATGGATTAATTAGTTCTAAATTTAATGTGACTTTGGGGACACCCTAAGTTTTTAAAAGAAACCCTTAATTAATTACAACCATACAACGTCGCTGTAGCAATCGTCTTCAAAGTACGTACTTGACTTAAAGGCCTCGAAGGATCCAAAATCTGAGTAATCGAAGTGCATGAGTTTAATTTCTTTACAATTCGATCCTCCCCATTTGCTGATTTTGATCGATGTTGAAAGAGGCCGAAAGAACACTACTCCTTTTGACTATATATATGTAGTGAAAGTGAAAGTAGCATGCTCTCTTTGTCAACATCCACTCAAGTTCATTGTACGTATATAACATTAATTAATACAACAGTGAAAGAAAAGTGACAGCGAAACAAACAGCATATAAGTGCAAACCAGCTGTGTTGGGTAGCTGAAGTATTGAATGCTGAGTATGTATATGGTTTTATAATTTTATAATATATTTAGTAAGAAGTACAAGAGACTGGTTCGGAATTGGAGGTTCCTGAGCGAATTTTGACCATTTATCAAAATTTATCATTCAATTCAAAAAAAAAAAAATCTTTTGAGTCGCATAATGAATTTTGACAAATGATGAAATCTGCCAAGGAGGCTCAAATACTAATCATCTTCTTGTACTTCTTACTAAACATATATAAATTTATAAAATTATATATATAAGCCGCACAATAAGTTTCAATGGTGGTTAGGATAGGCTTGTAGTGATCCATTTTCTTGTGCTTCTTACTAAGTATATATAATATTATAAAATCATATATGTAAGCCGCATGATAAGCCTTAATGAACAGCTATAATTTATCTAAAATGCTGCAGTACTAAAAGAGATCTGCACCACAAGTACAACCAAGTGATAAGCTTATTTAAATATATTTCTTTTTCAATATAAAGATGTGGCGAGTATTCAAGAGTGAGCATGGACACACATCTTTCATTACCTAAAAGAATATATATAATAGGAAGTTTCATATTATTATTTATATATATAAATGCAAGCACACTAGGTTTCCAAATTTGATTGTGACGTTTAACTCCCATAGTTGGCTCTATGTATACACGCATGTTAATGTTATGACAATACCTACCAATTAAGTGATCAACTCTTTCTTAATTAATAGTATTTAGATCGTTTACTTGGCGTAAAAAGTTAAGTGTATTGTTTGACTTACGATAACTGTTGAATTTGAGTGATCAATAGTCATCGAACGAAGAGAGAGCCGATGGGATAGGGTCATTGGATCGTAAAAAAAGAGAGTAAGTGACGTGAGCACACAATGGTAGTTGTCCGGATTCAATGATCATTGCATGAAGAGAGAGCAGGAGAGTGAGGTTGTTGGATCATATGAAGAGAAAGTGGGTAGTGTGAGTGCGCGATAACCGTTGATCAATCGCACGAAAAGAGAGATAACAGTTGAAGCTGTTGAATCCCGTAAAGAGATAGCGGCGGTGTGAGCGTACGATGGCCGTTGCCTCAATCTAATGGCCATTGCGCAAAGAGAGAGTTTGGTGGGTGAGATCATTAGATCATGCGAAGAGATAATAGACAGTGTGAACACGTGATGACCGTTGATCAAAGTTACCATCATGCATCAAAAAGTTTACTTGGCTTTTACACACTTCATAATCTAGTAATAATGATTGTTTAAATTTTAGAAACGATATATGATTGATTCTTGATAACATTAATTAATTTTGTCCTAAAAAAAGTTCAAAAAAAAATATAAGCAATTTTGTTGGTCTCTATTGCATTATAAAAAACGTACATGTACATTTCAACTTGAAAGCCATGCATTTAAAAGAGACAATTAAAGTGAATTATCACAGTGAGCTAAATAATTACTAAAAAAAGTAAAAAACAAATAGATTGAATTTGTAACAATTTTTTACAACAAAAAGGTTTGAGATGAAAAAATTTGTTAATTAATTCAATCACAAATCATCTCCCAGAATTATTTATGACAGAGTTTCTTAAATCAAAGACAATTATTAATTATTCATCTCTAATCTCTCTTTTTTTTTTATAAAACTAACTTAATTATATGAATATCAACTTAAAGTTGCAAAACATAATGTAATATTATAATCCTGAACATATCCCACTAAACGGATCTTTCAAGCTAGATAAGAATTCTTAATGAATATTAATATCTTTGCATTTTTTTTATAATTTTAATTTCCAACTTTTATTTAGTAAATATGTATAGCTTTATTATTTAAATGCTTCAATTGCATGTGTTGTCTTAGCCGTACGTAAGCCTGTAACGGTGGCTTATCTGTTGGAAATAACCGACTTCCAGGAACTCGTACATTTGCAGACACATGCAACGTTTTAAAAGTCGAATATGTTATTGAATTGGTAGAATGATTAGATTATAATTAAACAGTGGTTGAATTAATTAATTTTAAAATATTAAAAAATAATCTATATAATTCAAGATTATAAATATAAATTTATAAATTTAATCAAAAATAAAATATAATATTAAATTACATAAAATAATGTTCGCAATAAAAAAATTCATAGGAAAATGTGAGTATATAATAAAAAAATATTATTAATTAATATAATATTTATTAATATCAAATCTATAAAATACAAATATATTAACATCTTCACTAAAATTAACTGATTTATAATATTAATTTATTTATTACTTGATTATAGAACAAACACAATTTAAAAAAATTATAAAAACGATCAAAATTTAAGTTGACCAGTTAAACCGATTTTAACTCGATTTAACAGATTTTTGACTGATTCAATTATTCACCGATTTTAAAAGTTAGTTCAAGCTAATTCATTGTGGAATTAGCATATCCAATCCAGTTTTGATAACAATATTAATATGTTAAATTGTAAATATAAATGATTAAGAAACTTGTGTGACTAATAATAGCATACTTCCTTAGCTTATATATATATATATATATATATATATTGGTACTTGCATTTTATTTTATTGTATTTTAAGAAATGGATTCATTTGTGTCATAGAAAGATTCTTTGTTATCATTATTAGAAGAGGCGTTGACATCTTTTTTTTTTTAAAATCAGATATACCTAATTAACATTTGTAAACTTCATGCTAAATATATACTTTCAGATTTTCTTGTTATCTTAAATAAAAAAATAAAGCAATATATGTTCATCGTATCATTTGAAAAAAAAAATTACACTAGAATTTTTTTTTAAAAAAAATTAAAACAGGAAGGAAAATATATTAAAAATTTATTGATAATTATTTCATGGCTAGCTAATTTTTGAGGAGTTATTTAAGGATCCTGTTAATTAAATTTAAAAAATAACTCTAATTTTGACTAAGATCTGGTTAAATTATACTTGATTAACAAATACATTATTGGGTTTTCTAGACATTTAATATATATTAAAAAAATATTCTGATTTTATTTTTATAAAAAATTACTTGTTTACAAAACAAAACGTAAGATTGTTTGTTTTGTTCTTTATCTGATAATTAAGACAACTACGTTAACATTAAGCTTCAATATAAGATAAAAATTTCGTTATTAATAGAATGGTAATGACAACTAAATAGTTTTATTTTTGAACAAAATATATGTTGCACCATTAATATTTAACTTCAATAAATAGGAAGTAAAATGGAAGAGTTTTTGCAATATATATTAAATATCGCAGAACTTTAAGTGCAATCTAACAAAACTACAGAAGCAAGATTCTGTAAATCAGACCGATTATTAAATCGGTAGAGAGACTAATTCAAGGATTAATGGTTGGTTATAGTTGAATTGGTCTATTTTAAAATATTAAAAAGATATACATAATTAAAGACTATAATTATAAATTTACAAATTTAATAAAAAATAAGATTTGACATCAAATTATACAAAATAATATTCATAATCAAAATTCTATAACAAAAATTGACTAACTAACAAAGAAATATTATTAATCAATATAATATTTATTAATATTAAATTTATAAAATATCAATATATTAACATCTTTACTAAAATTAGCTTATCTGTAATATTAATTTTTCATTTATAAAATAAGCAAAATTTTTAAAAATGAAAAAAAAATCAAGTGGACCAATTTAACCGATTTATTGAATTTTTATTCGATTTGACCAATTGTTAATTAATTTGATCACTCACTAATTTAAAAAATTACTCTAAATTGATTTCCGATTAAACTGGCCGGGTTAGATTTTGACATCTGTGTTCAGAAGGAGTATAATCTATTTTTTAGAAAAGGAATTTAACTTCCAACTAAAATTATTTTGAGAGTTTTGGTCCAAATATTAACTCAGTCATAAGGCAGAGCAAATTTTTTATAGGCCCATTTAGGTGGGCCTCCATAGACGGCCTACAATAGGCCCATAGCCCAAGGCCCAATTATGTTAACATATTTCCATCTGAGGATTTAGCCCTTGAAGGATAACATCAAACGTTGATTTGGGGGTGAGTATACTATAGTGTCTTACAGTATTAGGGTTCCTGAAGCTCATTAACACTGGTCATAGCAATGGAAGCCATCACCGAGGGAGTGAACAACATCAACATCTCAGATTCCTACAAAAAGAATCGCATTCAGGTCTCTAACACCAAGAAGCCCCTCTTCTTCTATGTTAATCTCGCCAAGGTTGGTTCACTGCCCCTTCCATTTTTTTATTTGTTTTATGTCTTCGATTCTTTATATGGAGTTTTTGTATGTTTCTGGTTTACTTGAGGTATGTAATTGCTGGGAACTTATATTTGGAAACGTTTTGGTTGGAAGAGGACGACCCATCAAGTATCTTCTATTTCTAAACGAAAAGGGTTTACGCTTTAAAGCAAATTCTCGTTGTGAAAACTTGATATTTGTGAGCCTTTGCTTGTGTTGTTCTCGTTTTTGGTGTATTGCCTTTGTTTAATTTTTGTTGATCCTTGTTATTATTGCAGAGGTATATGCAACAGCATAATGAGGTCGAGCTCTCAGCACTAGGAATGGGTATGAAGTATTGGAATTTAAAACGTTCCTTCTTTTTTTTTTCTATTTTTTTTCTTATCTTAAAATCTCTCTTGTCATTCCTTGTGCACGTTATCACCTGGACACTTGAGTTTTAAGTCAAATGTGCTGATGTTGAAGTTAGTGGAAGTGTCCTTTTAAGTGATTCTAGTGTTTTGGACTTTAAATTGGTGATCCTTATTGTGTGAGGTGCTGAGTTAGTATTGTGGAGACAGCTGAAAAATTTGTTGTGTAGTAGTAATTTTTGGCCTGTCTAGGAAATCTCTATAATTTTTTGTTTTGGCTTATGCTGGTTGAACAGGTGGTTTTAATGATTCTGCTTTTTAGGTTTGATTGGCTGCCTTGGGCGCCTCTCAACTTGTACAGGATTTGAGTCTTGAACTCTGTTTTGAACTTGAGACATCCTTCTAAATCAGTTCTAACGAAGCATATCAATTATCAAAAAGCTATGCAGTTTGGAGGAGGCAGATTAAACATCTAATTAGATTTATATATAGTAGGTAGTAGATGCCCAAGCTAGTATATTGGAACTTTGTGCAGCGATGACACGAGAGAGCTTTTCTCGCATCAATAAATGAAGGATCCATGCCAACTTGTGGAAGAAGCTGCAAGTTGTTTGGTATAAGTTCTAATGAGAGAGTTTTTCTGAACTTGAGACATCCTTCTGAATAAGTTCTAATGAAGCATATCAATTATCAAAAAGCTACGCAGTTTGGAGGAGGCAGATTAAACATCTAATTAGATTTATATATAGTAGACAGTAGATGCCCAAGCTTTTGTGCACCGATGACGTGAGAGAGCTTTTCTCGCTTCAATAAATAAAGGATCCAAGCCAACTTGTGGAAGAAGCTGCAAGTTGTCTGGTATATAGGCCTTTCAGTATATAGGCTGGATTATGGACTATCTGGTGCTCTTACATAGTCATATATCCTACAACCACGTATGGTTGATACTTAATGATGATAGATAATTGTATGGCAAGCATATTATAAATGTTTAGTTAAATATCAGAAAGGGGATATGCTTATGTATGCTTCAAATGTCAAAGCTGACTAATAATGCCTGAGACTTCCATTTAGAGAAAATGAAAGTAACATAGGTTTTGCTAATATGTGCCTGAGGCAAATGGAGTGGATTATTTCTGTAGCTACCGGGCATAGGATTTTGGAGGTTCTGTAGTGGTCTAATTAGAGATTGTCTTCGATTATCATGAAGTTTTACTGCCAAGGGTGATTCTTCCAATTCAAACTGCTATTTATTGTTTCGAACTTGAATATCAATGTAAATTGCATCCTGTTTTAAGGTTTCAATCTTCCATATTTCATATACTGTATTGAACTACACTTGATAATTAATTTTTCAGTTTGTCAAAATATTGGGATCTATAGGATCAATCTCTCAAAAACAGGCATTCTTATTTTAATTACTGAATGTAAAAGGCAGTAATACCAGGTTTTTTTAACTGTATGGACTGTTCAATTTGTTTGCTCATATAGAACAACATATCAAAATTGACTTGAGAAGGAAGATACAGTGTTTTTAATGATTTATATGTTAACTCATTCTTTTGTTAAACGTGTTTTAATAAATTTTTATTTGCTTTCCATATAATTTTGTAACAGCCATTGCGACGGTGGTGACTGTTGCCGAAATTTTGAAAAACAATGGGCTTGCGGTTGAAAAGAGTGAGCTACTATCTTCTTCTTTTCTTCTGTTCTAGAAAGTGGTTGAACAATCGAATTTGATTAATGGTGGAATCTTAATGTAGAAATCATGACATCAACTGTTGAAATAAAGGATGATTCTAGAGGCAGACCTGTCCAGAAGGCCAAGGTGAGGATGAAAACACAATACTCCCTGATCCAACTCGTCTTTTAACATCTGCTTTTTGACTTGCCCCAAAGATTCTCATTTGCTAAAAACTTGTTTTAGATTGAAATAGTGCTTGGGAAGACGGCAAATTTTGATGAGTTGATGGCGGCTGCTGCTGCTGCTACCGCTGAAGATGGTGAAAATGGAGATGTTGATGAGCTGGGTGCATGATGATGTTCAAACGTTTACACCTGAGTTAGGTTATGATTGTAATCTACAGTGATTTCCTTTTGTTTTTTTAATTTTATTTTTGGTTAGAACTTAGAAGGAACCTGATAGGAGTATAATTCGTTGTGCTTGTTGGATTTTTTTTTCAATGTAATTTCTATTTTTTTCTATTATAAAATCAGTTCAATTACACCTTTGATTCTTGACAATACATCGATTCAATTGTTTTTTCAGATCACAACTGGCGTGGGGTTCATGAAAGAACATAATGTGACAGTTAAAAAATTGGTCTTATAATTTGAGGCACTTCTTAATTAACATAGTCTTCAAAAAGTTCAGTTTTAAGTCTTTAAAAAGACAAACGATTTAATTTAGTTTTTGAAATTTTTTTTAATATGGTTATTTTAGTTCTTAGATGCTAAATCTAATATTGCTATATTTGACTTTTTCATTGTAAAAACTAGTTTGACAAATTGAAAGATAAAATTGAAATAAATATAATATTTTATAGATTAAATTAAGATACTTAATTTTTTAAAAAATAGATTGAAATAATTTTAATTTTTTGGAGACTAAATTACTAATTTACTCTAATTAGTATCACTCTCATCTTCTCCATTAGTTCATATTTAATATAGTTTACCATCAAAGGTTAGTTATTTATAAGTTGGTTAACTATGGTTTGAATCTCTATTTAATTTGGTTATTTTAGTTCTTAGATGCCAAATTTAATATTGCTATATATGACTTTTTCATTGTAAAAATTAGTTTGACAAATTGAAAGATAAAATTGAAATAAATATAATATTTTATAGATTAAATTTAAGATACTTAATTTTTTTAAAAATAGATTGAGATAGTTTTAATCTTTTGAAGACTAAATTAGTAATTTACTCTAATTAGTATCACTCTCATCTTCTCCATTAGTTCTTATTTAATTTATTTTACCATCAAAGGTTAGTTATTTATAAGTTGGTTAACAAAGGTTTGAATCTCTATTTGGAAAGGTATTTATATTTAATGTTAACAGTGTCCTAAATATAATTGCTTTTAGGAAAAGATATTTGTGAAAAATAAAAAAAAATTAAATCCCTTCACCTCTTCCTAATTGATGGCATGTACTTTTCTTTTAATTTCTATTTATGAAACAAGGCAACCATCCAACTTATATACAATATATATATATATATATATCAAAGAGTCAGGATTCCATTTTGTTCTAACTTGAAAACAAATGTTGAAAAATTGAGATTTGTTTTTGGTAAAGAGTCGCTAATTCGTTTAGAAATTTTTGTTTAATGATCCATTTATTAAAAAGACAACTCATTTTATCATTAGAAAATATTTTTACATAGTATAAGAGTATAATTTTATTCTTAATATAATAATAAAATAATTAATTTAGTGTTTTTTTAACAAGAAACTGTGAATTTATTCTTAATATGACAAATAAATATTGTTAAATAATTTTATTACTGAAAAGAGTGTTTGTATAGAAAATTTATAAAAAAAAAACTAAATTATAGAAAATTGGAGAGCAATATTTTTTTTTAAAAAAATACTAAGTCTAAGTATCTAACTTAACTTTAAGTAAAATAAATATAATTCGGATTAAGTTTTTATAATATGTGGTAAAATACCGTATTTCTTTTTTAATCGTTTTCTTCTCCTCTACAGCTGCTGTCTACTGTACTTAAATACGGTACAACCGCCATCAATGGGAAACGAATCCAGATCCAATCTGCAACTATACAAAATTATATATATATAAGTTTTTTTTATTTATGCAATATTTTCATTATATTTTTAAGAATAAATTATTAATTTTTTCCTCAAAAAGATTATAATTATTTTTATTTGATTATTAAAAGATCAAACATATAATTTTAATCTTTGAAAAATTATGCTTATCCTAAAAAATTATAATTATTTTTATTTTGTTATTAAAAAATGAAATATATCATTTTAATCTTGAAAAAATTATGCTTATTCTAATTTGACATCTTTTTTTTTGTTAAAGTCACTTATTTTCAAACCAAAAAAAATAATTTAAAAAATATAATTTTTAAGAGTTACATTAAAATATTTAATATTTTAAAAAAGATTGAGAAGGACTAAATCACTGACTTATTCTATTTTTTTAATCTATTTAATTAAGACAAAAGTTCTTTTTATATTCTTAATATTTACACTAAATTTTAATTTTGTCTTTTAATATTTTTTTCCTTAGTTATATTTTACATATTTTATTTTTGTTTCAAATATATTTCTTTTATTAATATTATCTATTTCCCTGACAGAAAAATTAACTAAATACTTAGTAAAAAATTAAATTTAAAATAAAAAAATATGTAAGACTCAAATATAATGTCCATAACTGTTTTTTTTTTTTTTTGGATTGGGAAATTGAGAGGCGAAGGACACTCATCCCTATGGTATTGGCTATCAACCCCATCCTCGTTGATTCAATTAAAGCACTGAACCATTAAGGCAAGGGACCGCCAGTCAACCTTTTATTTCTTGGTTAGTTAAGCTTTATTTGTTTTATTTTTGTTTTAAATTTATTTTTTTAATTTTTATTAATTACTTAGTCAATATTTTTTTTGAATAGAATAATTAAAATTAATAAAACAATAAAAATAAAAATAAAAAATATAAAACATACTTAAAATTTTTTTTAAAAGCAATTAAAATTTGATGCAATTAGGGACTTAAAAATATTTTTCTTTCTTTAATTAATTCATGCTTCAGGAAATTCCGCGGACAAAAGTACTACGACATAATGACAAGCAAGAACTTAATAGATCTCTAGGAAAGTTGGTGGTAATGAATAATGATATTGCTGGAGAATTGTGACAGTGAGGAAAGCCACAATCTTTGATAGCATACCAATCTCCGCTCTCATTGGATCATACAAGATCTGTTCGTACGAAGCCTTACTTACAGATCAAATGGTACTTTTCTCTGTCAAACCCTTGTTTACCATTCTGGTGCTCACACTGTCCCTCCTTCTCGTTCTTTCACTGCTATCGTTTGATTCCCCTCTCGCTCTATATCGGACTTATTCGAATTCGGCCATGTACGTTCGCAATTCCTTTTCGTATATTGTTTATGAATTAGGGCATAAGAAACGGGAAAGAGGGATTGGGCATCCTCGATTTGGAATTTACATCTTTTGCAGTTATCTTTTTCTGGTTCTTGACGCATTTAATCGGGGTATGCAGAGGGGAGGTGGATATATGGAGTGTTCGGAGACTCGTCGAGTGGAGACCTTGCAAATGGTGGCTGCAAGGACACCTAACAGGTACCTGTTGCTTAATGAGTGTTTTTTGTTTCGATAACTTATGTTCTTTGTTGGTGGAAAATCAATTGCTCTTAATAAACATTAGGCACTAGTAGATTTATTTGGTGAAAATCAATTTCAGCTTGCTTATAGTATATAAAGAAGAGATTAGGTATCACCTTATCAGCTGCTATTGCATTCAGAACATAATGAGAAGGACGAAAGGAAACATGATAGCATGAAATAGCTGTTCTTATGAGCTGAAATGGTTTTCTTTTACTTCAGGTTTCTGTGGAATTATTGAAATTTAGCGCATTTGTTTGTTGTTGAAAATGGCCTGCAATTTGAGAATCCTACGTTCTGCTAATACAACTTCAATGAATAGGGTTGAGTTGGTTAGGGTTGCTAATTGGATTTTCATTTTCTGAATCAACGTAATTGGCTTCATTGCAGACAATTGCTTTCGTTTTTTCTTGAAATGGTGCAGCTCTACCGTCAGAAACCAATGGATACATCAGAGTGGATTGCTATGGTGGCCTCAACCAGATGCGAAGAGATGTGAGTTCTTGAAGAAAGCTCTTGAATTGCAGCTTCCAAATACTTAAAGAAAACACTTGATCCTCTTGTTTCTTTCTCAAAATTGTGATGCTATCTATGGTGTCTGCAGTTTTGTGATGGTGTGGGCATTGCCCGTCTGTTGAATGCAACCCTTGTCCTGCCGAAGTTTGAAGTGGCTTCATATTGGAATGAAACAAGGTAATTCATCTTTCGGTATATATAAATAAGAAGTAATTATTCTCTGTTTACAAATAGTTCTAATTTGCATTCTTTTTGTAAATGATATGTATTTGTTGGTTAGTAAATTATACTGTCCTATCATCTAACTTATGTTGTTGGAAGGTGGCGCTGCCAAGGTAGTCTAAAGTTGCTAAAACAGCTTCTCAATACTTTTGTTCCATGACAGTGGTTTTGCAGATGTATATGATGTAGACTACTTCATTCAACAAATGAATGGCTTTGTTAAAATTGTCAAGCAGTTACCACCAGAGATTGCAGCAAAAGAACCTGTCCCAGTGAATTGTAGCAAACGGAAAGGCCATTTTGATTATGTTGAAAGTGTTCTTCCGTCTCTTTTAGAACATAAATATATTTCTTTCACACCAGCAATGTCTCAAAGAAGGGACAGGTATGAATTCTATCTGACTCCTTATTGCCAGGAGATAACCCATTGGTACTAGAGAACACTGAGTGATTACTGATGACACTGTAATTTAATTGCTCAGAACAAAACAAAACCTCGGATATCATTGATTTTAAGAATTTCAAGGTGCCTGTGGATTTACTTTATTAATTTTCCTTTTTGACTTCCTCATTTTTTTTTTTTCATAGTGCAACCCAAAGCTTTGTTATGCCGATGCTTATAATGGTTCAATCCATAGTTACATCTTTAGCAGACCTAAACTTTTCCTGCAGCCTATGTGTTCCATTATCAAAATTGTCAACAACAGTATGTTTTATATATGATTGCTACAAGCTGGCCTAATTGGGTTGGCTCCTCTGTTCATATATTATATATTCTGTTTGATAACGGAAAGGATGTTTAGATTGAATGTAATAATTCATGTCCCGTGTGGCCATGCAAGCAATTTTAAAAATATCCTCTGTTCTCTAAGCATTGTGGGTAGAGCTTAGATCTACATTTTATCCAGTCTCATGAATCATACTCATATAATATGTATTAGAGAGGGGAAAAAAAAAAAGGAGGATTGTCATTCAGTACCCACAAAGAATAAACTGCTGTGAGAAACGTGGGGTTCATGGAGAAAAAAATATCCATCCCATACCTTCCCTACTTTTAATCAGTCATAGTCAGCTTTGGTAGTTCCTTAAAATTCTTTTCCCCCCTCATTTCGCAGGTACCCTCTATATGCAAAAGCTTCTCTTTGTCAAGCATGTTACAAGGCATTACGTCTTACCAGATCCTTGGAAATGAAAGCCTTTAAGCTTCTGAAAGCTATACCAAAACCCTTTCTCTCACTTCATCTTCGTTTTGAACCCGACATGGTTGCCTACTCACAGTGTGAGTACTCAGGCCTTTCTCCTGCCTCGATCAAAGCCATAGAAGCAGCACCTCAAGGGGACAGAAAACCATATACCGGTGAGTTAGCCCACATTTGGAGAAAACGGGGGAAATGTCCTCTTACACCAAATGAGACTGCCTTAATACTTCAAGCTCTTTCCATCCCTACAAGCACAAATATATATCTGGCAGCTGGAGATGGTTTAATGGAAATTGAAGGTCTGACAGCTATTTACACTAACACTTTTACTAAGTCTGGCCTTCTCAGTGATGAGGATTTCACAACAATGCACGGGAATACTAAAGCTGCTTTGGATTATTACGTGTCTATCAATAGTGATTCATATATAGCTACATATTTTGGAAACATGGATAAGATGGTTGCAGCCATGAGAGCTTTCAAAGAGTTATACAAAACTCTATTCTTGAGCAGAAGAGCTTTTGCAGAATTAACTTTTCAGGGTCTGAGGGGAGAGGAGTTGATGCAAGCTCTATGGAAGGCTCATAGAGATGATTTTGCAAAGGGAAGAGGATCTGCTTTGCCTGACTGTTTTTGTGAATTTAAGTTGTGACTTTGGATTTCAGATTCATCTCTGGATCTTTGGTATAGCATTATGTTTTTGTTGTATGTGCAATTTTAAGGTTTTACTTTTCTCTGAGGTTTGTCCTTAGCTTTCAGGTTGTTTATTCTTTCCCAGAGATGTCAGTTTTGGTTTTCTTCTTATCTGACCACTAATCAATGTTGGCATAGTGTATGAACATGAGGAGTGACAACTGAAAATTCCACTACTTTCAATCAAGTTTGGTTTCAAAGTTTCAACAGAAAGGAATTTAGTCTGTTCATTGCCTGTCTTGTGTTCATGTGCTGGGGCTTTGTCAAACTGCCCATTTTCTCTCAAAGCCTTCAACGTAAAATATGGTATCTTCATTTGGAAGCCAATTCTTCCCCTTATGCCAGAAAAAATTAAATGGGGGATATCCTTGGTAACATTTTTTTTTTTGAAAAAAGACATCTAAGCATTGTATTTGTGTTTGCTGTAAAAATCATACGAGGACTAAGGAACCGAGTCAAAATAATCTCAAATCAATTGAATGATTAATCTAATCAAGAATTGGTTAAATCGAATAAAAATCAATGTTAAATGAATTAAGTGAATTGATTAACTTAAATTTTTTTTGTTTTTTAATTTTTAAAAATTTTTCCTACTATATAATCAAGTAATACAAAAACTAAGATAGATTAGTCAATTTTAGTAAAATATCAATATTTTGATATTTTATAAATTTAATATGAATAAATATTATCTTAATTATTAATATTTTTTTATTATTTAATCAATTTTTATTGTAAATATTATTTTATGTAATTTGACATTAAATTTTATTTTAATTGAATTTATAAATTTTATTTTAAAAAAATCAGTTCAACTACAATTCGATCACAATCCAGTTATTAACTTTTGAATTGATACTTTTATCTATTCAAAAACCGATCTGATTTTCAAAACTTTGGTATTTGCTATCCCTGGGCATTATGGAGAGCTAGAGAGGCAACGTCTACTGTACTTTGAAGAATTAACTCTTAAAATGAGTACATAACTAACCAAGACAAGACAGAGAGGTTAAAAAACAAACAAAAAATCCGACTACTCTGAATTAACTCTTGGTTAAGTTGTCGCCCATATGAAAAGATGGGTACGAGATGACACCTTCGAGAAAGTGATAACTCTACTCATATTGGAGCTGTACGTTACGCCAAAACTTGTTGATTCATCCTCTAATCTTTTGAAGTTATCACGAGCAACCCCAAAGCACCTATGAGAATATACTGCATGAAAGAAACAGCTTAGTTTCACAAAGACTTCTGTCATTCAAAATTTACATGGTGCAATCTTAGTTGTCATGTGATTTATACTAACTATATTAAGGCAGAGAAAACAAACCTTAATGATAGGTTGCTCGGTCATGATAATTGTCACCCAGCCAACATAAGGTAAGAACCTGTCAGTGACAATCAAGTTTAAGCAATGGCACAAAAAATAGCTTTCATTCCAACATGCTTAAACTTTTCAGAAAAATCACTGTAGACTCTAGAATAAGCCCCCCTCCCCTTAGTGCCTTGAACATCATCACGATCAAGGCCCAAAATTTTCAAAAAAAAAAAAAATGTAGGGTTCAACACTTCAAGATTCCACATATAGGTAGTTAACTTTTTGCTTCTAGTGGCATGAGGCATGTGGCCAGAAAGACATGAAACTTAAAATATCGTGTGGAGATTTTATTATTTCATTTAGAGAATGAATGCATATAATTGCAACTGACTATTATGGGTAGCTCTATCCTACAAGCAATAGAAGATGATTCCCTGCTTGGCCCAATCTGAATTGTTGAATTTCACAATCAACGATTCAGATTTTAGAAAGTTGTTTTCTTTTTATTTTTTTATATAATAGCATCATTAAATCTGGGCCGTTAATTGTCCAATCCAACGGTCTAGATTAGGTCACCTTGTCTGACTTTGGGACGAAACAGGAGATCCAAATCCACAAGCAATGACCTTTTCAAGATAGATTAGCAAAACAAGTGAAAAGCAAAAACGGAGAAAGTGCATGTGGGAGGAGGATGTGTTATACCCAACAGCTCTACCCATAATGTGGTGCCTTTGTAGCCAGAGCTGGCCATGAGCATACAGTAGCCTGTCATCCCCATAATTGTTATCTCCTGCAGAAGACAGCATAATATGTGAAGGCAGGGTATTGCAGCCATAGATTAGCATTATTTCCATAGACAACTGATAGAACCCAGTACAACAATAAATGACAATAACAGAAATAAGAAATGACACACTGAAATACTGAGAGTTTCACATATATCATGATAGTTAGGCCTATTATAATGGAGACATGCATACAGCACTGCCAGTATTTCTAAAAAATCAATTATTTATGATCGATTCACTACCTTTGGTGAGAACATCAACCTCTTTGGTATCTTGCTGTTCGTGCACCTGCAATATAATCAGCGATAAAGACTCTCGGAAACAGGGGAACCTTAGTTATCATGCAAATGTATGATAACAAGGGTAGGATTCAGTAAATTCGCGACATAAAAATACGCGAGTCCTGAAAATAACTTCATTTGAGGGATTTCCATAGTTTTTTTAATACCAACATAAAAATATTTCATAGATGCTGAACTGAAGGCCTGAGAATTTGTTGGATTTATCAATAATTTACAGTTGTCTGGCTATGTAGTTCAAGATTTTCTTTCTTCATCTGAACAAAGGCATAGATCTAAAGGGTGTAAAATGCTAATTTAACAGCTTATATATATATATATATATACACTGTACAGTGCACCACTTTTTACAGATATCGGACCAATATGTGCCCGCACATAGACATGAAGCCACTTAATCTCAGAGCCACATTAAGTCCTGGGGTTCAGAAAAATAAATGTACAGATTATAGCCATCATAAAACATTTACCTTGATTACCCGATGAACAATTGGAATCTCACGACCCTAGACAAAAAAGTTTGGGTTAATTGACTATGACAGTAAAGAAACCAGTAAGAGAATAATAAGCAGCCAAAATACACTATATCTGTATCAACAGATTTTAAGAGAATAACAAGCAATTGGCTATTAATAATACAGTATAAACTAGTATCATAAAATATATTAAAGTAATTTCTCAATCTGACATAAAAACTTTTTGTATACAAGTAGTGAGAAATAAAGTGATACAGAAATGGGGAAATTGGAACAACTATAACCTGATGACACTAACGATATAGGAACTTATTCAACAGCTTGACAAAGCAGATTACAGATTTTTTTTTAAAAAAAAAAGATTAGAGAAATAGCAGCTTTTGTTGAATGAAGTTGCACAAAATATGGTGATATACATATGAAGCAGGGTAAACAAAATAAAGGATAAAACTGAGAGCGCCTACATCAACATTAAATACAACAATCTCCCCTGCTCGAATTGGATCTTTACTCATGTGCAAGAATAAGATGTCCCCCTGCATATGATATCAATCAAAGACAACATTTATTAACTGAAATAAACAAAGAAACACCAAAAAGTTATGGACAATATCTTGAAATTAATATGCTGCTTCTCTCACCTTGCTGAAGTGATATTAGACAGACATCATAATTCTAAAACAAAGACAAGACTTATAATACTAATCATTGCAACACTAACTGTACATAGTACATACACATAATTACTGAAGCATTCAGTAGTTAGATCAAGTTACCCGCTTGAATCCTGGTTCCATGCTTCCCGAAAGAACAACAACAACAGGAGATTCACTGCCAGTGATGCACATCAACCCCTTCCATATTATTAACGCAGATGTGACAATCATGCCTGGGTCAGAATGTAGACTACTTCAGTAAATATAAGTTTCACAGATTAGAAACAAGAGTGTTTTTGAGTTCATGTGTTGAAATCAATAGAACATGTAACAGAGATTCTATCAACCAAGAAAGAAAAAAAAATAAAGCAGTAAAATACGTAAACAAATAATATTAATAAGGAAGGTCCGCATATCTCCCGCTTGGCCAAGCAAACCATTCGATCAGGATTTGAGCAGGTGGGACTCACAGGGGCCATACTCTCCAGAACTGATCGGACGGCCCTACTTGGCGTCCAAACAGGAGACTCATAAGTAAGCCCCTTCCCCTGTCAATACTTAATATTTCTTTCTTCCTCATAATAAACTATAACCAGAAATCTTAGTGTACTCCCGCACAATCTTTTCCCACCAGAATGATAGCTTAAGCTGAAATATAAAGGGACTAGATACATTACCGAGTCAACCCCTTAATTTCTCATCCGGTCTATAAGCTATAGGCCTAGGGCATCACCAATAACCCCACAGATCACCTTTTTAACCACAAAACACACAAACACACACATTTGTCCCAATATCTCCAACCACCAGTAAACGTCTACCACTCACCTTCCACTTTTTGCTGAATTCTACACACTATATAATCCCCCAATTTCTTCCTCTTTTTGTTAATTGGTAAAAAATATAAACTAAAATTATGCATATAAATCAACGCCCCCAATATTACAGGTCCCAGAGAGAGTTAAAAGTTAAAACTACATAATCTTCCGGTTTCAGAGTATAGATCACACACAAGCACAAAGAGAAAGCGAGTAGATGAACGAACCGAGACTAATTGCCTGGGTGAGGACCTGGCGGATCTGAAGCGATTTAATGGAGTCGACGCTCTCGCCGATGAAACCCATGTTGTGTTGATTTCTGAAACAGCTTATTCAATCTGTGCTATTCGAATATGGCGTCAGCTTCCTCACTTCGTAACCCGCAGGCCACACTCCCCAGCTCGGATTTACTCCCTATCATAATTTCGTAGAACCATGACGGTCATATTTCCAAACACGACGGTAATATTTTAGGTCTAGACCATTAATATTAATCAGACGTCTTAAATTGAAAAGAGAGAAGTATCTCCAGAGATATACTTTTTTAATTATTTTTTTAATATCAGCTGTTTAATATGAGATAAATAATTTATATTTGTGAAATATGATTGTCTACATTTTTTTTATATCAATTTCATTTTACATTTTTTTAATTTTAATTTTGTTTTTAAGGCTAACAATAACAAAATTGATGAAAAATGCTTAAGTGTAATATGTGTATTTTTTATGTGACATATTAAACGTTTAAACATTAATTTTAACTGAAATAGAGAAATAAAAAATATTATTTGGAGTAAAATTAAAACTTAATTTAATGTTTGTAACAAAATTAAAAATAAAATTAATTAGTATGACATGTTAATAGTAGATATGTTACATAGAGAAGTTCACGTCAATATTTTTTATCAAATATGTTAACAACGTTAGCTTTAAGAATAAAATTAGAACAAAAAATAAACATGTTGGACGAAATCAACACAAAACAATATTAGGGATGAAATTAAAATTCGAAATAAATATTAGTATGAAAACGAAACTTTTGCCTCTATTAAAATTAGTATAACATGTTGGTAGATGGCAAGTCACATAAAAAATTTTATGTCAATATTTTTCATCAATTATATTAATGACAGTAGCTTTAAAGACAAAATCGGAATTAAAAAAAACATATTGGATGAAATCAACACAAAAAAAAAATTAGGGATGAAATTAAAATTCAAAATAAATATTGGGAATGAAAGCATAACTTTTACCTATATTAAAATTAGTATGACATGTTGATAGTAAAACTATTATATAGAAATTTTCACGTTAGCAATTTTCATCAATTATATTAACAATATTAATTTTAGAGACAAAATTAAAATAAAAAATAAAAACAAAATTAAAATAAAAATATTAGAGATGTAATTAAAATTCAAAATAATCGTATATTAAAAGTATTCATTTGACAAAAATAAAAGGAGCATGATAATATCATTACGTCATTCCCCTAATTTTAACAATTATCTACATAAATTGTTCATTTCAACAGTAGTGACGATTTTCTTCATCGTTAGCTCACGTCCTCAGAATTTTGTTATTTCCTGGCCCATCCTCTCTTCACACAGTTTCAGTCTTTCGATCATAGCCTCTGACGCAGTTGTGGTTTCTGTGCTTCAATGGCTCTTCAGCTTCCTGGTTGTGTAAATTTAAGCTTTCAATCACGTCCCTGCAATCTCAGACGCCGAATCACCAGCTTCGCGGCTCTATCGCAGCAGCGAAGCCCTGCGATCGACTGGGCCGAAGCAACTTCGAGTTTCTTCGAGCAAGACGAACGACCAATCATGCTCTTCGACGGTAATTAATTAGGGCTCTCTCTCATCTCGTGCTTTTTCTTTGAATTCCAGAAAGGTTGCGATTATGGAACCGATAATTACGCAGTACAAGTGTTTGATGAAATTCCTGCTTGCTTCAGGCGTGTGTAATTTGTGTAATGGCGGAGTGAAGTTCGTTCGCGATAACGATCGTAACAAGTAATGGATTCATTTTCCTCTTCTTTGAGATTCTACCTTTTCATGTTGCCCAATTTGAATTACGGGTAAATGAGACTAATTTGGTCCCTTGAGTTCAGTGTCTCAATTTGGTGGTTACAAATTCTAAATTAGTTCTTGAATAATTGCATTTGATTTAATTTGATATCTATTTGGTCAAAGGGACTAAATTGAAAAATATAATTTTTTAATAATTAAATTAATAATTTACTCTTTGAAGTATATAATTACTAATTTGAAGTATGAGCAAATTACTAATTAAATCATCAAAAAATTACAATTGTTTTAATTTATTCACTTAAATATTGTATTTATTTCAATTTATTTATTTGTTTATTGTCAGGGACTTTTAGTTTGACAAAAATACTTTTTAAGTTCTTAATGTTTACATTAAATTTTAATTTCGTCTTTAATATTTTTTTTGTGTCAATTATGTCTTATATATTTCATTTTGGTTTTAAATCTAATATTTTTACTAACGCTGTCTATTCTATTAATGAAAAATATTGACTGGACAGTTGATAAAAATGTTAGATTTTTAAAAGAAAAATAAAACATGTAAGATGTAACTGACGTAAAAAAAAGGTTAGAGGGACGTAAAAAGGATAAGTTTGAGTCTTACATGTTTTATGTTTGATTCAAATCTACCATTTTTATTAACCACTTAGTTAGCATTTTTCGTCTGTGAAATAGACGCATTAGTAAAAATAGTAAATTTGAAACAAAAATGAAATATGTAAGATATAACTGACGCAAAAAAAAAATAGGAATAAAATTAAAACTTAGTGTAAATGTTAAGGATGTAAAAGGTAATTTTTCCCTTTTAGTTTCAACAATAACAATTTTGAAATTTAACAACGAATAAAATCAAATTGAGACAAATGCAAAATCTCATGGACTAAATAAAAAAAATTGTAATATTTCAAAACTAAATCAGTAATTTGCTCTTTGAAGTATATTATTCGGTTCATTCATTTTTCATTGTTGACAGGAGGGTTAGATATGAAGCTCTTCAGAGTGAAGCAGGTAAAATGTTACTTAGGAGATCAGGAAGAGCTCCTGATGATATCTCAAGTGTTGTACTCGTCGAGAAAGATAGGTACTTATATTGAATTAGCTTTGGTTTGATGATTTTGCAAGTTTTTTTAATTGTCCATTTAACTGTGGGGGGAATTAACAATCTGGAGTAAATTACTGTTTTAGTTTTTGAATGATTACAATTTTTTTAATTTGATTCTTAAAAGATTAAGTATTTTAATTTAGTACATAAAAGATTACATTTGTCTGAATTTGGTTCCTTTCATTACTAATTCACAAAATTTACTATTATTAAATCTCAATATTTTTATTGCTAAAAATCACTTAAACAACAAAGAGGGCTTAAATTAAAACAAATACAATCTCTCATGGATTAAATTGAGACATTTGGTCTTTCAGGTACTAATTTGAACCAATTGTAATATTTCATGGACCAAATTAACAATTTACTCAACAATTTATTACATCCAATTAAGACCCAGTTTTTGTTGATATTTCCTTGATTGAGCCAAGCATCTTGAAATGGATCCATTTCCTCTCTGGAAATGGAGAAATTGATTCCCAAAGTTTGTTTGGCTCTGAGTCAGATTTCATAACCAACAGTATAAATTTTAAATTATATTGTTTTAAAAAAAGAAAAAAAAAAGAAAAAAGCATGTTGTTTTCTAATTTGGCTTTGGATGCTTGGCTCAAATTTCACAACCAACGACTCATATCTCAAGATGTTTTTTTTATAGACAACATCTTAAAATTTAGATCGTTGATTATGAAATCTAATAATTTAAATTGAGCTAAGCATCTTGCTTAACTCTGTAGCCAGGTAGGTGATCCATTTCATATCTCTCCAACCAAATAGATTACCATAATATCTGAAAAGAAAAGAGAAAAATTACTATTGCTAATTCTAACTAATAATAACTACACAGAAGGTTATGAGTGAAACTTCTTTTTTGGGTTGATGCAGGGCATATATCAAATCAGAAGCTGTGCTTAAGATAATGGAGTACATAGACTTGCCATTTCCTCAGCTAGCATTTTTCCTTCAGTTTGTACCTCTGTAAGTAGCATTTTATCATGACAAAAATATTTTTTTTTTATATTTTTAACATTTATATTAAGTTTTAATTTCTCCTCTAATATATATATATATTTGTGTTAGTTATGTATTACATGTTTTATTTTGTTTCAAATCAACTTTTTTTTACTAACGCGCTGTTTATTTTACTGATAAAAAATATTGACTGAATAATTAGTAAAAAAGATATATTTGAAACATGTAGGACTCAAACATATCTTTTTTATGTTCCTAACATATTTTTTCCTATCAGTTATGTTTTACATATTTTATTTTTATTTCAAATCTACTCTTTTTACTAATTACCTAATTAACATTTTTCGTTAGTGTAATAAACGGTGTTAATAAAAAAAAGTAAATTTGAAATAAAAATAAAACATGTAGAATATAACTGACTTAAAAAAAATATTATGAACAAAATTGAAACTCAGTGTAAACCTAAGGAATTACCTTTTTTTTTTTTCCCTTTTATCATTTGCTTCTTCTGCTACTTTCTTCATATATATATACTCGATTATTTATGAATTCCATATCCTGGATGGGTGCAGATTCATTAGGGATTTTGTTTATGACAATGTTGCAAACAACCGTTACACTATCTTTGGCCGTACAGAATCATGTGAAATATAAGAGCATCATTCTGCCATCATGCATAGGTAACAGAAACATGTTATCTTTGGAAACTAGGGATCTTAATTCTTCAATGTTCTTAAACTGTTCATGTGATATTCATTAAACTTCTTAAACTGTTCCTAAGGCAAACTGAATTCTATTATTACAGAAACCAAAGATCCTCCAATTTTGTCCTGTAGCTTATCTTTCTCTTTTGTAGCTGTACGTTCTTATGATCATTGCAGCATCAAGCTGAGTTATAGTGCTGTATGTAAAAGATTCTGTGAAGCTGTGTACGTCAAAGTTAAAGCTATAGTATTCCTTTCCTTCAGAGATTGATTATTCTTCAGTGGTTCTTCAGAGGCTATCCAGGAGTCATTACACTTGAGTTGGATTGTTGATCTAGATCGTCAGGACTTAGCATTTTACTGGGGGGAAAAAAAATAAAGAAAAAGACTATGGAGAGCTTAATTTTTTGAGAGGTTAAATTTCATTGTCATTGGATCACCTCAAGATATTGATAAAGGTGAGTTTACAGAGTGCTTAACTTTTAAAAAGGTTAAAGCTTTTACCGTTAGATTATCTTGAGATTTATGTAAAATAATTTTTACTTGCCATACATACAAATTTCAGGATAAATGAGTATTGATCTAATGATAAAAAAATTTAATTTTTTTGAAAGTTAATCTCTTCATAAACTTCTGGTATTGGTAAACTTGAGGTAATTTAATGGTAAAATAATTTGACTTTATGAGAAATCGATTTCTCCATAGACTTACCCGAGAGTACAAAGATTAAACCCCTTTTATTATCTTTAACATATCGTGTGCAGTAAATCTGAGACTTTTTCTGTCTTCTGCTAAATATTGAAAGCATAGCCTAAATTTTATTTGCTAAAACAAGGAGAGGAGAGGAACTATTCATTGAGTGATTGGAGCTTGATAGTTAATAATACACTTTAGTATTTCTCTTGGTCTTCATTCAGACTCTATACTATACATAAGCCAAATAGATACATGTATAATCAGTCCCAAAAAAAAGAAAAATACGTGTAAAAGCTTCAAAACATGCGGAACTTGTCTCTGTTTCTTCCAGAAGCACGTACCTGGAAAGTAGAGCCTCAAATTACAGTCAGAGAGCTTCACATGTTCTTGTATATACACTTCTGAAAGAACTGGTTTTGGATTTACACTTGAAGCAACAGGGTGTATAACCAGCAGCAGCAGGTATTATTCATTTTGGAATACTCTGCGATATATCATATTTTTCTGGCATATCTTTGATGTACACGTAAGCTAAGGCATATGCATATCTGTCAAATGAGCCATTGAATCAGGTTCGGAGAAAGGTTTTTTGTTTGATCTCAAAGTCAAGTAAAATGCTTAACCTAATTTAAATTGTTAGATTTTACAACTAACAAGTAATCGTCTAAATTTTAGGACGTTGTTTTCTTTCTTTCTTTTTTTTTTTTGAAAAAAATAACCTTTTGAAATTTGAATCCTTAGTTGTAAAATTAATAATCCAGATTGAGCCAAGCAAGGAATCTAAATTTGGCAAGACGAGAAGAGGATCCCTTGTTTGGCTTCAAAGCCAAACAGGTTATTTGACCCAATCTAGATGTTAAATTTCAAAACTAACAGTTTAAATTTTAAGATTTTTTTTTAAGAAAATAACGACATAAAGTTTGAGTCATTATTCAATGATTCAAATTAAGCCAAACATCTTATTTAGCTTTGAAACCGAGCAAGGAATCCTCTTTTTGACTTGTTGGATCTAAATTCTCTACTTGACTTGTTCAGGCTAAAAAAATAACTTCACACTGTGACGGTACACTAAAAAAAGGACCAGAATATTTACCCGGCAATGGTCAAGATTAATGCTACGACAAGTAACACATATTGACAGAGGGAGTGTCTAGAACTGTGCTTTGCCTGATATCCTCGAGGAACATGTTCGGGGTTTACGTATCCATATCGAGGTCGAATGAGAATTAAAAAGCCCAATAAAAATCCAGCGATGAGTCCTCCTATATGGGCTGCATTGTCCACTCTTGGAAGGAATCCAATGGCCAAGTTTAGGGCCACACCGACCAGAAGAGTTGAAAGAGCTGAACACTGAAAGAATCAATAATGGGTTAAAATTTGTTCTCTTCAACTTCAACACTAGACCTGACCATCAAAAAGCTTGTTTAGCTTGACAAGTCCAGCTTGATAAAATTAAGGTAGAGTATTTTTTTTGGTACTGTTTTTATTGAGTTTTAATTTTATCTCTAATATTTTTTATGTCAATTATATTTTATATGCTTTATTTTTATTTCAAATTTACTATTTTTACTAACACCGTTTATTCCAATAACAGAAAATACTAATTGAATTGTTAGTAAAAATGATAGATTTGAAACAAAAATAAAATATATATAACATAATTAATACCAAAAAAAAATTAGTGAGATAAATATGGTAGGTTTGAGTCCTACATATTTTATTTTTATTTCAAATTTATTTTTTTATCTAACTATCCAGTCAACATTTTTTGTTAGTATAATATTTAGCGTTAATAAAAATAGTATATTCAAAATAAAAATAAAACATGTAATACATAACTGATGCAAAAAAAATTGTTAAAGATGAAATTAAAACTTAATATAAACGTTGAAGAGATAATATAAACTATTATGTCACACACAATTTGAATCCATGAAGAGAAAATGTCATTAATCTAGTCAGGTCTCACGAGAAATTCACTAAAATGTCATTGGATTTATGTCCAAAATATATACATATTACCTTACTTTGATAGAGTGACCAGTTGATTAGAACCTCAGAAATCATGGATCCCCAAAGTCCAAAAAGTGCACCAGATGCTCCAACAGATAAGAAGTTAGCTGCTTCTCGTTTCGCATGCATAAGAGACATCAAGCTTCCAGCAAAACCAGAAAGCATATATATTAATCCTATCCTCACTGCCAAATCCACGAGCTTATTTAATTAATCACAGTTCAACTCAACAAATTAAACCCAGAGGCTCAACTGGCAGACTCAGTATTAAAAACAAAAAAGAAATTACTATATATATATATATATATATATGTAAATAAAAGGAAAAAGCCTACAGAATCCGAATTCCCTCTCAAGTCTGATTCCTGTAAGTAAAAGACTGAGCATATTGAGAAGTAAATGAATAGCTCCTGCATGAAGAAACATGCAGGAGATGCAGCGCCATGATTCACCTTTCTCCAACACTAGCTCCCTATCAAGGCCTCCCAATTTTCTCAACCTGCATAAGTTAAAAGAACACCTCAATGTTGATAATTTTATTTAAATTATAACTATGTCTAGCAACTATAGCTGATAAATTAATTTATAACTAAAAGTTGAAAGCTATTAAGCTATTTTATTGAATTAAAAATATTTGGTAAAAGTAGCTATTGTATTAATTAATAAATGTAAAATGACATATATTTTATAATCTAAAAATAATACAAAATAAGCATAACATTTTTTAATTAAATTAGTCTAAATTATTTTATATAATATATATATATATATATATATATATAAAACAACGAGGAGGAGATTGTTGGACGCTGGTGACTGAAGAACGGTTGCAGAGGAGATGATGACTAGAGAGGAGATGACGAACGACATTGCAAGGAGACGATGGAGATGGAAGATAAACAAAGGGATCGATAGACAATAGAGATGGATGGAAATGGAAGCGAGACAGAGGAAGCAACAAACGACAGAGACAGAAGACACAGTGGCCAGTGGAGACAACAGCGATGGAAGCAACTAAGTGAGAATGCAATTTGGCAGAGGAGGTGAGAATGGGTATTTTGATAAAATGATAAGGATAAAATAAGAAAAAAATACAGAAGCTATAAACTATAAACAACTAAAAATATCATTTCAATAAGCTATAAGTTACAAAAATAAATTTGTTTACCAAACACTTTTGACAAATTTATAAGTTAGTCGAATAAGCTATAAGTTAGCTTATTTTGCTAGCCAAACACAGCCTATGTGGACAAACAATAATCATATTGCTAATAATATATTTTATAGGATATTTGATATTACTATTTTATGCTTATTAAAAACATTTGAATTGGGTCTTGTTAAGAGAACAAATCTATGATAGGATTATGGATTTAAAGCCCAATTCACAATTTAATTTAATATCAATGGGCCTATAACATTGATTAAAGGGTATTTTATGATATTTGATTATATTTTAAATTATTATTATTATTATTATTATTTTATATAAGATAGTAATCTATAAAACCCTGGACTTTCTGACAGTAAATGATTATTTGCAAAATGGCTTTTGTGAGTTGTAATTGTTGAGAAAATAGTGTTATGTATAGCCTTGGTATTTCAAAAGATAGTAAACTAAGTCCCACATTACTTAGAATAAGGAGAATATAAGGCTTTATATACTAACATGTGTCAATGGGCTCATAAAGAGCTAAGAACAGAAATGGACTCATATGCTTATAATCTCAAGTCAGTTAAGTGCAAATTAGTTGATGGATTGGACTTAGTTTTAATTTCTATAACTAGTCTTTAAATCGTTATTTGCCTCATTATGATTTTTAGATTGTTCTCTTGAGAGGAAGTTCTGCAAATAAAAAATAATTATTTTTTGTACAATATCTTTTAATACACGACTTAAACTGTATTTTACAACAATAATTTTTCTTCATCTAAAAACTCTTTTCTATCGTTCTTCAAAATTCTACTAAAGATTTCATTGTTGTTCAATGAATTTGGACAAATTTATAGGTATGTTTTGTTTTTACTTCTTTTCTCCCACAAAATAATCTTACACTCAAAACCCTGCAAGTCACGCTCTATATATGGGATACATGTATATATGTACATATAAATAACGGATATGTGCATGTACGTATAAATAAACAAGTCCTGTAGCTTCTTTTTAACATTTATGTAAATTACATCAACTTAATTAATTGCCTTTAGTTTTGGATCATATATATTTTATCTCCATTATTTTTTTTCCCCTCATTGTTTACTGTGTTTATGGTGTATGTTGCTTGTTTGTTAAAATGTATATCTAATATGGCACATAGCTACATTGTCAAACTCCAAAATGAGACTATACTTTTATAGGAGAACATATCTTGTCCAAGAAGTTATTTCTATTGACAAAAACTAACTAATAAAAAAAGTTTTTATAATAGAATCTATGGTGAGCTCAACTCCCATTTTTTTATTTATTTGTTTGGTCATTTTAAGAATTGTGTAAAGTGTTTACTCATTAAAAGAATGTGAATTAGAAATGGAAAAGAGATTCTTTCACTTCCTTGTTTAGTAACTATTTTTAATAAGGGAATGAGATTTTAATAAAATAAAAATTGATGAAATGAGATTTCATCCAAAAATTAATAGAACGAAATTTCATTCCATTGTATTAGTGTAAAAAAAACAAATATGTCCCTCAGATAAGTGTGTTTCTTTTTCTTTTATGTTTATTTTGTTATATATGAGTATTTTAATAAATCACTTTAAATTTGTTAAAGAAACATTATCTCATTTTAAAATATCATAACAAACACACTACCTTTTATTCTCATTCATTTTTTTTATTTTTCATTCTCATTTTTGTTATTGATTTAATTTCCATGTTCACATTTTCAATCACACTATGTGCTTCTGCAGAGTACAAAAAACCTCATACACATTGCCCTGTTGTCCTTTTCAGAGCTTTCCACCATTGATGCATTCCCAATTAATTCAATAATTTTCCGGCACAGAAATGCAAATTCAAGGAAAAGAAACAAAATCTATTAGGGTAAAAGACGAGAGAAGAAGGAATCTCACTCTGTGCTTCTGCAGAGTGAGATTTAATTTCCATGTTCCCATTTTCAAGCACACACTGCTTCTGCAGAGTACAAAAAACTTCATACACATACATAGCCCTGTTTTCCTTTACAGAGCTTTCCACCATTGATGCATCCCCAATTAATTCAACAATTTTCCCGCACAGAAATGCAAATTCAAGGAAAGGAAACAAGATCGATTATGGTAAAAGACGAGAGAAGGAGGAATCTCACTCACGTGTCAGCGCTAGGACCAAGAAGGGGGTTTTCTCTCAGGGGCTGGAAAGAGAGCCGGCCGAGCTGATCGTGGAAGAGGCATTGACTCCGGGGACTGCGAGAAGGGCAATCGTTGAGGTCCATGGCGTAGATGAACAGGGCAATGTCGACGAGGAAGAAGACAGGAATGAGCCATGGCGTCCATTGCCGCGGCGGCGGAGGGAAGAAATGCTGCAGCGGCGAAGGTTGGTGTTCGGCGTCGTGTCGTCCCATCTCGAAGCTGATCCGACGGAGTTTCCGTTCGGTGAGAAGTGAGATCAGAGATGTGAATCACGCGATGAATGAGGATTGAGGAACGGGTCACGCAAATTGGTGCTTGATGCCTATATTAGCTAACTTCACCGTTGTTACATTCAATTTTGATTTTGCCATGATTGAGAATTGAGATCCTTCATGGCTTCAACATTAAATTACTTTAAAATATACATATGTGCAAAACAAAGAAAATTATTGATTTAGTTAAGTAAAAGGCTGGATCCTCTTTTGTACCGTACAATATTGAGCTTTTAAGCACTGTTTGATAAATGATGAAACTTATATGAATCTCATTTGTTAGAGTCATCGGACGGTGTTTAAAAGTTATCATCGTGTTGTTTTCTTAGTGAACAACAGAGGATCACAACTCATGAGTAAATTATTAATTTAATCCTGAACATTATAGGTCTTTTTTTAAATTTGATTTTTGAAATATTAAGTATTTTATTTTTAGTTCAAATATTATATTTGTCTCAAATTAATCTTTTTTCATCCCTAAATTTTAAAATTTTCGTTAAAAAATAGAAACTGGGACTTAATTAAAACACTTGATATTTTATGGATTAAATTAAAACAACTTTGATATTTTGAGGGCTAAATTAGTAATTTATTCTTTAATTTTTTGAAAGATTATGGTTATTTCAATTTGATCCTTGAAAGATCAAGAGTTTCAATTTAGTGGTTAAAAATTATATTTGCTTCAATTTGATTCTTTTTGTTTCTGATGATAAATCTACTATTACCAAATTTTAAAACTTTTATTGTCAAAATTCATTTTGACAAATATAGAATTATAAAATTAAAACAAATATAATCTTTTAGAAAAAGTACAATCTTTCAACATATATATATATATATATATATATATATATATATATATATATATATGTTGAGTGTCTTGAATTTTGGTGAATTAAAATTGATTATGACCCAACCCAAAAAGAGAAAAAAAAAGGGAGGTTAGTAATGTGAGCAGAGTGAGGGTCGATATCTGTTTTATATATTTTTTAGAATAACCGATAATTTTATATTTATATATATCTATATATATAAGTATTACAACTAGGGCATTTATTCTAATTAATACATACATACATATATATATATATATATATATAGAAAGAGAGAAACACACAAATTACAAGTATATATATCTATATCTTATTTCTTGATGGATTAAGTATTACTGTCCCTTCCTAGCTGTGACTTATAGCTTATATAAGTCTTCAATAAGATTCTCATATCTAGATTCGGATTATTATTATTTTTTTAAAAAAAAATTCTACATGCATGATCCGAATCTAAATAAATAAATTTCATAAATCTCGTATATATTTTAAAGATCCCGATCGATATTGGACTACTTGAGCAAGCATTTGAGAGAAGGTTTGGTGTGGGAAGCAGTTCCATGGGCATTATGGCAATATGCAACAGTCTTCTGACCAGAAACTGCAGAAGCAACATAAACACTGTCGAATGTGATGTTGTAGCATCCCACGTTCTGGTCGCAGCTCAAGTTTATGGCCTCTTTCGTTAGTGAGGTTCCAACTATCCCTTTGTACGTCACATCACTCACCCTTATGGCTTTGGTCTGTACGTACGGACGTCCATTATTTCCATGCAAGCACACACAAAATAAACTAGGGTTAGAATAGATTACATAGAAGGAGGAGATCCAACTTTTTGTTATTGAATCTTTTTTTAAAAATATATAGCTATTTATTGTTATATAGTTTGTGAAATCATAGTAGAATTAAAGTTACACATCGGATAGAATATGATGTTTGTAAAAATATTTAATTAATATTCTTTTTAGCAAGTCTAAATTAATTTAATATAGTATATAATGAGTATTAATATACAAAAGATAATATATATATATATATATATATATATATATAACTTGGACTTGAATACTAATATACAACTAATGAATATTTTTTTAATTTATTTGAAAAGATGTGTCAATTAAATTTTCAATTATTTTAATAAATTTGAAATAATATATTAGTTGAGTTTTAAATTTATTTTAAAATTCGAACAAACACATATGTTGAAAATTAAACAGACACGTCTGTTGAAAATAGAAGAGACACATTTGTTGGAAATTAAATAAACATATCTGTTAGAAATATAACAGATACATCTGTTGAAAATTCAATGGACATAATTGTTCATACTTTATATATATCCAATTAAAATTCTACAGTTGATAATTTAGTTTCAAGATGGCTTTGTTATATTTTGAAAGAGTTTGTTTGTGATTTTTCAATACAAAGACATAAACTATTTAAAGATAGTATCTATCGTACTTTAAAGTCATTATATTTTGTATATTTTTAACATCTGTTTGTGAAGTTTCATGCATGCATGCATTTATTTTTATGAGTCCTTGAAGCAATTTAATGGTAGAGAGGTCAACTATTGAATCTATTTGAAAATGCATGAAGATTCATGTATAAAACCTCGTGAGCGTGCGTGTGTAAATAGAGAGTTCGATCATTGAATTTCTTCGATGATAAATGAAGATTTGTATATGGAGGTTCATATACAAAATAAACTAGGGTTAGATTAGGTAGAAGGAGATCCGACTTTTCATTATTGGATATCTTTTTAAAAATATATAAAGATATGTTTGTGAAGTTTCATGCATGCATGCATGCATATATTTCTATGAGTTCTTGAAGAAATTTAATGGTAGAGGGCTCAACTACTGGATCTCTTTGAAGATTTATTTATTCTTACCTTGTTTTGGCAATCATTTCCACTAGGGCAGTAAAATTGGTCAATGATGATGGGGTTATTGGCTCGAACAAATCTAATCCCCTCAAAGCTAACCCTCCTAGCATATCCAACTCCACCCTGTATATATATATATATAAATTTTCAAAAAAGAATATTAGAAAGAAATTAGACAATAATTGCAAGAAAAAATTGCTTAATCAATTAATTAATTAATTAATATTGAATTACCTGCCATGTCTTGATTCTTACTCCTGTTAAAGTCTCTGTTAGGGTACAATTCTTCACTTGTACATCTTCTACATTGTCAATCTCTCCACGTGCCCCTAGTGATCCAATGCTGCATAAATAAATAAACAAATAAATAACGTGCTTCCCTTCAATAGAAGAAATATCCTAAAATAGTGTTCACAATTAAAATGGCCTAAAGAAAGGAGCACACGTTAGCATCAATATTGGAGTCAATTTGTGCTTCTCTCCATCATCAGATTATATTTTAAAAAAATTTAAAAAATAATAAAATCAACGGTGCACAGGAACCCCGGTGCCTCCATTACACTTGAGGGGATCCATTTCATAAAGAAAGTTGTAATTGTTAACAAATAACAATAATCAAAGTTTCCAAATCAGATTTCTTGTTTGACCCCAAAGTCAAGTATGGTGTTTAACTCAATTTAGCCCGTTGGTTTTCATAACTAATAGTCCAAATTTTATATTGTTGTTTTTTCTTTTTTTTTTAAGAAAAGAACCATGAGATCTGAGCCATTGGTTGTGAAAATTAACAGACCAAATTAAGTCAAGCACCTTGTTTGACTTTAGGATAAAGCTAATTGCTTGAAGCCTTGAACTAATGTGTAGAGTTGGTCATTTTTTAGAAAAAAATTTAAGAGTACGCTATATATTCTTTTAAGAAAGTGTAATCTAATTGCTTGAAGCCTTGACCTAGTAGATTAAATTCTTTTGTCAACTCAATGATCAATTATCTGGATCCTTATTATTTTATTTTTTGTTTTTTTAGGAAAGATAATAAATAAATTAAAGGATAAATTATATTTACTTAATTTCCTTAAGGTTTAACAGGCAATTAACTTTTGTTTGAAATATTATACTTAACTTGGTTTCTTTCAATTTTTTTTTCATTATAATTATTTTTTTTGTTTGTACAATATGAATTTCTTTCAATAGTAAATATTGTAACACTTTTTTATTGTCATATTAAGAATAAAATAAAAATTTCATATTAACACTTAACATTACTGTTATGTTAAAAATAAAATGCAAAATTATATTGTATAAAAATTTAACTAAATTGACTGAAAATAAACCAAAAGAGAAATTTTTGTAATATGTATTAAAATATTAGGAGAATCAAATATAAATTGACATACAAAGACAAGGCACATCCTCTTGCTAAGTTTATTTTTGTCATGCTATATCTATTTATTATTAATTTTTTATATCTATATATTTTCAAAATGAAGTGGTCTAAAGTAAATTTAGATTCTATGTTTAGCCAAATAGAACTGTCTGATCAGTTTTGGAAGATAGGGGCCCGGAGCCCCATCTGTTCGAAACCTAATCAGATAGTTCAAATTATCTATTTGATTAAACAGAAGATCCGCTTTATTCTAAAACATATAAACAAATCACCAAAGGAATAACAAAATGAATTTATAGCATGTTCACAGACATAGCTCAGTAATACTAATTATAATTTAAGTACCCACCTGATCCCATGGCCTGGACCACATGTAATACCTGATATTTTGATAACCGAGGACCCAGCACTAATAGCAATACAGTCATCGCCTACAATGAAGGTCAATTAATTCAGAAACACACACACACACACACACACACACACATATTGAATGACTTGAATTTTACTGAACCAAAATAAATTTATAACCCAATCTGAAAAGAGAAAATTTAGAGGTCTGTGGTGTTAGTAGGACGAAAGCCAATATTCATTTTTGTGTATTTTTTGGAGCAATCCGAACCGGTTAAGTTATATATATACATCTCTTCATTGACTTGTAATAATTTTTTTGTCTAAGTTTTTTTGTCTAAGGATCAAGAAATTTATCTTTCTCCGCTTGTGGATATAAGTCACATCAACCTAACTATATAAATTTGTATGTGTTTTTTTTTATTTCTGTTTTGCCTTCTCTAAAGTGCTGCGATTTTCATAACAATATACATATATATATATATATATATATATATAGAGAGAGAGAGAGAGAGAGAGAGAGAGAGAGAGAGAGAGAGAATTAAGAGTTTAATGTTAGGTGTGTTTGTGTGTGTAGATAAGGAACCACTAGTATATATAGAAATTTAATTTATTTGTCTCTAATTAATTTGATTTGAGTCAACTCAAATTATAAGTGTATATTTTTTTATTCACAAAATTCAAACTCGAGACTTTATCTAAAAAAATAAATACTGACTTACTTGAACCAGATCAATTAATGAGTCTGCATGCGCGCATAAAATCATATAATGAGAAATGGAAATGGAAGTTAAATACCAGTTGCAATGTATGAATCATGGACTTGAATGTCTCTGGAGCCAGAAATATCGATGCCATCGGTGTTAGGGCTTGTTCCCGGAGCTATGAGACGAAGGTTAGAGATGATGCCTCGCTTGCAGCTTGTTAGGGTTATGTGACTTCTTGCTGGATTCATATGTGTTATTCCTTTTAGGGCAAACCTATAGCATCTGTATAGTGACAGTGCCTATACACATCCGTCCACATTCATCATCATCAGTAACAAAAATTATAATTCAGTGCTAATACTTTTTAATCTATGTCTCTAATATTCATACTAAGTTTTAATTTCGTCTTTAATATTTTTTTCATCAGTTATGTTCTACATATTTTATTTTTGTTTCAAATTTATTTGTTTACTAACGCCGTTCATTTTACTGATGGAAAATGTTGACTGAACGATTAATAAAAATGATAGATTTGAAACAAAAATAAAACATGTAGGACTAAAACTTATTTTTTTACATTTCTAACTTTTTTTTATGTTAGTTATGTCCTACATGTTTTATTTTTATTTCAAATGTATTTTTTAGTACTAACGCCTTCTATTCCATTAACCAAAAATGATGACTAAATGACTAGTGAAAAAGGTAGATTTGAAACAAAAATAAAATATATATAGCTCAAGCCTACTTTTTTTACATCCTTAATTTTTTTTTGCATTAGTTATATATTTCATTTTTGTTTCAAATCTACCATTTTTACTAGTTGTCCAGTTAGCATTTTTTATCAGTAAAATAGACGACGTTAGTAAAAAAAATAATTTGAAACAAAAATGAAACATAAATAATATAACTGATATAAAAAAATTAAGAATAATATTAAATTTGATGTAACCTACTTTTTGAATGTTTTTTTTGGGGGGGGGGGGAATTTATACATTTTTGACTTCTGGTTCAAGTAAATTTGCTCTTTTCTTAGTTTTTGTTTCAAGTAAATTTGCTCTTTTCTTAGTTTTTGTTTCTAAGGATAGGATATGTTAAACGCGTCAATATGCAATGAACCATATTATATATATACACACACACACACACATTCATGCATGTGCGATCTCTATTATCAATTTTCTTCTCCTTCTTCATGCACAAACAAATCAAGTTCAAGGAATATGTATATATAGCCTTTACGTACCGTTGGTGGACGGCAAGTTGTTCCCTGACCAAACAAGAAATTAATGTCTATAAGAAAACGATATCATTATTTTTAATTAAAAGAGAAAGCAAAGAAAATAAAGTAAATTATTGATTCAGTTTTAAAAGGTTATAATTATCTCAATTTAATTTTTAAAATTAAGATCAAACTTCTTAATTTAGTATTTAAAATATATTGTATTTATTTAAATTTAGTTCCTCTAATTTGTCAAACGGTAAATTTTGTAATATCTAGTTACGAAAAAATTAAATTAAGACAAATGTAACATTTTAGAGAATTTAGACAATTGATCTTTCAAAAATAAAATTGAAGAAATTTTAATTAATTTTATGGACTAAATAAATAATTTACTCAAAAAAATATTTTGTGTGTGTATATATATGTGTAAACATACAAATTAATCTCCAAAAATGCCTTTTTTTTAATCATTTAGTCCATGAAATTTGAGTGTTGTTTTAGTTAGTCCCATGTAAGTTACAAACTCAATAAAAGTTAATCCTCCTGGGGACTATATAAGTTGTATATGTACTTATTTTTGAGAGGCTAATTAAATAATGATATTTAACAAATTCATAATATTCATGGAATAAAATGTGCAAAGTTAAGTTTTTAAAATTTAAATTAACAATCAACCCATGTATTTTGTAAAGACTCATTAAGAGCCTATTTGGTTTTCCATTGTGTTTTTACAAATCATATTTTTGACAATATAAACGCGATTTTGGTTCGAAGTAGTATATTTAGAAGTTTTTGTATTAACATGATCTTAACTTCAAAACATGATTTCAGTAAAAGTTTTAAGTTATTATTTTAATAAAGCATAGTTTATCTAAACCTAAATTTCTTCAACCTTTTTCAGTAGCATATTAAATTGTTAATATAGCCTATATATATATATGAACTTACGGATACAGCAGTTCGAAGGCATGGGTGATCCCACCAGAGAGAACCTCGACCATCAATGGTGCCATGTCCAGAGATAATAAGACCATTAACGTAAGAGAAGCCAAGCCATGTGTTTATCTGAGATCCATAGTATTCTCCTTTTGTACTTGGTGCTACTAGCTTTCCTGAAACCTGATATACATATATATATATATATTTATATATCCACCTTTCAAATATTAATTTTCTTCATTATCCACTTTTATTGAAATATCTTTTTTTTATTCAAAAATCAAGGCTGTTAAATGGGCCAGGTCGGTCAACTCTAGCCCAAGCTTTGCACGATTAATGGTCAGTATGGATTTGGCCGGGCCACACCTTATATAATTTATAACTAAAAAATTATGGCTTATCTCCACCCATCATGAGTCATGGACTGATCTTATAGTTTTATTTATTTTATTTAAAAAATATACTTTTAGCTATTTTTAATGATAGGAATTAGAAACTAGATATTGGAACAATCAAATTTTAAATAATTAAATTAAACTTTTAAAAAAATATAATAAATCTTAAAATAGGCAATTTTTCTTTTTTAAAAATGTAATTTTAATTATTTTAAATGACAAAAATTAAATATTGAAACTATAAAACTTCAAAAAAAAAAAAGACTAAGCTTCTAAAAAATTAAATTAAATATTAAAATATAAAAAATAAAAATTCACAAGAGCTGACCCACCCTAATTTACTTAAATCTCAAGAACTTTAGTAGACTGGACTAAAAATATTTATTCAAAATAGATTATTAAATTATTGGTCAACTTCGTTCTATTTGTAAAGTTAAAGTGAATGGGTCAAATTCATTTTAACAGTTCTATCTAACATCATTAACAATTTGTTAAGTTGTGTTAATTTTTTATGAAAATAAAAAGTTTAAGATTTAAGATTTAGATTTTACGTACATACCTGAACATGAATGTAATTAGGTTTGCATGGACCTTTGAAGATAACAGGTCTCAATAAAAATGTTTTCGTTGGTATGATGAAACGTGTAGTCTCTGAACTACTTTGGCATGCATCTTTCCACGCTTTCAAAAATGCCTGTTCAATGTTAAATATTTTATTTTTTAAGAAATTCAGGGAAGAAAAAAGAAAAAGAAACAAAATATGATAATTAATGTCTATTTCTAAATCATGTTCTTTTTCAATTAGGGTAAATTACTCTAAAAATTCATATAATTTTAAATAGTATACTCTATTCTCTTGACATTTTGATATATATTAAAGCAATCTTTCCTCCAATTTACTTTCATTCAAATCAACTTGAAACTTTAATTTTACTTTTACTTGAAAATAAAGGCAATTAAATTGCCGTTAATATTTAATATGAAATTGTCACTTTATTTTTAATATGATAGTACAAATTGTTAAGTAATTTTATTACTAAAAAAGACACGTGTGTTGTGCAAAATGTTAATTTAATGACAAAAAATAGATCAAATTAGAGTTGAGTGCAAAATTCAAAATTAAAGAGAAATCAAATGTAATTTAACCAAACTTCATAGGAGGTTAGTGTAATTTATCCTTTACAAATAATGAATAATTAAATAATGAAGTTACAGGAGAGTCGTTGGTTTTTCCATCTCCAACTGCTCCGTACTTCGTCACGTCGAAACTACTCGTGCTGCTCATTCCAGGCTTAGCCAAACTCAGAATCATCACTGTAGCGAAGAAAATCTCCTGCAGATATAAAATATTTCCCATTATATATGAGGATTAATAATAATAATATTAATAATAGTAATAGTAATAATACAAAAATATTTTTTACTTATTTAATGTTTACACTAAGTTTTAATTTTGTTTCTAACTTTTTTTTTTGTGTTAGTTATGTTTCACATATTTCATTTTTGTTTCAAATCTACTATTTCTATTAATGTCGTCTATTCTACTAACAAAAAATATTAACTGAGTGATTAAAAAAAATGATAAATTTGAAACAAAAATAAAATACGTAAGACTCAAACATACCCTTTTTATGTCCCTAACATTTTTTTTGTTTGCATCATTTATATTCTACGTGTTTTATTTTTATTTTAAATCTATCATTTTTACTAACCGGCCAATCAACATTTTCCATCAGTGAAATATACAACGTTAGTAAAAAGGGTGGGCTTTTTTCTTTCTTTCAAATTTATCTTTTTTTACTATCGTTGTTTATTCTATTGACGAAAAATGTTAACTGAGTTATTAGTAAAAATAGTAAATTTGAAACAAAACTAAAACATGTAAAACTCAAACCTACCATTTTTACGTCTCTAACTTTTATTTTGTGTTAGTTATGTCTTACGTATTTGATTTTTGTTTCAAATCTACCATTTTTATTAACCAGTCAGTCAATATTTTCTGTCAGTGGAATAAATAGGAGTAGATTTGAAATAAAAATAAAACATATAAGACTTAAACTTACCCTTTTTATGTCTCTATTTTTTTTTAAATCAGTCATATCCTACGTATTTTATTTTTGTTTCAAATATATTTTTTTACTAATCGACTAGTCAGTATTTTTTATTAGTATAATAGACAGCATTAGTAAAAAGAGTAAATCTAAAACAAAAATAAAATATGTAAAACATAATTGAGACAAAAAAAATTATTAGAGATAAAATTAAAATTTATTATAAATATTAGGAAAATAAAAAGAACTTTTGCCTAATAATAAAAATAATGAAGAAACTATTATATAAACAGCTTAGCCATATATATGCGTAAATTCAAGACAAGTTAGCTAGAAAGAGATCCTCACCATCTTAGAGAACATTGGAGAATTGCTCCTGAACCCCATTGACAATACAAGTAGTTCTCACTTTGTTATGTGACCCTCTTTGTTTGTTCTATATATATATACACAAACACAATGGTGAGACAGTGGAGTGCTTATTACGACGTCGTACCAAGATATGTACTTTGTTTAGTGTATTATTGAGAAAGATATAAAGACGTTGCGGAAGGATTAAGGTGCACATATATGGGTATATAAAGCTGTAAACACATGGGTTTAAGCAAACACAAGGCCTTGTTTTCGCACTAAGCACATGAAGCAATATTGAAATCCCTATACGTTCTTCGTTATTATTATTATTATTATTATTATTATTGGTAAGATGTAGTATGTATGCAGTTAATGTTGCTTCTTCATTTACACTCAAAATATTTTACGTACCGTGGTTTTAAAGCAACCACGTTTTCTTGGATCAGAGAGAAATAAGAAACTTCACATGCATTCCAGAAAATGGATCAGTGCATTAATTAAAGATGGCAAAAATAATTGTTTCTTTTTAACGTTTACTTTAGTTTCAATTTTTCCTTTAATATTTTTTATATCAATTTGATCTTATATATTTCTTTTTTTATTTCCATTCAGTCCCTAAGGATAATAATGTTAATATAGTGGACAGTAAATGTTAACTTGGACTCCTTCATATAACACATCCACTGCTAATTGATTTTAATTTTAATTTTGTCCTAAACATTTTATTTAATTTTAATTTCGCCTCAAATGATACTTTTTTCATTTCTTTTTTTTTTCATAAATTAACGTTTAAATATTTAATGTATCATATAAAATAGTCTACATGTTATTTGGAGGAGTCTATGTCATCATTTTCCATAAGCTTTGTTAATGACATTAATTCTAAAGATAAAATTGAAACAAATGTATATATATATATATATATATATGGAATAAAATTAACACTAAAAAAATGAGGGACAAAATTAAAATTCAAAGTAAACCTTAATGACGAAAAAGTGTTCTTGCCATTAAATAAAGTACTAATTTTTTTGCTTGTACGAGATTTATGTATTCTTGCAAATTGTCATTACGTATTTTCTTCCACATTAAGATCACTCAGAAAGAAAGTGTTGGAAACATTCCCCCTTGATCAAGCAAGGGAAATTTTACCTTACATCACAAATAAGCATGATCATTATATTGGCTTAATTAGTTAGGACTTGACAAACCAGAATATGGGTTTTGGGCTTGGCCCACTTGCATGGCCCAAACGTGAGGTTTGATCCAAAACTGAGGCCCAATTGTACGCTTATTAACTTTGTATAGTGTTTGCATCTAATTTCCAAAGGCTTCATTTGTTTCGTAGGAAAATAAAAAGTATTTAAGATTTTTTCCAAAAACTGTTTTCTAATAAGAATATAAGATAGTGATGAAAGTACCTTTTCCACCCATAAGTTTGACGTTGGTTTAAATTTTGTCCCATATTTTTTTTGTCAATTTTGTCTTACAAATTAATAAAAATTCTCAATATTTTTTTAATTGCTAACAATATTCAAATTAGTAATGAAATTAGATGACCTATTAAATATAAACAAAAACTCTCCTAACCAAAAATAATTCTTTAGCAAAATTTTGTGCTGTTTGTTTCACAACATGCATACACGCACGCTTACATTACATGCATGTGTACTCACATGTATACCTATGTATGTGTAGTAATAAGTCGATAGTAAATAGTAGAGGAAAACATCAATTTTTATTTAATTTCTTGAAATTATGAAAAGTAAATGTTGTCTAACATAACAAAGATAATAAAATCTTTATGTCAATTTTTTTTTCTTTTGAAATAGCTACAGAATACCAATATTTAAAATTGAGAAGATTTTAATAAAATTCAGGAAAAAGCTCGTAACCAGATATTATTTACTGAATAATTGCTGTTGCAAAGCTCACAAATCGTGAAAAACAAATTTTTGGTGACTTGCCTCTCAATCACAAGATGCTACAGTCGACAAGATTCCAACTATTCATTGTATATTGGACTTCTCATTCAGAACTCTGTTGGGGGCTTTAACCTCACCAATCGTTTAATCCTCTCTTTTTCTGTATTTTCCAAATTTCCCTTCAAAAGATACATTAAGGAAATGTCAAGCAAAACATGAAGAAGTAATTGTTCCAAACAGCCATGGAATGCAAAAGATGCAGAAGGCATGATTCAGGGGTGTGTGTGATAAACAGAGAACAAAGAATTTCAGTAAATTACTGATTTGGTCCCAAAAGATTACATTTGTCTCAATTTAGTCCTTGAAAGATTATAAGATCAAGTGTCTCAGTTTAATCCATTTAAAGATTATATTTGTATCAATTTGATCTCTTTATATGTCAAAATAACTTTCAACCGTGAAAATTTTGAGATTCATGAATAATTGATTTTGTGATTTAACAATGAAAATGACCAATTTGAGAGAAATGTAATCTTTCAAGGATTAAATTGAGATACTTGATTTTTTAAGAATTAAGTCAGTAATTTACTCAGAACTTTAGTTGTGGCATGATATTTTTCGCCACCGTAAATTGAAGAAACAAGGATTTAGTTCCATGATGACAAAAAAATCTTTCTTCAGTGATATTGTGAAACAATAGACATGGCTTTTAATAAGAAGATGGGGCGTTATCACAATATGAAACAAAGGCAGGACATGAAACGCATCCATCACATGCAGAGCACAAGATCATGTCTAATGGGTCTCCTCCAAAATGAATGACATCATTGGCAATGCTTGTGGTTACGAAGACTTATCATAATTTGAAATCAAGAAAATTAGATTGGTTATTGAAATAATCAAGATATCAGTTTAAGGGTCGAACCAATGGTACTTAAAACATATAATTAATATATATATATATATATATTATAGATATTAAAATATTAAAATATTCAAGACATGTTACACATATATATTTATACTAGTCTTAAATCTTTTTCTAATAGTTAAAATTTTTGGAGATTTCTTAAAAATACATAATAATATTTAGTAAAAATTCAAAAAGAACAGGAAAAAAAAAATGATTCAACTAATTGAACCGGCCGGTTTTATCGGTTTATTAGTCCAAACTAGATTGAATACCTAGCCGATTCAGTCTATATGAACATTGTTTACAACAAAGGCAGGACATGTTATGCATCCATCACACGCGTAAGACCATGTCTAATGGGTCTCCTCCGAAAGGGATGACACAATTGGCTATTCTTGTGGTTAACAAACCAAACCAATGTCAACTATTTGTGTGTCTTAGTGGCTAGCAGAATAAGCAAAATGACAGAATTTTAAAGAAACCTTCCTGTGTCATCATTATAATTATGTAGACAAATCACCTCACCTTCCATACAATTTCATCCAAAGACAAGCAAATTCTTCCATACTTATCAAGAAAAAGGCGCTCAGATGGGGGCTTCCCACATACATCCTTGACAACTGTGGTTATCACAAACATTACTTCTGACACTGGAGAAAACAAAGACACGGTAAAATAATAGTAAGAAAGTAGTGCTCAATAGCTCTTGGATAGACACATTTCCAACCCTTAGCAAATCAAAGCATGTGCCACGTTGTTAACAAAGCCTCTCATTGGAGACGAAATAACTTCATCTTTTGTTTGAAATATCTATTCTTCTTCACGTTCTTATAAGTCAGACAGCATCACCAACTACTATAGAATCCATGATCTTTCCTCTACCCCACTTCATTTAACCCCTATTTTTCTTACTACTCCATTCTTTAAAAACCATTTTCCAAATTCACATTACTGTTCTGTTATAGTTTATATATCCACTATCTAGTATATAATAATGACAACAGAAAGGCAGATTTATGATCTTCACTTTTAGCTCCCTAAGTTAAAAAACAATCTCCACTTTCCTTATTTTACTGCTCCATCATTTCCAATTCTTCTCCTCTTAACAGCCACTACTATCTCAAGTTTAATGTCTTTTTCTGCAAAAGTAATATTTTATTTATCATGCACGCACATGATCCGTGCGTGCCCACTTTCTAAAAGGAATCTAAATGAAGGAACCCATTCTACTTGTGGAAATCAGTCAAGACCAAGAGCTAGTCACTCCAACCACTTTATCTCAATATCTCCTTCCCCATCCCACCTCGAAGAAAACAACTTATGGACCCACAAGTTAATCTCAAAGCAAGTGGATCAGCCACTGTTATGGCTTATTTCTGAAGTTCTGTTTTACTATCACTCAAATATAAAACAGTGATGCAATAAATACTTACAGGCAAGTTCATCATACTCATCTTTCCCCACAAGATAGATGACGACATCCCCAAGCGTCGTGTATACAATGTAAACTGACCTGACAAAGAAAAACAGAACAAATTGAATAGTGTAACAACATATAAGAAATTGGTTAAAACGAAGGAATCTGAACAGCAAGTGGGCACTTTTCAGTGAAGCAAAGAAGAAAGCTTAATTATAGATCTTTCAAGTCAGTCCTCTAATTTTCGGTGATAATTATTCAAACAAACAAGTTCAACAGCCTATGTGGCCGCCGTTACACTTGTAGTAACCAAAGCTCAATCCTCCCAAGCAATTCAGGAGTGCCCCAAAATGCTATTAGACAAGAAAAATTAAGAGGATACACATGCATACATCATAACTTCAATGCATGGGATGCATGAGAGAACAGTAGACTCACTTGTGGGAAGCAACTAGGAGTTCTTCCCTTTTGACACCTCGGAGATTATCAGCTCCTAGTTTAACCAAGAATGAACGCCAATGAAGGCATTCCTCTGCAGGAATTCCTTGGAAACTGCAATCATATAAGCCAAAGAATTTAGCTCAATACATCATCATAAAGTTGAAACTTAATGTCTGTGCCTAATGCAAGATGAATAGAAGTCCCCCATCAAGAAAGACCACACAAACAAAACTTTGTTCAGGGGTAACATTTATTCCCTTAACAATATCCGAAGATCATTTTGTGGCCACCATATAATGCATTTATCACTGAAAGTGACCACCTTACGGAAAAGAAAAGATTACTTAGTAGCCCCACTCTCCTAGGCATAGCAGCGTTGACAAAGTTTTATAATTTTTAGTCCTGAAAACTGCATGACTCAATTATTTAGTCCTCAATTTTAGAAATTCACAATTCAGTTGATAAAAATATTTTACCAACTACTCATTAGTCTCAATCAAAATCAAGGCAAAAATAACGAGTGATGAGTGAAAAAACTTTCGGAATTAAATCATGTATTTCAAAAATTTACCGACAAAAAAACACATTTCTTCAAGATCTTGTTAATGATGCCAAAATATCCAACGTAGAAATTACTACCTTATTACAGTTCTGACAAAAGTGAAAAGCAGGAGCCATAACAATTAATACTCGATAATAAATGACCATCCAGTGCTGCACTCCTAAATGTTCACTAAATAAGTAATTGTGTATAGGATGTTGCCTTTCTGCTACAATGCCCATTAACTGCTTTAATACAAGAAACACCAACCAACCCTACGACGCCACAGAAAAACAAAGTTAAACGCAACCAAATCCAACAGAAACGTAAAAATTCAATCCATATATGCCATATTCGGAGCCTTTCGAGGTGAAAGAGCAAATCAATTTCCCACAAATTCAACAAAATCACATCAGGAAAGACCGTAAGTTGGTGGGTGAAAGAGAGAATGTCCAGAAAAATGGGATTTACAGAGAGAGGAAGAAGAGAAATGAAGGCACCGTTCAATGAGGATGTTCCCTTCGGAGTTGGCAAACAGAACCGCAAGTATCATGATGTCAGCTCCGTCGTCCTCAATGCTTCCAATTTTTCTTTGTCCTCTGCGTTCTCTCTGTAAAGAGAAGTGTAAAAATATTTTTTTTAATTATATATTTTAAATTATTGTTTCACCTAGTCTTAAAAACAAATCTTAAAATTCATTTATTTTTGAATATTTAATTTGTCATACTTTTTTGTCTAATCACGTCAAATAAATAAATAAATAAGAGATTAAAAAATTATTTAATTTTGCTGCTAAGTTTACAAAGATAAGCGTGGGGATTCCTGGTGGGCATCCACTGACCATCAGATGCTGGCAGCCTCACCAGCATGAGACAGCCTGTGGGCGCTCAGAACTCTGATGGGCGTACGGTATTCAACAGGGAATTTAAGTCCAATTTTGTATACAAATATTGATTTAATTTTTAAAAAAATATATTTATCTTAACTTAATTCATAAATCAGTATTTTAATTTAATTTTTAAAAAATTATATTTATCTTAATTTAATTATTTTTATTTTTAAATCATAAATTTATTGATGCTAAATTTTAAATTTTTTGTCATTAAATATCATTTTAACAAATTAAAAAATTAAATTAAAATAAACATAATTTTTTAAAAATTAAATTAAAATTTTAATTTTTCAAAAACTAAATTAACACAATTATAATCTTTGAATAATTAAATCAGTAATTCACTCATTTAAAAATAAATGTTATACATTTAAGAGATACCAATTGAGAAATGGCTCTATTATTTATGTTCAATAAAATAAAATAATTAATTTTCCTCTTAGATAATACTATTGAAAAAACCAAAAAGAAAAAAAATCCTAATTCATTCAATAATTTCTTGTAGTTGAGGAGCTCAAAGAATCTAAAAGTTTATACGAATTTCAAATCCAAAATTGTATTTAGGATATAAAGCTAGGGCATGTTTGATACGTAGTTTGAGAAAAGAAAGAAAAAAAAAAGGAAGATATAAAATATATATATATATATATATATATGTAAAAAATGTATTTGGTAAGTAATAGAAAAAAAAAAGAAATAGAAAAAACAGTCTTTGGGATGAAAATGTTTAAAAGAAAAAAAAGTAGGAAATTTATTAAGATTTACTGAAATACCCCTTTTGAATTTATTAAAATTTTTTATTCATAAGTAAAATAATGTCGGCAAAGAACCCTGCCTTCCACCTTCGATGCCACTTCCATCTTAGACGTCGAGCAATGAGTGACGGTGACTCAAGGGTTGATGTGGGTTGCAACGTCAACAGCGACAGTAAGGGGCCGCGGCTAGGTTCAGAGGCGATGGCGATGAGTTACTATGATTGTGAAGTCGAGAGGGTGAGGACAGGGATTGCGACAGCGGCTATCAATGGCGGTGAGTTGCAAAGTGAAGAGGATGGGACGGTGTGTGTATGTGAGACAGAGGATGGCGTGGAGGCTGCGGGGTCTACGATTTATGACGGCGACGAGTGGTGACTAAAATTTTGGAGGTCGACGCCATGGGTGACGTAGGAGCTTGATGGTGCGGTCTGAAAACAGGGGAGGGAGCGGTGGCTGGGTGAGGGAAAGGGACAATGGCAATGAGAAGACAAGAGCGACTGAGAGAAGGGAAGGTTTGGTGGTATGACTGGTGAATGGAGACAGAGGGCAAGGATATTTTGGACCTTTTACACGATTTTTTGGGCATTTTTTCAAGGAAAATAATGTCACTATTCATGACCGGGATTCCAAAATTTTTTTCCTCTCTCACTTGGGAGACCATTCCAAACAACAAAAAAAATGGAAAATATGCTAGAATTCCAACTTTCTTTTTCATGTAAAAGGCTACCAAACGTTAAGTCTAAAAGCAAAATAGATTTTTTGCTTAACTTTTAAAGTCAAATAAAATGTTTGATTTATATGAATCGTTAATTTTCATTATCAACGACTTAAATTTTATAGTAATTTTTAAAATAAATGACTGTTGATTATAAAAATTAAAGGTGCAGATAATCCAAAGTCAAGCTGATGATCTATTTTCATAATACAATATGATGAATTGTACCATAAATGCATGAGTTTCAAATCAAAATTATTCTATATTAGGTAAGTGTTTATTTGTTCATATCGCAAAGGATATTTCCTTTTTAAGATAATTTAGTTTTTTTTTTTTCGTCTCATTTACAAGCCCACATGGAAACAACTGGAGAATATGCCTTAAATGTTCAAAAACTTGAATATTCTTGTGTTTTCTTTTTCACTAACACTCTCATAAGTTAAATTACTAAAAAGGGTTTAGTTGAAACGTTTAAATTTAATTTTTAAAATTTAATATTTTCATTGTCAAATTACTGAATATGGCCTTGCCACATTTTGAATCTGCTATCATTAGAACATTGATTTGACAGATGAATGAACGAAAATAAAAGGATGAAATTGAAATATTTTAATTTTTTAAATCTAAATTGAAATAAATAGAATTTGTTAAGGGCAAAATTAGTAATTTGCTTATTTTAAAATCAAACCTTCAATTTCATAATTAGAATAAATTACTAATTTAGTTTCTAAAATAGTATATATTTTTCAATTTAATATTTAAAAGATCAAATATCTCAATTTAGTGTATAAAATATTGCATTTGTTTCATTTGGTTCTTTTTATTGCTAAATCTTAAAACCTTTGTTGCTAAAGTTACTTTGACAAAACAAAAGATTAAATTGAAATAAACATAATTTTTCATGGACTAAATTAAAACACTTTATTTCTAGGGACTAAATTGAGACATCTATAATTAATTTTTAAGGACTACTAAGTTACTTGCTACATATATATGAATATGAATTGAACAATAAGCATTATGAATTTCATGGTACACAATGCTTCTAAAAAAAATTTCTTTTCTGATTAAATCTTCGGCACCTAAAAATTTACTAAACTCTAACTAATCTAGTTTGAGTCATGCTAAACCACAAAGGCGTGAAACCCTCCCACCGTTGATTTTTTCTATTCACAAGATTCAAATCTGACACCTCATTTAAAAGAAACAAATTTTGATCTTGTTGAGTACTTTAAATTATTTGGTGAAATGGATTATGACCCAACTCGTAATTTTGGGGTGCGCGATTCGGTTTAGTAATATTCAAGAGTTGTTAAGTAGTTCATATTTATTTTTTGTATGCAAATTCGGTTTGCTGATCCTATACTCAAACATTTTTGCTTAAAAAATATATTACTTTTCTCTATTTGTAGATACAAGTTACATTGATCGAATCACATTAAATTTGTGTATGTTCTTAATTTAGTTTTGTTTTATTTTCTCTATTGTGTGCATTCTTTGCTTGATAGATCCATTTGTCCAAATCAACGATTTTCAAAAGAGCAATAACTTGTCACCATTAAGAGATCATCTCTCATAAAATGGCCTTAGTTAAGTGTTAACATCAACCATATGAATCTCAAATGAATCCAAATAAATTGCCAACTATACATATATATATATATATATATATATATATATATATATATATATATACTCGTTATATATAGACACAAAGGCCTAACCTAAAGAGCCTATAAATCTCTGCCACATGGGGGGGTTTTTCCCATTAATTTTCATTGAATGATATGTAGTAATAGCAAACAGATGGATTGCTTTTGAGTCCTTCTTTTCTTCTAAACTTGAAGGTCCCAAAAATTCAATAATGTGTGTGATGAGTGGCTTCAATTATGGTGCTATTTGTGAGGACAATGTTGGCTTAAATATAGGATCAATAACTATCCCAACAACACCCAGCTTATATATATAGAATTTTGGGTCATACTAATTTATGGCAAAAGTACATTTTCGTTCTTAACATTTATATTGAATTTTAAAATTTTGTCCATAATATTATTTTTGTATCTATTTCATCCTATAAATTTTATTTTTGTTTCAATTTTGTTCTTATATCTAACGTCATTATTAAAATGAGCCAACCCAGTCCATTCGAGTTGGCCTGTTTTTAAACAGTCAATCATTATGATAGTCTAGCCTGCACCTTCTTTCTTTTTTTTTAGATTTTTATTTAAACAAAAACTAATAAAAATAGTTCATTTGCTTTTAAAAAAAATAGAGAAAGATATGGACATAGAGGTTTGGAACTAAAAAAAAAATCTAAAAATGGAATTATTCTTTCTTTTGTTTTTGAATTATTCTATACCTTTTTTTTAATATTTTTTCTCATTAATTAATAATTATGATCAAATAATTATACAAATTTGATATGAAATTATCTTTTAAATATAATAATTTACTCCCTTTGTATTATTTAACTTAATAATAATAATAATAATAATAATAATAATAATAATAATAATACAATTTTTAAAAAATCAGGCCAACCCGTGGCTTACACAGGATGGGCCAATTCGGCCCAGTCCTAAATGGTCTGCCCCTTGAAGGAGCCTAACTCGGCAAGTTTGGGCTCGTTTTGACAGTTCTACCTTCAAATAATATGTAAGTTTTTTCATATAACACATCAAATATTTAATTGTTAATATGAGACCAATGAAAGAAATAAAAAAAATATCATTTGGGGGAAAATTGAAGCTTAGTTAAATGTTTGAGACAAAATTAAAATTAAAATCAATTAGTATGATACATTGATAGTCGACGAGTCACATGAAAAAGTTCACGTTAATATTTTTCATCTATTATATTAACAATGTTAACTTTAGAGACAAAATTAAAAAAAAAAACATGTGAGGAAAAATCAATACAAAAAATATTAGAAACGAAATTAAAATTCGGAGTATGGATATTTTTGCCTTCATTTATTCAATAAAAAAAGTTCTTTTGATTCTAGTATATATCATTGGCATTGCCATGTCACTATATATATATATATATATTTATTTATTTTGCAAGCTCGACGGATATTTATCTTCGGATAAAAAATAAATACGTAACACAAATAAGCACAATTATATTTTCGGGTTTTGAAATAATATAAAAATTTTTAAATATAAGATTAAGAGTAAATTACTAATCTGATGCATAATAGATGATGATTTTTCAATTTAAATGGCCCTATAATGATAAAATGTTTTAATTTAGTATTTAAAAAATTGTGTTAATCTCAATTCTATTTTTCGTTTGTCAAAGTTGCTTTTGACAAAGACAAATTGAAGATTTGACAGAAATAAATTAAGTGACTTAACAATAAAAACATAACTAAATTGAATTAGCTAATTGCAATATTTTATGGATTAAATTAATATGCTTGTTTCAGGGATGAAATTGAAAAAATTATTTTTTTAGACTAAATTAGTAATTTATACCAAAAATGACAATCAATTTTTTTTAGGGTTAAGATAGATTTTAAAGAAAAAAAGATAAATCATTTTTTTCCAAAATAAAACAAAATATGTTTGTTACAATTAAATGATGTCCTTATTAATTCCAAATACAAATTTGTCGGCAGGAATTTTCAATGTAGCCTTCAAACTTCATTTTCGAGCAAATTTAAATCTTTGAGACATTTACAAATTTGTAAGTACAAATTTCTTCTGTAACAAAAAGCCCTGTCATAGTCAGACAACCGAATTAACATTTTATATATATATATATATATATAGAGTCCCGAAAATTACAAAGAAAATAGAGACAAAAAAGGAAATAAAATTACAGAACACATTTAGATTTATGTGGTTCAGTTAATATAAATTAAATTCACAGGTAAAGAAAAGTTTTCTTATTCTTCAGACAAACTATTACAAGGGTTTAGGGTTTATGGTTTACATAATTAAGATAACAAAATACAATATATACAAAATCAAACCGATGCGGATCGCTCCAGAAATTAAATTCATAAAATGGGTCATGCCCATATCACAAAAGAGTTCACCCCCTGCACATACAGGCTCAGGTCTATTGGTCCTCACTTTGCTCACATTGCAAACCTTCAATTTTTTCATCTTTCGCATCACATTCCCAAATTTCAGATTAGATCATAAATCTATTTTATCAAAAAAATTCAAAGCAATCAACATACATACATATATATATATATATATATATATATATATATATATATATATATATATATATATATATATATATATATATTATTCTTTGCTATTGGATCTTTTGCTTCTTAATTAGTTACAAATATAATTGATTGTATCTCTTAGTATGACAATGTATGTTTAATTCCTGACATAACATGTTTTAATTAAGTGTGATGTTATTAGATGCATTGATATGTTTCTATATATCTATCAAATAAATTAGATGTTTTATTCTATTTATTCATGTGATGATGTCGCATTACATCTTTTTAAATCATTATTTTCTCATTTTGTAATGTACAGCGTGGCAAGAGAAGAATTAATGATTTCTCTCAACTTGGTCTCTATAAGTTCAAGTATTTCAAATTAGTATTTAAAAGATTGTATTTAATCTGTCTCAATTTAATCTCTTTATTTATCAAAAGAACTTTTGTAATAAAAAATAATTGAGATTTAGCAACGGTATTTTTTAGATTTAGCAACAAAAAAGGGGACTAGATTGAAATAATTACAATTTTTCAATGACTAAATTGATATCTTAATCTTTTAATGATTAAATTGAGATTATTGTAATGTTTCAAGAACAAAATTAGTAATTTACTCTTAAATATTTGAGTGTAGCCACATGTTCAAACTCTAAAAGTGTAAATTTTTTGTAACCCCCTTAATTTTTGAACTGTGCCATTCATTATCTACTCTATTAGGGGGTGTGTATTGAGTCGAGTTGATCTGTCAATTCATTTAACTCAAACTAACCTACAAAGTTTGCGTTGGGTTGGCAGGAATAAATCCGAGCCAACCCACCATCATATGGTTCGAGTAACGGGTTGAATGAAAAATTATCAACTTGCCCAACGTCCAAACCAAGCTGTCACTCTTCTTTATTTCTTTTATTTGTAATATATATTTTTATTTATTTATTAAACATTTAAAATTATGAACTACTTCTTTGATATGTTATACTTATTTATTTTTTTAGTCAAATTATAGATTATTGATATTAATCACTGATATATAGACTAATAAGTTTGCAAGCACAATATTTATGCAAGTTGTGATTGAGACTTTTTTTTATGACTTATTCATGTCATAAATATATCATATAACTTCAAATAATGATATTTTGAAGATTTATTTTTAATATCGGTAGTTAATAATTCATTTCCTCCTCTCTTTGCAAAAAGAAAAAAAAAATCAGCTCATCAATCCAATCTAAACCAACTCGTTTGTCAATGAGTTGGTTTATTTCAGATTAAGTGATAGAAAATATTTTCAACCTGACCCAACCTGAAATGTCTCCCTTTTGATTAGTTTAGTTTGAATTTTTCCTTCAAGCCAAACTAATCTAATCCGCATAGACCCATGTGTTCTATAATACAATGGTTAAAGTTTTTACATTTTAGTTAAAGAAATAGAATTGTATAGAACTATTAATTATAATTAAAAAAATTGTAGTAAAGGCTTGGACCTACAAACACAATAAAGATAAACAAAAAAAAAGTTAGATCAATATATAATTAATGTGGATAGATTAGTAGTTGTGCTTGGCCTACTAGATAATTTTGGTGTTCAAGCCAAGGTTTTGAGATCAGACAGGTATATTGAACTGACAGAAATATTGATTTAAGGGTCAAAAATCGAATTGTAATTGAATCGGTCTATTTTAAAATATTAAAAAAATAATATACATAATTGAAAAACTATAAATATAAATTTACAAATTTAATCAAAAATAAGATTTGATATCAAATTATACAAAATAATATTCACAGTCAAAAGTTCACAGTAAAAATTGATCAAATAACAATGAAATATTATTAATCAATATAATATTTATTAATATCAAATTCATAAAATATCAATATATTGACATTTCTATTAAAATTGAATGATCTATAATATCAATTTCTTCATTATCTAATTATAAAATAAGGCAAATTAAAAAAAAATTCAAGTGGACAGGTTCAGCCGGTTCATTTAACATAAATTTTTATCTAGTCCAACCAGTTTTTGGCTGGTTCGACCGATTCTTAACCGATTTGATTATTCACTAATTTTAAGGGTTATTCCGAACCGGTTCTTGATTGAACTATTTGATCCGGTTTAGTTTTGATAATAGTGGTTCAAACTTTAATGCGTTCCTTGTACTTCATCATAAATTAAAAAAATAAATTAAGGATCAAAAAAAAATTTTTTTTTATATTTTTCCTATCAGATTCTTTACATAACATGTGTAAAAAAATCATAAAAAAACCAATTATATGATGTTGAAATACAAAACAAAAACGTATAATTATTCCTAAAAATTATACACATGTCATGTTTACACGAAAAGATATAAAAGGAAAGAATAACATTTATGAAAGTTGAAAGTGAGAAGAAATTCACTTGCCCAAGTGATAAAAGGCATTTACATCAAAGTTTTGATGAACATACATAGAGATAACTGCTCAAATGCTGACATCTTTAAATGAAATCCTCAACCTTCTTGTCCTCTTTCCCCTTTTACTATGTATGTGCAGGAAGAACCTACCTTTCCATCCTTGAAAATATAGTTTAGTGACGATTTGATTTTAAAAGATGGTTATTAGTGATCACTTAAATTTTGAAATTTTAAAATCGTTATATGGAGTTGTTCAAAAGTTGATTTTATTGTCATAATTAACATTATCTGTTAATATGCATTGTTATTTGTTGGTATGATAGTGACATGGACACAGATTGACTTTAGTACTTAAGTTAAAATGATCGGATGACTGACAATGTATTTTTTTTTAAAGACATTTATTGTCAATCATTTAATTACGATTGTTCAGTTGACATGGGCCCTAGTTAGCTCCAGTATTAGAACCAACCTAAGCCCTAATGACATGAAATATTGGAATGACGTGTCAACTTAATATGCAGATGTGATTGACCATTTTAGTCTTTAAATTTTGAAATTTTTAAATAAAATGACCCTTATATTCATCAAACTAACGAAAGTGAAACCATTTTGTATAACAATTTTAAAATATAGTGACTAAGATGACAAGTGACTATCTTTCAATTACTATAAAGTGGGTTTACTCAAAAGATAATGAGTGGGATGTGGAGTTTTCTATGGTTAAACTTTGTAAAAAATATATATAAAGGCTTATTATATAATTTTTATATTATGAGAGAGATCTAATGATAGAGAACTTGATCTTTGACGGGATCAAGTTTTTTATAGTATATTGAGTAAATTATATATTTAATTTCTAAAAGATATATAGCTTTCTTAGTTTCATTTTTGAAATATTAAGTGTTTCAATTTAGTTTTTGAAAAATTACATTTATCTCAATTTTGTAATTTTTCATTTTTAAATCACAAAATTAATAGATGCTAAATCTTAAAATTTTTATTACTAAAAGTTATGTTGACAAAAAGAAGGACCATATTGAAATAAATACAATTTTTTATTAATTAAATTGAGACATTTAATTTTTTTTTAAAAAAAAATTGTAATCATTTAAAGACTAAATTAATAATTTACTCTAGTAAATTTAATAAATTACCTATTTACTTGACTTATATTTACTGAATTGGCGTGCTGATCTGCCTTATATTCATTGATTAGGTCCTCCACAATGCCATATATGCCCTTCCTAACAATATACTAAGATTTTCTTAATGCTAGAGAGTTTTCATTTATTTATTTTTTTAATGTTAAGAAACTATAATGACCAACTTACAACAAACTACAATGCAAAGACTAAATTTAAAAATAGGTAAATTATAAAGACCTAAAGTGAAGTAAACCTTCTATTATTATTTATTATTTATAATATTAAAGTGAAATTAAAGTCTTATATTAGACAGAATATAATGTTGATAAAGGTATTTAAATGATATTTTTTTATTAAGTCTAAATTAATTTAATATAGTATATTAATGAATATTTATATATAAATGATATATATATATATAAATGATATATATATATATATATATATGTCTTGGACTTGGGTTTGGGGCTTCGGACTGAGCCTTCATTTATAATTAATTAATATTTTCTATCTATTTATTTGAAATAATGTGTCAATTAAATTTTAAATTATTTTAATAAATTTAAACTAATGTGTTGATTAAATTTTAAATTTATTTTAAAATTCGAACAAACATGTTGGTTAAATTTAAATAAATACATCTGTTAGAAATTAAACAAACAAGTCTATTGGATATTGACCAAACACATCTGTTGAAAATTGAATAGACATAATTGTTTAGGCTTCTGACTCTATATATATCCTATTAAAATTATACAGTGGGTAATTTAGATAGAAAATATCTAGATAAAAGTTCTAAAAAGGGTTTGTTGTATCTTAAAAAAGCTTGTTTGTGATTACTCAATACACAGACATAAATTTTTTAAAAATAATATTTGTCACGTCTCAAAATTATTTTATTCTCTTTATTTCTAACAGTGTTATTATACAAATAGATCCTAATGTAATAATTTTAATTTCTTAAAATGTAATCTTGCCTTTCCACTATCATTATAGGAAGTCCTTTCTCTTTTCTCATTTTGCCTTTTTTAATTTTTCCTTTCTGGTGCTTTCTTTGGTAGGCACAATTAGTGAATTAGGGCATAAATGAAAGTGCAATTTTTTTTTTCTTTTGGCAAGTAGCTTATAGGTTTCTATGTATATAGTAAATTTAGGACTCATTTTGTGACGTCTCCATTAGTAATGTACTCTCCCTCATCACATGCCCAACTACCTCATCCGCAAACATTCCTCCTCCTCCCATACTTGCTTACACATTATCATTAATATTTGCCTTATATAAAACATAATTAACTAAACATCTTATATTAATTTTAGGAAAATAAATATAACTCATCTTTCTCTAACCTTGGATATATTATAAACACACTTCTCTCAAGTTTTAGTGTGTTTAGAAATCAGTTGATGAAACTTAAATTTGAGCAAATCATGGTTTGCAGAAGCAAAAACCTGGAACTTTCACAGAAACTATGGTTTGAAGACAAAACTATGTTAATGCAAAGACTCTTAAACATGCTATTAAAAATAAAAAGTATTTTTTTGAAGATTCAAATTCTTCTTTCAAGGTGTTTATTAATACTGTTAATTGGCACTTCGTAGCACATTCTCATTAGTACATAATTCAAGTTTTACCATTGGTGTACTTGGTCTAGAATAACCTCTAAAATTGATGAGTGATTGAATAAGCAAAAAACCAGTCGAACTGAGTAAGGACCGACACTAAATGAACATGTTTACTTGAATTTTTAGTTTTTGTTTTTAATTTTTTTAATTTTACTTATTCTATAATCAGGTAATGAAGAAACTAATACTACAGATCAACCAATTTTAGTAGAGAAGTTAATATCTTGGTATTTATAGATTTGATATGAGTGAATATTACTTGATTGATAATATTTCACTGTTATTTGATCAATTTTTGTTGTGAACTTTTGATTGTTAATGTTGTTTTGTATAATTTGACATCAAATCTTATTTTTAATTGAATTTGTAAATTTATATTTATAGTTTTTAATTATGTTTTTTTAATATTTTAAAGTGATCGGTTCAACCACGGTCTTACTATCTACCATTGAACTGATACCTCCATCGATTCAATAATTGGTCTGACTTTTAGAACCTTAAGTTTTACCTTTTGAATTTTTTTTTTGGATACACAACAGAGTAAGAATTTAAAATCTATGATTATTTGTTGAATTACTCACACCTGTCACTATTAGATTACCACTATGGTTGAGTTCCTTTTAAATTTTGAGTCACTAACAAATGTTGAATTAAAAGGTTTTCTTTTTAAGTGATTAGAGTAATTTTAGGATTTAGTGTTTATAGGTTTCTATGTATATGATAAATTTAGGACGTACATTTCATTAATTCTTATTGTAATTGTCACATCCCAAAAATTGAGCATGTGAAAAGATACTAGTCATTTGATAAAATTCTCAAACATACATTATTTACATATATTGTTTAAGGTTTTACATTCAACCTTAATCATTCATTCCACACTACAGAGTTATATTCATCTGATAAGCAAATATAGACATACATAGTCTGATATTTCTATCTCATCGCAAGCCTAGGAGACCTATAGAAAGTACAGAGCGTTTCTAGTATCCACATTAATAAGTACTGGTATCCCACCAGACAGAAATAGAGAGTAATCCCAAGGGGCTTCTAATCTTCCAACGGATACTCTTATTGTTTGTTTTCTGTATCTGAAAAATAATCATAGGGAGTGTGAGTTTATTTAAAAACTCAGTAAGTAAATAACTGTACTGTATGGAATATCAAAAGTACAAATACCACATTTACTCATATAATTAATTATCTTATACATCGAGTAGTATGAGACTCTAACCCTTTCAAACTCATGAATAAGATTTGTTAGATATACAACGAGTAGTATAGGACTGTAATCCTTTCAAACTCGTGAATAAGATCTCATCGGTATACACCGAGTAGTATGGGACTCTAACCCTTTCAACTCGTGTATAGGTTTCATAGATATGCACTGAGTGGTATGGGACTTTAACCCTTTCAAACTCGTGTATAAGCTTTATTAGATATACACCGAGTAGTATGAGACTTTAACCCTTTCAACTCGTGTATAGGTTTCATAGATATGCACTGAGTAGTATGGCACTTTAACCCTTTCAAACTCGTGTATTAGATCCCGTACATCTTTACTCATTGACAAGATAGTGAGAATTTATCACATAGCACAATTGTCATGAAATAAAATAATTTCTACATACTCTTATTTCTACCGATCATCATATACTCCCATATGAAAATTGATTGTTTATTATCCAAATAATATTGTAAATGAGACTTATATTGTACTTTGACTAGTAATATCAAATTAGCTGAGCAAGGTTATTCACTCACCTTGATGTTTGTCCAAGTTTACCTTGTTCCACACTAGAATTTGTGTAGGAAAATTTCCTAGTAAAATATATTACAAGGAAACATAAGAAAGGAAACAAAATCACGAAAATACGCAAAATTTTCTGATTGATACAGTTACGGTTTGCTACAGTACGGTTTGGTACAGTAACGGTTCGCTACATTGCCGGTTCGCTACAGTGTCGGTTCGCTACAGTAACGTTGACTGCTACAGTACCGTTGACTGCCGATACTACAGTATTGCTACAGTAACTCGAAGAAAATTTTTCAGAATTTTTCCGAAATCTCTGGTCGCTACAGTAACTCGAATTTTTGCAGAAAAATCTTTCAAAAATTAATTCTTTCCTTTCTTGTTTCAAAACCAGAATTTCAACTCTTTTAACCGATTATAACTCAAATATAACTTCTAAAACCACTAAAATTCATGAATTATCATCAAAATCTTCAAGAACAAAACCTACTCTGATCTTCTACATAAACTGAAATTTAAGGAAAATAATGAGATTAAAGCTTACATTTAATCGTTACAAAGCTTTTGAACCGAACAGATAATCGAAATTCTGAAGATCAAGGAAAGGATTTGAGAAGAGGGTGAAGAAACGAGAGAAAGTGAATTTACTATTCACTTCAGCTGCTTCGATCGTGAGAAAAAAATAAGGGGGGTACTATTGAAACTTTATATTAAATATTTCTAATTGGTTATTCAATAACCCATGGGTATCCATAACCCAACATCCAAACCCATCCAGTCAATTTACAATAAATGGACTAATTGACCATTCTAAAACCACTTTTCCATGAATTTCACCATTCTTAGAATATATCCCACATTGTGCAAATATTTAGTCCAGTCATTTAACTCAATTTTCATAAATAATATTCAAAAAGAACAATTAAATATGAAAATTAAATATGACGAAAATAAATAACTAAAGTAACGTTGTAAAATTCTAAAATACTCTTAACCGAATTATATTCTGAAATTAACGGGTATTACAGTAATAGACTTAGGTTTCTATGTATATTCATAGGTTTATGTGTTTATGGTAAATTTAGCACTTATTCTCATTCTCATTAGTCTATAACTCAAGTTCTACATTTGGCAATCTCCTTTTTAACTTTTAAATCACCAATTAATGTTGAATTATTTTATTTAATGTGGTTAGAGTAATTTTAGATGTAATTTTTGGTGGAATGTCATAAGTTTCATGTAAATTAAGACATTACAAAAATTCAAAAGAAAGACTGAAATCTTGTAACGTATTTAATAATTCAAGAACTATTTTCTAATATCAAAAATTAAAAAATGTGTTTGCACATGGACTCAACTATGAAAAAAAAAAATTGCTTCTCCCTTTTTTTTTTTTTGATAATTCTTCCTTCTTTTTTCAAACAAGAAAATGAGTCTTTATTTCGTAATTTGGGTCATCTTTTTTCTTTCATCTCATAACGAATAGTTTATATTGATTTGTTTAATTTTTTAATTTATTTTATTCAATCAAAACACACTCTTATGAAATAAAAGAGAGTAGATAGTTTGGATTGTAAAATAAATAATAGTTTATTTTAACAACATAAGAGGTAGTTAAGCATGTGGGAAACGTTCACTACACAATCCAATAGATTTTCATAGAACAAATTAAACAAACATCTTAATGAATATGGATTTGATGGGTCATCGAAGTTTATGTGAGTCGTTGGATACTGTTTTTTTTAATTTATTTTTTTTAATCTAAACTATAATACATCCAACCACTAACGTGAATTTCAATGACTCCTAATCTTTTCATATCCATTCCAACAGGACAAGCAAATGAAATCCCTTACTATTACTCTCAAAGTTTCTCATGAAATTCTTTTAATAAAAATTAAAACTTTATAATTTAATTTAATTAAAAAATCTAATAAGAATCCCCACATTCCTCATTTTCAGATCAAGTAAGTCCCCTTTATTATTATTAATCGAACGATTCTGCTTAGCCAAATATTCCATTCACCTAGTTCCTATTGAGCAGTTCCTCTATCATCTGCAACGCGAGCCTCTGTTCTTCATCCAACCCTCCATTCCCGTTTCCTTCCTCCGGCTTCACCTTCTCCGGCTTCGCCGCCACCGGCAACATCGACGTCTCAGAGCCCGCAAGATTCTTCCTTTCGAGCTCGACCATCATGACCCAGTTGGAGTCGGAGCGAGGCCCCGCTTGCTTCTGCCACACTCCGATGTGGGAGTTCTCTGTGTCGAGCCTCAGGCAAGTCAGCGACGGCGATGGGGACTTACAGCACTTGCGAAGCTTCGCACTCAGAGCTTCAGAGAAAGACGAGGAAGAAAAAGAAGAAGAAGAAGAAGACGAAGAAGAAGTAATGTGATGATTCCCCATTCGATAATCGTAATTGAAGTTCGTTTTGGCGTTTCTACCACTCATCAAAATCGCCGCTTCGTCATATGCTCTCGCCGCCGCTTCTGCAGTCTCAAACGTCCCAAGCCACACCCTTCTTTTCCTGTCCACACCACAAATATAAAGTGAAGATTCAAGAAAATTGTATTTCTGTCCCGATCATAATCTTAGACACAGAAAATTTTGAGATTCAGTAACAATTGATTTAACAATTCAGCATTAAAAAGGATCAAATTAAGACAATCTTAACTTTTGAGAGGCTTACAAAGGATTAAAATGAGATAAATATAATTTTTTAAAAATTAAATTGAAATAAATATCATTTTCGCTGCTAAATAAGTAATTTACTCCTAGGACATCTTAGACATTGGTCGTTCCTATGAAGTTAACCAAAGTAGCTTATAAAAGGACTGAAGAACAGGGGAATTTGCAGGCGTTAGAAATATGCAGAGGCAAAGAGTTCACCAAGCTTCAAAAATCGAACCAATTACTAAATTAGTTGAAACATTACTTCAAAAATTAATGGTTAAAACATAATTCAATTAATAGTATTTAAAATATATTATTAATACATATATTATAAGTATTAAAATAATATATATATATATATATATATATATTTATTTATTTATACTACTTCTACATCTTTTTTTATTAGTTTTAATTTTTAAAAATTTCTTAAAAATATATAATAATATCTAGTAAAAATTTTTAAAAAAATAACTAATTGAATCAGCTGATTTTATCGGCTTGATACCTATTTGACCAATTTGATTGTTTATCGATTTCTTAGTCCAATATAAGATCGAAGGCCTAATCCATTCACTTAGTAGAATCGGGCGATTTGATCTAAGCTCTCTGAACATTACAATAATAAGAATAATACTTCCTTTTTTTTTTGCAATTTTCTGGGAAAGAAACATGGGAACACGAAAGATTGAAACTTTTGATGACAATTCATATAAAGTAAGACACTAGCAAGAACAAAAGCAAGTTATAAGTAAGAATTGAAGAACAGGGGAATGCAAAAGCAAAACAGAGCAACAGCAGTACTATGTTTTTTCTCAGAGAAAAGAAAGTGAGAAAAATCAGAGAGAGAGAGAAAGAGAGAGAGAGTGGTGAGAATAAATACAACAATGGATGGCGAATCTCAGAGACCCAAGAGCCCCAGTGACGTTGCCTCACACCTCTGAACTTCTTTGATTGCACCATCTCTGTCAGAACTAGTCAGAACTGTCTTCTCCAGAGAGAGAGAGAGAGAGAGAGAGAGAGAGATGAGTGTTGAAGTGAGGAAGTCAAGTGATGGAAAGTTATAACGAGAAAGAAGAATGTGGGGATTATACAGAAACTTTAAGGCTATTCCAACTCAAGGCCTCTTGTGATTTCTGGTATGGGATTCCTTAAGTGTAAACCTAGTGGTCCAACTGTACTACTACACTCTATACACCTCTCTGTTATTTTAGCAGATCTCTGATTTCTCAACAGTCAGTAATTATTTTTAAACTATGAGGTGCTTTCTTTGTGTTAGTGTTATCCATAAATTCAAACATGAATTTTATCCAAGGTTAAAATGGTCTACAAAGAGTTGACCTTTCTCAATACAAGTTGAATTTTTTATGGCAAAAAGGGTATTTTAGTCATTTGACTTTATTTTAAGTTTTAGGCAAAATTACCTTTTTTGTGCGTTTAATCTCATCACTAATTTTTTTTTTTGTTGATTTTGTCCCATATATTTATTTTTTGTTTTGATTTTGTCTCTAAGACTGACGCGGTTAATATAGTTGATGAAAAATGTTGATGTGAGCTTCTCCATATGACACGTTTACTGTCAATGTATTATACTAATTGATTTTAGTTTTGATTTTATCCATAATATTTGATTAAGTTTCAATTTTAATTTATTCCAAATTAATATTTAAATTTTTTATATTTCACATGGAATAGTTTACATGTCATTTAGAGGAATGTACGTTAGCATTTCTGTCAACTTTGTTAATGATATTAGTCTTATGGACAAAATTAAAATAACAAAGAAACATGTAGAACAAAATTGACACAACAAAATTTAGAGACGAAATTGCACTGAAGGTAAATATTCGGTCCCAAAAAGATTTTGCCTAAGTTTTATTTTATTCCCCTATATTTCATATATTTTATATTAGTCATTTATGTTGTAAATTCATATTATTTCGATTATTTCCCATCAAAATCATTAGTCAGAGGAATGAGGATCTGTCGCTGTCTTTATTTTTTTTAGTTAATAGTGGAATTTATTTAATAATAATATTTAAATCTAATAAATATTAAGATTTAGGGTTTAAGGTCTACAATAATATTTAATTTATTATAATTTATTTAATTAAATATTAAGGTCTAAGGTTTATGATTTACAGTTTAGGATTTAGAGTCTACAATAATATTTAATTTAACTTATTGGCTCTCAAATTTTAAAATGAAAACAAATTTTTTGTGATTTTAAAAAAAATAAAGGCAAAAGGTGGGAGAAGTGACAGCCGTTAGATCAAAACAACTGTCACATTGTAGGAGGCTCCTATATGCGCAGTCGTATCTTAGTCAGACACATCATTATAATGCTAATATATAACATATTTACCTGAACGTTGATTGTATGCAAAATAGTGATATAAAAGATTAATATCATCCTTTTGCAGACATTTAAAATATAGAAGATCAAAATATTGGATCAAAATGCCTTTTTTTTTTTTCAATTTTTTCAATCATAGACCATCTTAAGATTTATATAAAATACTTTATTATTACTAATATAACAATAAAAGAAAGCCAACCTCTTAAAAAAGTCGAAGTTTTCATAGATTTGTCGTTTCACTAGATAGTTTAATTTACCTGTGGTAGTTCTTACCCTAGAAATTTTGTAACTGAATGATATGATGATGAGTAAGTTCTTTGTTGATTCACCGAACGTTTAATTTGAAGGCTTTGAAGTGATTCTTGACACTCGTCTTGCTAGTAGTGCCATTACTTGGTCAATATCATATAATTCGTGAGAGTGGTGTTATGTATGAAAATCTTGGCGTCTTTTGTTACTTTATTTTATTTTATTTTCAAAGACTGAGTAGAATATTTATAAAATTATTTTACAAATGTCTCAAAATAATCCAAGAGAAGAAAGGGGTAATAGAAAACAACTGTTTTAATCATCCAAAAATGACCAAAGTATTAGTTGGCTTTTGGAAAAGAAAATGGAGTAAATTACACTAACTCAACTTGAATTTTGACTATATTAAACTTGGGAACTCCTTTTATTTCAAATATTACACTTAATTTCCTTGACATTTTCTCATATATTACGAAAACCTCCCTCTAATTTACTTTCCATAAGATAAGTTAATTTTTTGTACAATATGAAATTATATCTTTATTTTGGATAAATTGCACATAACCCCCATAAATTTTGGAGTCTTTGCAATTTACCCCTATAAATTTTCAAGTTTAAAAAAAGACCCCTTCTAACTTTCAAATATTTGCAAAAGATCTTATTTGTTAAGTTGATCGATCGTCAAGTTAATTGTTAGTTAATATGATTCAAGCAACTTTTTTTTTATGTCCAATCAAATATGAAATACAATGATTTTGATTCGATTATCATTATTTCTTGTGTGTAATTTTTGTTTTTCTAGATTTATTAATTTGCTATATTTTTTTACGTTGAAAAGACAAATATACTCCTGCTGCATCAATATTCATGTGGCACATCTATGTTGACTGTGCATAAAAAAAGCTGACTTGACCGTTGACGAACAGTCAACTTTTGTTAGGTTTGGAATAAATACATATTATGTTAAAATTAATTTTAATAACAAAATAAATTAGAGGAAAGTCAAGTAATAAAAAAATTTAAAACAAAAAGAATATTTTATTTAATTTAACAACCAAGTATCAAGAGAGATAAACATAATTTGCTCAAAAAAATTGTATCACTATGTCTAATACTCACTAAACGAAGAAATCATGGAAAGTTATAGTAATTAATGGTTATTATGCAGAAAATTTAAGACTACTCTAATTCAAGGGTACACATGATTGGTAGGGTGTAATGTAACAATAATTATGCTATGAATTTATAGTGTATCCTTATTCCTTGACAATAATAACTTTTAAATTGTAGTGTTTGATGAATCATAACTTAATATAGACTCTCTAAAGTATAGACAATGAGGTTTGGAAGAGGCTGAGATTATCATAAATGTTTAAGTTATTAGTAAGACATTAAAAAAATAAAGAGAGTCTAGAGAGTCTTAAACATATATACTAAAAGGACCTTAAATAGTCCTTTTATTAGCAAATGCCAAAAGATTGTAGTAATTTTTAAGGTCAAGCATGGACAGCTAATGAAATATCTTATAACTCCTAATTAAGTTTTTTTTTCAGTAATTAAAAAGTGAAAAAAATAAAATTACAGAAAATATACAAATTAATTTATCAAAATATAAAATTACAATAAAATTATAGTAAAAATAGGATTTAATAAGTTTAATGTAATTTTATATTTTGATAAATTAATTTGTATATTTTCTGTAATTTTATATTTTTCTAAACTAAATTCTAAGTTTACAGTAACTTTATTGTAATTTTATATTTTTATAAATTAAATTTTATTTTTACTGTAATTTTATATTTTTATAAATTAATTAGTATATTTACAATAATTTTATATTTTATAAAATAAATTTTATATTTATTGTAATTTAAGAGAAAACGTATTCTAGGTTGTTGGATGGTATGAAAAAATCCAAGTCTAAAGGCTCTAATAGTTGTTGGACGGAGTGCAATTGCAGCGTCACGGCCTAATCTGATTTGATTTGATGCTTTGATCATTGACTTGATTTGATGGTTGTTTATGACTCTCTACATTTGGACCCACTGTCTTGTCTATTGGATTGCGTGATTGTTGATTGAGATTGAATCGACGATATTTAAGAATTGGGATCACTTGCTCTTCGCGCAAGAAGAGCAGGCTACTTTGCGGGTTAGCCACGGTTAAACTAAAATTTAACCACCGTTAAAACCGTGGTGAAAGAAGAAACCGTTGCTGAAAGTGGAAACCGTGGCGAAAAATTTTGCCACGGTTTCCACTTTCAGCAACGAATTTTTTTTTGCCATGGTTTTCTTCTTGTACCACGGTTTTAACCGTGGCTAACCCGAAAAGTAGCCTGCTCTTTTTGCACGAAGAGCAGGCGATCCCTCTCCCGATATTTACTCATGCAATCTAAAAAAATGCACAGGAACACAATAAAAGCATCATCCATTGGATGCAACACATCCAACAAATCAGAAGGGCCTCGGTGGCTCCTGAGGAGCCAAACTGTATCTGCATAATTTATTAACTAATTAGGGTTTGTCCAACTCTTTACAAATCAGACTCGGCATCAAGAGTTGCTGATCTAACCCTATTGAACCAAATAATTAAACAACTTCTCGATGTTCATCACCATTTGACAAATTCATGAAAGAACCATCCCTTAATTAATATCATAATATGGGAAGCCTCCGACGATCGAAAAGTAATGGATATATATATATAGTAAGATCCTTATTAGAAGGAGTACTTAGAGGAATTGTACAAGCATTGAATGGATAAAACAGAAAAGAAGTCCAAAGTAGGAAGTTTGGTTGTCATATTGTATTTGTACTGCATCGGCATTGTATACACACACACACACACACACACACATAGATATATATATATATATATATATATATATATATATATATATATATATATATATATATATATATATATATATATATATATATATATATATATATATATATATATATATATATGTGGAAGTGATGTTCCAATACACCAAGGCGGAAATTTTCTAGTTCCAAAACTTGAAAGACGCTTTGTTCCATATACCAGGTTGACAATCAATAATTCTCGTGATAAATTCACAAGAAGAAAAATATTCTCTTTAACTTAAAACATATGCCACGTCCATTGAATGATCGCTAGATATGTATTTATTAAGGAATGATTCAAATTTTAGTTCACTACTAAAAAAAGATAATAGCGAAAGATTTTTCTATACTTGGTAATGGTTGCCAACCGTTGTTATTGTCCTTAACGAAGCAAAAAATGTTGTAGAATACACCATGGTAAACGTTTTAATGACAATTTTTGAAAATTGTGAGAACAATCATAGATACGTAAAACAAATTTAGCGAAGGTAAGATATGAATTTGAATCACCTGCTTGGCATAAAATGTCAGGTAAGCTGCTTGGTACATTATGATCGTTGGATCTGGATGATCAATATAATAATTATCACGCGCTCACGCCTCCCACTCTCTTTTTACACGATCTAACGACCGCCTACTCACCCACTCTCTCTTCACGCAATAACTCAAATTCAACGACCATCACGTGCTAGAGTTAATGAGATACTGGAAATAGCACCAACCGATAAAATTTAGTGATAGTTTAAAACAATCATGGTTAACTTTTTGACATTAACAATGATTTTTAAAACAACTGTTGTTAATTTTTGATTTTATATATATATGTGTGAGAGAGAGAGAGAGAGAGAGAGAGAGAGAGAGAGAGAGAGAGAGAGAGAGAGAGAGTAGGTTCTTCTTAATTAGAATTTTTGATGATTTTAGTGCCTTTTATAGGTGATAACGAAAAGACCCTAATCATGAAAATGGCAAAATAGGGTATTTATGTAAGGGCTGCTCTTAAGAATAGTGTGATAATTTCAATCAGTTGGATCAATTCAGTACAGTAGTGGGAGTAGCATGAATATGTTTATTAATTTTACAGTATAACATATATATATATATATATATTAAAATTTTAATAACATTATTATACGGATTTGCTCCATATTGAAGTTTTTTAGGCAAATCTTAGTCGTCTAATGACTTATTGTGCCGCTCAAAAGACACAAGCTTTCTAAACTACACAATAAGTACGATTAAAATTTATCCATAAGGTTTTAGTACTGGAACGGATCCGAATTGATCCCTTTAATATTCTTTTCAAAGGTGTCATCAACCTCTGAATTTTTCTTAAGTAAGCAATGTTAATTAATTAAGGAATAGAAGTAAATAATTAAATTATAGCTCTAAAAATTGTCTTTTTGGTTCTAAAACTTACATATCCTGCATCGATATTTGTTAATTTATAAATTATGTGATGGATGGCACTTCCCACTAAGAATATACATCAAAAGTCTAAACCGAAAGTATTTATTTCAGTTACCGAATTATCTGTCGTGCCAATGTATACATATATATATATATATATATATATATATATATATATATATACAGTGAATAAAATTGTTTTCAGATACTATATATTTTTAAAGAGTTTATATCTATGTCCTGAAAATTATAGAGAGATTCTTTCAGAATACAATAAAGCTCTTTTGAAATCTTTACCTGAATATTTTTTATTCAAGTTACTTATTATAAAATTTTAATATGATATATATAAAAATCTAAATAATTATGTATGTTCAATTTTTAAAAAGCGTGTATGTTTAAATTTAATCAACATGTTTATTCAAATTTAAAAAAAAAAATAAAATTCAATCAACACATTATATCTCGAATTTATTAAAAAAATAATTTAAAATTTAATTGAGACATAATTTAAAATTCAACCAAGTTATTTAATATTTATATATTAATATTCATTAACATACTATATTAAACTAATTTAGACTTGATAAAGGGGACATCAACTAAATATTTTTACAAATATTCTATTCTGTCCTATGTAGGATTTCAATTTTATTTTAATATTGCAAACTATATATCACTGTATACCATGCAAAAGATGCAGAGGAGATATCTAGGAATAGTAAAATGTTTGAAAGTACTATGTGTGACAGTAAACGTAAATGATCAAAAACCAAAGATGGAAGAGGAGTCACGTTAAGTTTGCCTGTCATATGTAATCTCTTAACCTCATACATATTCAGTCTAACGTAGTTGTCGTTACAGTGAAAGCCATGAGTGTCTGTTGTGTGGTTACATAAATTTTTCGAGTTGTTAGGATCAAAGGTACATACCAAGTAGCAGAAAGAAGTGGGGCTTTCCCTAAAAGATAGAACTCATAGCGTGAAGAACAGCTCATGTGATGGTAACGTCTAGATCTTAGGATATATACATACAAATCCCTATGATATTTGAGGGTGTACGTAGCATTAAATAAAACCCAAGATATTAAAATATCATTGTGCGTTGGTTAAATTGGCACTACAAGAAATTTAGAAATCATACATGGAAACATTCATCTCTAATTAATGAAAAATTTGTCTTTATTTGTTTAGAGATAAAAAAATTTTGTTTCTGATCATTCTATTGCAAAGAATTTGAGATAGAAAAGACTTTCATTTTAGAATTAGAGACAAATTTTTTTTGTCTCAAAAATAAAATTTTTTCTCAAGCAAATTTAGTATGTTAGAGACAAAAAATTATTTTGTCTCAAATTAGAGATGAAAAATCGATCCCTGATTACGTCTAGGATTAGGAAACAAATATTTCGTCTCTGATTCCATTGCAAATCAAAGACGTATTTTCCATCCATGATTATGTTTCAAATCAAAGACATATTTTTCCGTCCCTAATTTTGTTACAAATCAAGTATATTTTTCATTCCTGATTTTATCGCAAATCAGCGATATATTTTTATCTCTGATTCTATCTCATATCAAGGATGAATTATTTCTTCTCTAATTAAAGACAAAGTAATTAAGATCTCAACTTCGAGTGTTATAAATGAAAAAAAAATTAATACTAAGAGAGTTTTACATCTTTGAAGTTTAACCTACATGAAACTATATTATTTGAAACTCAGTGAGATTTTAGATAATGAAAACTAATGATTCCTAAATAATAATTTTTTAAAAAAAAAGCTAAGATCAAAAAGGCTGAAAGCCAAGCTAACATGCATGCTTCCTCATAAGCCTTTATTACTAAGCATTCCCATTGCATATTTGCACATGTTGTCCCATGCGACCCTTTATTGCTCAACCCTTATAAATAAATATAAAGCCACAAAATAATATTGAACGTAAAAAAATGAGTTAAATTGTTGTTTTGGTTCTTTCTTATCAATGTTTCAAAAATCGGATCCATCATTGAATCATTTTATATATTAAAATATATAATATAATAAATTAATAAATATTTTTATATTTAATCTTAGTAACTTATATATATATATATATATATGTGTGTAATTGCTTTTTTTTTCTTTTTTTGTTCTCTTATTTGTTTTTATGACAAAAATAATATTATTATGAAAAATAATTAATAAAAATAAAGAAATATAACATGATAGAAAAGAATAAAAAAATAAAAAATAAAACTTTATAAATCTTATATATTGTGAGAAATAATTGTATTTTGTAAATAATATTTTTTTTAATAAAAATCAATTTTTGACAAGTTTCGTATCGGTTTTGACTCCATCGATTTTAAGAACTGACCAAATCGACTCAATGGCCGATTTCCAGTTCAACGGATCGGGTTTTTGAATCCATTGTTCTTATAGTTTTATTTCATTTTGAATTGTTTAAAAATTTGAAGTTAGATCCTTATAGTTTTAAAACATTTTAATTTAGTCCCTGCTTTTACCTTTCATCAATAATATTTTGTTAAATTAATTTATGTACTGACATAAATAACATTATATGTATGATTTTCACACTCTAAATAATATGATTTAACCTAATTAACTTGTCCAACCCTAAACCCTCAGTTGTATCATATGCTTTATATATGACTTAATTTCACTTCATTGTCCAGTTTAGTTTCTTTTATTAGTATAAGTTATACATATTCATAGTATAAATACGCATATACATATATATATATATATATATATATATATATATATATATATATATATGTTGCTGTTTTAATTACATTTGATGGAATATTGATAGAAATTTAGTAGGAAGAACTCAATTAAAAATTTATAAAATTATATAAGAACTAATTAAATTAAAAATAAAGTGAAAATAAATTAAAAATTTGTAAAATTAATTCTGGTTCAAGAAATTCCATCACAAATAATTTTATGACAAATTTTCTGATGAAATTAATGGACAAATTTTCTTTGTCAATATCATCTTTGTCGTAAGAATTTTTGTCACAAATTTTATATTCACTAAAAAAGGAAATTAAAAATGGAAAAAAAATTATATCCTTAATTTTCATCTGTAAGTATTTTCTAATTAATTTCATAATAATTCTTCGATTCTATTCTGTTTCAAATTTATAACAATTTCTCTCTCAAATCTGCTTCTAATCTTTTTATTGGATATATATATATATAGAATCATTTCTTTAGGGTTATTAGCCAGTTTGACTATTTGAGCTTAAGTCTTTATATATATATATATAGAATCATTTCTGCTTTTAATCTTTTGATAGGTGATTCTAGCTATCTCTTTCAACTATCAAATTATAAAATCTGAAAAGAAAACAAACCATACAAATTACAAAACTTAATCAATTTTGATTCTACTTAATTTAATTTGGCTAATAAGAGTTCAACTTTTACGTCATTTAATTTGATAATAATGCTCACATTATTCTGAAATTAAATGACCTACAAGTCTAAGTAATTAATCTTTTTACTTCCAACCTAACCATGATGCTCTGTATCCTTAATGACCTCTTTGGTATATATATATATATATATATAGCTGAATCAATGAATTACATTTAATAGCAATTATTAGTAGTTAATTAATTAAAGGTGTATATGATATAGCTGGCAATATATAATACAAATAGGTAAGGTCAAGCGGAGAATGGATCCTTTTGATTTTGAAAACCAACTAAGGTGTTTGGTTCATTTAGGTTGTTAGTCTATGAAAATAAAATCAGTATTATGAAATTTCAATTATTAATTTTTACAACCAACAATTTAGATGGGCCAAACATCTTACTTTTTAAAGCCAATCAAAAAATCTATTGGGGTCAAGTGTTGATGGTCATGTATGTCTTGTAAATAATGCAAATTACTACATATTTAAAGAACTACATATATTAATATCAATGGATTGTGATGCAATAATATAACAATTAATAGACCCATTTTAGCAGTTGGTAATCCATGCATTCACTAGAGAGCTTCACTAGAATATATAGCTTAATTTATTTCGGCAATATTTACTATTTAGTTCCTCCATAGTCCTATATTGTAAAGAAGCCTGAATATTAATTTCTGGGCCTCAAGCCCTCAACCAACTTTTAGAGACTGGCCCAAAATTTGAATATCAATTTGCAATGATAGCGCACAGAGAGAGAGAGAGAGAGAGAGAGAGAAAGAGAGAGAGAGAGATGTGGATGGACTATTATGTTTTATATTAGTTTAAGAAAGCTTAGTACAAATAATTAGATGTGTACATACATACATACATATGTGTGTGTATACACACACATATGCATAATTTATCATAGGCAACTTTTCCTTTATTTCTCTTTTATTTCTATTTTTTAATTATATGCAGTTTTTAAATAGATATTTATTAATTACTATCCTGATCTATAATTAATTAATGACATGTGAATTTTTTTGAGCAAAAATGATATTTTGATCATTTATTTTTATTTTAAATTTCATTTTAGTCCTCTATATGTTTCAGATATTTCATATTGATCCTATATGTTGCAAATTCACAATGTTTCAATTTTATCTCATTAAAATTGTTACTCATTTTGAGAGAGTTGACAAGTCATCATCCTAATACTAACATGGAAATATATAGATGTTGATTGTATACAAAACAAGATGATATCAGGTGTCACTTATATTAAAGTGGCTAATATAATATTTAGATGTATATTTATATTCAGACATCGTAATCTTTAAAAAAAAAACAAATGTACTTCATCTTAAAAAGAATTGAGAGAAAATAATATTTCAAGAGATTGAGAAGTTTTGGTCTCTGAAGATCAAATCAAAAGGAGAATGACTTTTAGTTTTAGAAGATACTTAGTTTGCATAAGTAGTTAATTATATATATACATATATATTCCTACATAAATAAGATATGTTCTATATCTATATAATTATAATTAAAAATTTAGAAATATGGTGTTAAGTATAGGTTAAATTATGGTTTTAGCCCTTATAATAGTTTTACTCAATTTTTAATTTAATCTCTATTATTAAAATTTTGTTAATATTTTGTTAAATTTGGTAATATAACCAAATATATACCATATTAATATTGGGAATGTACATGATTTAAGAAAATTTGTCTTAATTATTTAACATAAGTTGCATGACATGTCATAAATATGAGTTAATATCATTTAATTATATACCTTTTTTTTGTTGGCTTAAATCATATACATTTATAATATTAATATGCATATAGTTAGCTACATTAACAAAATTTAATGAAATACCGACAAAATTTTAATAGCAATGACTAAATTAAAGACTTGTGAAATTATAATAACTTAATTACAAATTATTAAACTATAAGGTCTAAATTAAAAATCAAGTGAAACTATAAGGACCAAAAGAGTAATTTAACCTTAAATATAATAACAAGAAAAAAAAAAGAGGGAAATTAATGCATGTGATGTGAAGGTGGTGAATGGTGATTGTGGAATCCCACGTAGAGATAATATTGCAATATTGCATGGCTACCCTATGAAGTTACACAATTGAGTACTTCAAAAAATGCCCCCTAAATTAAAATTCTTCTTCTTAAAAAAATTGAGAGAAAAATAATATTTCAAGAGATTAAGAGTTTTTATCTTTGAAGTTCAAATCAAAAGGAGAATGACCTTTTTAGAAGATACTTAGTTTGCATAAGTAGTTAATTATATATATATATATATATATATATATTCCTACATAAATCAGATACGTTCTATATCTATATAATTATAATTAAAAATTTACAAATATGGTGATAAGTATAGGTTATATTGTGGTTTTAGCCCTTATAGTTTTATTTCAAAATTTTGTAATTGAGTCCTTATATTTCTTAATTTTTTTAATTTAATTTCTATTATTAAAATTTTGTTAATATTTTGTTAAATTTTGGTAATATGACCAATTATATACCATCATAATATTGGGAAGATACATGACTTAAAAAAATGTGTCTTAATTATTTAATATAAATTACATTACATGTCATAAATATGAGTTAATATTACTTAATTATCTACTTTTTTTGTTTTGTTAGCATAAATCATGTACACTTATAGGATTAATATGCATATAATTAGTTAATTAACAAAATTTAATGAAATACCGATAAAATTTTAATAACAATGGCTAAATTAAAAATTTATAAGACTATAAGGACTTAATTACAAATTATTAAACTATAAGGACCAAAAGAGTAATTTAACCTTAAATATAATACAAGAAAAAGAAAGAGGGAAATTAATGCATGTGATGTGAAGGTGGTGAATGGTGATTGTGGAATCCCACGTAGAGATAATATTGCAATATTGCATGGCTACCCTATGAAGTCACACACTTGAGTACTTCAAAGACTGCGTCTTTCTAGGATCTCTCTTTGCCATTTGGAACATACCATACCACACAATCATTGTCTTACTATATGTGCCTTCATAGCAAACATCGATCATATATCTGATCCTCACTTTTCTTTTCCTTTTGATTTTCTGATCTCTTTCTCTCTTTCTCTCTATTCAAAGTTAGTCTCTTTTTCTCTCTGGGTTTCTTCTCTTTAACTGTTCGTTGTTCTATACTGAACTATATATCCAATTATTTAATGACATAGGTTTGTGCTGGTTTTTATATACGTATATATATGTGTTGCAGGTCACAAAAATGCGAGACTCTCATCTGCATGGAACTCTCCACGCCACCATATTTGAGATCGATCAGCTCTGTGCTGACGACAGCGGTTTTTTCAGCATGGTAATATTGTTTTACTGAGGATATTTTTCACCTTATAAGATGAAAGTTTAATTCTTTTCGTAATTATTGAGGGTAAAACATAGAGTATCTCCTATAGAAATCGAGCGCTAAGTATTGAGAATTAAGTATTGATATGATGATTTAATTGTGGGTTTCCATTTTGATTGAGCATTGAGTATTGTTAATCATCTTGCTTCCTCTAACCCAAATCCAATTAATCAATACTTATTGATTTAAAGGTTTGATTTTGTTCGCTTTACTCAGTTTTTTTCTTTTAAATTTTTCTTAAGCACATTAATTTTAATTAAAATTAATTGAAGTTTATTAATTTTTGTAAAAGTTTATTGCCATTAATAAAGCTTTCCTTATCAATTTTCAGATGCCCAGAATTTATATATATAATTTAAACATAAATGTTGAAGAATTTTAATATTACACGTGATTAATTTTGATTTCTAAAAATAAATAAAATTTTAACTCTTTCAAAACATGTCAAACAAATTTCACATATTTTCAATATCTAAAGTCATCAAGATTTGAATCCTCAAATCCTTAAAAAATAAAATAAAATTGACACGATACACTGAAAGAGAAAGAAAAAAAAAATTCCATACACCTCTATATCGTATGATTTGTATGGGGCTCTTCCACATGGATTTGGTCTATTTAGACCTCTTGCTTGATCCTAAAGTTAATTAGAATATTTAACTTAATTTATATCATTAAATTTTACAGTTAACAATTTAAATTTTAAAATAATATTTTTAAAAAAATTTTAAAAAATATCATAAAATTTAAATTAATAAATTAAATCAAGCACTCAGCTTAACTTTTAAATCGAAGCAGATCATCTCTTTCTTTCTCAGGCCTTCTAATTCTTTCTTACTGCATCATGTGCAATGTTAGAGGAGGTTCATTTACGTAAAATTATGAATTACAAAAACATTTATAATATAAACTACTGATTCATTTGATGCTAATTTCGCAGCTTAAGCACACAATTGAGGACAAAGTTGGCGTAGGGAAGGGATCATCTCAGATCTACGCAACAGTGGATTTAGAGAAAGCAAGAGTGGGAAGAACCAGAGTGATAGACAACGCAGGCTCCAACCTATCCTGGCACGAGTCATTTCACATCTATTGTGCCCATTGGGCATCGAATGTAATATTCACCGTCAAAGGCGTCAACAAGATTGGCGCCACCCTAATCGGACGAGCTTACGTCCCCATCGACACATTAATGAACGGCGAGGAGTACGATGACTGGGTCCAAATCTTGAGCAACGACAAAGAATGCATCGGCTCAAAGATCCACGTGAAGCTCCAATACTTCGACGTTGAAAAAGACATGAACTGGAACAAGGGCATCAGGAACGCCAAATATCCAGGAGTGCCCTACACCTACTTCTCGCAACGTCGAGGCTGCAAGATCAGGATGTACCAAGACGCTCACGTGCCTGACGATTTCATCCCGAGCTATAACCTCAAGGGAAACAAGAAGCACGAGGTTCAGAGATGTTGGGAGGACATCTTCGACGCGATTAAAAACGCGAGGCACTTGATCTACATCACGGGGTGGTCGGTGTACACTGAGATCAAACTAGTGAGGGACGCCAAGAGACCGAAGGACGGTGGTAATATGAAGCTGGGAGAGCTTCTGAGGAACAAAGCCGATGAAGGTGTTAAGGTGTTGATGCTGGTGTGGGACGACAGGACGTCGGTGGGGTCGTTGAAGAAAGACGGGTTAATGGCGACACACGACGAGGACACTTGTAAGTATTTCGAGGGCACGAATGTGACGTGCGTGTTGTGTCCACGTGAGCCTGATGATGCGGGGAGTATTATCCAAGACGTGCAGGTGTCCACCATGTTCACTCACCACCAGAAGATCGTGGTGGTGGATACTGAGCTTCCGGGACGAGGATCGCATAATAAGAGGAGGATCATGAGCTTCGTGGGTGGGCTTGATCTGTGTGATGGGAGATACGACACAGGGTTTCATTCGGTTTTCCGAACGTTGGACAACGTTCATCACGACGACTTTCACCAGCCGAATTTTCCGGGAGCCGACATCGGAAAAGGTGGTCCCAGAGAACCGTGGCACGACGTTCATGCGCGGCTGGAAGGTCCCATTGCATGGGACGTGTTGTTCAATTTCGAGCAGAGGTGGAAAAAGCAAGGAGGGAAGGACGTGCTGATGACGCGGGAGGAGTTCAACGAGAAGCTGATTCCTCCGTCGCCGGTGACGTACCCGGAGGACGGCGAGACGTGGAATGTGCAGCTGTTCAGGTCGATCGACGGCGGGGCCGCTTTCGGGTTCCCGGAGAGCCCGGAGGAGGCGGCGAGGCTGGGGCTGGTGAGCGGGAAGGATAAGATCATAGACAGAGGGATTCAGGATGCGTATATTCATGCGATAAGGCGAGCGAGGAAGTTCATATACATAGAGAATCAGTACTTTCTGGGGAGCTCGTATGCATGGGCTGAGGAAGACGAGATAAAGCCAGAGGACATCAACGCATTGCATGTGATACCGAAGGAATTATCGTTGAAGATAAGGAGTAAGATCGAAGCCGACGAGAGGTTCACGGTGTATGTGGTGATTCCGATGTGGCCGGAGGGGGTGCCGGACAGTGGGTCGGTGCAGGCGATACTGGACTGGCAGAGGAGGACGATGGACACCATGTATAAGGACATTGTGGAAGCGTTGAGGGCCAAGGGGAAGAATGATGATCCCAGAGAGTATTTGACCTTTTACTGTTTAGGAAATCGAGAGACGCAGAAAGACGGAGAGTATCAGCCTCAGGAGAGACCAGAACCTGATTCTGGGTATGCCAAAGCCCAAGAAGCACGTCGCTTCATGATATACGTTCATACCAAGATGATGATTGGTAAGTAAGTCATACTCATGCTCCAAAGTCAAGTCACCTCATGTGTCTGAACTTTAATTTTCTCACGAGTGTCAAATGGGCCGGCCCATGGGTTGCGCATAAACGAGTCCAGTCTGACCCAACATGATATATGTCATACCAGGATGATATTTGGTAAGTAGCTACGTAAAATTGGGTTTGGATTAATAAGTCAGCTCCTCAATCTTATAAATGAAATGAGATTAATTAATAATTTAATAATTTATTTATAAAAAGGGCTCTTATCCTGACTCATCAATAACCTTAGGGCTTAAGTCAGTTGAAGTGAGAAGATCTTTGTGAGCTTTTTATTTTTTTTTATATTTTAAATTTTATTATTTTTTTTAAAAGTTTAGTTTTATTTTTTGAAATTTTATAGTTTTAGTATTTAATTTTTTTCATTCAAAATAATCAAAATTATATTTTAAAAAATAATTTATTTTAAAGTTTATTATATTTTTAAACTTTTAATTTAATTTTTTTAAAATTTGATTATTCTAATATTTAGTTTCTATCATTAAAATAATTAAAAGCATATTTTTTTAAATAAAATAAATAAACCCATGAAATTAGCCCATGGCCTATAATAAATTAAGATGAGTCAAAATCTTTTAACTATAAATTATATAAGATCTAACCTAACTCAACTTCTATACATAATTAACCTTGTAAAACCTGAGCTACGGCGTGCGGGTCCTTCCCATTTGACATCCCTACCGCCGTATGAACTTTAATTTATCCTACGTCTTAATTATTTTGCAGTGGATGATGAGTACATAATCATCGGATCAGCAAACATAAACCAGAGATCAATGGACGGGTCGAGGGACACCGAGATAGCCATAGGGGCATACCAACCCTACCATCTGGCGACGAGCCGAGAGCCTGCAAGAGGGGACATATACGGGTTCCGAAAGGCACTGTGGTTCGAGCACTGTGGAATGATGCACGCTGTGTTTGACAGACCAGAGAGCGAAGAGTGTGTGCAGAAGATGAACCAGATGGCTGACCAGTACTGGGAAATGTATTCAAGGGATTCATGCGAGCAGGACATGCCTGGCCACTTGATGCGATATCCCATTAAGGTTTCTGAAGAAGGAAGAGTGCACCATCTCGATGGCTTCGAGTGCTTCCCTGACACACAGGCTAAGGTTCTTGGAGCCAAATCTGACTACTTGCCACCCATTCTTACTACTTGATTAATTCAATGTCTTTCTTTCTCCTTTTTTTGGTTTTATACATATATATATATATATATAATAATGTTATGCAGTATGTAATGTGTTAAAGGAGAGGATACTTTTTTATGTTGAGGACTTTCCCCGATCTTGATTAAATCAATGTTTTTCTTTTTTTTTTCTTTTTTTGGTGTCATATATACAGAGAGTTATATATATATATATATATATATAAAATAATGTTATGCAGGTGCGGTATGTAATGTGTTAATTAGGAGAAGATACCTTTGTACGTTGATGATTTTAGTGTGTTCTCATGCTGCAATGCAATGTGAAGTTTTGGTATAACATATTTGATACCACAATAGTATACTGTATATTGATTATAATTAATTATCCTGTTTCAAAATAATATTCTATTTAATACATTGTTGTAAGAATCGGATCGAACCTATAAGTTTAACCGGTTGGATTGGGAATCGGTCCAGAATAATCCGTAGAACTGGTAAGCCGACCAAGAATTGGTTGAACTAGAGTTAAATGAACCTGTCCACTTGAAATTTTTTATTTTTTTAAAAATTTTTTAAAATTTTGATTATTATATAATCAGATAATAAAAAAATTAATATTACAAATCAGCTAATTTTAATGAAGATGTCAATTTGGTATCTTATGGATTTGATATGAATGAACATTATGTTAATTAACAACATTTGTTATTTGGTCAATTTTTATTGTGAATTGTGAATATTGTTTTATGTAATTTGATATCAAATCTTATTTTTAATTAAATTTTTAAATTTATATTTATAATATTTAATTATGTATATTATTATTTTTTAAATATTTTAAAATAGACTGATTCAACTTCGGTCTAACTATAAACTCTTGAACTGATTTCTTCATTGGTCCGCTTTTTACAACCTTAATTAATTTAATGGTGGAATTTAGAATCCAAATATTTTTGTTTTTTGGTTCTATTTTACTAAAGGTATATCCCCATCTTTTTGGATGGAAGAATACAAGATAGAGATCTTCTCCAATTGACGTCTCCAATAATCAAATCTTCGTTGTTCTCCTAAAAAATGACAATTTTGTGAAGCTCATCTATCCTTAAAGATAATAATGAACAAAACAATTTTCATAACCCTCATTTGGTAGCATTATTTATTTTATATATATTATTATATGTGTATATATTATTTATTTTATACATGATATTTAGAATGCTGACAATTTATTTTGATAGCCTGACATATTAAATATTATATATTTATGCACATTTTGAAACATATATATTAGGTGTTATCTTTAATTAGTTCCGTGATAATATCTTCATATATTTTGCATTGAGGAATCTATTTAATATATTCTTTAAGATGGTATGGAGTGTCAATATAAATATTTTGTGTATGGATACCCGACTCTAAATAATAACAGTGATAGGGTGTTATTATAAATGGGGTCAATCCATGGGCATGATAGACTAGTAGTGGTTTTTTGGGTTATATAAAGGGTCTAATTTTGGTAAGATAGTGTGTGAATGATTTGTCTTTTTCTATCAACCAAAAACAACGAAAGAATCTCTTATACTTTCTCAGAGGAGTTTACTCAAAATTTGATCTTTGAATTACTATGAATCAAGGTACGTTCTTATTCTATATTATTATTGTGTTCTTATTATTTATCAAAATCAACATTATTGTTTTATTTGTATTGTAATTCCGCATTTGAGATAGTCATAATTTCTGGATTGTTTGGCTTCATTTTTCTAACAATATTACATGTTATATTTTTCACATAACAACATTTGTCACGACCCAAGTTTCGGGCACGTAATCGGCACACTGACACAAATCTCGTGTCACTGTAAGTCTAATTGACATCTCAATTTCCAACCCTTTTTGTTTATTTATGTATATTTATAACATACATCATTTTTGATTAAATAACATAACTTTTATAATTATTTAAAATTCATAAATAGATAAACTAAATCAAACAAACAAGACAACCTTATTTTTAAATGATTTAAATAGTCTTAGCCATTTAGATTTTAAAGACAACTCAGAGATTGAAATATTTATATATATATATGTGTGTGTGTGTGTGTGTGTGTGTGTGTGTGTGTGTGTGTGTGTGTGTGTGTGTGTGTGTGTGTGTGTGTGTGTGTGTGTGTGTGTGTGTTTATATGTGAATATAAATATAGTAAAATAAAGACTAATATTAGGTAATATTACTTAAATATAAATGAATATTAATTAATTTAGATATTTATTAATATTTATTTATAATTAATTAAAATAAATATGAATATTAATTAAAATAAATATAAGTAACCAGTAGATATTAGTTAAAATGAATATTAATTTATAAAGTAAATAAAATTAATTATTATGATCGTATACTATATACACACACAAAAGAAGAGGACGACTTACCCGGATTTTCGCAATCTCCCACAATTTTAAAGAAATAATATTTGAATTTAAAAAGAAAATTATAAATGCACTAATATTCAAATAGCGTATTATCTCATTCCAATAGAAATTCAATTCATAACAAAATAAATAAAAAAAATTCTTGTAATTAACCAGTCTAAATAAAACATATTGTCCAATAAAATAATTGATTTGCCCTAGACTCTCTAGATATCCTAGTTGACCACAGAACTTCTTAAACTTAATAAAATAAAATACTAACTACATGAGACCCACCCAACAATAGAATAGTCCAACGGTAATTACTCTTCTAGTAGAAGATCCTCGTCCACTACCTGATCTGAAAAGAAAAAGTCAACGAGTGTGAGATAATAATCTCAATGAGCGAGACAATCTCTGCCCTAATAAAATTCACTATGCAAAAGTAATAAAATAAAAGTTTAAGTAAAAATCACAAATCACAAGGAAAAATATGTACCAAAGAATTTGCAATTCAATCAAATAAATCAGACTAACGGAACTAGTACTCATCAATGGCAAAAACACCTAGGAGCACCCGCAAGCCCGCTCAATTAATCTCATCAAAACCCTGCCATGACGCACAACCTCATCATCAACAGTCAAGGCGCCTCACGGATTAAATCTGTGCTTAACTTTCTATCGAAGGAATCGTTGTCTCTACTCTCAGAGGTCAAGTCATCCTATGACCCAGATTTCCCCGCTTGACATGAGAGAGAGTATTATCCCGCCCAAACACAAACAAGGTTTCAACCAAACCACAATAACAAAATAATAATTGTCAATCATATTTCTACAAGATAATTTCAATTATATCAATCTCAAAATTCCTACATATCACATATTCATTATTTTTCCCTAACATATTTCGTTAGAAATTTAATCAATATTCAAATTATATAAAACTCTCAATTTTTCACTAAATTGAATCCCTTAATCGGATTCCCTTTTTTCCACTTTGACTATTACCTATCTTTATATCTTATCACTATAACACTTGAGATAATATTAAAGAAGGTTGGTTCAATCACCTTAAATTATGCTATACCGTAATTAAATTTCATCTGAACAATTCAACACAAGTACTAGTGTGAACGGTAACTTGAAGTTCTTCTAAGTCTTGGGTATAGAACGCTTAGGGTCTCATGTATATAGTTTCCTTCGATGGTGTCGTGAGAGTGATTGAAGAGGATGAAAGTTTGGAATTGTTAACGGTGATGTAGGTATGACTTGAATGGTATATATGATGGATTGTTGTTAGGTGTGTAGATGATTGAATAAGGTAGGAGACTTATGTATTTGATGGAGCAAATCTTATTTGAGTAGATTTGAAGATTCAATCAGATGTAGACTAAATTTATTGGGATTATCTATCTTTTACTTAACTAAAGCTAAAAAGTATTATTATTTATATTATATTGCTATATTTTATTTAAGGATTTCAAAATACTGTAGCTCTTGATTGGGATTTTTTTTATTTTAATATATTTTCAATTACTCACTAAGGCTTATTCCTCTAATCAATTTTCTTCTTGTAAATTTCAAAAATAATATAATAATTCAACATAGACTTGTAAAATTATAAATTAAAGTTTAAACCAGAGTTGAAAACACATTTTCAGATTTATTTATCTATTATCTTTTATTAATTTACTCTACTAGAATACATTATCTTATTGATCCAATTATTTAAATTCAAATAAAATCATGTATTTGATATTGCAATCCCATTCAAATATAAGCAGAATAACAATTTAGTTCAGACTTTAAAACGATATTTTCAAATTTCTTATTTAGATAATTTATCCTTAACTTTAAATTTATATTAAATTAGACTTGGTTAGTTTTAGATAACCATTTATTTCTTTTATCTAATCTTTTGAATTATCCACTACTCCTTCCACTACTAATTATATTATTTAAATATAATTATCTATTTCCTAATAACTGAACGGCATCCCCTTTAATTTTATATTTCATATGTTTTCTTTTATTTCTTTCTCATACTCTAATAACTTAATTATCACTATTTATTCAAAAATTAGCATCTTAAGATTTAAGAGTTGTTTTTCATATATTATTTCACATCAAGATTCCCTACAATTTTCTTCTTCTTTTTCTACCCTTTTATAAACTTTTCGCTATGCCCCAACAAAATCTTAAAACTTTCATTTTAGTCCATATAATTTCCACTTTGGTCCCTGTACAGCATAGCACCACACAATGCTAGCCTATAGTCCAAAATCACATACTAAGGCATCAATACATCATATAATAGCATTTCAAACACATATCACACCTAATTTGCAAATCATTATTTATCAAATAAAATCTAACCAAAAATAAATAAATAAATGGTGGGTATTATAACATTGATCTAAATTCATCCGTTTTATATGCATGTTGTATACATATATTTCCATATTCTGTAAATTTTAAGGTTTAAAAAATCAGACCTGTCATTTAATCGGTGCAAGTATTGGTTCAAAGGTCAATATGATCAAATCGTGGTCTAACTGTGGTCAAATCAATTTACTTTAAAATATTAAAAAAATAACATACATAATTAAAAACTAAATATAAATTTAGAAATTCAATTAAAATTAAAATTTGATATCAAAATACATAAAACAACATTCACAATTTAGAGCAAAAATTGACCAAATAACAAGAAATATTATTAATCAATATAATATTTATTCATATAAAAAAATATAAAATACCAATATAATGATATCTCCTCTAAAATTGATCAATCTATAATATTAATTTCTTCATTATCTGATTATAAAATAAGAAAAATATAAAAATATAAAAATAAACTAAAAAAAATCAAGTGAACAAGTTCAACTGGTTCATTTAACACAGATTCAATTGATTTTTTGTTAGTTTAATAAATTTTTGACCAATTTAATCACTTATCAGTTTCAAAAATTATTTCAAATTATTTCTAATTGATTTCTGATACAACCAATTAAATTGGCCAATCAATTCAATACTGTGCTAAATTCAATCAAGGGACCTGTGCTAAATTCAATCAAGGGACGAAGAATGTACTTCTTTGCAGTTATACTCTTCAATCAACAAGATGTCAATCGCCAAGCAACACAACTAAAGACAATAGATAGGTGCAACGTTTCATTTTCAATATCTAAGAGATATGATTTGTAAGCTAACTTCTGAAGATTCATATAAGGCATTTAAACATGTTGATATTTGACACACGTGTATCATGAGAAGCAAATGTTATTCTTGAAGAATCTAAGATAGCATTTACGTCAATATTTACGTAAATTCACATCTGTATTTTATATCCTCTCCACTTTGCAACTTCCTTCGATGTGGGCCATGTTCAACAAAAACGTTCCAAACTTTTGACCACTTCTATATCTTCTAGAATTAACTAGTGAATCGTCCAAAATAAAGAAAGAAACCAACAAAAAAAGAAAAAGAAAAAGAAAACGATGATGTGAACTTGTTAACCTCTAGGTGTTTGGACACTATATTAACTGAAAAAAGGTTGTAATAATTTAAGCAGAAATATTTAGTTAAATTTTTTGAAAATGTAATTATATTAAAATTTAATAGAAAAAATTTTACTATCCATTGTGATTTATTTTGGCTCAAATCTGAATTAGTCATCGTCTGTGTAATGTTCAGATACTAAATGATTGTTCAAAAAAAAAAGTCTAGATGTTTGGTAGCATGAAAAGTAGTGAGGGAATAATTGATGTAAAAAGAGATAAAATGAAAATTTATCCAAATTACCCTCTTCAAAAATACTAAACTTATTTTTTTAAAATAAAAAATTGAGATATTTTGATAAAATACTTCATTTTCCTATTCCTTTTCCCTTATCACATACCAAATATATCTTAAACATGTTTAAATGTGGACATCTCTATCAAATTTTTTGAAACTTGTGTATATAATTATAAAGGATTATTTATTATAAAATTTGAAAAAATTAACAATAAACAAATAAACTGTTTTAACTTAATCTCTTAAATTTATATTGTCACGACCTAAATTTCGGGCACGTGACCGGTGCGATGATACAAATCCTGTGTTATCGTAAGGCTAATTGACATATCTATTTCTACCTTTTTTATGCTATTTATGTAAAATATTTAGCGTATATAAATAAAGACAAATCAGAGTTTGAAAAAGTATATATATATATAATAAATAATAAAATGTAGATTAATATTTAGAAAATAACATTAAATATGAATAAATATTAACTAAGGTAAGTATTAATTAAATTAAATTTTTTATTTACAATAAATACTATTTAAAATAAACATATAAAGAAATCAAATATTACTTAAAATAAAATTAACGTTATAGTGTGAATAATCTAAATAGTTTGTAATATTTACATATGTATGTATATATACATATATGTTTATATATGAATATATGTGAAAATAAAGACCAAAATTTAAAAATATTAGTTAAACAAAATCAAAGGTTATTTAAAAACAAACAGTAACTTATAATTGAAATGAATATAATAAATATCAAATATTTGTTAAAGTAATTATTACTTTATGGTATAAATTATTTTAACTGTATTCTATAAACACGTCAAGGTTTTAAATTGCGGCCGCATCATTGTGATGCGGCCGCAATATTGCGTATGCCGTCACTGTCGCATCCGCATCACCCCGCAATTGCGAGGTGACTTACATTCACATGAATGCGCCGTCATAGGACGGCGTTGCAGTCGCAACAAGATGGGGTTGCGGTTGTAACGTCGTTCTGATACGTTTTTAGTATAAAAGGTTAAAAAAAAATTGGTTTCAGAATTGAGAAGAGAGAGATCGACCTGCCATTGTCGTCGCCCATCGTGAAGGTTGTGCTTGCCGCCGTTGCCGGAGTTAGTGAAACTGTGAAAGACTGAAACTGAAACTCTAAAAGCAAAGAAAATCGCGTCGCACCATTGCTGCTTGCTGGAGATCTCCCTCCCGTTGGCCGTTGCCGTTCATCTCCCGTTGGCCATTGTCGTTCATCAGGTCCCCTTGGATTTTGCTGCTCTCATGCTTGTGGCTCTGTTTTTGCTCCGGTCTGGTGGTGTGGTGCCGTGCCGTGGTGGAGGAGTTAAGCCACACTTGGCTTCTTTGTCTTCGAGAGGGTTCTAGTCTGATGAAGGGTTCGGTGAGAGTGAGTGAAGGGTTTAGACTTGTGGCTGAGAACTGACAAACCGTGTGCCCAAGACTATTTGATTCAATTGAAAAATGGATCAAAATAATTAATTATTATTTTTTATTAATTTATTAATTATAATATGATGCTGGGAGATTGTGGCATGAGCTTATTGGATGAGTGTGTGGTGGGGGGTGGGAAACCATGGAGGAGTGGAATTTGATTGTGGATTAATTATAATCTGAATAACACTTTTTCAATATCATGATAATAATCTAATAAACTGCTCATTGAAAAAATATTACTAAAATGATGAAAATATATTAATAATAATTACATTAATATTAATAAAGTCACATTTAAAAAAATGTTTGCTTATGGAATTAATATAAATATTAGATATAATACGTTATATATTTAAAATTAAAAGTTATAACAATTATATACATATTTTATATATTTTGTGCAACTTAAAAAAAATCACGACCGCAATGACCGCAACGGCATCGCAGCGTCCGCAACACCCGCAACGCAACTGCAACCGCGACCGCAACCGTAATTTAAAACCATGAAACACGTAAGGAGAGATGAAAACTTACCCGGATTCCTTGCAATCTCCCAAATTATAATTTTAATATTTAAATAAAATAATCAAACTTCATTCGTTCAAAAAGTCACATCAGTTCAAATAAATTCATAATTGAAATATCCAACTCCTACTGTAATCTGTATCATAAATACTCAATACAAATTTTTTAATTTAAATCAAATTAAATAACTATAGTAATTTCACCGCCCGAGACTTCCTAGATGTCCTAGTTGACAACAGAGCTTCCTAACTAAAATAAAATAAAATACTAACAATATGGGACCCACCCACAATAAGATAGTCTAACGGCAACTACTCCTCTAGTGGGAGATTCTCCTCTACTATCTGATCTGAAAAGAAAAAATCAACAAGTGTGAGATAATAATCTCGTTGAGCAAGTCAATCCCCGCCCTAATAAAATCCGCTATGCAAAAGTAATGAAATAAAAGTATAGGCACAAATCATAAAATCACAAGGAAAGATACACATCAAATAATTGCAAATCAATCAAACAATTCAGACCAACGGAACTAGTACTCGTCAATGGCAAAATATCCGGGAGCGTCCGTAAGCTCGCTCAACCAATTTTCCCAATTTCATCAAACCCGCCATGACGCACAACCTCATCAGTAATGGTCAGGGCGCCTTACAGATTAACTCCGGGCTCATCTCCCTACCGAAGGAATCGTTGTCTCTACTCTCAGAAGTCAAGTCATCCTATCACCCGAATTTCCCGCTTAACATGAAAGAGGGTACCATCAAGCCCAAACACAAACAATATTCATCCAATGTAATAATATACAATGTCATAAATCACCAAGTATAAGTGTCTAGATAATCTCAATTATCTCAAATCTCAACCATCTCATAAATCACATATTCATCCTTTTTCCTAACAAATAATAATAATAATTATTATTATTATTATTATCATCAATCACATCTCCACAAGATAAATTGAATTATCTCAATCTTAATATTCACGCCTATCATATATCTAATTACTTTAACACTTAAGATAATATTAAAGAATTGTTAGTTCACTCACCTGGATTCCAATGAAAAACTCGATCAAACCTCTTTGACGTGAAAAAAAAAAAAGAATTTGGGTTCTATGATGTTGATGTTTTCGAAAAGAGAAAAAAAGAGAAAAGATGTTACAGTGTGTTCTTGTATTTGTGTTGTTTGAATTCCTTAAAAAAAACACTAACCAAAAATTAATTGATCTTACCTTAATTTTGCTTTAGCCTTCTTGATGCTAAACTCCTTAAAGCTTTTAGAGGTTGTAGAAAGTAAACCAAGTGGTGAAGTTTTACTCAGTGTGTATGAAATTAAATTGAAAGTTTGGGATTGAAGTGGCTTGACGTGATTTCTTGGAAGGTGTGAATATGAAGTTGAATTGGAGGAGGTGGCGTCAACAAGTGTTTTGGTATGTGTATTTAGTAATTAGGTTAAATCTAGATAATTGTTTAGGCAATTAAATTAGAATAATTTAATATGAATGAAAATTTGAATCCTTAATTTAAGTAATTAGATAATTAGTTTGGATTAATTAGAGATTATTTAAATGGTAAGGCTTTTCAAGAGAGAATCTTGTAATATATAATTTGTTAATTTAATTTGTTAGTTATTATTTTACTAATCCATTTGCCTTATATTGGCCATAATCAACATTATTATATTTTATTATTGTTATTCTCGTATTTCGTATTCCCCTGCAGTTGCCTAGATAAGGATTTTTCATATATTATCTACCAATTATCTTTTTTAGATTTATATTCATGTTAATTTCCTTTTTCTTTTTGTTTAGATTCGAAAAATTTACATTTAAAAGAATGCCCAATCCTTAGTTTGGTATCTTATTAATTTAAATATTAGTAACTAACTTTCACGCCTTCCCTTATCCTTTCTTTTCTATTTTGTTTTGTAACAATTACTTATTTATCCTACTAGTTAAATTAGTCCTCCTTAATAATTATATGTATATTTCTCTTATTTTTCACTTTATGCAATATAATGTTTTTCATTCCTCTCTCTTGATCTCATGCCACCACTACCATCTAAAAAAAGGAATAATTGTTAATTATCCTATTACTTGAATTCCTTTCAGTTATATTAAATCATAATTGTGAGGATTTATTATTTTATCCACCAAAATTCCTATTACTAAAAAAATTATGATTTAAAAATATTATTTTAAATCTATTTATTTTTCACCAAGTTTCACTAGAATATTCTCCTTCTATCTGTACTTTTTTATAAACATTTCGCCATCCCCCAACAAGGTCTCAAATCTTTCATTTTAGTCCCTGTAATTTTCACTTTAGTCCCTATACGACTTAGCACCCTATATTACTGGCCTATAATCCAAAATCGCATATCAAAGTCCCATCACATAGCAATATGACATCGCACACACATGTTGCAGACAAGATTGCAAATTTAACACTTATAAAATAAAAATTAACAAATAAAATAAAAATAGAAAAATTAAATGACGGGTATTACATATATTCTTTGCTTAAATTTCTAAATTTGATCATTTAAAATTTTTAATTTTATTTTGGTCCTTTAATATTATTTTGTATCAATTTGATCTTGTAATTTTACTTCAAATTTTATTTTGTCAATTTAATCCTTTAACTATATCATAGATTTCCCTTTATTTTCTTGATTTTAAATTCTTCAATTTTGTCCTTTAATTTTCAAAATATGCTTAATGTTTTCATTTTTTTTAATACTATCAAGATGCTTAACAAAAGAGAATTATGATTATTAAAGTTACGCAAAAAACCAGTAAAACTTTTTTATTATATATCTGGATGGTATTTAAAAAAAAAAGAATACATTTATTTTTTAATTCAATAACACAAGTGGAAATAGAAATAAAATTAAGGGGATAAAAATTCTAAAATATAGTTAAGCAATCAAATTTATACAATATCAAATTAAAGAACTAAAGTGAAGCTTAATGTAAAGTTAATTAAGAAATTAAACTCAAGTGAAATTTAAGGTAAAGTAATATAAACCAAATCTGAGCAAAATAAAATTAAGGATCACAATCAAATTCAAAATAAAATTAAAAGATTAAATTAAAAAATAAAGTTAATGAACAAAAATAAAATTTAAAACAAAAGTTCAGTCAAAGTAAAACTTTAAGAAGTTTGAATTCTCCCTGACTTTTCCCGATCTGGAATTTCATCTTCCTACTCCTTTCTGGTGTTATTCAAAAAAATTTAAAATTATTTATATTTTCAAAATCGCTAATAAAAATAAACATTTCAACAATAATTTTTTTCTTTTACCTTTCAGTGTTTTATTATATATTATCTAGATAATATATAATATATTATGTAATATATAATTTATTTAATATATTAATATGTTATATAATCGGTTAGTCAACTTGAATTAAATACCATAACCATCTAACAATCAATCTAATTAAATTAATTTGATCAAGATTTCATTTAAAATAATCTAATTATTTAGCCGGTTTTAATCGATTTGAATTAAATTAAATTAAACCAGTTTGATCGAAATTAAGTCTAATTAAATTTGAATAGGTTTCATCAGCAAAGGCCATTAGAGAAATCTAGAAGCTCACGTCTACTCTGACATCATCGCCAACCAATTATCCATTGCCATTCTTTTTCTATTTCTATTTTAATTCCTGCTAATTTCCATTCTTTTTTTTTTGGGAAAATTACACAAAACCCCTATAAACTTTCAAACCTAGCAAATGACCCCTTCTAACTTTCAAATATTTGCAAAACCCCCTCTATTAGATTGACTGTCAAGTTGACCATTAGTCGATAGTTCAATCAATTTTTTTTATAGCTAGTCAAATATGAAATACAGTGTTTTTTATCCAATTTTCATATTTTTTGTGTAACTTTTATCTTTTCTTAATTTATTAATTTGCTAAATTTTTTATGTTAAAAAGACAAGTACAATCCTACCAAATCAGTGTTAATGTAGCACATTTATGCTTGATGAGCATAAAAAAGTTGACAATAAACTTAACTAAAGAGTCTTTTGTAAATATTTAAAAGTTAAAGGAGATCTTTTACTAGGTTTGGAAGTTCATAAGGACAAATTACACATAATCCCATGAAATTTATGGTCTTTGCAATTTATCCTTATGAACCTCCAAACCTATCAAAATACTTCATTTAATTTTCAAATATTTGCAAAAAACCTCATTTATTAGTTCATTGTCAATTTTCTTCGTGCTCATCTAACATAAATGCGTCACATTAACATTAATTTAGTAGAGGTATATTTGTCTTTTTAACTTAAAAAATTTAACGAAACAATAAATCAATAAAAAAATAAACATTAAAAATGATGAAAATTGAATCAAAATCATTGTATTTTAATTTGGCTGAGTATAAAAAAAAAAGAAGTTTATTGAACAATTGACTTACAGTCAACATAACAGATGGAGTCTTTTGCAAATGCTTGAAAGTTAAAGGGGTCTTTTGTTAAATTTGAAAGTTCAAAGGATTGAATATAAAAAACTATAAACCTCATGGGGGTCCATGTAATTTGCCATTTTGTTTTCTTATCCAATCAAATATTTTCAGGCCTCCCTCTCTCTCTCTCTTTATATATATATATATACAACTCCTTCCCTTTCGGTGTCCGCTGTTGTTTCTCCAACATGGCTTCTATCTCTCAGGGTATTCTTTTGACCACAGCCATGGTTCTCTCAAGCACTGTGCTTTATCTCGCTTTCTCTAAGCAAAAGAATTTACCACGTTCCCTTCTTTCTGAGAATTCCAATTCTCAAGACTCCGACAAGCAAATCCTTCGCTCTTGCTTATGCTCAGGTAATTGAAATCCTCTATTTTTTTTTATTTTTTATTTTTTACCCACTGAGGAGATTTCTCGATGTTTGGTATTGATTTGTGTGGGTTTTTCAGAGGAAAGCAGAAGAGATGGGAAGAATAAGAACAAGAAGAAGAAGAAAGTGAAATTCGCAGAGAACGTGACGGTAGCGAGTGAGGAAAAGAGGAAGGAAAACAGAGTATCGAGCAGTTGCAGAAATGAAATCCATGGAATCAGAGGAATTCCGGCGAACAGAATCGCTCTGTACAATGGGATTCTGAGAGACAGAGTACAGAGGATCGAGTTCTCTTGTTAGTGTAGAATTGTGCAGAATTGAACCAACTGATTCAATAGGGAAATCGACGGATTGGTTAGATTTCTAATTCGGTTTAAATCTAAAAATTTATCACTGTTTAAATTGATATAAAATTAGTTGAATTTATCTCAAACTAATAAAATTAATTCATTTAACAAAATTAATTCATTTAACAGTTTAATCTATTTTTTTTATTTTTATTAAATATTATTATATAACTTTAAAAATTTTCTAAAAATTTTAATTATTGGCCAAAAATTTTAAATTAGTATAAATATATATATATATATATATATATGTTATCTTTTTTAAATATTTTAATATTATATATTATATAATATATATATATATATATTAAATACTAGTAATTTGCTTGTAATTTAATCGCAATGACTCTTAAATAAATGTCTCAAACATTGTTCGATCAGAAAGAAAATACTGTGGAAACTTTCGTTCTCTCTCTTTCCTTGGTTTTTTTAATATTTTTATTTCTTTGGAACAGTCAAGATTGGAAAAGCCGAAAAGGGATAGATGAATTCTTGTGGTTGTGAATACGCTGAGGATTTTGCCCTTTTTTTTTAATTTTTATGCTCAAAAATTGTTATATTAATTCCCCAGAAAAACTCACGGTGGAAAACGATTCAAATCTCCCCTACTTGTGATAACGATGCAGATTTTTCTGTTTATGCTGTTTGTTATTTATTTCTATTATTTATGATTAAATCTCATAATTTATATATAGGGCAAATTACACAAACCTCTCATAAACTTTGAGATCATTGCAATTTACTCCATGAACTTACAAACCTAGTAAAAAAATTAAATCTCATAATTTATATATAGGGCAAATTACACAAACCTCTCATAAACTTTGAGATCATTGCAATTTACTCCATGAACTTACAAACCTAGTAAAAAAAACTACTTTTAATTTTTAAATGTTTACAAAAGATTCTCTTTGTTTGGTTGCCTATCCAATTCATCATTAGTCAACTGTTCATTGAGTATTTTTTATGTCTATTCAACTTAAATGTGTCAATGAACATTGATATAATAAGGGTATATTTGTCTTTTCAATCTAACAATTTTTTATTTTTTCTTGATTTGTTAATTTGCTAAATATTTTCTAGGTTAAAAAGACAAATATACTTTAGTCATATGAATATTCATGTGGCACATTTAAGGTGCCTAGGCATAAAAAGACTTAATGGACCATTGACTAATTTAAAGTGCTAATAAATTGGTGAATTATAATTAAAGTACTATTAAATTTTTAGATAAAAATGAATTATTGACAATTTTTTATTGATAAATAGTTACTAATTTTAATTTCTAATTGAAATTTTAATTAATCACTAATTACTTATTTTAAAGGAAATATGAGATATTAGCGATGACCAATATGTAAATTATACAAAAAATAACTTAATTGCATGAAAAAATCAGAAGTTCATTCTGATAATAAAGGAAATAATTAAATATACACATAATTACTAATTATTTTACAAATGTTTTACGATTTGATTCATAATACTATCTCGAACATGATTCATTTTAGATAAAGATGTTATTTTTAGATTGAGTGCAGAATTTGAGTTAACAACATAATCGTCATTCTCTTTTTTAATGATGTCTTCATTGTCTAAACAACTAAATTCAATATCTATTTTAATATTCCTTCTTATAAAATTATGTATAATCATTATTACAACTACTATCTCAACTTAGGTTTCAATTTTGGAATTAGGCATTCTGCGCAAAATTGCTAACCTATTTTTCTACGCCCTAAATGTTCTAATCTGCCCTGTTGGTAATAACTATGGAAAATGGTTCTAATATGGCCTGCTTGTGATAACGATGCAGTTTTTTCTGTTTATGCTGTTTGTTATTTGTTTCTATTATTTATGATTAAAACTCATAATTTACATTCTAAATAAATATATGTCTTAATTTTTATTTTACATATCATATTATTAATAAATTCTAAGCAAAAGTATATTTTTTTTTACGTCTACTTTGAATTTTAATTTCATCCCTTACATTTTTTTGTGCCAATTCGTCATACATGTTTCTTTTTTTTTTTTTCAATTTTGTCCTTAAAATTAACGCCGTTAGCAAAATTGATAAAAAAATATTAATATAAACTCTTCTAAGTAACATGTAAATTCCTTCAAATAACATGTAGACTCTTTCATATGACATATCAAATGTACAATTATTAATATGGGACGAATGAGATAAATGATAAATGTATTATTTGGGACAAAGTTGATGCTTAGTCTAATATTTAGAACAAAATTAAAACCAAAATTAATTAGTATGACATGTTGATAGTAGATGAGTCATATGAAGAATTCACATCAACATTTTTCATTAATTATATTAAGATTTAGCCTTATGGACGAAAAAAAAAAAAAGAACATATAGGAGTAAAGGTGTCAATTGGCTTGGTCCATCATAAGCGGCTTGGTCCATCTGCATGTCTGGCTCGTTATTAAATGGGTTATTTTCTAACATTTTTTTAACCAATTTCATCTTTTATATATATATATATATATATATATATATATAATTTTAATTTTGTCTCTAGAGTTAACGATGTTAACAAAATTAACAAAAAATTTTAATATAGGCTTTTCTAAGTGAACCGTTAGTTTGGGAATAATGAGAGAAATGATAAAAGTATCATTTGAGGCTAAATTAAAGCTTAATCAAATATTTGGGACAAAATTAAAATCAAAATCAATTATTAAATTTATTATGACATGTTAATAGTTTACATTAACATTTTTTATTAATTATGTTAATAACGTTAGTCTTAGAGACTAATCAAAACAAAAAAAGATATACGTGGGATGAAATCGAGATGAAAAAAAATATTAGGGGCGAAAAAGGTATTTTTACCTAATTTTTATTATACGTATATTATTAATAAAGTATATTATAATGTTACATGCAATTAATTACTGTGTAGACTAGGGTTGAATAGTATTAATAGTATTGGATATCATTTGTGTAAATTATTTATTATTTCAAATTTATTACCGCATTAATGTATATAAAATATAAGACTATATAAAAATATGTGCTTGTTAATATGATAAAAACAATAATTTATAGATAAAATAATATTATAAAGTGCTGAGTCAAATAATTCAGTTCCTAGCTTATAAGTACATAAAACTATATTATGAAATATATCAATTTAATTTAAGTTGTTGAGATATTTTAGGATATTGAGATTATCTTAAGTCTGAGATTTTTTTAGGAGATTACTGCCGGCCGTACTTGCCAATATTTGGGTGGATTCGGGCTTCTTACTTTTAGCTCTAAACAGACAAAATTTACAAACTAGCTTGTTTATTTTTAATTTTTCGTAAAAATATTTTATTTTATATAAATAATTTAATTTTATCGCATTTTAATATTTTATAATATTATGTTCAATAAAAAAAAATTTGGATATAAAAATTTTATAAATTTTTTAAGTAAATATAGAATTTTAAATTTAAAGATAATATAATTAATTTAAAAATAAAATATTAAAACAAAAAAAAATCATTCAATCCAATTCAAACCAATTATAGTCAAATTAGGTTGGTTCAATTTTGTATAAAATAATCTAATTGATTGAATGAGATTTATTTTTATCCAATTAAATCAAATCAATTGGTTAAAAGTAATCAAACAAGTATAATCAAATCCGACGAACACCCTTAATATTTATATATACGTGGGTACGTGAGAGAGATTTATGGACACTGTAGACAATATATATATATATATATAGAGAGAGAGAGAGAGAGAGAGAGAGAGAGAGAGAGAGAGAGAGAGAGAGTCATGGAAATTGCAGAAAATAAAAGATGGAAAAAGAAAATAAAATCGAAGAATTGGACCACATAACATGTTTGAATTCAAATTTAACAACTTATCAAAGTCGTCCACCGAATTTGACCAACCCAATTTTTTTTGGATTACTCATATTGATATATACAGATTACAAAATCATAGTGTATCTATCAGAAAAAAGTGTATATATATATATATATATATATATATATATATATATATATATATAAATTAAGGTAAAGTAAATGGGATGCAAGGTTAAAATATTTATTGCGTTTCTTCAGTATTAGAATTTGATAATTCAAATATTTAATTATGATTTAAATTTAGAACCACGACTCTGTAATTTAATAACTTTGAAGGTCAAGATTTCGTGTCACGCACGTTTCTTTAACTATATTCATTTTGTTAATTTATATGTAGTATTTTCTTAGTTGGTTTAGGTATTATTATGCGAAACTGTAAGCCATTCCCAAAGATTTCCACAAATTGCAAGTACCCATCAAATGATTTGTTACATGGAGCATCTCTGAGTGACTAGCAATCGGATTGGCTTTAATATTGGAGTTACCAATTTTTCTTGTCAGCTGTTTGATCAGTAATTAGACGATTAGCAATGAATTTTTTTTTGAGTGACTCATCACAGGTGATTGGACAGCTGGCATAGGAACTGATAAATTTAATTAAGATTGTTGATCGAGAAGATTAATAGTCTTTGACTTTTTAGTCTTTAAAAAAATGTTTGTTCTTTTTTTTAAACAAAAATTTAATCGTGGATAGTCAATCTTTATGATTTGCAGTAAAGATATAATATGACCTTATTTCCATATGCGTTTGGCCGGTTTAAGTATCTTGACACTTTTTTTTTTGTAAGTAATGTCTCGATTTTAAGTCTTGTGAATTGTAAATAAAATAAATCAATACTAGTTGAGTTTTACATCTTTGTGATCAAACCTATGTCAAATAAAATTAATTTTTAAATAATAGTGATTTAAATGGAAAAAAACTGACAATAGTTAAGGGTTCAATCCCTTTGAAATTCCATATTAATATTTATATTATTCATTACATTTATATTAACAACATTTTAACCTAATGTCAACATAAAAGTAAATTAAAATGTAGAGAAAATTACACTGAAAGCCCCTTAAACTTGAGATAACTTGATATTAAACCCTTGAATTTTTTATTTTGAAATGAAGCATTTGATCTTTAAAATTTTAAGAAATAGATTCTTTCGTCCATTTTTTTAACAATAGTATTATTTTTTTTGTCATGTTAGACCTTTTACATGTTAGACTTGATAATTTGGGAATCCCAAAAAAAAAAAGATAGAAAAATTTATTTCATAAATGATAAAAGTTCAAAAAAAAATTTAAAAATATTTTTTTAAAATTATTTAGAAGATTGGGCGTGCAACAAATATTTCTAAAAAAAGCTAATACTCATATGTAATTTCAACCTTTGAATTATAAAAACTATACGGCTATTTATAAAAACAATATATTTATCGTGTTTTAATTACATAACTTAATAATATATATATATATATATATATATATATATATATATATATATATATATATAAACAGCAATTAATTTTTTTAAATATTAATTTAATTTTAGACACCAAAGTTCATTGGTAAAACAGGAGAATTTGAATGCAAGCAACATTATTAATTGGCCAAAGTATCAATTTTCTCGTTGTGTTGGCTATTCAGATAATAATATTTAACTCAAGTTGTAAGACCAAGTAAGAACTAAAAAAATTATTACAAATATTTTAATTAGGGGCATAGGCGGGAGCTACATAAGTTTTCTGGGAGTGCATCTCATATAATTACATATATACCCCATTTCTTATTATTTTTTACCCCCCATTTTTCAATTTTTCCCCTTATTTCGAACTCCCCAATTGTCTCTCATTCACACGAACCCCCCCCCCCCCCAAAAAAAAAAATCAACGCTTGCCTCTCCCTCAGTCCCATTGATTTTGTCTGACTGCCACCGCTAGCACTGTCGCCCTTCGACCGCCCTTCCAGTTTGCCACTGCCAAGTGCCAATGCCAGTCTTCATCTTATCTCTCTACTACCATCTTCATCTCCTCAGTCCCTCTCTGCCACCGCCAGTCATCACTAGACACCGGCCCACCACCTTCGAGCGACGACCACCATCGCCCACCACTCATCACTCACTAGTGAGTCCCTTTCTCATTCCACTGTGAAGCTTTAAATTGGGGGGTTTTTTTTTTCTATATTAGTCTAATTCTATCAAATTATTTGACTGGTTATACAATTAGGATCCTGAATAACATATTTGTTAAGTCAATTTTATGAAAGTTTTTTTTTAATGGTGGTTAATTTCCGGTTCCATTGTTAGGGATCTATTTGTAAAAGTCTGAAATTTGATACTTGTGTATATAAGTCTAATTCTATCAAATTGGTTGATTGATTATACAATTAAGATTATGAGTAATATATATGTGAAGTCAATTTCATAAAATTCTTTTTTGATGATAGTTAATTTCTTATTCCATTATTAGAAACATCTTTGTAAAAGATTGAAATTTGGGGGTTTTTGTATATAAGTCTAATTCTATCAAATTAGTTGATTGGTTATACAATTAGGATCGTGAGTAACATATTTATGAAGACAATTTCATGAATTTTTTTTTCTTGATAATGGTTAATTTATCATTCCATTGTTAGGGACTTATTTGTAAAAGCTTAATTTCTTTTTGTTGGTCAAGTGTTGTATGTCATTTGAGCTTGTAAGACTAACAATCACACGTCCTAGAACAATTCTGGAGTTAAACATTGATTAAAATAATCTTTTTCCCTTGCTTTCTCCATCTCTTTCAGAATGTATTAATGACAGTTTATCTTTATAAAATATTTCAGTAAGTGTCAAGAAATATTTAGAATCATTTAGGCTTTTATGTCTGAAATCTTCAAAAGAGATAATAATATGACATCTCTTGCTTTTATTTGATCGAATGGTTTTATGATCACTCTATCTGAAATCTTCAAAACACATAATATTGACTTGTGTACTTCCATTCTCACGATCACTGTGCATTTGCTTTGTTTACAAACCAAACTTATGTGTTTGGCATAACAATACTCAAAACAACTAGAGTATACCATGGTGAAATTTGCACAAGGCCGGATAAAAATCCTTATTTGCACCATTTTAAAAATGCGAACACCATCATCATTTAGGAAGTTCAACAATTTGGCCTTGCACTGTTGCACAGCTTTACCAGGTTTTGTTCTCATTCCATTGTGATTTTTTAATATATAGGAAACTTTTATATGTTGGTTGTGTGAATTTCAATTGGTTTTGGATCTAGATCTAAACTAAAATGTGTTGATTTTTTTGATATATATATATATATATATATATATATATTAGTTTTTTATTTAATTAATTAATTTTTTAAAATAAATTACCCTATAGGTCAGGGGTCCTGGCTCCACCACTGATTATGAGTGTATATTAGGTTGGTCTACTTGCGAACCCGCTCAACTGTTGAGTTCTCAATTTACTGTCATTTTGATGCTAAATACCCTCTCTTTTGATCTCTTTCTTGTTGTCTTGTAATTCTTAGCTCATATTTTGAGTAGTTTAGATTAGTTTTAGTTTTCTTTGATCTTTTAATAAATGGAGTGATTTCATGATTCTTTCATGCGATTCAATGGGTTTATTTGCTATTTTTGGTGTAGGTTGAGTTGGTAAAAAGTTCGTGTTAGAAGATGGAATGCTAGAGCTGAAATTCTGAAAATGCTGATGTGAATGCTGTCTCCCACAGCTATAGCGGTAGAATTTACAGCTATAGCGGTAGAGTGCTGAAAAAAGGATTTTGGAGCTTTCTTCTCTGCCAGCCACCGCTATAGCGGTGGATATTCACCGCTATAGCGGTAAAACCTAAAAAAAATCAATTTTAAGCCTTCTTCTCTGCCTCCTACCGCTATAGCGGTGGGTACTTACCGCTATAGCGGTAGTTCGCGATCCTGCACTGATATAAAAGGCTTCAGATGAAATTTTTAGGGTATTCTGGAGTTGGAGACTGAAGGGAGGCGCCGTTTTGGCTGAGAGGAGCAAGGGGAACTTGATTCTCAAGGCTTGGGGAGCTCAATCCATCATTCCACCTCAAATTCATGGCCAACTTCATCTCTTTTTCTGCTTTCTGCTGTTTGTTTTATATGAGTAGCTAGATTTTTTATCTAGGGTTACTATGAACTTGACTCTTGAATAGATTTTACATCCTCTCATGTATTTGCAACCTTATTTCAATTAATATAAGTCTTTCTATCCATTTTATTGTTGCGTTATATGGACTTGATCAATCTATATGTATGCTTGTTGCTGTCTTCGAACTCGGGAGAGGGAGGTGAGAGTAGAACATTGAATAGGAAGGACGAGTGCGTGAACCTTACTAAGTGTTTTCGCTTGTTAGCTAATAGGAATGTTAGTTAATCTCGTTTAATCAAAGCTAGGTTGGTTGTATTAGGCTTAGCCCACACAAGGAATTGCGTAGGAGTTGAGTAACTTAATTGAGATTCGGGAGGATTCTTTTAAGTTATTAGAATAACCTAGGATTAACTTATAGGGTTGAATACGTTGCGAGTACGTGAGAGGGGTTTTGTAATTTCTAAGATAGAGGAGAGGGATTAGTGACCCTAGGCTTTAATTAGACTATTTCATCAGTTTTTGCATTGTTTACTGTTATTAAAAGAAAACTCATAAATATTTACGGTTATTGATTTTATTTTATCATTCATTGGCTAAAGCTATCTTCAATCCAATTGTTTCGTCCAACTAATTCAATTAAATTTCTTGGGTACTTAGTCGCTTAGTCCTCGTGGGAACGATACTTTTACTCTCAAATCACTATATTACTTGTGCGATTGGTGCGCTTGCCAAATCGAACTAACAAGTTTTTGGCGCCGTTGCCGGGGACTAAGATTTGTGCTAATATTCAAAGAAATTTGAAAGTGTTAGCTTGGACGCTTTGTTTTATTTTCTGTTTTGTCTTGATTTCTTTTATTTTTCTCTTTACTGTTCTATTTGAGTATTTAATCATTTAAGCTTTTCTTGTGTCAATTTATTTTTAGCTATATTTTTCATTGTTAACCGGTGTTTCTTATTGTGTAGGTGGCCGACATTGGACGATCGACCTTGAACAAGCATCGGTAAAGTCTGGCTGAAGACTATAAACTTAGCGCTCTTGGGAGGCAACCCAAGTTTATTGCTTTCGTAATTTTTTTTCTTTTTTCTTCTATTTTTTTTGTTGTGGTTTGATGTGCTGCTATTAGTAATATTTTAACTGCTATTCATTATTTATTTTGGAGTTGAATTGATAAATGCTGAATATGGTCATGTTTATTATCTTGGTGAATGGCAGTTAGGATGTTCGTAATAGCATTTTGTTTTGTTTTGTTTTGTTTGTTATGTTGTGTCTTCTTTTTCTCTATTGTACTGATCTGGAACAGTGAGGACACTGTCAAATTTAAGTTTGGGGGAGAGGTTTGTTGATGAGTTTCTTCTTTGAGAAAATTTTGGTTAATTTTGTGTTGTCCATATGCATGTGTAGTAGGAGGAAATTTTTGAAAATTTTGAAATCTGAAAGTTTGAAGTTTTTGGCAAGTCAAATCATGTCAAATGCAATTCTTTTTAAGAGTTACCTCTTGAGTTTGCTAATCTTAAGTTTTCATATTTTGTAAGTGTTAGCTCTATCACTTCAAAATAACAGGAGTTTTATTTTTGTCTCTTTGAATGGTTTTTAGATCATTTTCATATTTATATATAAAAAAAAAGTTCAATAAGAGGCTAGTGAAAAAAGGATTCAATAAGGGGATAGCTGAAAGTTTTAATAAGGGATAGGCTCTTGTAATTAAACTAAAATGAGAAAATTGGAAAAAAAATTTCCAAAGGAAATAAGGAAAGTTAGGAAGCTATATCCTTGAGAACAAAACAGTGAAGCCCTTGAGAATCGAAATAAAACGATGCCTTTGAGAACAAAGTAGTAATTTAGTTTTGGAATTTTTGTAAATTTGGTTTTATAAACTGTTCCAAGAGGTGAAGCTTTGATTTCAAATTTTCTTGTGGTTTGGTTAACACTTCTTTTTGAATCCTTAAGGTTGCAAACTCTTGAGTTAAATCTTTTGAGTAATGGTTTGATGAGACTTGGTTTGCTTTAATTCACATTTTCATATCTTTACCCCTCATAGTTGCACATATTCATGGTCGCACATATTTTTCTCAAAATTTTTCTCATTGAAAGTTTTTGCTTGAGGACAAGCAAAGGTTCAAGTTTGGGGGAGTGTTGAGTTCTCAATTTACTGTCATTTTGATGCTAAATACCCTCTCTTTTGATCTCTTTCTTGTTGTCTTGTAATTCTTAGCTCATATTTTGAGTAGTTTAGATTAGTTTTAGTTTTCTTTGATCTTTTAATAAATGGAGTGATTTCATGATTCTTTCATGCGATTCAATGGGTTTATTTGCTATTTTTGGTGTAGGTTGAGTTGGTAAAAAGTTCGTGTTAGAAGATGGAATGCTAGAGCTGAAATTCTGAAAATGCTGATGTGAATGCTGTCTCCCACAGCTATAGCGGTAGAATTTACAGCTATAGCGGTAGAGTGCTGAAAAAAGGATTTTGGAGCTTTCTTCTCTGCCAGCCACCGCTATAGCGGTGGATATTCACCGCTATAGCGGTAAAACCTAAAAAAAATCAATTTTAAGCCTTCTTCTCTGCCTCCTACCGCTATAGCGGTGGGTACTTACCGCTATAGCGGTAGTTCGCGATCCTGCACTGATATAAAAGGCTTCAGATGAAATTTTTAGGGTATTCTGGAGTTGGAGACTGAAGGGAGGCGCCGTTTTGGCTGAGAGGAGCAAGGGGAACTTGATTCTCAAGGCTTGGGGAGCTCAATCCATCATTCCACCTCAAATTCATGGCCAACTTCATCTCTTTTTCTGCTTTCTGCTGTTTGTTTTATATGAGTAGCTAGATTTTTTATCTAGGGTTACTATGAACTTGACTCTTGAATAGATTTTACACCCTCTCATGTATTTGCAACCTTATTTCAATTAATATAAGTCTTTCTATCCATTTTATTGTTGCGTTATATGGACTTGATCAATCTATATGTATGCTTGTTGCTGTCTTCGAACTCGGGAGAGGGAGGTGAGAGTAGAACATTGAATAGGAAGGACGAGTGCGTGAACCTTACTAAGTGTTTTCGCTTGTTAGCTAATAGGAATGTTAGTTAATCTCGTTTAATCAAAGCTAGGTTGGTTGTATTAGGCTTAGCCCACACAAGGAATTGCGTAGGAGTTGAGTAACTTAATTGAGATTCGGGAGGATTCTTTTAAGTTATTAGAATAACCTAGGATTAACTTATAGGGTTGAATACGTTGCGAGTACGTGAGAGGGGTTTTGTAATTTCTAAGATAGAGGAGAGGGATTAGTGACCCTAGGCTTTAATTAGACTATTTCATCAGTTTTTGCATTGTTTACTGTTATTAAAAGAAAACTCATAAATATTTACGGTTATTGATTTTATTTTATCATTCATTGGCTAAAGCTATCTTCAATCCAATTGTTTCGTCCAACTAATTCAATTAAATTTCTTGGGTACTTAGTCGCTTAGTCCTCGTGGGAACGATACTTTTACTCTCAAATCACTATATTACTTGTGCGATTGGTGCGCTTGCCAAATCGAACTAACATCAACCCAAACCAATATGCAAGATTGGGATGGGTTGGATTGACGAGATTGGTTTAATTTTATTTTTTCCAATTTATCAATTATTGGTTTAGATAACGAGTTTATAAATTTTCAACCTGCCGAGCCTAAATTAAACAATGAACCCGCCCATTTTTTTTATTATAAGATTTCTATGCTATACACTTATGTTATATGTAAAGTATTCAAAATTTAGTTAGCATACTATTTGGTTTCTTGTGCAACATTTTCCTCTCTCAATAATAAAATATAATTTAATATATAACATCTACCATCTTAATTATTTATTAAAGCACTAGTCCTTTCATTTAAAACTTTGTTATTCTAGCTTTTATCTCAGTTTTAATAAACACCAAAAAAACAATTAATTTGATATCAAAGTGTAGATGAGATTTTCTTCTAAAGAATATATAACTATACAAAACCTAATTCTTTTATTTTCTTCATTTTTAATTTTAATATTTTAAATCAAGTCTACCATTTAAAAAAAAAAATCAACCCACCAACCCAAATTAAACAAACTCATTTGACAATGGGTTGGGTTGGGTTGGTTCGGGTTGAGTAAGTTAAAATATCTCAACTCGAACTAACACAAACCACTTTTTTTGTTTAGTTCGATTTCCGAGATTTCATTAATCCAATCCAACCTAACATGTGCATAGTCTTAATTCTATCTATAAGCAGGCATGAATGTACATTGAAGGTGCCCCCACAAGAATTTTATTAATTAATATATGCGGTACTTTGTTTTGCTCTCACAAAAATTTAGATGTTGTTTCCACATGATAAATTATGACCAATTATCTCAAGGGCAGATCTAGAAATTTTGGTTAGTGAGGACAAGAAATAGTCTATGAATATTTTTACTAAAAAAATATTATAAATATGCATAAGCAATAAAAATAATATAAAATATACAAGATATAATATAGTTCGGTTTCAATGTGAAACTTAGTTATATCCATGGATGAAAATTGAAAAGCACCAGTGACACACACAACCTTTACTTCGTTCTTGCCCATTCTCTTACTTTTTTAAATAAACGTTGAAACATGGAGTGTTGAAGAAGTTAAGGAAGTGGTGTAGTGCTAGGATACAACTAATTTTTAAACTAAACGTTTTAAAAAAAACTTATTGGATGTGGTACTTTTAATAAGATAGGAGTCATGTGGTACTTTTTCAATGCTCAACGTTTCATTTCTTCAACAAAGTAAGAGAATGGGTAAGAACGAAGGAAAGGTTGTTTGTGTCACTGGTGCTTTTGATTTTTCACCAATGGATATAGGTTTCACATTGAAACCGAACCACGTTATATCTTATATATTTTATATTATTTTTTATTACTGATGCATATATATAATATTTTTTAGTAAAAATATTTATAAACTATTTCTTGCTCTTACTAACTAAGATTTCTAGATCTGTCCCTATCTATAAGATAAGAGTCTTTTAACCGCACAAATCTACTATAGTTTTTGGAGCTTCTTGAATAGATTTTTGTCATAAATCGATGATTCATTATACGACTCAAAAGACATGAGCTTTCAAAATTATACAAAGAGTCTCAATAAATGGCCAAAATTCACCCAAAAAACTTCAATATTAAAGCGGATCCAATCTCTTCTCACAGACAAGACAACAACAACATCATGAATTTTCACATTGTGGGCTGAGGAGGATATTGGCTCTCTCTCTCTCTCTCTCTCTCTCTCTCTCTCTCTCTCTCTCTCTCACACACACACACACACACACACACACACACACACACACACACACACACACACACACACACACACACACACACACACACACACACACACATATATTTGACACTAAAGTGTTCGACAGATAATTAAGACATCCCAACCTTAAATGGATGTTGCTGAATTTTCAATTTTGCTTACGGAATATTATGATTTTGTCAAATTATTACGTCTGAGAATTCAATAATTTCAGACTGTAAAAATGACTGCTCAACCAATTTTTTTAATTTTATATTATTCAAGTCAAATATGATCGTGAGTACGTGCTAAGGCACATTCATGAGTAATTGAAAAACTAATTTAAAAGCTCAAAAAATTAAGTTCAAGTGATACTTTTTTTTAAAAAAAAAAAAAAACTAAACGACAGAGAATTTTGACGGTTGCGTGTTGGATTTTTCTTACACTTATTTTTTATAAGATTTTGTGTCTCTTTTATAATAAAAAAATTAATTAAAAATAATTATAGTACCTACGAGGTTTTCTTTTTCTTTTTCTTTGTCTTTTTCCGAAATGGATCTTTTTTTCTTTTGTTTTCTTTTTTTCCCCATACCATATTACCTTATTTGAAAATTGCAGAACTTTGATTTCATGCAAAATTTTGTGGAAATTAGGATTAAGAACGCAGAACAACAAATGCCTAATAAAACAAGTAGATGAAGAAGAAAGTTGCCTAGTTAAGGATTTTCTTAGTTGATTTTGACTTGAATTAATATTTTTAATTCTAAAAACTTTTTCAGTAAATTTGATATATGTATCATTTTAATAGTTCAATCTTTATTTCTATCTTTAAATAAAAAGGCAATGCTAACTATAAAATTTGTAATTTTTACCAAACAACAATTTTTTTATCAAAGGAATTGACATTTTTTACACTTAAATTTTATCATTTTTATATAATAAATTAATAACACTAGAGTTGAGATTACAAATAATCTAATTTTCTAAGATCAACCTGTCCAACCCAACTCAAACTCAACATTTGAATTGGGTTGAAAAAAACCAAATCAACCTCTTATCGGTTCGAATAATGGGTTGAGAAAATTTTAACCCTAAACTACCCAACCCGCATCCAGTTGTCATACTTCACTATGTTGTCTATCACAGTCCCCTCTCCCCCCCCCCAAACAACACACCAAAAAAAAAAAAAACATACCACTGATCTTGCAAGGAAGAAATAGAGTTGCCTCGACTATCCACTTTAACACCACAATTCACTTCTCGCTTGGGCAACATTGGAAATCACACATTGACGTACAAGAAAATGATTGGGGATTCCTATTCTGCATAATATTGTAGCGGAGCCTGTGAGGTAATTCTTAAATTCCATCTCTTGTTTTTCTAGTTGCCCTACATATATGTGGTCTTTATCACTTGCTGAAACCATGAGAGTAAGCATGGCAACGGGGCAAGGTAGGGCTCGATTCCTGGTAGGGGGAGAGGGAATTCCTTCGTCCTCATTCCCTGCCTCCTCGCAGGGTTGTTTAAAAAAAATTCTAAAATAAAAAAATTTGGGATACATAAAAATATGTATAAAATTAAACATGAAGAGCTAAATTTAGAAATTAAAATGGCCATTCAACTTATCCAAAAGGACCAAAAACATCATTACATCATTAATTTAGTATATGTTCAAGAAAACAAATATACAAAATGAAAATACATTGTCCACAACAAACATAAAAGATCAAAACACATGAAAATTCAAATACAAATTTCTTTCTTGGTCACACCAAAATCATCATGTGCTTGATTACTTTTTTTTGGTATTTTCCCTACAAAATAAAATTCAAACAAATTATTTATAATACAAGATATATATGAGAAACAATACTTTAAACAAATTTATTTAATAAAAAATAGTAATATTATTTACTTGTTCTTGGTCACACCTCACACCTCAATAGTCAATATATATTCTTGTTCATCACATCTTAGCTATTTATGGTACTTTCCTACAAGATAAAAACAAACAAATGTTAGTAATTAAATATATTAGAAAAAATAATACAAATAAAACCATATAATCTTACTACATCACTGTCATCTTCAATTTCTTCATAAATATTTAGAATTTTACCCCCTTTCTTTGCGTAAACCTAACAACAAACAATTAAAGAATTAAATAAATTTTGAAGGAAGATAAACTAGTTACAAATAAATATTAGAATATATTACCTTCTACTTGTCGTAATCAATCTTGAATACACATCAATGGTTCTAATATTTTTGCCTTTAATCTACTACTATGTGGACTTAATACACGACCACCGGTACTAAATGCAGGCTTTGAAGCAACCGTAAAGATAGGAATAGCCAAGAAATCTCTTGCAATTCGTTGCAAAGTAGCATACTTTAATCCATTTTGTTTCCACCAACCCAATATGTCAAAGTCTGCACAACTTGATGCATCTAGCAACACATGCTCTTCTAAGTAGTAATTTAATTCAGACTTGCACATACTACTTGAAATATTTTCTCTGACATATTGAAACAATCACACCTCTAACCTTCATCCTCCTCAACAGAATTAGAATTCGTCAAAATTGAGAAAGACGTATTACTACTAGAAGAACCATGATTCTTAACTTGGTATTTATTAACCAAACCCTGACAAATTATCTTCACTTTTTGCAACTCAGTTAAAGCATCATCTCTATATATAAGAGGAAAGAAATAATTTAACAATGTCATTTTATATCGAGGATCCAAAACAACACTTATTACTATAACTCCACTAACTGATCCCCAATATTTGTCAAACTTTGACATCATGCTAGCAGTCATGCTTCTAATAATGTCACTAGGACTATTAACCAACTTCTTCAAAGACAATCTAATTTCACAAACTTTTGGAAAATAAATATTTGAGGTCGGGTATTGGGAGCCTGAAAATAATTTAATGATTCCATAAAATAATTTCAACTTTTCACAAATTTTTTTTGCCATTTTCCATTCTTCACTAGGAAAATTGTTATATTAAGAATCACGTTGCTTTAATCGTTGGAAAACATCTTCGTATGGTAAAGCAGAAGCAATCATCAGATAAGTAGAATTTCACCTAGTTTTACAATCAAGAACAAGCTTCTTCGGATAAGTTAAATTCAATTGGACGCAAGTGTCCCTAAATTTTTCCTCCCTCTTTGGTGTTGAAGTCTAAAAACTAACATTTTCTCTAACTTTCTCAATGGCATCAGATATTGTTGACAATCTATATTTCACTATCAAATTTAATACATGAGCACAACAACGTATATGAAATAATTCTTCTTTCAAAATAAATGAAGACATTGGAATCTTATCAAATAAGCGATTAATCATAGCATCATTCGTGTTACAATTATCAACTGTCAAAGTAGACAACTTTCTATCGATATTCCAATCTAACAAACACTCAAGCAACAAATTAGAAAGAACTTCAGCAGTATGTGGTGCAGGTACATAAACAAACATATAACAAATTACAATAAATATTACAAAGCAGCACATAAACAAACATAGAGAAAAAGATTAAAAGAATAAAACATTACCTCACAATGGCACTTCGCAAAATCCAATTGTCATCAATGTAGTATGCTGTAATAGACATATATCCTCTATTTTGATTGCTAACTGTCCACATATCAGTTGTAATTGCAATACGGCTTGTGTTCTTTGCAAGTAACCTCATTACTTTACTCTTTTCAGTCTCATTTAATTTAAGACATAATAACTAAATCCTCCATTGCCGCAAAAACAGTACATTTAGCTCATTTAATCTAAGACATAATAACTAAAGGCATGATCACCCTCCATTGCCACAAAAACAGTACATTTATTTCATTTAATCTAAGACATAATAACTAAAGGCATGAATCAGTGATTCCCGCAATTTCCTGTTAGTGGAGCGACCTGACTAGGCTTTTGGTATCTCAGACACTGTATGAATAGGGTATGTTTTCTGATTTCAACCATATCTAAGTTGAACTACTTCTTTGCTCAAAATTTTCCTTTCCTTTCACCTTATGGGTATGGTGATTCTACTTGAATTTATAATCATGTTTTGGATGAGTCGGATTCTTGTTCATTTTGTGGTGGAATCTGGGAAGAAGAACTTTTTTTGCCCTGTATTATCCAAAAAATTGATGCAAAGAGTTCAAGATGAGTTATAGATTCATGTGCCAGCTATATGATGAAATTATTGGTAATTGGACTTGTAGATAAGCATGATGTCTTATGAGAACATGCCTCCATTATTTTTGCAGTAGAAAATTAGTTCAGACACTGTGTCACGGAGTTCCATTTCATGTACTTTATGTAAAAGTGGTTTAATTCTGTAAGTATAGTTTCCCCATTCACTTGTATTATCGGTTGGTAATAAAGTCAGATATACTCATACATTGTTATTAATTTTCAGGCAAAAGTACTATTTTTGTCCCTAAACTCTTATCTAAATTTTATTGTCATTCAGAACTTTATTTTGTATCAATTTTGTTCCATATCTTTTTAATTATTTTTAATTTTATTTTTGAGCCTAATGTTGTCTAAATTGTTAATGGAAAACATTAATGTGGCTATTTCTATTGTACATAACAATGCCAACTAATTTAGCTAGGCACATCTCACGTCATATATTCTTTTGAAATGACAAAGTTGTCTTTTATTATTTAAAAGAATTGAAAGGACAAAGTAAATAATGGAGCATAATTTTGTCATTTCAAGAGAATATATGACGTGGAATGCGCCTCGCTGGATGAGTTAGCTCTAACGACGTGTGCAATAGAAATTGCCACATCAGCTTTTGCTGTTAACTATTCAGAAGATGTTGGAGTCAAGGACAAAATTAAAACTAATTAGAAAGATGTGGGATAAAATTGACACAAAATAAAGTTTTGGGATGAAATTGAAAATTGAAACTTGAGCAAAAGTTTAGAGATGAAAATGATACTTTTGCCCAATTTTTATCTTCTGTGAGATGGAGGTGGTGCAAAGTGCAAATACCGCATGAACCAGCTAATAAGAACATACAGCTGATTACAGTGTGTGTAAACCTTTTAGCAGCTATCAAATTATAGGGTGTGAATTTGTGGTTGCTGTTTTAGACCATCATAAAATTACATTGTGATGCATAACAGAAGTTACTGCCATTGTAAAAGAGCAGTGGTTGTCTTGGATGCTATCAAAAGCCCACCATCATTAGCAGCACACTGGATATGCCATCAAAAGGATTTGCAATGCAAGGCAAGGCTGTGAAGAAATCGAGTGCATCAGAGGAATTTTGGACCACAAGCACCCACGATATGGACAACAGTGCCGTTCAATCGTGTCACGCCTCCAACTTACGCACGTGACCGGCACGATAGATGAGCTTTTACCTCACCACCGTAAGCCTAATTCCGTACCAATTTGATATATATAAAAATAATATCTCATGAAAGAGAGTACAGTAAATATTTCAAATATATCCATTTATTCATTAATAAATAGTATTCTCAACAAGCATAATTCGTCCAAGATTTACCTACCCAAATTACAGAGCTACTACTAGAATACTTTTGATAAAGTTTTACATAATAACAAATATTTACCCCAATCAATGGGGTTGAGTACTCGAACGATTAGCTGGTTGTGCCTCTACTTCTTCTTGAAAATCTGTGAGGGGAGGAATGGCATGAGTATATTTTACTCAGTGAGAAAATATATTATTCTATCACATTAACATAAGAAACAATCATATAAAATCACAAAACATATCATATAGTTCCAAATTAAATTCCCAGACATTTTTCGGGTCCAACCCACATAAAGGTGGTCGTTGTCCCGCGGCCCCTGCCGCATCCTCCCTTATTACTGCTTTCATAAATGCTTCCCTTATTTCACCCCTACATTTTCAATACTCTTTGTATTGGAACAAATTTTTGTTTAACATGATTTGCCACCCTTATTATCTCCTGCTCCTCCCTTTTTACTCCCACATAGGGACCCGTCCCTATAACATTCTCCGTCAATCACAAACATAACAATAATTCAACTTTACACACAATACTACCCATGTATGTGATGTTGTTCACATATATCGTACATGATATTCTTTATAAATATGACACTGTTCATATGTACGTATGATACTGTTGATATATACGATATGATACTATTTATAAATATAATACGATACTATTCATGAATATGGCACTGTTCATATGTATGTATGATACTGTTCATATGTACGGTATGATACTATTCATAAATACGATACTATTCATAAATATGCACTATTCATGTGTACATACAATACTATTCATATATACGGTATGATACTATTCATAAATACGATACATTCATGAATATGGCACTATTCATATGTACGTACGATACTGTTCATATGTACAGTATGATACTATTCATAAATATGATACTATTCATGAATACGCACTATTCATGTGTACGTACAATACTATTCATATATATGTTATGATACTATTCATAAATATGATACTATTCATGAATATGGCACTGTTCATATGTACGGTATGATACTATTTATATATGCGACAATCAGAAATAATTTCAAGTAGCTGAGGATAATTCCTTTCTGATGTAGAGGATCGGCTAAGCATACTAAGAATTTATCACACAAGTATTTGTAAAAATATAGTACCCTCACAGTATCTTAGTAATCAATAAATAATTTTTAAACAATCGAGGTTAGTTCTTTTCTGATATGGAAGATCGGCTAAGGCCGCAACCACAGAGCATACTAAGAATTTAACCTCTAAATTATTGCAAGAATTTAAAAGAGTATAGTAGAATATTCCCTCAACTCGAATCCAAGCTATAAAGGAGAACTTTTATAATAACCCAGAATCTTAACACAAGAATCAGAAGAATTAGAGGAGAGGAGAGAATCGAATCTGAAAGTGTAAGTTTAGAAGTGAAATGGAAGGGCCTATTTATAGGAGAAGTTATGGTACTATTTGCTACTATTCCATCTACCATTCTCCTATACTATTTCATCTACCAGTTTCACTTACCAGTTTTCATCTACCATTCTCTTATACTATTTAATCTACCAGTTTCACTTACCAGTTTTCATCTACCATTCTCTTATATTATTTCATCTACCAGTTTCACTTACCAGTTTTCATCTACCGTTCTCGTATATTATTACATCTACCAGTCTCACTTTCAACTATATATTCTAAATTTCACTTTTGAATTGTATTTTACTTAATGGGATAAATTCCATAACGTACCATTCATTATATCTCACAATTTATTCAATTTATAAGTGAAAATTCATATTTTCAACATCATACACAACCAAGATAAAATTTACATAAAAATTTAAGCAGACAGAAATTTTTTTTTATGGGTATTACATTCTACCCCTTTAAAAGAATACGGTCCTCCGAATTCGAAAACTTACTTTATGATTCGAAGAGGTATGGATATTTTGTCCACATTTCATCTTCTGTTTCCCATGTGGCTTCCTCTTGAGAATGATTTCTCCACAGAACTTTGACAATGGAAATTTCCTTGGTGCGAAGTTTCTTGACCTGTCTATCGAGAATGGTTACTGCCACCCCTTCATAGACAAAAGTTTTATCAAACTGCACGTCTTGTGGCTGGATGACGTGAGAGGGGTCAAAAAGATATTTACGTAACATCGATATATGAAATACTGGGTGTATTCCCTCTAGGTCCGAAGGTAAAGCTAGGCGATATGCCACGTTATTCACTCTCTCCACAATCTCATAAGGATCAATATATCTTGGACTGAGCTTTCTTTTCCTTCCGAATCTCATTACCCCCTTTATTGGTAAGATTCGTAAGAAGACCATATCACCAACAGAAAACTCTAGGTCACGTCGTCGGTTATCTGCATAAGATTTTTGCCTATTTTGGGCAGCTAACAACATCTCTTTAATCAGCTTAATTTTATCCACGGCTTCCTATATCATTTCAGGTCCCATCATTTTGGGTTCACTTAGTTCAAACGAACCAATAGGAGATCGACATCTCCTCCCATATAATGCCTCAAAATGAGCCATTTTAATGCTAGCTTGATAACTATTGTTATAAGCAAATTCAATAAGTGACAAGTGGTCTTCCCATCTTCCACCAAAATCCATCATGCATGCTCTTAGCATATCTTCTAAGGTCTGAACAGTCCTCTCAGACTGACCATTAGTTTGAGGATGAAAAGTTGTGCTCAAATCCACTCTAGTGCCCAGAGCTTTATGAAAAGTTCTCCAGAATTGAGAGGTGAACTGGGGTCCTCGATCTGATATGATGGATACTAATACGCCATGAAGCTTCACTATCTCCTTTATATATAGTCGACTAAGTTTTGCTACACTATAGGTGGTATGAACAGGAAGAAAATATGCCGACTTAGTAAGTCGATCCACAATGACCCATATAGAGTTGTACCCATTCGAAGATCGGGGCAAACCCACCACAAAGTCTATAGTAATCCGTTCCCATTTCCACTCAGGAATCTCAAGCCTCTGCATCAACCCAGGTGGTCTCTGATGTTCAGATTTGACTTGCTGATATGTCAAGCATCGAGCGACAAAGTCAGTCACATCTCGCTTCATGCCCTCCCACTAATAAACTTGTTTCAAGTCCTGATACATTTTGTTGGCACCAGGATGAACAACATATGGCGCACCGTGAGTCTCTTGTAAAATCTCCCGCTTCAAGGGTGTAATGTTTGGAATACACAATCTTCCGTTAAACCATAATACACCTTCTGCGTCTACTGAAAAACCCGGTATTAAACCTCCCTTCGCCTTGTCTCTAGTTTTAACCATTTCAGCATCATTCTCCAATGTTGTCTTCACCCTTTCTACAAGGGAGGATTTAGCTGTCAAGTGAGCCAAGAAAGTACCTGACTTAGTAATCTCAAAGAATACTCCACTAGCCTCTAACTCTTGTAATTCCTGAATCAAGGACCTCTTTACTATGGTAATGTGAGCTAGACTCCCCATTGACTTCCGACTGAAGGCATCCGCTACCACATTTGCCTTTCCTGGATGGTAGAGAATGGTACAGTCATAGTCCTTCAGGAGTTCCATCCATCTCCGTTGCCTTAAGTTGAGATCTTTTTGATCAAATATATATTTAAGACTCTTATGATCCGTGAAGATCTAACATGTCTCCCCATACAAGTAATGCCTCCAAATCTTTAGAGCAAATACTACAGCTGCCATTTCTAGATCATGAGTGGGGTAGTTGAGTTCATACTTCTTAAGCTGTCGAGAACCATAAGCAATGACCCTACCGTGTTGCATTAATACACATCCTAATCCTACCTTCGAAGCGTCACAATATACAGTTGTTGGTCTAGGCCACTGCTTTACTGCCTCGATTTTACTTGGATCTACATGAATACCTTCTTGGGAGATTACATGCCCCAAAAAAGTTACTTGACTCATCCAAAATTCACATTTTGAGAACTTAGCATATAATTGATGTACCCTCAAAGTCTGCAGTACTATTCTCAAATGTTCTGCATGATCCTCAATACTTTTAGAATAAACTAGAATGTCATCAATGAAGACAATCACAAATCTATTAAGGAAAGGTTTGAACACGCGGTTCATAAGATCCATAAATGCTGCCGGCGCATTAGTCAACCCATGAGAAATTCATAATGCCCGTATCGTGTTCGGAAGGCAGTCTTGGATATGTCTTCCTCTTTAATTCTTAGTTGATGGTATCCGGATCTCAAATCTATCTTTGAGAAGTATTGTGCCCCCTGAAGTTGGTCAAACAAGTCATCAATTCTTGGTAAATGATATTTATTCTTTACCGTGACTTTGTTTAACTGTTAGTAATCTATGCACAGTCTTAAAGAGCCATCTTTCTTTCTTACAAAGAGTACTGGGGCACCCCAAGGTGAAAAACTTGGGCGAATAAACCCCTTATCCAGCAGGTCTTGTAATTGCTGTTTAAGCTCTTTCAACTATGCGGGTGCCATACGGTAAGGAGGAATTGAAATTGGTCGAGTGCCCGGAACCAATTCAATATTAAATTCAATATCCCTCTCTGGTGGTAAATCAGGTAGATTTTCTGGAAATACATCTGGGAATTCACTAACCACTGGTATTTGTTCAAGACTTCGTTCCTCATTGTCTGTATTTTTGACAAAGGCCAGAAATCCATGACAACCTTTTCGTAACATACGTCGGGCGGTTATCATAGATATTATGTTATAGGGAACCTTACTTTGGTCTCCCTGAAATATGAAATTATTTCCACCCAGTATACTAAATGAAATAGTTTTGTCATGACAATTCAATGTAGCATGGCATGAGGATAACCAGTCCATGCCTAAAATTATATCAAAGTCTGTCATATTAAGAAGTATGAGATCTACCTCCGTTTCTATGTCCTTAACAGTTACCTTACAAGAACGATATCCAGATATGACTACTAGGGTTTCCCCTATTGGTGTAGCTACCAGAAATGGTTCGTCCAGTATAACTGGTTCAAACTTGAACCTCTTGGCAAACAGAGGTGACACATACGAGTGTGTAGAACCAGGGTCAAACAACACACATGCTTTATGAGAACATATAAGAAGAGTACCTGTGACTACTGCATTGGAGGCCTGTGCATCTTGTTGTGTCACGACCCTCAAAATGGTACGTGACCGGCACAACTTAGAGATACTCTCTAGTTGTAAGCCTATGCTTTTAGCTCCATATAATAATCATTCTAAAATGTGAGAGTAATAATATAACAAAGACTTATCTTAGTTAAATACTCTGATTTTACTTAATAAGCTACAATCTTACAAAACATACAGTAAACTTAAAGTACTGTAATAACATAATTATGTACAATAACCACTTCCTCCTAGATGTCCTATTTGACTGCAGAGCTTTCTAGAATTTAAAACTGAAGAAACAGCTTTAATTCAAATAAACACCAACCCTTGAAGTAAAGAGGGTTAGGATATTGAACTTGCGCTACTCCTCAGACGGATGTTTTTCGTTAATCTCAGGATCTGAAAAAAATATATCCACCACAATATGAGATAATAATCTCAATGAATAGATAACGTTACAAGGATAGAAACTTAATTACAGATAATCATCAAATGATTAACAATACACAAGTATATGTATAAAATGCATAAGTAAAATCATATCATACTTATAATCGACAAACAGCCATAGAATATGACCATAATCATATTCGGCACACAGCTATCTCCACATTTGGCATACAGCCATAGCATATGACCATAATCATATTTGGCACACAGCCATATTCATATTCGGCACACAGCCATCTTCACATTCGGCACACAGCCATAAATATGACCATAATCATATTCGGCACACAGCCATATTCACATTCGGCACACAGCCATAGCATATGACCATAATCATATTCGGCACACAGCCATATTCACATTCGGCACATAGCCATAGCATATGACCATAATCATATTCGGCACACAGCCATATTAATTGAAATATTCAGTCAAAGGTAATAGTAGATATACTCTGAATATGTAAATTACTTGGACTATTCATATAATTAAATAAGTATCCAAGTAGGTTAGCTACTCACCTGAAATCCAAGTTACTATATCTTCTTTAAATCTACACAATTACATTTAATGGATTCAATTAATATAATTCTTTAATACATATAATCACGTATACGTACGTGTACTTTTCAAAAATACATATAAAAATGTACACGTATATGTACTATTCAAAAATACATATAAATATTATTTATGTATAGTTACTATTCATTTATACGTATAGTTACTATTCATATGTACGGTTACTATTCATACGTACAGGTACTATTCATATCAGAAATAGATAATATAATCTGTAAAAGAGTACACCAGGTAAGTTCCCAGGAAAGAGTGGAGAGTCCCAATGGACACACTTAACAACCATGTCTTTCCTTAGCCAGAACTTTCCTAGACATGTATTCTTCACAGTTTACATTCTATTTCGGTAATCAGAGAATCAAAACAACATATAGGTAGCTAAGGACAGTTTTTCTGATGTGGAAGATCGGCCAAAGCCGCAACCACAGAGCATACTTAAGAAAATAACTTTTTTTAAAAATCTGAATGGCACAGAAAAGGAGCATAGTATTCTTACCTTGGATCTAGGCTAAGGAAGAAAGACCTAGAATCTCAGAGCCCTAACGCCGGAGCAAGAGAAGTTTTGAGGAAAGGAGAGAAGAGAAACTGAAGGTGTGTGTTTTGAATTGAAATGGAAGGGCCTATTTATAGGAGAAATTATGGTACTATTTACTACTATTCCATCTACCATTCTCCTATACTATTTCATCTACCAGTTTCACTTACCAGTTTTCATCTACCATTCTCCTATACTATTTCATCTACCAGTTTCACTTACCAGTTTTCATCTACCATTCTCCTATACTATTTCATCTACCAGTCTCACTTACCAGTTTTCATTCTAGATTCCACTTTTGAACTGTATATTTACTTAATGGGATTAATTCCATATCATATCATCCATTATATCCCACAATTTATAGAATCTATAATTAAAAAATTTATATTTTCAACAATATGCACAAACGAGTATACAAAAATTAAACTGATAGGGAATTTATTTTCTTCAAAATAAATTTATCGAAATTCTTAAATACTTATAACTTAAAAAAAAATAATGGGTATTACATGTCGAGTAAGAGTATAGACACGTGCCTGCCATCTACCGACTATTTCAACCATACTATCAGCAGACCATCCCAAAATAGATTGAATTCTTTCAATATGATATAAGAATTCTTGAGGGTCCTCATCTTCTGACCCAGAAAAAGTAGGCGGTTGTAATTTGAGAAACTCTGAAATCTTATTAGTTGTAGACTGAACAGTCGTAGGGACCGATATTATCGGAGGACTCGTTTCAACATTCTGCTTAGCTACCACAGTCGTTATAGCCTGTATGGCATCTTGGAAACCAGTCGCCATAGTTTCTATGGTGCCTTGCATACTTGAGATGAAAGCCATAAGTTGTACATTATCTAGTTGGGGAGATGCTCCTTCCCTTACATGGGGTATTTCTACTGGTTTCTGCATATCGTGAGTGCCTTTGTCATGCTCACGATTTCCTTCCTTTTCTCGACCCTTCCTTTGGTCCCGAGTAGTTAACATCGGAGGATGAGATGAGGCTTCCTCCGAGGTTTCATGTTCTCTTTCTTGTATCTCGTGCTGCGAAGAAGGCATCTACAATTTTTTGATTTTTAACAACGCTCTAAAGAACAACAATTTAGGAAAGAAAATGTGACATGACACCCTTATAGGTCCTTTGGTGGAGTCTTTCACTATTGCTATACCCGGGCTCATAGTAATAGAAAAGATTCCACTAAGGATACCTTGCTCTGTAATTAGTATGAGACCTAATCCCAAACCTCTGATACCAACTTTGTCACGCCTCCAACTTACGCACTTGACCGGCACGATAGATGAGCTTTTACCTCACCACCGTAAGCCTAATTCCGTACCAATTTGATATATATAAAAATAATATCTCATGAAAGAGAGTACAGTAAATATTTCAAATATATCCATTTATTCATTAATAAATAGTATTCTCAACAAGCATAATTCGTCCAAGATTTACCTACCCAAATTACAGAGCTACTACTAGAATACTTTTGATAAAGTTTTACATAATAACAAATATTTACCCCGATCAATGGGGTTGAGGACTCGAACGATTAGCTGGTTATGCCTCTACTTCTTCTTGAAAATCTGTGAGGGGAGGAATGGTATGAGTATATTTTACTCAGTGAGCAAATATATTATTCTATCACATTAACATAAGAAACAATCATATAAAATCACAAAACATATCATATAGTTCCAAATTAAATTCCCAGACATTTTTCGGGTCCAACCCACATAAAGGTGGTCGTTGTCTCGCGGCCCCTGCCGCATCCTCCCTTATTACTGCTTTCATAAATGCCTCCCTTATTTCACCCCTACATTTTCAATACTCTTTGTATTGGAACAAATTTTTGTTTAACATGATTTGCCACCCTTATTATCTCCTGCTCCTCCCTTTTTACTCCCACATAGGGACCCGTCCCTATAACATTTTCCGTCAATCACAAACATAACAATAATTCAACTTTACACACAATACTACCCATGTATGTGATGTTGTTCACATATATCGTACATGATATTCTTCATAAATATGGCACTGTTCATATGTACGTATGATACTGTTGATATATACGATATGATACTATTTATAAATATAATACAATACTATTCATGAATATGGCACTGTTCATATGTACGTACGATAATGTTCATATGTACGGTATGATACTATTCATAAATATGATATTATTCATGAATATGCACTATTTATGTGTACGTACAATACTATTTATATATACGGTATGATACTATTCATAAATACGATACTATTCATGAATATGGCACTGTTCATATGTACGTACGATACTGTTCATATGTACAGTATGATACTATTTATTTATGCGACAATCAGAAATAATTTCAAGTAGCTGAGGATAATTCCTTTTTGATGTAGAGGATCGGCTAAGACCGCAACCACAGAGCATACTAAGAATTTATCACACAGGTATTTGTAAAAATATAGTACCCTCACAGTATCTTAGTAATCAATAAATAATTCTTAAACAATCGAGGTTAGTTCTTTTCTGATATGGAAGATCGGCTAAGGCCGCAACCACAGAGCATACTAAGAATTTAACCTCTAAATTACTGCAAGAATTTAAAAGAGTATAGTAGAATATTCCCTCAACTCGAATCCAAGCTATAAAGGAGAACTTTTATAATAACCCAGAATCTTAACACCAGAATCAGAAGAATTAGAGGAGAGGAGAGAATCGAATCTGAAAGTGTGAGTTTAGAAGTGAAATGGAAGGGCCTATTTATAGGAGAAGTTATGGTACTATTTGCTACTATTCCATCTACCATTCTCCTATACTATTTTATCTACCAGTTTCACTTATCAGTTTTCATTTACCATTCTCTTATACTATTTAATCTACCAGTTTCACTTACCAGTTTTCATCTACCATTCTTTTATATTATTTCATCTACCAGTTTTCATCTACCGTTCTCCTATATTATTACATCTACCGGTCTCACTTTCAACTATACATTCTAAATTTCACTTTTGAATTGTATTTTACTTAATGGGATAAATTCCATAACGTACCATTCATTATATCTCACAATTTATTCAATTTATAAGTGAAAATTCATATTTTCAACATCATACACAACCAAGATAAAATTTACATAAAAATTTAAGCAGACAGAAATTTTTTTTTTTTGATGGGTATTACAAATCGCAAGGATGCATCTCATCAATCAGTGTGACAAACCAAGCTCCAGATCCTAATGGTACTTCTAGCAAAACCAACAACCCCGTTGAATTTGTAAATCAGGGTATTTTTCATTGCTTTTATTGTTCAACTTCATCTACTTTTATTACAATGGAAGAGGAAGGCATCCATTTCCTGTTGGTATATATGGTATTTCGATGTCTCTTTAATTATAGTCACCTGGGGTTGTTTCTGTTTACAGCTTTCATCGTGGGTATCACTATAGCAAGTATATTGATGTTGTGGCTAACATGAAAGTTGGTTCATTAGAACTTGTCATTAAGTTTATGATTTGCCAAAAGTTGTCTCTCTACCCTGGTGTCTTAATTACTCAATCTATGCACTTCATTTTTAGAAGAATGAATTATTACATGACTCCTGCTATCAAGCAATCTCTTTTTTAGGTTGGAATCGGACTTTTCATATGCTTTTCTATTTTACCATGATTTATCAAATTAAAAAAAGAAAAAAGTTTTACCTCATTTTTTCCCTATGCAAATGCTTTTTGTTGATTACGTGTTTTTGGATTGAAGTTGGACAAAACTTGATTTTGAACCAACCTGATTTCCAAACTTCATTTTGGTTAAATGGAAGTCAAAGTTGCTCTTGACAAACGGGGGTTTGAGAAAAAAAAAATATAGTTTGAAAAGTGAGATGAACGTCAAATTAAATACTTATTTTTGTGTTGAAAATCACGTTTGAGAGTCCAAACTGGCTTTTGAGAGATGCTAAACACCAAACAAAACACATCCATAATCTTTTATCTCACTTATTTTAAAATTTTCCTTATATTACTGACCAGGTTTGCTGGCATTAGTCAATTTGCATTTGCCCCCTCTAATAATCTTTGACTATCAGTATTCCTATATTGCATTGTTTTACTTGAGATTGTAGAATATCAGGTAATGGTGCAATGGTTGATTATTGTTTTTGCATGCTCATTTATGAGAAGAATATAAGCAAAGGAGAGGAGAAAACAAAACCAAAATCACTTGAGATTTTCCTCGCAGGTCTTATTCTTTGGAACCAGACTCGGCAACACTAGGTGGGCAACAATAGGTCTTTGAGTCAGAACCAAACACAACAGCTGCAAGAGCCTAAATTAAGGTAAATTAAACAAGGTTGCACCTTAGAAAGAGCAATCAACTTCTTTATATCAAACACGTAGCTATATAAGAAAGTGTTCATAAGGTTGTACCAAATGGCATGTTTTGTAGTGTGAGGAAAAAGGAGATGTAATATCCCAAGAATTTATATGAATATTTAAAGTCTAATTTGAAGTTTAGTGAAAAATTTAATTACGTGGAAAATTTGCTTTTTGAATTAGTGAAGAAAATGTGGGAATAGAAATTTTAATTTTTAATTGAGGAAATTTTTACAGATTCTCAAGGACTAAAGTGAAAAGAAAAGAAAGTATAGAGGACTTTTGAGAAATGACCAAGTAGGAACCCGAGAAGAAGAATAGAGCTTATGGGAATGAATTATGAGTCCGGTACCGAAAAGATGATGGATTCGAGGTTAAAGTGGAGTTTGAGATATTGAGAGGGACTAAAGTGAATAAGGAAATTTGTGGGGCACCGAGGATTTAGAAACACCTGAGGTGAGATTTTATGAATTTGCTTTTACTAGTCTTGACTGAGGGTCAATTGCAGAGCAAGTGATAATTTCACCCCGGGCGAGTATATAGGTGGCCTCACCTATTTTTTATTCATTTTTCTCCTTTCCTCTCTCTCTCTTCACTTTCTCTCTTTCTTCTCTCTAATTTCTCTCTCTACACTCCAACTCTACAACCGGGCTTTGGAGGCTGGATCTCGGGCTACGGGACGAGCCTCTAGGAGCCAAGCAACATAGGGAAAGCAAGGAATCGAGGTAGAAATTTCTATTTATTAAGCTTTTCTCTATTTTCTAGTTTTAAGAGTGTTTGAGGTAAAATCGAGATTCCGGCTTCGTTTCTCAATTAAAATTGGTTATTTTGGTGTCTAAATGCTCCTTAGACATTAAGGGTGAGATCCTATGGAAGAAATCATGAAAAACGGTGAAGATTTGGCCAAATTCGGGCCAAAACCGAGAGAAAGTCGCGAAGGGTCGCGATCGTGGCGCCCAGGCGCCATGTGTGGCGCCTAGGCGCCAAGGACATGTGGGGAAGAGAAAGGCATGGCGCCTAGGCACCACGTGGGGCGCCTAGGCGCCGGGCATGGGTGGCGCCCAGGCGCCATAGGTGGCGCCCAAGCGCCAGGTGTGCCGGAAAACCTTAGCTCATTTTCAATCGGCCATAACTTCTTCATCCGGACTCCATTTTGGGCAAACTTTATATCGTTGGAAAGCTCTTTGAGTTTAGTTTCCAATGGTATAAGTTTCATTTAGATATTCATTACCGATTAGGAGTTATGACTTAAGATGTGAGTAAAGGTTGAGGGTAGTGGTAGGAAATTTCTCTATTTTGTAACCCTGATGGTTTTTGTCTGGTTACAATAGGAATGGTCAAGGTGCAAAGTGGGAGTGCCGAGAGCGTGAAATCCAGGTGAGTGGGTTAATACTTGCTATGATTAAATATCTGTTATTGACTTTTTGCATCATAGTGGAAATATGTTGTATATCCAAGTTTGAAGAGGATGATGTGGAACGATGAGGCATAATCAATTGTGGAACGTGTCTGGTAATGTATATAATTATATTTTCTTATTTTCCCATGAATGGAGGTTATATAATGGATTGTGAATGGCATGTGAACTGAGTTGAATAATTGTTCTATATTATGGGTTATGTTGTATACATGCTATGTTGCTGGAACCACATTGATTATGTTGTGGCTTGAATTGTAAATGACTGAGTTGTGTATGTGGCTCAAGATTATGATTGAGGATGTTTTTATATATGATTGTGATTGTGTTTGACTGGAAAGGAAAGGCATGGTGGTGCACCCCATGGAGAAATTTATGTGAAGTTATAAGGGTGGAGATTATAAATGAAGCGATAAGGGTGGATGCGGCAGGGGCCGCGGGCAACGATCCAGAGGTATTCTGGACGACCCGGTTGGTACGGAAAATTTGTGTGAAATTGATTTCACCGATTGTTGTTGTGAACTTTTGAATTATGTTGAAATGTATTTGATTTATTTGGATATTGTCGTGAAGTACTACGAATAATATCATATCATATGATGATCGATTTACGTATGATTGCTGCATGATATCATTATGATGTATGATATTTTTTTGTCATAGTGTTGTGTTATCTACTCACTGGGCACGTGGTTTGCTCATACCCCTCTTATTGATATTTTTTTTAGAGTTGACAGCTGAAGGTAAATATCGGAACAAGGAATTATGGATCCTTAGTCCATAATTACCTTTTCATTTGTTCAGGATAAAGGTATAATAGTTAAGTTTTATTCTAAGTTGTATAAATCTAGAAATCTCTGTAATCGGGTAGGTTCATTCAGTGATGTAATGTGAGTAATTGTAGTATGTATAGAGAACTCGTTTTGGTTGCATGAAAAAGAATTGTATGATTTTTAAGAGAAAGATAGGCTTACGGAGGTGAAATGAAATTCACTTTCCGTGCCGGTCACGTGCTCAAATTTTGGGACGTGACAGGAGAGGAGTGAGATTCCCTTACCAAATTGTCCTCCTAAAAAACATTAAGCTTTCTATTTTTTAAAAGTTGGGATATTTTAGTCAAGTTACATAAAAATATCTCATTTTCATTCCAAAGAAAACAACTTTTGTAATTTGATTTTGAAAGCTATGATATGAAAGAGCATTCATAATGTAGGCTCCCACAATTAGCAGGCTGAAGAACTTTCTCTTTTTTCCTTTGAGTAAATTACTGATTTAGTCCTCAAAAGATTACAGTTTTCTCAATTGGATCCTTGAAAAATTATGTGTTTCAATTTAATCCTTAAAAGATTGCATTTGTCTCAATTTAGTCCTTTTTATTGCAAAATTATAAAATCTACCAATACTAAATCTCAAAATTTACTAAAAGTCACTTTGACAAACAGAAGACCAAATTGAAATAAACACAATAATTTATGGGTTAAATTGAAACGCTTGATCTTTTAAGGATTAAATTGAGATAATTGTAAGCTTTCAAGGACCAAATGAGTAATTTACTCTTTTTTTACTTTTTGGGGTCACATTTATGAATAAGTTTCTTGTATCTCACAAGCGTGTGTGCCTTTGCTAAAATTTATTGAAATGTAGTTGGAATGCAACATATGAAAGTTTACTGGGGAGCAACAAGCCATTCTTTGAGCCAATCCCTCTTGCTGTAAGCATCAACTTCTGAACTAAAAACATGCATGTTAAACAAAAACTATTCATCTGAGAGATTTCTTGTATCGATATGAACAGGAAATGGTAGATTTTCTTGTGGATGTTTGGGAACAAGAGGGACTTTATGACTGAGCCATGGAAGATCAGAAGGGAAGTGCTATTTGGTCAGAATAGTTGGATTAATTTGTACTTCTTGTTTCTGCAGAAAGAAGTAGTTTGTATATTAGTTGTAAAGTTGATTATCTCTATCAGTTATAAAGTTGATTATCTCTCACAGGCCACTAATGAGGAATTTTTCTCTAAAAAATTGTATTATATCTCATTTAATTGATGCCAAGTTTTTTTTAAGGTTAAAATATATCTTTGGTCTCTATAATTTCATCTAAAATTGAATTAAGTCCTTATAGTTTTAAAACTTTGAATTTGTCTCTTTAGTTTCCAAAATCATTAAACATGGTCTCTGGTGTTAGTCAACTATTATATATGTATATGTGGTATTGACTATGACTCTTCACTCAGCATTTAAGTCCATATTGAATGTCACATTAGGTTACTTAGCTGCCACCTCATGTCTAGTAATTTTTTAAAAAAAAAAGTTATTTTGTACAGTCTGCGTATGTGCCGTTAAATATGACTTTTCAATCAACATCTAAGTATACATAAGTTTTACTCACATATTACGTTATGCCTAGTAATTTTTTTTTTTTTACAAAATGTTATTATGTATAGTCAAAACAAGATCTCTCTCTCTCTTTCCCTCTCCTTGGGAACTAACATCAAGGATCATCTTTAATGATTTGGAAATTACATAGACTAAATTCAAGATTTTAAAATTATAGAGACTACATTCAATATTGAGTGAAACTATAGGGATCAAAGATATTTTAATTTTTTTTTAACAGTTTGATGAATGAATAGCCACACTCACAGAGCTTCACTTGCTCTGCATTTTCGTTACATTAGACTGAAACTATATACATGGAGGGCACTCAATTATCATAGAATGTAAGAGTATTCACATAAATCAGTTCCTAGAAGATATTTTTTTTCTTTTTGTCATTTAGCCGTTGAGATTTGAGTATCTAATACATTGTGTTATGACCTAGACTAACTTGGTCCAGGTGAACTCAAAACCAGGTAAACTCGAAACTCGATGACCTAGTGACTAATTTGGTTTAGGTCACTTAATTAGATCAAGTTGTAAGTGATCCAGTTGACCCGCAATATAGACTTTTTTTCACTTTTTATTTTGCTTAAATTCATAATGTGAGTGGAAGCAAAATAAGTTTTTGAAGAAGTAAAATTTATGACACTATTATTATAAAATATAAAATATTATTTTATGCAAATCATATTATTTTGTGTAAAATAATTTTAAATCATTAAAGTTGAACAATGTTAGCAAAAAACTTTATAATTTCGTATAATATTAAAAATAACAATCAAATATTAAAAATTAAATTAATTTTAATTTTAATTTTAATTTTAATTTTAATTTTATTTTTAATTTTATTTTGAAAATTTATTAATTTAATTATAAAGAATTATATATTTATTAAATATGAAATTTGTGTGTTAAAATATTTTAGGATACTTTAATTATGAAACTGACATATAAATTATTTGTTTTACTTGTTTTAATATATATTTATTTGTCATCTTATATAGATATATATATTTTTTTATTTATTCTCTTAATTTAGTAATTGATTCGATAATCTGACAGTTGGACCAATAACCTAATGACCCAACCTCTCCCCAAGTCAATTATTGGGCTAGTTCTTAAAACTATAGTCAGTAAGTTTTTTTCTGTCAGTCACAAAACGTAGTATAAATTAGTTCTTCTTAAGACAAATTCTATATGTACTTATTTATGAATGATTGACTTTATATTTTATAATATTCATGGATAAAATTATATAAGTTATATTTTTATAGCTAAATTAGTCCATGTATATTTCAAGACTAAGTTGTTAATTTAGTGAATGTAAAATAGTGCTTATGAGGAATTGGTAAAAAAAATAAAAATAAAATTGATTGTAAACTTAGGACCAAAAACTGTATTTTTGTTTAGATTGTATATATTTAAGTGTGGTATAATAACAAAGAAATACAAATGCTTAGTAAGAGATTTTAATTTTTAATCTGTACTATACTATTTCGTGCAAGGTACTTTGAATCTAGGCTTAATCATCCAAAAAATTAGACTAGGTATGTTATGGATAATTTTTTAAATAAACGTTTAAGTATTTATTATAAACATTTTCAATAAAAAGAACATAATATATGAAGTGAAGGAGTCAATTATATAGTATTAAACTATATCATATTTTTGTTTTAAAATGTTTAACAAATACTTGGAAGATGTACATGGTTGGAGCTTTTGGGAAAATCTAGTATTAAACTATACCATATTTTTGCAAAATTGATTTGGAAAAAATCTAAGTTTGGATAAATCATGATTTGTAAATACAATAACTTGGAGCTTTTATCGAAACTATGATTTGAAAGCAAAATTATATTTATGCAAAGACTTTTAAACATGTTATTTTGAATCAAAATTACGTTAATACGATTTAAACTATAATTTATAAAACTTAATGTAAATTATATAGTATTAAACTATATCATATTTTTGCATAATTAATTTTAAGAAAATTTAAGTTTTGACAAATCATGAGTTGCAGAAATAACAACTCGAAACTTTGATCGAAACTATGATTTGTGGGCAAAATTATGTTAATGTAAAAATTTTTAAACAAATTATTTTGAGCCAAAATTAAATTAATACAGTTGAAACCATAATCTATAAAACACAATGTAAAACTAAACACACTTATGCTCTAATCTCTAGTTTTCTTCATATAGATACGTTTCATTCAAACTCGGACATGAGAGAATGAAATTTATGACTTTTTGCTTGAATTTTTATATATCCACTGGGAACAAAATTAGAAAAATCAAGAAAATTAATCATGAAATTTGGAATGGTTGACCGTTGACGGTGGCCGGACCCGCCATGTTGGACCGCAGCCTTTGAACCTACAATAATAAGGAGAAACAAATATTCAGACTATATTATTATTAATTGTTTAATTTTAGACTTTATTGTTGTAAAAATATAAAAAATGAAAAAAAAAATTATTTTATTACGTAAGATTATGGGTCTGACGTACTTTTTTTTCAGTTGTTTTTTCTGACTGGAATGAAAGGTAAAATGAGAGTTTCAGATGTGAAAGTATGTAATTTTTTAATTTAATCTTTATTATTACAATTTTGTCAATATTTTATTAAACCTTAGTGACGACCAATTCCATAACATACACGATTTATGTTGATTCGCCTTAATACTTAACATAAGTTGCATTACATAATATATACATGTGAATTAATATTATTTAATTGTTTATTTGTTAGCATAAACCATATATATTTAGAGTTTTAACATGTATTTAGTTAATCACGTTAACAGAATTTAATAAAATATGTACAAAAGTTTAATAATAAAAACTAAACTAAAAATTTGTAAAATTATAAGAACTCAATTATAAATATATAAATTATATGGATCACATTAGAAATTAAGTGAAATTATAGGAACCAAAAAATAATTTAACCTTTAAAAAATAAAAATATTTAAAAAAAGGAAACAAAATATAGATAGCTTTCATGAACTTTTCCTATTGTGTATATAATCTACATGAACTATAAAACTCAATACAAGACTCTTTTGAACTTTTTCATTTCGTGCATTAAAACTCTTCCGTTCAATAATAACTTTTATGAATATTTTTATTGTGTATATAACTTTTATGAATTATAAAACTTAACACAAGACTTTTTTAAATTTTTTCATTTCATACATTAAGACTTTTTCGTTTGATAATTTATTAATTAAATAATGATCAATGCTTACTGTAATTGTCAATTCAATAAAATATGTAAAAAGTTTAATGACAATAACCAAATTAAAAATTTATGAAATTATAAAAAATTTAACTATAAATTTCTAAATTATTAGAATTAGAAATCACGTGAAGTTATAAGGATAAATAAAAATAATTTAATCTATTAAAAAATAACGATACTTAAAAAAAATGAAAGATATAGATAATTTATATATATGGGGGGGGGGGACAAAGGCCGACTACGAAAAGACCTGTAACAGACTGACACGTGTACGGAGGATGATGCAAGTAAGATGATTGAACAGAAGGCTGGAAGGCAAGGGTCATATCATGCTCCTTTTCTGTCCTTTTTACGTACACTTACTTGCGTAGATTGGGATGATCAAAGTGGGTCCCTACAAGATTAGACCCTCATACCGACCGTCCGATCTGAGAAATCGTGTCCGTTGATTGGTCCAGCTCGGACAGAAGGAAAGCCTCAAAATGCGTGTCCGCGTGGACGCTTCTGTATTGTACTTTACGTGGCAGTGAAAATAAAGTCGTATGATATGATAATGGCACCCTGCTATGTCATTCAAAGACTTTTAGAACAGTGAACCGGGACATTCTAACTTAATTAGAAGTTTAAAATTTGAATTTATAAAAATGTAACTGTGTTACAATTTATTAGGGAGAGTTTTAATGTCATTATAATTTTATTTAATTTAAATTTAAATTAGTTGACTTTTTGTAGTATTTAAATATCAGATATTTTTTATCAAAAAATAAAATTTAAGACAACTGAGAAGGAATAATCATAATTTAACTAGGAATTTTGAATTTGATTTTTTCAGAATGTAATTATATTAAAATTTAGTAAAAAGAGATTTACCACTCATTGTGATTCTACCCAAGGGAAGTAGATCATCTGTTTGGCTTTAAAAGTTAAGTATGGTGTTTGACCTATCTAGACAATGAATTTTTAAGAATACAGCTGTGTTACAATTTGGTAGTGAGGGTTTTAATGCCCATTATAATTTTATCTAATTTGAATTTAAATAGTTGACGTTGTGTAGTGTTCGAATACCAAATATTTTTTATCAAACAATAAAATTTAAGACAACTGAGAAGGGATTATCATAATTTAACTAGAGGTTTCGAATTTAATTCATTGATAATGTAGTTGTATTAAAATTTGATAAAAAGATATTTATCACTCATTGTGATTCTACCCAAGGGAAGTAGATAATCTATTTGGCTTTAAAAGTCAAGTACGGTGTTTAACCTATACAGACAATGAATTTTTAAGAATGCAGTTGTGTTATAATTTGGTAGTGAGGGTTTTGATGCCCATTATAATTTTATCTAATTTGAATTTAAATTAATTGACATTGTGTAGTGTTCGAATACTAGATATTTTTTATCAAACAATAAAATTTAAGACAACAGAGAAGGGATTGTCATAATTTAACTAGAAGTTTCGAATTTAATTTTCTAAGAATGTAATTGTATTAAAATTTGGTAAAAAGAGATTTATCACTTATTATGATTCTACCCAATGAAAATAGATCATCTGTTTGGCTTTAAAAGCCAAATACGGTGTTTGACCTATCTAGACAATTAATTTTTAAAAGCAATAACTTAAATTTTAAGATATTACTTTTTAAAAAATAAAAATAATATTTTAAAATATGAACCATTGATTTTAAAAATTAATAATATAGATCAAGTACTCTTCTTGACTTTTAAAGCCGAATCTGTTTTACTACCAAATTTGAATATAAATTAGCCTACGTTTGTGACATTCGGATATTGATGATGTTTTAAGTAAACATTTGAATATAAAAATAAGTTTATTTTAAGTAACTTTTATCAATTAATTGTACAGCACTTAACAGTCACTTTGCTGTCACTGACATTTCTTAAGTCAAAGTAATTTTTCATTAAAACAAAATAAGATTTTACATTATCACTATTAATGATATAACCTCCCAAACAAAACAACCTCGCTTTTGTATTAAAATTAAATTTTAATGAACTACAAATACTTCCTAAAGAAAGACTTTGATTGAAAAAAAAATGTTAACTTACTCGTTAAGAACTTAATATTAAAATATTAAATGTTTCATTTTAATTCTGATTCTAGTTCTTTCAAATTAAGTTTCTCATTATTAAATTGTAAAATTTATTATTATCAAATTTTAAATTTTTATTGTTAAAAATCACTTTATCAATAAAAAGGATACTTTTTTTAAAAAATAAACCAAAATATTTGATTTTTTAAAGATTGAGATATTATAATTTTTTTAGATACTAAATTAGTAATTGACTTTAGAAATTAAATTGTTAATTTTTTCTAAAATTAATAATAAATCAAACTTATGAAATACGACCAGCTTTGAAATCTCTGCACACACTTTTTTTCTTGAATGCATGAATGCAAAGCAGAAAAGGCAGTCTTTTAAAACAAGGAAAAAAAAAAAGGTGAATCTTTCTTAGCCGCAGCTTTGATTCCAAACTTTTTTTTTTAAAAAAAAGAGTTTCATCTTTCAATAATTTCACGGTGTTTTGAGATTTTTGTATGAGTGTGTGTGAGTCTGTATATATGTGTGTCTGTGTCTATATATATATATTAAAAAAATTAGAATCATCTTGCGAATTACACGATTGTAAGGTTAATCTTTTTATAATGACATAATTCTGTTAATTTGTCTTCGGAATGCTCAACGGCACGAAATTTTAAGAGGATCAATGAAGTGAAGTGAAAGTAACTTGATCTATCATTGATTAAAAAAGGTAATGTGAAAATTTTGAAATTGGATACAAAATCGGAATATCTATTGTGAGCCAATATCTAATAGGTGTTGAACTTCTCAATATTTTTTGATATTGAGAAATCAGAGTGAGGCCCATTACCAAAAATAAAAGTCAAAGATAAGAAACGAAAAAAATTTGTATTTGATCAAATAAAAATTTGTCTCTAATTGATCAGATGCAAATTTATAAACAATTTTTTTTCATGTCTCTGTCCTTTATAATTTCTTATGAGCATTAAGTTCAATTTTAAACTGAACTTATGATTGATTATATGAAGCTATCGATTATATGTCTATATCTTTAGTAAATTAATTCCCTTAAACATCTAAGGTTCATAACTTATATTTTTTATGCATCGGACTAATTTCATTTTCTCTCTCAAGACAAGTAAAACCACAAATTAATCCATAATTTGATAAAAATTATAGAAAGCATTAATATTGAATGAAAATAATTGTAAAACAAAGTCGATGTTCACAAGAGTAGAGAGAAGCAACAAATCTTAATCGAAACTATAGTTCATAGCAACTATAGAATGAAAAATTAACCACTCATGGTAACAACAGAACAAAAATCAACAATAAAAAGAGATTGATCAATGAATTTGAAGTAGAAGGTAGAGAAATTGGCTCCAATAATACTTCAAAGACAAGCTTCTTTGCTCCTAGGTCAAGAGGGGTGCTTCCCTCTTTTTCCAACTTCGAATTCCCTTTTCACCAAATTTATAAAAAAATATTTGAACCCCTAAATTTGTTAGTACTGTCCATCCTTACTAATAGCGGATAAAACTTTACTTTCAGCAGAAAACTTTGTAGAAAGTTTTTCCTCTTGTAATAGGATTTTCCTTTTTATTTCACCTCATCAGCCCATAAATTACTGAAAGTCAACCCTACAAAAACATCTGAAAATTTGAACAAAGCAAGAAAATAAAAATAAAAAAGGTAAGAATTTATAAACTCAAATGAAACTACAAGAAAGAAAACAAATAAATTGTTTTTACTAAAAAAATAATACAAATACAATCAGATAATTATAAATTAATGAACAAAATGAATCTTAATTTATTAAAATTAGGAAATTAAAAGCGTCCCAAAAAAATTTGAGATAAAAAAAATTCTGTCTAAAAAATAGAGACAGGTTTTTCCATCTCAAATTATAGACAAATTTTTTCTTCTCTAATTCCTCTGAACAGAAAAAAAAAATTTCCAGTAGATTATTAAATAAATCAAATTTAGCCTCCCAAAAAAATATTAGTCACATTAAATAATATTAAATTATAATGCACATTCATTCATTAACTTTCTTAAAATAAGAGTGTTCAATGAAACACTCTATATTAGAAAAAGGAGGGACATAGCAATATTTATAAGCAAAGGTGGGAGGTTAATTTTATGAATTAGGCGATACGAGACTAACAAAATATAAGGTGAAATTTGAGACAAAATTTATACCATTTCTAATTTGAGACGAAATTTTTTATTTCAAATTCCGTCTCAAAATCCATTTCAGATTTTTAGACTAAATTTTAAAGACAGAAATTATAGACGTTTTTAATTTTTCTTAGATTTTCAGATTAAATTTTGAGAAAAATTTTAATATTTTAAAGAAAAAATTAGAGAGGAATATATTCAATCTCTAATAATTCCGCCTCCAATTTCAATTTTTTTTATAATGCCACATAAACTCCACCTATCTCAACCCAATCAAACGGTGTTAAGCCTCGATGTTCAGCAGAGAATTTGGTTGCAGTTGATACACCCCATCTACTATATTAAGCTACCGATTAAATATACTTTTTTTTTCGGGATTACATTTATAAATATCTTATACGAGATTTAAAATAATTTCTTCCAGTCAAAATTATATATTTTATAGGTGGCTAGACACACTTTAACAACATGCATGTTAATTTAATTTTCATTTTAAAAAATCATTTTATATATAACTTCTATGGTCTGTGTTCTTTCATTTTTATAAAACAAGCTTTAGAATTTGTTCGTCTAAAAATTAAAGATTTAATTAGAATTTATATACTTGAATATTTATGTGGAACTAAAGCACTAGAAAAATTCTAGAATCATATTAATAAATAATTCACCCAGCCTTATTCCTAATTAAATTGTGGTTTCAAAAGTTTTTCATGTCCACAGCATGCATATGCATGAATTTAAATTTTTTTTTTGGGTTAGAATTATCAATACAACAACAACAAAGCCTTATTTCAAAATTTTATTAGAATCTGACTAGTTAATTCAAGTAAGTTAGCTTTCAAAAACATAAAACTTTCACAGCATTAATCTTTTTAGGAAAAAGTAATTTTTACGTCTTTAATGCTTATATTAAATTTCAATTTTGTCCTTAACTTTTTTTTTGTGTCAGTTATGTTTTACATATTTCATTTTTGTTTCAAATCGACTATTTTTACTAATAGCATCTATTTCACGAATAAAAATGCTAACCTAGTAGTTAGTAAAAAGAATAAATTTGAAATAAAAATGAAACAATTGGCACATGACTGACGTAAAAAAATTAGAGGACATAAAAAAAATTAGGGACGAAATTGAAACTTAATATAAATATTAAAGATATAAAAAATATTTTATCATCTTTTTATATTTAGGACTTGAACTCAAATTTTTATAATTTAAAAATAAAAGACAATATAAAACCATTTAAACAAACCAACTTTGATCAAACTTGAATTACATGTACTGAGATTGGAACTAAGAAAGAAGGGTTTAGACATATAAGACAAATATGCTGACTGACCAAAAAAGAAAAGGGTTTTTTTTTTCCTTTTTGGGCAGAGTATCAACATATATATAATTATATAAACACTGTATATATAGAATTTTGCAATGATGCCAGAGGCTTGTATTGTGCTACGTACTCAGAATGACGATGTTAATTCTTCAATCTGCAGTAAAGTGAGTTATTTTAGTAAACTGTTTAGAGAATAAAACTAAAATAACTATTTGGACCAAAAAATCAAATGAAATAATGATATAAAATGTTCAATTTAACCTAATGAGTTAGTCAGTAGAAAATCAGTTAAAAATTAATTGAATCAGAAAAAAAATAAAATTGAACAAGTCAATGAACTAATTTTAGTTTTAGTTTTTTTTTTTTTAGTTTTTCATATATTCTTTTATTTTTCATGCATTTTAATTATAAGCATTAATATGCCATTCTACATATATAAAATTTTGTATCTAATTTTAAATTTTGTTTAACATTCATATATTATTCAAATTAGGTATCTTGGTTAAATGTATACAAAAAAAAATAATAGCTTATCTAGACTTTTTTGCAAAATTTGTTAATTTATTATATTAGATTGTTAATGTATAAAAAAAAACACACACACACACATATATATATATATAATTAATTACAACCAACTCAACACTTCAAACCAATACTTCTATTGATTGAATGAACGATTATTTTTTCTAGACCCTAACCGCTAAATTTTGAATATATAAATAAACGATGATCTAACTAATATCAACATAGACATATATAAAATGAAGAGCAAGATAATATATAATTACAAAAGCACTAAAAAAAACTCCTGAATATATTTACGTGATGCTACGACGAAAAAGGCATTTTTATGAAGACCTACTTTATAAAGAGTCTGCAAATAACATTGTTGACATAAATATGATGTGGAGTCACATCACGTAGGCTACAGAATTCTGACTTGTAAGAGTTGATGTGATTTATTTATAACACTTTATAAAGTTGCCAATTATCGTAAACCAAAGAAATTTCTCACCCAAAACGATATTACATTGCTGAAAATATGGGAAGCTAGATTCTGTCGAATGAGAATTCTCTCTGGTTGTTAGTGTTAGTGGGAGTCTTTATCTATTAGATATTTAATAAATAAATAAAAAAATCAAGGCCCATTTTAACCTTACCTGGAGAGTCATGAAGTGAGCTATTTTGGAGTGAATTTGAATTCAAATTTTTTGTTGAGTGTTAACGTCTAATAGAATATTGAGTTTTTTCAACATCATTCGACTAAAGTGGGATAAGTGAGGTTCATATGAGTTTTATTATAATTTCGTAGAATCAGATAATGCTAAGAAGCCAAGTACTTTATTAAATACTAACGCCTGATAGAGAATTAAGATTATGAATTTAAAGTTCTTGGAACATTAGGGATAACAATGTCATTTTAGCTTATCTACTTTTTAAATATATGTTTTTTTTCTCATAATTACCAACTTGTTACATTGTACTGTGTTTAAAGAGATTCATTACAATTATTTTGTTAATATTTGTTAACCTAAATATCATAATTTTTATTACTAAAATATCATTTATTATCCTAATTAAATACATATATATTAAGCGTTTTTTACTATATTTGTAATAAGTTATTGTGGATTAATAACACAAAAGAGTATTACAATATATAAAGATTGATATTCTTAAATTCATACAAGGTATTTTAATAAAAGAAAATGCCGTATTAGATTACTAGACGTCAAAAATATTGTAATATATCTCTCTACAAAATATAAAATTAAACTAAAGGACCGTTATTTGGAAAATAGTTGAAAAACTTGAGTTTTAGGCTAATCAAGGTTTGAGTAGAATAATTTTGGAAAACTTAAGTTTTAAACTTTAAACCAAACATTGTATTGAAGCTTAATTTCCACTAGTTTTTCAATCATGTCTTTAGATCTTTTGTTTGTTTTTCAAAAATAAAATTTTATTTGTCTTTTTATAATTATTAGATGTATAGATCCAATGGTCATTAAATGAGATGAGCAGCTTTTTATAAAAAATAAAAAAGAGAAGAAATCAACTACATGCGCGACATTTGATGGCCGACTAACCATTGAATATGGATGTGGCGACTTTAAAGAAACAAGCCGACCATGTGGACGCCCCAAACATTCACTATGTTATACAGAGGGGAGGGAAATATATGTTTTAAAAATACAGGTAATTACCATGTTTTAAATATTTAATTCATTAAAATTAAAAGAATAAAGGCAATTCAAGAGCCCAAGGATCATATATATTATATTCTGGTGTGTTCAGGGAAGTCACTATTCACAAACAATCCAAAGTCAGCTTGTTCACTTCACCATTTTCCCAGAAAGAGACCAAAGGCTTAATTTTCACTGTTGGTGTGAATTCATTGGTGAAGAAGCCATGGATTCAGTATCCTCAGAGCCATGTCTCTCCCTCAGGAAACATCTATCCCTCTCCCTATTTAATATTTTCCATCTTCCATCTTTTCCCTATCCATCACTTATCACTATCACATCTCAAATCCTTCACGCTAGCTCCATCATATATATATATATTATATATATCATCGTCATCATAATCATCAATCCCTTTCACTTCAACACTGTTTCAGCTTCTCCCACATTTTCCTCCACCACAGTGATTCACATCAGAATCTCAATTCACTGATGGCTCCATCTTGTATACTACATCCTATATTCAAGGTTCTTATTACAGTATTATTATTCTTCACTGTGGCTTTCATCTTTTTCCTCACAGTTCTGGATCTACCCGCCAAATCAGGTAAAAAAGTCAAACACTGTTTCAAATCGATCCAATCTGGGTATGGATGCCAAAGCTTTCAACTTTATTTCTGGGTTTTTTGTTTTCTCTCTCTGGCAGAGATGGGTTTGGAAGTAGAAAGCAACAAGATAGGGTCAAAGCCTCCTGCTTGTGAGAACAAGTGCATGAAGTGCAGGCCTTGCATGGCGACTCTGGTGGCTCCTAATCACCAAAGGAAAAAGGATTTCGTGAGTTTCAGATCAGTGACGTCTCGTCGTGGAGAAGATGACGATACTTATTATCTGCTCTCGTGGAAATGCAGATGTGGAAATAAGTTCTTTCAACCGTAATCTCATCTAATGCATCGTCTTTTAATTTCTTTAGCATTATATATATGTGTGTGTGTGTGTGTGTGTGTGTGTGTGTACAAGCGAAGAAAGAACCCTACTTTGGTTCTAGTTGCAGATCTTTTAATTTTCTCTCTAATTCCGAGCTTGTTAGTTTGGTGTGGAAATTAAAGATCGATGTTTGAAACTTTAGACGTCCAATTAATTAAATCTTTTTATCTTTTTTTGTCCATCGATCTCACTGTGTGGTATATATATTATACTTTAGCTTTGTTTCCTTCTCTTTTTTATTTACAAATACACAAGAACACGTTTGAGCATCAACAGATCAAATTTCATGAATACAATTCATTCCTAAGAAACATGGAAGTTAATGTCTCTTATGATGATAAAGTATGGATTCTATTTATTTAAAAAGCGATGGCCTGTTTTTCTGTTTTTTTTTTCACTTATTTGCGCATATAATTAATTTGCACATATATAATTAGAATATATATATAACATTGAAAAATGCAAGCACCACTTGATCATATTATTGATTATTATATGACCTTTTTTTTAATCCTGTAACGTTAAAAGAACTCTTTCATTTGATAATATTTAATTTCTTGTTGAAAAATCTACAGAAGATTTGACTTTTAAAAAGATTGATTTTTCATTGTTATATTATCTTAAAATTTATATATATATATATATATATATATATATATAAAATAAACAAAGTATCTCATACAAATTTAAGAAAAAAAAATTCTACAAATTAAAATTTTAACTTTTTAATAGATTGAGCTTTCTATAGAATAATTAATTCTTGTTTAGAATTAAAACTTTTTTTTATTAAATGTAATTGAAACACATTCTAATCTGATCTGCATTATAAGAATGGCTTCATCTCAAAATTTGTCTCCCCATTTGGAAGCTCAAAACTATATATATATTGTCGCTAGTACAAGAGTAAATATAGGAAGATTTTTATTGCTGCATTGATTGGAGTTCTAGGAATGCAGAAGATTTTGTTCACAAGAGCCAACATAGTACATAATCATACCTAATGTTCTGTAACATCTCCATCAATATGAGTGCTTTTTACAATATGGTACTTCCATCTATTGGATGGAATTTTAGGTCACTTCTACGTAAAAATAATTTTGAAAGTAAGGGAATGACAAAACAAGATTTTTGTATGAAATGAAAAAAATGAAAAGGACTATTTTGTTTGGTATGAGTTGGGTCCTTATTATGGTAGTTGACGTCGGTGGTTGTAGTGGTGATGGTTGGTGGCGGAGCATGTGTATTTCAGGGGGTGTAAATGAAATTTATAAATTTTTATGTAAAAAATTTTTATTTTTATTTTACCCCTCCTTATTCTTTTTTAACCCCTTTAATATTTTTTTTGAATCCCAGTGATTCAGTTTCTCTCTGCTACTCACAGTTATAAGACTCATACTCCCCAAAGTCACAAAATTTTTTCTTGATATTGGTCAATTTCTCATTACATTGTTAAGAACCTCTTGTAAAAACTTGAAATTTAGAGTTTTTGTATGCAAGTCTAATTCTATTAAATTGGTTAATTGATTATGTAATTAGAATCATGAACAACATATTGTGAAGTCAATTTTATGAAATTTTTTCTTGATGATGATTAATTTCTCATTTTATTGTTAGGAACCTCTTTGTAAAAGTTTGAAATTTAGGGCTTTTGTATATTTGTCTAATTCTATCAAATTGGTTAATTGATTATACAATGAGGATTATGAGTAACATATTTGTGAAATCAATTTCATGAAATTTTTTCTTGATAATAGTTAATTTATCATTCCATTATTAGAAACTTCTCTGTAAAAGCTTATAATTTAGAGTTTTTGTACATAGGCCTAATTCTATCAAATTAGTTGATTGATTATATAATTATGATCATAAGTAACATATTTGTGAAGTCAGTTTCATGAAATTTTTTTCTTAATAATGGTTAATTTATCATTCCATTATTAAAGACATTTTTGTAAAAACTTGAAATTTATGATTTTTATACGTAAATTTAATTCTATCAAATTGATTGATTGATTATGTAATTAGGATTTAGAAGAACGATTTTTTTGTAATAGAAATATTTTTTAAGAAGAAATTATCATCAAATGAATAACAAATTAAAATTAATTTAAAAGAATTGCTATCAAATCTAAAAAAGCGAATGAAAATTTTTCCTTCCTGACCGAGGGGTCCTGAACACGACACCTGGACACGACACTGGTGATGGTTGTTATTATACTTTCGTTATTATTTTACTTCTTTATCGTGTGTCTTGTTTGCCACTGTCATCGTTTGAACGAGTTTGTTGGAATCGTTCATCTTCTTGTTGGCGTCGAAGTAGAAGGTGCGATTCAAGCAGAAGCAGCAAGGATGTGTGTAGAAATTGAATGAAAATTTGAGAGATTCATGGGGACAATAGTGTCTTTTGGATGGAAATGGGCCGTAAAAAAGACACCATTTTTCATTCCACTAAATTTTCTTTCTATATGCAAAATATATGCCAAACAAGCATGAGGAGGGATGAGAATATGATTTCATTTCATTTAATGAATACCAATCATTAACTTAGAGTTTCGTAGTTTATTACTTATCACCCACATATGGTTCTTGCTTTCTGTAGCTTTTACTGGTCTTAGTTTAATGCCAAAAAAGAATTTAAAAAATAAAAAATAGAAAAATTATTGATTTAGTCCTCAAAAATTATAATTGTTTTAATTTGGTCCTTGAAGGATTAAATATCTTAATTTAGTCTCTAAATTATTATATTTGTTTCAATTTGCTTACTTTTGTTACTAAATTACAAAATATATTATTACTAAATCTTAAAATTTTCATTGTTAAAAGTTAATATGACAAATAGAAGAACTAAATTTAAACAAATACAATTGCTCATGGACTGAATTGAGACACTTGACTTTTAAAAAAAATAAATTGCAATAATAATAATCTTTTGAAGGCTAAATCAATAATTTATTGGACAAAAATATTTTTTAAGTCATTAACGTTTATACAAAGTTTTAATTTCGTCTTTAACTTTTTTTTGGCATCATATATGTTTTGTATATTTCATTTTGTATCAAATCTACTATTTTTACTAACCGTCTAGTTAATATTTTTCGTCAGTGGAATAGACGGTGTTAATAAAAAAATAGATTTGAAATAAAAATAAACTATGTAAGATATAACTGATGCAAAAAAAATTAGGGACGAAATTAAAATTTGGTGTAAATGTTAAGAAAGTAAAAAATACTTTTGTCTTTATTCTAAAAAATAAAACTTTTTTTGGACAAATGGATAAAATTTCCATTAAAAAACATTAAGCCTAGGATATACAAGATTGTATAGGACCCAGAGATATACAAATACAAATCTAGTCTGAACTTATAAGATAACAAATACTTAAATTTAAGCCAACATAATTTAAAAAATAATACCTAGATCTTTAAACAAAGGCCACACACCTCTAAACCATCAAAGTTAGTAAACCATCAAAGTTAGGGTTAATAGCCTAACCCGAAGAGCAACACCAACCCTACCATCACCGCATTCTTTAAGATCAGCCAGAGGGTGCCTCATCATACCATGAAGACTATGCACTTCCATAGGAGAACAGCTCAGAAGCCTTCTAGCCTCCCCTGCGTGAATGCATAATGATGAAAGCGTAGAAAAAGAAAGAAAAAAGTGTTGTGAAAAATGAAATATTTCAAAAAGAATATTTTAAATTGTTGTGAAAATAATTTTAGAAAAATTATTTAATTATTTTCATACTTATCTGACATGGTGGAAATTATGTTTGTGATACATAATTATCCGCTTATTTTAAATTTAATTATAATCTTGTTTTTATAACTAACCATCACCCACTATCTCCACTACCCACTATCTCCACTATCCCATGATCAATTTGTTATAATTATCATTTTATATTTAATTATAAATTAATTGTCTCTTTTTGAGATATTTATCCCCTATATCTTGCTTCTAGTTTTGATATTTCTAACCTAACCTTTGTGATATTGGGTTACACAACTTTTCTTTCTTTGCTGTTCTGTGACCTGGGTTTCATCCCAGAAGGACCTGTTTTATCCTGGGAGGAAAGCCACGAATCTTTCCTTAAGGACAGTGTCAACCAGAGCACGACTCAGGCTATGTTTGATAATTTCCTCAATTTTTCCAACAATCTTAAGGAAAGATGCGTGTCATCGTTACGAGGACAATTTCATTGAAGGAAAAATTGAGTGCGACGCATCAGTTGAGAAAGAATCTCGAAGTCGGTCGAAGCCTCTTATGGTGGCCGGGGACAGGGTCGACCGAAAAGCCCAACGTCTATGACGTCGTAGAGTTCTGGTCAAACTTTGAGTGCGCCGGATGGCTCACGAAGCAGGGCGAGTACATCAAGACGTAGTGTCACCGGTGGTTTTTGCTTAAGCAGGGTGAGCTCTTCTGGTTCAAGGATTCCGCTGTCACCAACGCCTCCAAGCCACATGGCGCCATCCCTGTGGCTTCTTGCCTCACAGTCAAAGGCGCAGAAGACGTGCTCAATAGGCAGTACGCTTTCGAGCTCTCTACGCGCTCTGGTACCATGTACTTCATCGTCGATTCCGAGAAGGAGAAGGAGGACTGGATCAATTCCATCGGTCGCTCCATTGTGTTGCACTCGAGATCCGTCACTAATTCTGAGATCTGGTTGAGAAAGGTTGAGAAAGATCGTTGATTCTAAATCGCATCTGATGCTGAATTGCAAGACAATCATGCGATTGACTCATTTCTTGATTTTAGTCAGTATGCTCTTTCTCTCTCTACATATATGCACGATATGATTTTTTTTTATTCTGAATTCTTAGAATACAGTTCCTAAAATCATGAGTTGTTACTTTTGTGATCGGATATTTCTGGATCTGTGGAGTTCTAAAGAAAATCTTATGGTCTATATATTATCTTGCATGCTTATTTTCTCATTAACTGAGATTGTGGAATATTATACTTATATATATATATATATATGTGAAATATTTGAGAAAATATATACATACACAAATAAAAATTATGAGCCTTGAGTAATTTCACATATATGAAAATTGTGATTTTATGTAATACCCAAGAAAAATAAAATATAAATATTTGTTTACAAACTACTGTTACTATTTCAGTATATGGTACTATTCACCAGTATAATACTATTTACGTATATGATACTGTTCATTTATACAATCGAAATGTCAAGTACTAGATGTTGTTTGGTCATAAGAGAAAACTAGAAAGAAGTTCGTAGGAGAAACTGACGTTTTATGTGTGAAAATACCCTCAGGGACTAAAGTGAAAGGACTGAATTGAAAAGAAACTTAAAGGTTTAAGGTGAAAGGATATTTTTCCCTTTTAAGTTTTCAATAGTAATTTTCCATGAGATGCACACTGCATTATTAAAAATGTCATTTTCATGAATAGTAAATTGAATATTTTATTAATGCATAGTATCAAATAGTACCCTTGACTTTTGCTATAAATAAATAGGCCCTTCCATTTCACTTCTAAACTCACACCTTCAACTTCTCTTCTTCTCTCCTTAAGTTTCTCTTACTCCAAAGCTAGGCCTCTGAGATTTTGGGCCTTTCCTTTTCAGCTTAGGTAAGGATACTATGCCCTTTCTATGTCTTTCAAATTTTAGAAGTTAATTTCTTAAGTATGCTCTGTGGTTGCGGTTTTGGCCGATCTTCCACATCAGAAAAACTGTCCTTAGCTGTTTATATGTTATTTTGATTCTCTGATTACCGAAATAGAATGTAAACTGTGAAGAATACATGTCTAGGAAAGTTCTGGCTAAGGAAAGACCTGGTTTTTAAGTGTGTCCAGTGTGACCCTCCACTCTTTCCTGGGAACTTACCTGGTGTACTCTTTTACAGATTGTATTCTCTATTTCTGTTATGAATAGTACCCGTACGTATGAATAGTAATCGTATGAATAGTAACCGTACATATGAATAGTATCCATACGTAAAAATAGTATTCATACGTATGAGTGACCGTATATATGAATAGTGACCGTATATATGAATAGTATGTATAAATAGTATCCGTATGTATAAATAGTATCCGTATGTATGAATAGTATGTATAAATAGTATCCGTATATATAAATAGTGACCGTATATATGAATAGTACCATATGTATGAATAGTACCATATGTATGAATAGTACCGTATGTATGAAAACAATCCTAACTTGTTTTCTCTAATCTTTCATGAAAATCTCCGTAGCGGAATACTGAAATTCATCTGTGTACTCTTATCTGTAACGACTTAGAGAAGCGATATTCGTACGGAATCCAGGTGAGTGAAACGACCCCGTTTTAATAGAGTTTTAGCATTACTGGTGATAAAAAGTATGTCGTAGGACACTCCCAAGATTCATAGGGGGAAATTGGATTCAGAATGACGAATATAATGAGATAATTAATCCAGAAGTATGGATAAGACGAAGCAAGTATCTCATGATGATGTGAAATTTGAATCATATAGTTATATACTATACCTGTTATATGGATGAATATTATATTGTATTTCTGATTATGTACTATTGATTGTGATTGAGCGGGACAGTACCCCCTCTCACGGCAAGGCGGAAAACCCGGTTGACAGGGTGTCTTGACCAATGAGTGTGGAGACAACGATTCCCTCAGTAGGGATATAGCCCGGATTGGTGATAAATCCGTGAGGCGCCCTAGCTAAGAGGATGAGGTTGTGCGTGTAATACCCAAGAAAAATAAAATATAAATATTTGTTTATAAACTACTGTTACTATTTCAGTATACGGTACTATTCACCCGTATAATACTATTTACGTATACGATACTGTTCATTTATACAATCGAAATGTCAAGTACTAGATGTGGTTTGGTCATAAGAGAAAACTAGGAAGAAGTTCGTAGGAGAAAATGACGTTTTATGGGTGAAAATACCCTCAGGGACTAAAGTGAAAGGACTGAATTGAAAAGAAACTTAAAGGTTTAAGGTGAAAGGATAGTTTTTCCTTTTAAGTTTTCAATAGTAATAACAGAAAAATTTTTCATCGTAGCGTGAGGTGTACAGTAACTGCATTATTAGAAATGTCATTTTCATGAATAGTAAATTAAATATTTTATTAGCGCATAGTGTCAAATAGTACCCTTGACTTTTGCTATAAATAGGCCCTTCCATTTCACTTCTAAACTCACACCTTCAACTTCTCTTCTTCTCTCCTTAAGTTTCTCTTACTCCAAAGCTAGGCCTCTGAGATTTTGGGCCTTTCCTTTTTAGCTTAGGTAAGGATACTATGCCCTTTCTATGTCTTTCAAATTTTAGAAGTTAATTTCTTAAGTATGCTCTGTGGTTGCGGCCTTGGCTGATCTTCCACATCAGAAAAACTGTCCTTAGCTGTTTATATGTTATTTTGATTCTCTGATTACCGAAATAGAATGTAAACTGTGAAGAATACATGTCTAGGAAAGTTCTGGCTAAGGAAAGACCTGGTTTTTAAGTGTGTCCAGTGTGACCCTCCACTCTTTCCTGGGAACTTACCTGGTGTTCTCTTTTACAGATTGTATTCTCTATTTCTGGTATGAATAGTGATCGTACGTATGAATAGTGACCGTATGAATAGTAACCGTATATATGAACAGTAACCGTACATATGAACAGTATCTGTACGAAAACAATCCTGACGTATTTTCTCTAATCTTTCATGAAAATCTCCGTAGCAGAACACCGAAATTCACCTGAGAACTCTTGTCTGTAATGACTTAGAGAAGCGATATTCGTACGGAATCCAGGTGAGTGAAACGACCCTGTTTTAATAGAGTTTTAGCATTACTGGTGATAAAAAGTATGTCGTAGGACACTCCCAAGATTCATAGGGGGAAATTGGATTCAAAATAACGAATCTAAATGAGATAATTAATCCATAAGTATGGATAAAATGAAATAAGTATCTTATGATGATGTGAAGTTTGAATGTTTTCAAAAATGGATTAATTGTTATCTTGATATGTGGTTTATAAATCCATAATATAGTTATATACTATACCTGTTATATGGATGAATATTATATTGAGCTTCTGATTATGATATGAAATGCTATTGATTGCGATTGAGCGGGACAGTACCCCCTCTCACGGCAAGGCGGAAAACCCGGTTGACAGGGTGTCTTGACCAATGAGTGTGGCGACAACGATTCCCTCAGTAGGGATATAGCCCGGATTGGTGATAAATCCGTGAGGCGCCCTAGCTAAGAGGATGAGGTTGTGCGTCATGGCGAAAATATACATAATTGGTGAGCCGGCCTGTGTGCGCTCTCCGGGATATATTGCCATTGACGAGTACTAGTAACGTTTGTTGAATTGGATGAATTTTTATCTTGTATGTAAGAGGATGATGTTGTGCGTCATGGCGGAAATATACATAATTGGTGAGCCGGCCTGTGTGCGCTCTCCGGGATATATTGCCATTGACGAGTACTAGTAACGTTTGTTGAATTGGATAAATTTTTATCTTCTGTCTATTGGTTGAGTATGAGCCTTTGGATATGCTTGCATGACTGGTAATGTATTTGAATTTTATTAATGCGAGGCCGATTCGCTCATTGAGTTTAAAAGCTCACATTGTTTGTACAACCTTTTTGTTCAGATCAGGTTGCCATCGAAGAATATCTGCTAGAGGAGTAGATCACTTTGGACCTTCCCGTTGTCGGGTAGACCTCTCTTCTGTTATAGATTATGTTGCTCTGTAATCGTCTAGGACATCTAGTTCAGGGGTTCGACATTTGGCTTGTATGTCAGTATAATAATGTATTTTAAATTGATAATCTATGATTTTCATATAAGAAAATTTGATATATTTATCGGAAGGCTTACAGTGATGAGTGATTCATCATTGTGCCGGTCATGTGCCCAGAAAACGGGTCGTGACAAAGTTGGTATCAGAGCAAAGGTTGTTAGGTCTCCTAGTGATTACAGAGCAAGGTAACCTTAGTAGGACCTCCTCTATCGTTGTGAACCCGGGCACAACTATAGAGAGACGGCTCTACTAAAGGTCCTGTAGGATGTTTTCATTTCCTTTCCCTCCGAGACTTATCTCTTCTTAGGAATTATGTTCTCAGTTTTAGTTTTAGACAGATGTGGCCACACTTTTGAACTTAGTAAAGGAAAGGTTATTATTTGTTTTGATTCCGTTGCTGTCGGATCAAATTTTTATATGGTGGATTTTATAAGCTGAATTCATGATTGATTTTGTGTAGCTATATTATTTTAGGGTACCAGCCAATAAAAGAAACCACTTGCATTAAAAAAAAAAACTGAAGGATTACATTGCAAAAAAAAGAAGAAGTTTACTCATGTATGAGTAATCTAAAAGCGAGGTGGTCTTGGATTAGGAGGGTTGTATTGTATCATCACCCCTCGACCATTCCTTGGAGCAAGGGACATAGCAATGTCGCGGAGGGTAGTGTAAATCCCATTCATACAATCAACACTTCTTTGTTGTTGATTGCAGAAGCACTGGGTAGACCAATAGAAGAACCTGTCTATTCTTGAAGTCATTTATGCATGATTGCGTTTAGTTAACTTCTCCAGGTCTCCTATCATCTTTTTCAGATTTTTCACCTCCTGCTCTAGACAGGCGATTTTGTCCTCCGAGGTATGGCCCGTGCTAGTCTCCTCAGCTTCCTCGATCTTCTTCATTTTCTTCTCCTTCTGCTTCTCTGGAGACCCCTCAAAAGGTCTTTTGCCCTTGTCTTTTCCCAGACTTAAGTTTAAGTCGAGCTCTTCTTCCTTAGCCTCTACTGTGAGATCAATGTACTTCCTTGAGGCCATGATTTGGAAAAATTTAGAAATTTTTGTAAGAGTATGAGGCGAGAGGAATACTGGGGGATTGTAGGCTCGGAGATTATTACTCTTTGTGGTGTGGTAACTGAGAACGCTGAGAAGGTTTTTATAGAGAAAAAATTTGGACTAAGAGACAAAGAAGATATCTCTTCACCGCACCCCTACACGATCAACCTATGGATTTCTGCAAGCTGGAAGCCAGAAGTCTAGGGTAGGCGTGCACACCGATAGCGCGTCGCATTAATGCCAAAACCACGAAAGTCAGTATTCGGTGGATTTGCGGCCGATTTTACTTGGTTTTCCCATTTCTCCCGTTGGCATTTTCTGAAATTCAAAGAAGTTGATAACATAGCCATCAAAGATTGCCTTGGATGCTTTTATGATGAACTGAAATACATTTCTCCGTTTTATTGCGTTGTTCTTAAGAGCCTTCAGTTGAGTATAATATACATAATAGATTGAATCATGTTGTAATTACATGTATGTATGTTATTCATGCATAATGAGTGAAGGCTACGATCAAGGAAAATATGTGATGATCCTACATATACTCATAAAGATGTGAAATCAAAATGACTTGGATAGAATGAAATGTGTAGATGATGATATATCTTCATGGTTACACATACTTACATATAATGCTCTCATGGGCAAATGAAAGGCAGTGATTTCCTTACATCATGATAATGCTTAAGGCATGCGACCGTAAGCAGTTAACTTTGTTTTAAAATATATATATTTACATATATATTATGTGTAAGTCTAGAGTAAGGACACCGATTAGAATATAAGATAAGGCTAATATGAGACTACCCGATCATAGAGTGATATCATGATCTAAGATTACACTATAAGACAAGTATAGAGTGAGGAAATTATAGATTGAAACGGCGATTAGTTGAAAATTTTGAGAAAGGTCAAGATTAGCCGAAAATTTTTTTGAGGAAATCTTTGATTTATGTTAATTGCATTAAATTATATTTACTATTTACTTGCATGTCCGACATTAATTGCTGGCATTGCGACGTATGTGATCTGTAAACCTTATAGCGAGCGGCGTGTAGGTTGTGGTGGCTTTAGCTCCAGGGGCTTCGGGTTGTCTATAAATCTTGTATGCCCGTTACTCTACTCATCGCACCAAGCAAACCTACTTCTTTCATTACATACCTATTTCTCAATTTTCATTCCTTTCTCCTTCGAAGTTATTTCTGAGATCCTTAGAGCAATGGCTGATAATAAGTCTTTCAACTTGAATTTTGAGACTGGCAATGTAGAGCTTGATTTAAATCTAAGTCTCGGAGACAACAAAGGGAAGAGACCTGTAGACAGGTCACCAGAAATTAAGAAGAGAAAGAGGGATGTAATAGAGTTGGAGGAGGACAGTACTGCAACATCCTCAGAAAATAAGCTTGCGTTCCTGGAGCGTAAGATCGAAAATCTGGAGCGTAAGATAGAGAGCCTGGAATACAAGATAGAGGACCAGAAGCGACTAATAAGTCATCTCTTTGAAAACCAAGAGAAATTGATAAATCGTCGTTTCGGGGAACTGGCTAATCGAGTTGATAGACATTCAATGTTTGCAACTCAAAATTTTCGTGACCAACAAGCAAGGTGTATTGACTGTATGAACGGAGTAACTTCTGCTCTTCGCCAAATTTCTCAGGCGCTTCCTCCAGAAACCCTTTCTATGCTACAAAGATTAGCTTCCTCCTTAAGGTCTGAAGCACCTTCCTCTTCTAGACCTGGATCATCTTTTACATTTCAAAAGCCTCATCGTCCTTAATTTATTTTTCTTTTGTTTATACCTAAAGCTACATTTGGTGTAAGCTTCACGTATTAAAATTATCTATGTACTAGAAATAAAATTTAAGTTAGTATCTAGATCTTATTTGTTGAAGTGATTCATTTTACTGAAAGAACTTGAGGAATGAGAAGATGTTGGACTTGTTATATTTCATACTTAATTCTAAAGCATAGTATGGTAATATCTTTTTGACTGAGCAAAGTTACTAAATGATATTTCATTGCACTTCTGAGCTATGGAGGAATGCTGAATAAGTATTTTATGAACCTATGTATAGATAACTATGGGTTTGCCCTAAGCATTGAAGGGATGCGACTCTATATGAGTCATTGAGGTGAGAGGAATTTCCATATATATAATTATGCATGAGGAGTATGTTATTTACTTAACACATTTTCTGGGATTGTTCTTCCTAGATATTTATATAATAATTTTACGTGATTTTTCCTTTTATATGACGCATTCAGTTGAGAGTATCGCCTTAAGGTAGAAGGATTGCCTTCGGGCAAGAGTATTACCTATGACCAAAATGATGCCTTTGGGTAGGGTACTTGTATTCGTAAAAGTTATAAGCTATGTGTATGGTAGCTTGTGTTCTGATATTCAGTATAAACTGGAAAGACCACGTGCCACTGTTAAGAAGACACCTATTTGAGGTTTTACATAGAGACAGAGTTCGTCTCTGATTAGGTGGTTTGAGTTTGGTAAAGGTTATGAGTATGAGACACTTTATGGTACAAAAGGTTGTGGAGAAGATCAAACTGATGAGGAAGAGATTGATTGCTATTTAGAAAAGGCAAAAGTCCTATGAAAATTATTGATAATACGGTTTAGAGTTCACAGTCAATGGTATAATGTTCTTGTAAATCTCACCAAGGGTGTGATGAGGTTTTGGAAGAAAGAGATACAAAGAATGAGATATAGACGAAGTAATCACATTTATTTCAGTCTTGAGATGAGTTTTGAATTCGGAGGACCGAATTCTCTTAAGGGGGTGATAATGTAATACCCAAGAAAAATAAAATATAAATATTTGTTTATAAACTACTGTTACTATTTCAGTATACGGTACTATTCACCCGTATAATACTATTTATGTATACGATACTGTTCATTTATACAATCGAAATGTCAAGTACTAGATGTGGTTTGGTCATAAGAGAAAACTAGGAAGAAGTTCGTAGGAGAAAATGACGTTTTATGGGTGAAAATACCCTCAGGGACTAAAGTGAAAGGACTGAATTGAAAAGAAACTTAAAGGTTTAAGGTGAAAGGATAGTTTTCCTTTTAAGTTTCTAATAGTAATAACAGAAAAATTTTCCATCGTACGCGTGAGGTGCACAGTAACTGCATTATTAGAAATGTCATTTTCATGAATAGTAAATTGAATATTTTATTAGCGCATAGTGTCAAATAGTACCCTTGACTTTTGCTATAAATAGGCCCTTCCATTTCACTTCTAAACTCACACCTTCAACTTCTCTTCTTCTCTCCTTAAGTTTCTCTTACTCCAAAGCTAGGCCTCTGAGATTTTGGGCCTTTCCTTTTTAGCTTAGGTAAGGATACTATGCCCTTTCTATGTCTTTCAAATTTTAGAAGTTAATTTCTTAAGTATGCTCTGTGGTTGCGGCCTTGGCTGATCTTCCACATCAGAAAAACTGTCCTTAGCTGTTTATATGTTATTTTGATTCTCTGATTACCGAAATAGAATGTAAACTGTGAAGAATACATGTCTAGGAAAGTTCTGGCTAAGGAAAGACCTGGTTTTTAAGTGTGTCCAGTGTGACCCTCCACTCTTTCCTGGGAACTTACCTGGTGTACTCTTTTACAGATTGTATTCTCTATTTCTGGTATGAATAGTGATCATACGTATGAATAGTGACCGTACGTATGAATAGTGACCGTATGAATAGTAACCGTATATATGAACAGTAACCGTACATATGAACAGTATCTGTACGAAAACAATCCTGACGTATTTTCTCTAATCTTTCATGAAAATCTCCGTAGCAGAACACCGAAATTCACCTGAGAACTCTTGTCTGTAATGACTTAGAGAAGCGATATTCGTACAGAATCCAGGTGAGTGAAACGACCCTGTTTTAATAGAGTTTTAGCATTACTGGTGATAAAAAGTATGTCGTAGGACACTCCCAAGATTCATAGGGGGAAATTGGATTCAAAATGACGAATCTAAATGAGATAATTAATCCATAAGTATGGATAAAATGAAATAAGTATCTTATGATGATGTGAAGTTTGAATGTTTTCAAAAATGGATTAATTGTTATCTTGATATGTGGTTTATAAATCCATAATATAGTTATATACTATACCTGTTATATGGATGAATATTATATTGAGCTTCTGATTATGATATGAAATGCTATTGATTGCGATTGAGCGGGACAGTACCCCCTCTCACGGCAAGGCGGAAAACCCGGTTGACAGGGTGTCTTGACCAATGAGTGTGGAGACAACGATTCCCTCAGTATGGATATAGCCCGGATTGGTGATAAATCCGTGAGGCGCCCTAGCTAAGAGGATGAGGTTGTGCGTCATGGCGGAAATATACATAATTGGTGAGCCAGCCTGTGTGCGCTCTCCGGGATATATTTCCATTGACGAGTACTAGTAACGTTTGTTGAATTGGATGAATTTTTATCTTGTATGTAAGAGGATGATGTTGTGCGTCATGGCGGAAATATACATAATTGGTGAGCCGGCCTGTGTGCGCTCTCCGGGATATATTGCCATTGACGAGTACTAGTAACGTTTGTTGAATTGGATAAATTTTTATCTTCTGTCTATTGGTTGAGTATGAGCCTTTGGATATGCTTGCATGACTGGTAATGTATTTGAATTTTATTAATGCGAGGCCGATTCGCTCATTGAGTTTAAAAGCTCACATTGTTTGTACAACCTTTTTGTTCAGATCAGGTTGCCATCGAAGAATATCTGCTAGAGGAGTAGATCACTTTGGACCTTCCCGTTGTCGGGTAGACCTCTTTTCTGTTATAGATTATGTTGCTCTGTAATCGTCTAGGACATCTAGTTCAGGGGTTCGACATTTGGCTTGTATGTCAGTATAATAATGTATTTTAAATTGATAATCTATGATTTTCATATAAGAAAATTTGATATATTTATCGGAAGGCTTACAGTGATGAGAGATTCATCATTGTGCCGGTCATGTGCCCAGAAAACGGGTCGTGACAGTGCGTCATGGCGGAAATATACATAATTGGTGAGCCGGCCTGTGTGCGCTCTCCGGGATATATTGCCATTGACGAGTACTAGTAACGTTTGTTGAATTGGATGAATTTTTATCTTGTATGTAAGAGGATGATGTTGTGCGTAATGGCAGAAATATACATAATTGGTGAGCCGGCTTGTGTGCGCTCTCCGGGATATATTGCCATTGACGAGTACTACTAACGTTTGTTGAATTGGATAAATTTTTATCTTCTGTCTATTGGTTGAGTATGAGCCTTTGGATATGCTTGCATGACTGGTAATGTATTTGAATTTTATTAATGCGAGGCCGATTCGCTCATTGAGTTTAAAAGCTCACATTGTTTGTACAACCTTTTTGTTCAGATCAGGTTGCCATCGAAGAATATCTGCTAGAGGAGTAGATCCCTTTGGACCTTCCCGTTGTCGGGTAGACCTCTCTTCTGTTATAGATTATGTTGCTCTGTAATCGTCTAGGACATCTAGTTCAGGGGTTCGACATTTGGCTTGTATGTCAGTATAATAATGTATTTTAAATTGATAATCTATGATTACATGCAAATCATCTCTATGATTTTCAGATAAGAAAATTTGATATATTTATCGGAAGGCTTACAGTGATGAGAGATTCATCATTGTGCCGGTCATGTGCCCAGAAAACGGGTCGTGACATTTTATATGTGATTTTTTTTTAAAAAGGCCTTATAAGAATATTATATCTTAGGTGAAAGGAAAATTTGTGAAATTCTTGAAAATGGCACTATGACCATCAATGTGGGGGTTATAAATTTTACAAATTCAAAATATTTTCACCTAAATTATTATTGTTGTTAAACAATATTATAAATTACATTTGTCATTTTGGAACCAAATTTTTTGTGGGTTTGTGACCAAACTTGTGAACATTGGCATATAAAATTTTGGGTCAATTTGGAAATTTAAAAAAAAAAATCTTATTGAGATGATGATATATCGCTAATTTTCAAATTGAGGAAATAATCTCATTGAGATAATGATATGCCATATGTAAAAATTAGAGTTAGCATTTTCAAATGCTAATTTGTTATGACTTTTTTATTGTACAAAGAGGTACAATAAATTTTAATATGTTGGGTCAATTTGTAAATTGACAATGCCATCTCATTGAGATGATGATATATCATAAGTAAGAATTGGAGTAAGCATTTATGAATGCTAGTTTCTTACAACATGTTTATTGTGCAAAGAGGTACAATAGTGATGAGGTATTGGTCACAAAAATTTTAAAATTGAGAAGTTCTAAAATGATTATGTATAATTATTTTCTTATATAATATTATTATACGGTGGATGAATATATTTGTGCATATATATTGTGTGTTTGAATTCCCACCTATAATAATTTTGAGACTTTATATGAGTTAATTATGTACTAAATTAAGTACATACAAGTTGTGGTATTATACTTCTTCAAATTCTAAAAATATTTAAAAATGTGGGGGTATTTTTCAAGCTTATAGTTTGCTCTATGAAAAGATTTTTTGAGTGTTTCTTTTATACCAACAAGTGTGAGATTTGTAAGTATATTGTTATAAAACTATACAAATTTTTGTAAAAATGTTTTGGTCAATAGTTAATGTTATTGTGGTTTAATAGAAATTCTGTAGGTTTAATATATTTGAATATTGAGGATATCTTATAAATTTCCATTGACATAACTATTGATAATATGAAAAGACTTTCTTAAAACTTATGTGTGAATATTCAACCTTTTAAATGTTGAAAATTGTGTTTGTGAAATTTTACAATAAAATTTTATGGTCATATTATTATGAGCTTTTTAAAATATAAGTTTTATGGCAATATTACTGTGAGCTTTCTAAAGCTATGTGAAATATAAATTTTCACTTTGTGAACTTGTTTTTAATTCTACATTTCAAGTTTTGGTGAATAGTCAAAAGAATTAAAAACAAAATCGATTAGTAGAACTTATTTTTTTAATTTTATTTTTACTATTTTAAGCTTTATAAAGTTATGTGAAAAATTGTACTTTGTAGAAAGTACTTTAATTTGTGAAAAAAAAAAATTGCCTATATCTAGTTTAGATATTTGATGACATGTTTTGAGAAAGACATGGGTGAAATAAGTGTGACTTGAGAGTTGAAATCATAAGAAAGGTGATAGCCTTTTGTTGTCACAAAAATATTATGTTCAAAAAATTGATCATTTTTATGACAAACTATGTAAATATCTCTTATGATTTTAACACTCAATTAATAAGAACAGAGTTAAATTTGTTATATTTAATGAATTTCACCTAACCTGACATATTATTTGTTGTATGTCAGATGAATGTCTAGATACACAATCCTAATAAAAGATGAGATGTATCATGAATCATGATATCATATAAAGTGAATTTTTCGTTGTATTAGAAGAATACAATGATGTTAACTGAATCTCTGAATTCAGATGAGAAAAAAAATTCACTAATTATTAAACCTCACCTTTGGTGGTGAGACGATATTTTTAAGAGAACAACTGTACAAATTTATAGACTTACTCTAAAATTAGAGTTGGTTAAAAATGAGACTAAGTGGTTGACAAACTTCTTAGCAAATTTATCCATTGGGTATGAGCCTAATGATGTTTGTAATGAGATTGCTAAGTGGCAATAACCATTGTAAAGAGTAGAACTTTCAATGGTAAGAACAGACACTTGTGTTTGTGACATAAAGTTATTTAGTAGCTACTAAGAGATGAAATAAAAGATACTGATCAGTTATGTGAGGCCAAAAGTGAATTTGGCTAATTCTTTGACTAGACATACATGTAAGAAGGAAATAAATCCTTCACACACCGAAGGGAAATGGACTTAAGCCGATTGAAATTAATAGTGACGGTAACCCAACCTTTGTGATTGGAGACCCCATGAAGAAGGTTCATATGGGTAATAACAAGTCATCTATTAATTCTGCTAGTACTAATATTTTAGTCCTTTTCCTATGGTGTAAGTATGGAAGTACTAGAATGCATTGATTGAGAGGTTGAGCGAAGCTCTTAATGATTTTCATAGCCCTTAAGGGTGGTGTATTCATTGCAGATAAACTTGATGAAATAACCTATATGAATGTGGAGTGGGGCCGCTCCTATGAGATCTTGGCGAAATCTCTTGAGTATTCATGAACACCAGGCACGCGCACGGCCGAAAACGCGCACAACGGCGTTAACAGCAGAAATTGTGGGGGTGTGATGTGATTGGTAAGATCTCTAGCTTACAATAAGAATTTGTTGGTTCATAGAAGCCATATGTTTCACCACTGACTCTGTGAGCTATATCTTATTTATCTAGATCTGGTTCATAGTCTAAAAGACACTAGACTCGAAGCATCTATACCCATATGTGTAACCCATAACATTATTCTATTGAAAATATCTTTTTGAAATATGTGGGGGATTGTTGTGAAAAATGAAATATTTCAAAAAGAATATTTTAAATTGTTGTGAAAATAATTTTAGAAAAATTATTTAATTATTTTCATACTTATCTGACATGGTGGAAATTATGTTTGTGATACATAATTATCCGCTTATTTTAAATTTAATTATAATCTTGTTTTTATAACTAACCATCACCCACTATCTCCACTACCCACTATCTCCACTATCCCATGATCAATTTGTTATAATTATCCTTTTATATTTAATTATAAATTAATTGTCTCTTTTTGAGATATTTATCCCCTATATCTTGCTTCTAGTTTTGATATTTCTAACCTAACCTTTGTGATATTGGGTTACACAACTTTTCTTTCTTTGCTGTTCTGTGACCTGGGTTTCATCCCAGAAGGGCCTGTTTTATCCTGGGAGGAAAGCCACGAATCTTTCCTTAAGGACAGTGTCAACCAGAGCACGACTCAGGCTATGGTTGATAATTTCCTCAATTTTTCCAACAAAAAGATCAGAATAGGAAGATAGGTCGACATCCACACTGATTAAAGCATTAAACTCAGCCTTTGCACCCCTTCCACGCATACCACCGCAGCATCGCGTGTCGCTATTCTAACTTATTTCTTCCTCCGATAACGTGAAGCAGGAAGGGAAGCGCATATTCCCCTATATGTTGAAAAAAGCCTTTCTTCAAGAGTACTACTTTGTCTTTCAGATCCGATCCGGAAACGTCGAAGCACTTGGGGCTCCTCTCTGCAACATACCAAGGATGGGACCGAGGACTCTTCTCTGCAACAAACTAGGGATGGAGACCGAAGCAAAGAAAGACAGAAGGATGGGATTCACTCATCACCTTAACCAAGTACCAGTCTTGCTCGTAAACTCCATGAACGACGAACCGAAAACAGCGAAGCTTAAGGAGAGAAACTTTACTGGAAAATACCTCCAGGAACACAAATAACAAAAACTCTTGCAAAGGAGAAGGGAAAAAAACTTCTACTAATAGAAGCGAAAAAAATCCCACAATGAAGAGGGAAAAAACTACAAAAGGAAGGATATGGGTGAAGGCTGCCTCACCACTAGCGAAGCACGAGATGATAGTTGAGGCGCGAACTACACTTTGCAGTTCGGGCCTCAGCCATTCGATCTATTTAAATCTAGCCGTTGCAAGCTTGTCACGTGTCCCATGTATTTCATTGATCGAAACTCACATTTGCACTCAATTGTTCTTCTTCTTTGCTTTTGCCATAACCTTCCCTGAAGTATGTGAAGTTCTACCTGAATCGCCCTCGCTGCCCTTGCAGTTGCTCTGACAGTTCTTAGACAACAAGCAGTAGTCATCGGAGCTGCCGCACCTCTCGTACTGAGAAAACCCACCCCCCTTGCCACTCCACCCCCTCTTTTTTTTCCTCTTCCTTTCAAATCAAAGAAATCCACAAAAATACAAGTTATCAACAAAAGGTAACATCGTCTTCCTTCTTCACCAGGTGATCAAAAGCATGAGTTCCCAACCTGCTCTGTTAATTAGTTTTAGTTTATGAATTTCAATTGTTAGTATATAATATAAATATATCTAATTATAAATATGCATGCAGATGTTACTTACTCGATAATGTTGCTTTTCGAAGCCATTTCTCCGTGGGAAGCTTCAGCAAATTCATATTTATATTGTTTCTTTTTATTAATAACTCATTCTCTTCGTCTGTTGTTCCTTTTTCCTTTCCTTTTCTTTGTACAGAACATAACACTCCAAAACAACTGCTCTGTTGTCCACCTCGACCAAACTCTCTCTCTCACGCACGCACTGTTTTTACCGCGAGACAGGGGAGAACGAAGAAGAGGAAGGAGGCGAAGGCCGGAACACTGTGGTCGGTGGCAATACCGTTTTCTTACCGTCGCTCGGTCTTTTCCCTTTTGCAGTTGTCATTCTCTCACTCTCGAGATGGGAAGGTAGAGGGCAATGGAGGGACGCGTGGTAGCCTTTGTGTGAAAAATGGGGTGGAACACGTGGCACAAACTAGATAATTAGATCATTTATCAAATGAATGGCCAGATACCTAAATATTGAGTGAATTTGGCGCCTTAAATATAGAGAAACTTAGAAGTCTTAAAATTAAATCTTAGAAGGATGATGACTTCAAGAAAAATTGAAAATGGTCCACAATGGTGGGTTATGTCCAACTCTGTAGCAGCGTTAGTTTTTGTTTTTTTATTGTTATGGGATGGGAAATGTCCAAATCAAAAAAAAAATTGATGGAATCAAACATTTAAAAAAAAAAAAGAACCCATTTGGATGGAATGGATAATTAGCCCAATGGATAATTTCTTTATTTTTGAAAGCCAAACGGAATATTTGATTTATTTAAGTTGTTGAATTTGAAAAATTAATGATTCAAATTTTATAATTATTTTTTTAAAATAAAAATAATATAATAAAATCTGAACAATTAATTGTAAAAAATAATGATTTAGTTCAACCAAATATCTTGCTTAGTAGGAAATCTATTTCAGTACATACGTCATTAGATCATATAAGCACAAGTTAGCTTTAGTTTTGAAGCTACTAGTGGCTGGTGCCTCATAAACTAGCCGATCACTTATTGGGTAATTGACATTAAGTGATTTTAAAAAAAATAATTATCAACCGTCGGATTACAATTAAATTGGGCATGGACGCCTACACAATCAGAACCAACCGGTGATTCCATATTCCTTTTTATATATATATATAAAGAATCAATCTTTGGTTGTGCACTTCAAATGCCTACAAATGTCTCTTCTCTCTCCCACCAATTCAACCAACTTCCATCTCTTCTCCTTCTTATCATCCTCCTCCTCCTCCATCTCGTACATACCGTTCTATACTTCTCCTTCCACGATTCTATCTTTCTCCTCCCTCTCGATCCGTTCTCAACCTCCAATTCACCTGCTATGTTATCGTTCCGCCGCAGTACGTCTTGGCCGCTGCCGCGCCTCCTGCCCTCGGCCTCCACCGCCGCCGCGGATCGACCCTCCTCCCGGAAATGATTCAAGACGCCTTGCAGGTTTGGATTTAATACTGGTTTAGGGGTTTAATTGCAGTTGAATGCGTAATTTAGGTTTGAAGTGTGAGCTCAAATTGTTTTGTGATGGTTGCTGGAATTTCCTTTTCGTCTTTTGTGGTTATTGTACTGATTGAAGTTGCTTGTGGTTCTACTTGAAAGGAATAAGATGTAGTTTCAGGGGAGAATGGGCCTATAAAATGAATTTGAATTGCTTGAGATGGATGGATATTGCGGATTTGAAAGAATTCAAGGGTTCTTGAAAGGGTTAATTAATTCCTTAGTTGAAACAATTCTAAGATGAGAAACTTCTCTATGGAAAAAGAAACCGCTATTTGTTCCATCACTTTATTGCTGCCACCGCCATTATCATGTCCACAATCTTCACCTCTGTGGCTTGTTGTTGAACTACCAGCTAGCTATAAGCAATCTCGTCACCTATTGCAGTAATGTTGTCTGTCTAGTCAATGAACTTTTGATTGAAAGTTTATAAATATGTACCATATGGTTTGTAAGAATTTCTTGTGCTTTTTTATGCATAAATATTAGAATAGGCAAATCAAGGTTAGATAATAGCAATATGTTATTAGGTCCTGTGGCTTTCGGTCAATAATGCCTTTGGTAGAGTAGCTTTTCTCTGCAGTCTTATGGACTAAAGCCCGTTTAGATAGCATAAATTATAGCTTATGGACTAAAGCCCGTTTAGATAGCATAAATTATAGCTTATTAAAGTTTTTTATTAGTATAAGTGTTTTTATGTAAAAAAAAAAGGTATTTGGATAAACTTAAATAAGTAACTTATTAATTTTTAAAAAGTTATTTTTAGCTTTTTTATAAAACTAATTTTTGAAGTTTTTTAGAAAAGCTTTGTGCGAAAGTTTAAATTTACATGATTAGAAAGTTGTTTTACACTTTACAGTATAAGTATATCCCCGATCAAAATTTGGAATTTTATGAAAACCAAACCTTTCATGATTATAAATTTTAAGAAGCTTTTTGAAGTATGTATCTAAACATTAAATAACTTAATTTAAAATGAGTTTATGGCATAAAAGTTTTTTACATAAGGCTTTCTTCTATAAGCGTTTAAATAAATTGTTTACCTAATCGATGTTTTCTGGAGGAATTTACCACATATCATGAGATTTTTGAGCTTTTCACCACTTCATGATTAAGTTACCAGTATGCAACTAAGCAATCAAGGATGATGTTTTCTTAGGAAACCACATAGTCTCTGTAATTACAGTGTGATATATGAGATTATGTTCGGAGTATATGAGAAGACTATTTCATTTCTTCCTTTGATATAACATAACCTCAGTTTGCTGCACTAGTTGCCAAAACCTATCTTGGTCTATTCTCTAACTTATCATATTTCTGATTGAGAAGATTTGTGAACAGACTAGTTTGCTTCTTAATAATGGATTTGAGAAATTCTATTTGCTACCTGCATATTGTGAAAATAAGGCTTGGAATTACAAACTTCTGGTCAAATTAATTCCAGAAGATAATTTTCAGTTTTGACAATGAACAGCTGAATATATTCCTTTTGATGCAATAATAAGCCAAGAAACTGATAGAAACCCGGATTTACTTCAAGAAGAAAATAGACTTCATTTCTAAAGAGAAGTGCAGAACATACAAAAAGCAGAGAATGAAAATCAGCAATAATACCAGAGATCCTAGAATCTCCTACTAGAGCAAGATTGCTCCTCCACCGGAGCAAGGTTGCTCCTAATCCCAATGATAACAGAAAAATTCCCCCTCTCTCTCACGCTCTCCCCTGCCTATATAACTAACCTACTCTTATGAAATCCCCATTTTATCCCAAAACAAATTGGTTCCCTACACGAAACCTATCGGAAACAGTCACTTCATCATGCAAAATTTGTTTAAATGACCTGTTATGTGGTGTTCCATTGAATATGAATATGGTTAGTTTTGGATCATTCTCTAGTGAAATCTACTTTCCTGTTGGCAACTATAGTTGTAATTTTGTCAATGTTTCTTTCATTGCATTTTGCTCTCATAACACATAGTATGCTTTGCTCTGTTAACACATGCCTTCATAAGTCATACATACACTTCAAGTTCCTGTCATAAAATCCTTGTTGTGTATAGTGTATTGTCATGGGCAATACATGTGTCAGTGAGTAATATGTCCTGTTATAATTGTGTTGTTTAGTGGTTTCAAGTGTCAGTTATTCCATGTGTCAGTTTTATGTATGTGTGTGTTGGTTACTGATGGGTAGTTACCTTCACCATGTTCTGTGATGAATGGATGTCATGTGAGTTTTTATCTTCAAACTTGGTGAGTTAAACTGAGAGATTAGTTGGTTCTCTCTCTGATAGGTAGAAAAAAGAGCAAACAAAAACTTTCTTCTCCCTGTTCAACTTCAGAGTGTCGAGACTCATAACCAGATCTATGAGTAGGAACCATAACATGTATGCTCAGACAGAATGATGCTGTGTTTTGGAATATTGACTTCAGCAGATATCATATTACCAATTTCTATCATTTTTGTTCTGCCTATGTTGTTTCTGAATTCTGCTCTATAGCAAGGCGCAGTATTTGGCACTGATAAAGGGATTTTGAACATTTCTGAGGAACAGGTCTTGCTGCATCCTTATCCACATTTCAAGATAGAGTACAGAGTTCTTTTCTGGATGTCTCTATTCTTTTGGGCTTCTGCATGGGATGGGAGGAATAGACCCAACAAGGGATCAAGATTTAAACGATAACATACACAGGAAGCAATCAGTTTGTATACATACAAATCAAAGTATATCTCATGGGATGGACACAAGATGTATAAAGCAACAAAAAAAAAAAGAAAAAAAAAGCATTGAAGTGTGGATTGGATTGGATGCTCTGATGCTTGATAGACTCCAGCGTCCATTCCAATTGTAGTTCATGAGTAATCATTCTGATCTTTTCTTCCTGTTCTATGATTGGTCACAGGATTTCTAAATAGAAAATTCCACAACGTAAACAAAGTAACTCCTTTACTAGCTTTTTACTACTAGATTTGGGGTTACTGATAGAGATAGACTAAAATGGTATTGTTATCTGCAATTACTTTCAGCGGTTTCACATCGAATACATTTAGCACTGCTTTCTGGCGGCATTGTAATTTCTGTAATTAGCATAGATTACTGAGCTGGAATAGACCGGCTCGTAAAATTGAAAATTGATCACTAATTCAGTTTAGTTATTTCAAAAAATCAACTAACCAAAAAAATGGATTAAGAACTGGTTGAATTAGTCAAAATTTAATGAATCGATAAGTCAGTTGAATCGATTTTTATATAAAAATATAAAATTTTATTATTCATAAATACAATTATTTTTCATCTTTATATGGATTTATCTTATTTTTTTTATTCTTTTCTATTATGTTCCCTTTTCTTTTTAATTATTTTTTATAATAATATTATTTTTGTCACAAAAATAAATGAGAAAAATATAAAAAAAAAATTACACACATATATTATTATAATAATAATAATATAAATTTACTAAGAGTATCTCAATGGGAAGTTTTTAAAAATAAAAAATGGTTTTTATTAAATTTTACCATTAGAGTTCGTTAGTTTGACTGTTACACATAAGAACAGTTCTTGTATAATAATTAGTTCTTAACAAAAAAATTAATAAAAAATTAAAAAGTATACATTAAATATATTTGCATTAATTAAAATAGTGGAAAGTGAGGGGCTCATTTGTGAGTTATTAAGAGTTTCACAATTGAAGTAGAGATTTGTTTAAAATAGTGACGAGTTGCTTAAAATTAAAAATAGTGATGTGGCATAATGGGATTCATAATGAGTAACTCATTATAGTTTTACCATTGAGCATCTCTAATGAAGGTTTTTAAAGGGTTTTTAAAAATAAGAAATGATTCTTATTGAATTTTACTATTGGAGTTTGCTAAGGTGATTGTCATACATAAAAATCGTTCTTATATAAGAATCGATTTCTAACCAAAAAGAATTAATAAAAAAATTTAAAAAGTAAACATTAAATACATCTATATTAATTATCTTGAATTAATTTAATTAAAGTAGTAATAAGTTACTTATAAGACTCATTTATGAGTTTTTAAAAGTTGTTTAAAACTAAAAGTAGTGATATAACATAGTGAGACTTACAATAAACAATCTATTTGAGTTGTATCATTAGATATGTTCTAAGATTAAGTATAAAAATATTTATTATTTTATTATATTATATATTTAATTATTACTAATTTGATCAGAATCAAATTAATAAATTATAAAGTAATAATTTTTATCAATTATTAGTTTAACGATCCATCTAATTTTTAAAATGTTTACAATTATTTTCAGCCGTTTCAAGCAGAGGAAATAATGTGGTAGCTAGAAATATCTAGAGCTGATGCTCTCCCTCTGAGCCTCGTCAAGTGGTCTCATGATCATCCCATTATGATCATATTTAAGTATTTATCTTAACGTGTCACCAAGTGAATTGACGGCAAACAATGTGGTAGAAATATCTGATATGGCAAATGAAGTTTGGCATGTAGCAACAAATAATTTTCATGGGTTGATCCAAGAAGCTGATCGACGCCTGTTTGACCTATATTGGCAAAGGCACAGCCTTGAAAGCGACACCACCTCCTGTCGTTTACTCAGCCAATTCGTGGCCGTTCAATTTTGCAGCTTGACAACGACACACTGGTCTCGAAACGGCGAGTGGGTTCCACCTCTAGCAACATGCAGTCCCACGTGTCATCCCCTCACAGGTTGCCTCCTTCCATAAGTTGAACTGTCAAATAGATCTCCTAAATCTTCCGAAGCCCACGGTCAGGGCGGAGCTTTACATATTAAAATTTTGTTCTTCATCTTAATCTGTCGTAGCCTATGAGTGTATTTATTTTATTAAAAATATATTTTTAATTATTTTAATGATAAAAACTAAATATTAAAACAATTAAATTTAAAAAATTATATTAAATATCTAAAAACATATTAAACTTTAAAATAAATTATTTTTTAAAAAAATATAATTTTAATTATTTTAAGTGACAAAAATTAAATATTAAAATTACAAAACTTAAAAAGAAATTGACTAAAAATTTTTAGTGTATTTGATCAGAATGAGTCTTATATAATTCAAGGTTAAATATTTCTACCTCATTCCAACTCATCAGAGATGTATTAGTCTTGTTTTAAAAATATTATTTTAATTATTTTAATGATAAAAAAGAAATTAATTACAACTTAAAAAATTAAAAATAAAAACGACTTATTCCAATCTACCAACGTCACAGGAGTTTTGATTCACTGAGATAAAAATCCTTCATAAATATAAGCGGACTTCATCTCATTATGTACAGGATTGAAGTAAACTGGCCCTTTGGCGGCTCTATCTATAAGTAGTCGCTGCCCACTGGATTCACTTCACAGACAGTCTTCACTTTCACCCCAATATTCTCTATCTGTTATCTGCAGAATCATGTTACTCAGAAGCTCCTCTGCCCCGATCCCATCTCCATGGCTACCCCATTCGAAGGAATCGTCCCATGAACCAGAGACGATCCTCCAGCTTCCCAGAACAAGGTCAGGCTTGGACCTCCATAGCCCGACGAGGTCGAAGAAGATGAACTGTGTGCTACACAGTAACGTTGGTAAGATCAGTGAGTGCGAGGAAGAAGAAAGGCTCAGACAAAGAACTTCGCCGTCGATTAAAGAGCTGTTTTGGAGGTCTGGGATGGATGATGAAGACAAGGGTGATGCAGAGAAAGAGAGAAAGTTGCAGACTTTGGTGATGGGTGGTGGAGGAGAGGGATCGGACGGTGGACATGGAACTGGGTGGGATTTCTCTGAAGGGAGTAACCATGGGAGGGATAATACAGATGCTTACTATAAGAAGATGATCCAAGCAAACCCTGATAATGCTCTTTTGCTTGGAAATTATGCAAAGTTCTTGAAAGAGGTGAGCTTCTGTATAATTTCTCCAGCTTTGTTTAATTTCTTTGGCAGAGTAAATTACTGATTTGGTTCTAGAAAATTATGTTTGTTTCAATTTTATTTATTTGTTTGTTAAAGTAATTTTCAGTGACCAAAATAATTCAATTAAAAAAATATATAAATTTTCAAGGATTAAATCAATAATGTATTATTTCTTTAATAAATGACAATTATTTTTTATGTCTTTTATATTAAATTTTAATTTTGTCCTTAATTATTTTTGACATTATTTATGTTTTATATATTTTATTTTTATTTTGAATCTATCGTTTTTACTAGCATTGTTTATACTATTGATAAAAAAATACTAGTTAAATGATTAATAAAAATAATAGATTTAAAATAAAAATAAAATATTTAGAATATAATTGATATAAAAAAAATTAACAAAATTAAAATTTAGTATAAACGTGAGATTTAAAAAGTACATTTGCATAAATTTATTATAAGTTGAAATGACTTAACTATGTATAGTCTTAACATTTTATATATGCATGTTAATAAAAAGGACAAAACAATATTAATTGACTTGGGTGATCTTCTCTAAATCATGTATATTTATAAAAATTAAATCAACTAAAAACTAGGTGGTGAATTATTGTATTCGTGAAAATCTGCAAAGAAAATTACATGCACTACATATGTCGAGTAAATTATTCAATGATTAAAAGCTGACATATGGATTATCCAAATATGCAAATAGGTTTGTGGGGATTATCAAAAAGCAGAGGAATATCTGGAGAGAGCCATTGTGGCAAATCCAGGAGATGCTACTGTTCTGTCTCTCTATGCCGATCTGATATGTCAGACACAGAAGAATGCGGCTCGAGCTGAACAATACTTTGATCAAGCTGTTAAATCCGCTCCTGATGACTGGTGAGAATTCAGCCTTCAATATATGATTCTCCTATTATGTTCTCTCTTGAATGTTCATATATATATATATATATATATATATTTGTTGATAAAACTAATGCATGAGCCACAATGATTTGCAGCTATGTGCTGGGTTCATATGCCAAATTCCTTTGGGATACTGAAGAAGAAGAAGAAGAAGAAGAAGATGAAGAAGAAAAAAAATATCAACATCAGAGCTATACTTACCAACCTGATCATCTGTTCCACGAAGCTACCCAGCGACGTCGTTTACCTGCAGCCTCATAGATCAACTTGCAAGACAGGTCGTTAAGGTAACACAAGTCTTCATTTAACCTCCTGAAAACCCTAATCTAATAAGAAATGGATCATCTCTCTTTAAAACATCAAAAGAAGACCGCAATTTGTGATTTGGTCCGTTCATCAGTATTTTAAGGTCATGGGACAACATCTCATGTGTAGATGATATAGACAACATAAAATTTTATTTTTTTAAAAAAAGAAAAATAGATGGATGGTTCCAATCGCAACTATGTCAATGGACGATTCATATCAAACACGAGTTCTCTATTGGATTTGGTCGTCCAGCAAGATACTGAGCTTCTCAACATTGTCCAATGTTAGAAAATCGAAATAGGGCTCAAATGAACTTCACATGTTTTGTTCGAATCGGACGATGCTGATGACGCCTAACATCTTGCTAGGTGGCCTAACCCAACAGAAAACTCGTATTCATTCATGTCTTTTTTAAATGTGCTAGAAGGAGATATTTTGTTCGTTGCCCTGTAAATAAAGCCTAGACCCATAATGAATAACTGTATGGTATCAACTTGCAGAGACTTCTGTGCCGTTGAGGCTGTTGTCTGATGTAACTTTGAGAGCTTGTCAATTTTGGTATAAATCCAAGGAATAAAGAGTTGTTGTTTATACTCCTGCAACGACATCCTTTTGGTTTTTATTACTTCTGCAACGACATTTTGTTTATACGCCTGCAACGACATCGTTTGGTTTTTATTACTAATTGCATGTTTAAATTAAAACGGTACTATTGAAGACTAGATCGTGCATTCTTAAGATTCAATGATGAAATAATTGAAACATACATCTTTCTGAATTTAAAAAGCACATTATTTTCATAATACTAATTAAAAAACTATATTTTGATCTATGAGGATTTTCACTTGGGTCATCCAAAAATTGTTTTCATCAATTTAGTTCTTTAAAGTTGAAATTGCTTTGAGTTATCCTTTTGCCCTAGTTCTGTTCATAATTAAGCAGTACAGTTAACATAATGCCATTATTTTTATATTTTTCAAATAAACTAGAAAAATTTTTTGTCAATATTTTATTAATGAGTGACCTAATGATGTAGCGAGTAAAAGTTTAGTTTTCTCAATTTGCTTCTTAAAAAATTATGTGTTTCAATTTAGTTTTTATTTTAACTTAGTTTTTTTTGTTACTAAATCATAATAGTTACGTTGTATATTCGAAATTCTAATTTTTATGATTAATACTATTTATTCAACAAATTCGATTGATTGATACGAGTTGATTTTCTATTACGATAAATTGTCGAAACAATAGCTGGTCCAATAGCTGCTTCAGCGGCTACGATAGCTATAACAAAAATTGAAAAAATATTTCCTTTTAACTGGCGACTATCAAAAAAATCAAAAAAAGTTACGAAATTGATATTAATCGCATTCAGTAAAAGTTCAAGACACATAAGGGCTCTAACCATATTTTGGCTCGTGATCAATCCATAGATACCGATACATCAACATTGAAGGAAATGAATAAAATATGAAAGAAAATACAAAGAAATGAAACAAAAGAAGGGGTCGGATTTCATTTGTAATGTATTTGAGATGAATTTTGACTAGTCTCACCCCTCAACTTCCCTAGACTTTTAGGTCTTTCAACCAACTAATTTAACCTTTCAAATATTATTGAAGAAGTATTAACATTCTTTTGTTAAATTTCAAAATTTTCATTCTATAAGTCACTTTGATAAATAAGGGGATCAAATTAAGATTTTGATCTTTTAATAATTAAATTGAGACAATTACAATATTTTGTGAACCAAATCAACTATTTACTCTTATTATTAATTAAGTCATTTACGGACAACATTAAAAGCTTTTATATCTTTTAGGAGTTAATTAAAACAACCAGTAAATAGCCAAATTGAAACTTACACTATATACATGCGTGAAGTTGCTTTAGTTCTTGGAGTTTTTTATACAGATCTTCGTTGTCTATCATGACTAATCATATAGTTTATAAGAGATGCACGCTTTCTAAACCACACGATGAGCTATGATGGACAATCAAGGTTTATCCAAAAAGCTCCAATATTAAAATGGATCCAGTCTCACTATTTATGAGGGACTAACATAGAATTTTCGTGTGACACTATCAATGCAAAGATGGTTTTGTTTATAAGCTATTTTTGTGTGATTCTGAATGTAACCACCAATATCACTTATAATAATTTGGGAGTCAAAGTTGTAGACTTTTAGGGCTAGCAGCCAAAAACCTCAGTGTGAGAGCTTTAAATAACAAACAAACATATGGCTTCAGTCCAATGTAAGTGGGGTTTTGTTTCTCTATTTTTGTCGCCTTTGTATGTCTCTGGCTTTCTCTTTCCTTCATGGATAGTGATAAGGAAACTGATTAACTTTAATATTAAAATTATCGATTAACTTTAATATTGGAGTTATCAGTATCAATTAGATAAGTGATAATTAGTGACTTAAAAAACAAATTATAGCTAATCGTCTTATGACAACTGGTATGGATATCTCTGATTCTAATACTAAAGCAAATCGGTGTACAGTGGTAAGGTGGTATTACTATGTTTGAGATGAGTCCTTTAGGGTACTGAGAAATAAAAGTTGTTTGACTAGAATTAGATAGTCAAAATTGAAGAAAGAAAAATTAGTAGTGTCAAATGGCCCTAGCTTGTAGGCTTGCATGTAAATGTACAGGTTTAGGTTCAAGAAATTAGGCTCATGGCTCATGGGTGAACTCGTTTATTTTTTGTTTTTATTTTTTTATAAAATTGTATTATATACTATTTAGTATAAATAATCACACTCTATCATATTTTTATATTTTATAATATTATATTTAATGAATATAGTAAATTTAGATATAAAAAAAAATATAATTTTTTTAAAAAATAAATATAAAATTTTTAAATTTAAATATAATATAATTAATTTAAAAACAAAATATAAAAAATTAAAGTTATTGATTGTTTAAAAATATTTAAAAAGTAATATTTTATGTGTATAAATTGTATTTTAATAAAAAAAATTAAACATTTTTACTAAAAAAATGTTAACATTATATTATTTAAATATAATTAAAAAAAGAGAGTAGCCCACAGGTTGGCCTATTTAAGCGCGCATGCCATGACATGTGATTTTAGACATTTAATTTAAGACTCGTTTATCTTTAATCCGTGACGAGCTAATCCAATCTAGTCTAAACTAACCCGTTTAACATAGCTAACAAAAACTACTTAAATTTGAACCCTAGCACTAAAAAGTAAAAACAACTAAAAATTGATAATATGTACTTTACTGAGGATCATTCTTATGTTTGAGAGTGTCTAGTTTGTGTCTTGTCTCTTGCGTCGTCTATCTTATCATTATTCGGTATGGCATTGATGAGATGTTTTATTCTTAATTATCATTATTGAGCCATTATTTGTTCTCAATAGTAACGCTATTATGTATGATGAACCCTGAGATTGAAATTAGTTACAGTAACTTCTATACTCAACCTTTTCTGTTGAGTTTGATTGAAAATTAAGAAATCTCATGTTGCTTAGAATATAAGAAAAAAAGTGGGTGCAAAGCTTATATATATCATTTAGACAACGAGAGTCAGTGTTTTCAGAAAATTAATCAATTAAAGTTGTCAACTTTTTGGAAATGGATTTTTTTTTCTTATAAGATATATGTCTTGAACTATTTAATTGATTTCTAAATATAACAGATATATAATTTTATATTTGAAAATGTTTTACTCAGTTAAACTTCTTTAAGAGTATTACTAAAATGAGCTGCCACAAAAAGGCTGTCCAAGAAATTACCTCCAAAAAATTAAATTCGCATATCTGGTTATATAATTCAAACCCAAAAACTTCTTTCTTTAATTTCTTCCATCTCCATCTAAAACAACCAAAAAGAAGAAAGTAGATGTAAGTCTATAACCAATAGCAGTATTTAAAATCAAATCAAACCAAACTAAATTAACTAAATCTAAAAAAAGAATATTTAAATTGATTTTTAAAACATGTCAACCGAATAGTTCTTTTGGTTGTCAGTGTAGTTTGGTTTGATTCGGTTAAAACCAAACCAAATCTTATATATATATATATATATATATATATATATATAATATTAAAAAATTTATACACTAATCCATCAATTTTATTTCTTTATCATCATTATATGTCAATTGAGATATATTATTACAAATTTATATACTAATAATAATGCATTAAGTTATGTTTTGAATTATTAATAGGTGGTCTAAGGGGAGAAATATGAAGTTATGAAAAAATTAAAAATATATTTTTTTGTGTTCATAAAATAATATGTCACAAAAGGATTCTTCCAAGTATAATAATTAAAGACCTTACATATTATACAAAAAATTTATAATTTTTTTCGCCAAAATCGAACCAAACAACTCAACAAAAATTGAATTAAACAATCTAAAAAATAAAATCGAATAGGTTTATATTTTTCCAAAACTGATTGTTTCAATTTCAACCGAAATCGAACCTTTAAACACTTCTAATATTCAAATCACAAAAGTGTAAAATTTTTTCAAATTGTTTCGTTGACTTGCAGAAATAAGCCAAATTTGTGAAGAGTTATTTTAAACTTTGAAATGTAGATGTGGCATTAAGATTTTTATTTTCCAAAAAGAACCATCATGGTTTATTATTTAATTAGTTCTTGCTTTGTATGATATCTTGAACTATTATTGTGTATACTTTTGGAAATAATGGTTGTAAATGTGAACAGGTTTTAAAAGTAGATTAACCAAAGTAAAAAATGACAAGTAGAGCCACCAAATTATGTAATATATGGTTGATTTTGATGGGGAACTAAGTCTGCATACAATTAATTGTAGGTATCATTAATCAAATTCGACACTTGTCACATCAATAAAATTATATCGTTTTCTTTGATAGATTACAATTTATTCGCATATACAATGTTGATCCTAAATTTGTTTATTTGTTGCCATTTAGAAGTGTCATTTTGATGGATTGGCTATCTTTTAATTACTGTTATAAGAATTCCTTGACTGGTTTAGTTAGTTGGACTGAAAATTGGATTGGAAATCGATTCGAATAATTTTTAAAATTAGTAAATGATCGAACCGGTTAGAAGTCGATCGAATCAATAAAAAATCAGTCAAACCAGATAAGAGGTGGTGATAAATGAATCAATTGAATCGGTCCACTTGAATTTTTTTTCTTATTTTATTATTAGATAATGAAAAAAATTAATATTACATATCAACTAATTTTTATGGAAATGTCAATCTATTGATATTTTATGAATTTGTTATGAATGAATATTATATTAATTAATAATATTTTCTTATTATTTAGTCAATTTTTCCTATAAATTTTTTATTGTCAATGTTATTTTGTGTAATTTGATATCAAATCTTATTTTTATTTAAATTTTTAAATTTATATTTTTAGTATTTAATTATGTATAGTATTTTTTAAATATTTTAAAATAGACCAGTTCAGTTACAGTTTGACCACAGTCCGACCATAAACTCTTGAACCAATACTTTTACGGGTTCAATAATCACTACAAGAAATCAATTGATTAGCGACGGAAAAATCCGTCGCTAAAGTAATGAAATTCCGTCGCAAACGGGTTTGCGACGGATTTTGTGACGGAAAAACATCCATCGCTAGAATGTCCATCGCAAATTATTTGTGACGGAATTGTGTCCGTCACAGAATTAGCGACGGAATTTTTTCGTCGCAAATTTGGAAATTCGTCGCAAATTTCGCAAATAAATTTTAAGAATTTGCGACGGAAAATTTTTCGTCACAAATTTGTGACGGATATTTCCATTACAAAATCCGTCGCTAATTTGTGACGGATTGTTCCATCACTAAATCCGTCGCAAATGCGTCGCTAAATTTTGTGTTTTTTGCGACGGAAAAATCCGTCGCTAATTCCTTCGCAAATTTTTAGATAGATTTTTTTATATATTTAATAGTAACAATAATTACAAACATGAATTGAACCTGTGAATATACATTAATATAGCAAAGAAGCTTCAGCCAGCATTTACAACAAAAAAACTTTACATATTATATACATAATTCTTCATGATCCATCATCATCATGAGATACAAAATTATAACAAAATATAATCATCATCCATCATCATTTACAATAAAATACAAGTTACTATAAATAAACTAGTCAATGGGGTGATCCGGGGGCTGTGTCTCATCATCCTCAATAGGAGTATCCATCTGCCTGCCAACTGAATTGATGAAGCGGTCCATCATTGCACGCATCTCATTGATGACAGTTGCCTGACTCTGCAACATCTGTGTCTGGGCATCAATCTTCTCTTTCTGACTGTTGATTTCATCCTTATGAGCCCTAAGCTCATCCATCATAGGCTCCATCCGACGTTGTAATTCTTCCTCAAAGTCAGGATGAAGACCTGATAACGGGGCAACATAGGAACTAGAGCAACATATCTCACGTGCCTCTGACCCTATGCCAAATATGCGCCCCTTCTTGTTCTTTCCTCCTACTGCTTGAAGCCATAGCTCTGCATCGGCAACATCATCATCATGTTGTTCGCTACCCCCACCTATTACTGACGATTGCGATGATTTCAATCTAGTATATTCCTCCTGTTAAATATTTATAACCATATAATTTATATTCTTAATTATATAGTTAAGAAAATTAATATAAAAAATAGAAGATTTCAAAATACTCACATAGACTTCTCGCGATCGCACATCAACGAAATCTCCGTTGTCCCTCTTCTTGTGGGTGCGCATAAACAAATCTATCAAGCTAGACTTTCTTCCACTTTGACACTCCTACATATTATAGTGAATATTATATAATTTCAAGATGATTATCTAATTCAAAAAAAAGTAAGTAAAATAAAAGAAGTCTAGATAAGATATTACCAGCCGACGCATATGCTCAGAGGAAGGAATGCTGCCTCCAGTGTGTAATGTGCCCCCAGTACTAGACGCCCTGTTTCTACGCCCTGTTTCTACGTGCCTTCTCACACCGTGAACCAGCTTCTGGTTCAAGTGAACCAGAAATTTTCTGGTTCAAGTGAACCAGAAATTTTCTGGTTCAAGTGAACCAGAAAATTCTGGTTCAAGTGAACCAGAAAACTGGTTCACGCAGGCGTGAACCAGAAAATTGGTTCACGCCCGTGAACCAGAAATCTGGTTCACGCAGGCGTGAACCAGGTGCGTGAACCAGATCTGGTTCACGCCTGGTCGTGAACCATGAACCAGTTGCTGGTTCACGATCTCGTGAACCACATTGTGGTTCAGACCGTGAACCAAGCTTCATGAATGCTAGATCATCGGAGGGGGACTCACCGAACACTTCAACTGGCTGTGGATGCTTGACTCAGACTATGCGTGTGTGGACAGAAGGGATGGTGCGTTTCTGGGGCTTTGGGCAGAGAAGGTAATGGCAATTGGTAAAGTTAAAAAATATATTATATTTACAAATAAAAACTATATATAAATATTAGACTAATTAAATTAAAAGTTTAATTTTAATTTAAAATAAATTTTTAAGAGGTATAATTTTTAGAAAAAAATATATTTGTGACATGTGGATGTAGATGAAACTAAATGTGGTCTTACAATATAAAAAATATAAAAGAAATTTTTTTCAAAGGATCTAAGTGAATAAAATCAAAAATTTGTAGGAATAGCTATAATTTTAGAATAAAATATATCTGTGACCTACAGACCTAGATGAAAATAGGTGTGATCTTAGAACATGAGAAAGATAAAGTAAAAATTATTACCAATGACCTAAGTGAATAAAATCAAAAGTTTGTAGGAATAGCTATAATTTTAAAACAAAATATATTTGTGACCTATGTACCTACATGAACCTAAATATGGTCTTAGAACATGAAAAAGAATAAGGAATAAATTTTTATCAAAGACCTATATGAATAATATGAGAAGTTGGAGGGAGAGAGTAAAATTTCTGAAAATGTTAGACAAATAAACAAAAAAATTAAGTTTCTTTTAAATAAATGACTATAAATATTAATGATATATTAAAAAGTTAAAAAAAAATTTAACTAGTGTTTGCGACGGAATTTTGCGACGGATTATTTCGTCGCAAAACAAAAAAAAGTTTACGACGGATTTCTGATACGGACGTCGCTAATATTAGTGACGGAAATTTAATCAGCGACAGAATTTTTCTATCGCAAATTCCGTCACAAATTCCTTATATTACAATTTTAAATCGGCAATAGAATTTGCGACGGAAATTTTCCGTCGCTAAATTCCGTCGCTAATAATGAGTTTTCTAGTAGTAAATCAATCTAATTTTTAGAACTTTGCTTTTAAATACCATGTAATACATTAATTATTGATGAATATTATATTAATAAATAATTTTGTTGTAAAAATATACTTATTTGCTAAGCGTTCTTGCTAAATTCTGAGACCATTAGTGTGTATATATATATATATATATATAGAAAAAAAAAGTATGATAAGGGAATCAGTTATTGAAAATTCTAAACGGGCCCATTATATCGCATTGGGCTTGGCCCTTACCGAATTTGGGCTTGGCCCTTACCGAATTATGATTAAATATTCATTTGGAATTATTTAAATTTTCTAAAAATGCTTTCAAAATAAACTAAAAACAAGAAACGCGTAAAAAAAAAAAATTAGCATATTCTCATATGGTTGCAAATTCATATTCAAACCCAATAAAAAAAAGATAAAAATATTTTTTATGTCTCTATCATTTATATTAAGTTTTAATTTTGTCTATAATATTTTATTTTTGCGTCATATATATTTAATTTTTGTTTTAATCTACTTTTTCTAACTAACGTCATTTATTCTAATAAAAAAAATTGATTGTGTGGTTAATAAAAATGATAGATTTAAAACAAAAATAAGATATATACAACTTAAACCTACCGTTTTTATGGCCTCTAAGGTTTTTTTTTACTTCAGCTATATTTTATATGTTTTATTTTTGCTTTAAATTTACTATTTTCACTAATCGTCCAATCATTATTTTCCATCAATGGATTAGACAATGTAAGTAAAAACTGTCCTACATGTCCTACCTTTTTTATGTCTTTAACATTATTTTTTGTGTCAGTTATATTCTACACGTTTTATTTTTTGTATTAAATCTATCATTTTTACTAACTATCCAGTCATCATTTTCTGTCAATAGAATAAATGATTTTTTTTGGTGCATGTTTCATTTTTTTTTCAAATCTATCTTTTTTACAAACTGTCTAGTCATCATTTGCCGTGAGTGGAATAAACAACGTAAGAGAAAAGATAAATTTGAAACAAAAATAGAACATGTAAAACATAACTAACACAAAAAATATTTAAAATAAAATTAAAATTTAGTGTAAATGTTAAAAATATTTTTGAAATTTTTTTTTGTTGCCTAAAAAGAGATAGCTTTTTAGTGACCCAAAGTTCAAATTAGGATTCGATGCCTCTCCAATAGGTGAAAGTTTGAGACTCTCATACTTTCATGTAAACTATCTGATAACGTCATGGGCAGTCCAAATCACGTCCATGTAATTAATGAAACACTGCATTTTGGCTCCCTTTTTTTCAGCTTCTGACGTCGCGCCACGTGTCCCTTCTCGACCTGCCTGATACGCGATATGGGTTCTTCGATAGTTGACTCAACCTGACCACTGGTTTTTTTTATTATTTAAAAGCATAGCCATTTAGAAGACGACACTTAGCTTGTGTGACCCACTATTCCTTTTCTTTCTTATCACGCACGTATTAGGATCCGCTACAGGCACTTGGAGGCTCAAGCTCTCTATTAGCTATGGTTTTAACCATAATTAAATCAAACCGTGGCTAAAATTTATATTTAGTCATAATTTTAACTGTGACTAAATAAATAAAATCGTAGCTAACAAAGAACTTGAACCTCCAAATGCGCCGATCCTAATCCATCACGCACCAGCCTTGCATTATCCCCTATTTCCCGCCATTTTTCTCAAGAACCAATTCATTCGACCTGCTTGATTCTCCTTTGTCACGGTTGCTTTTCCTCCGTCATGCTTACAGCTTCTCCGTAGTGCTTGCTTCCTCTCCATTATTTGTGGTGGTGTTTCGTCGTTGGAAGATGTGCTTGGTGGTTTGCCATTTTTGGTGCTTCTCCTCTGCTCCTACTCCATTCAGTCTGTTTTTGGTGCTTTGCTATATATATATATATATATATATATATATATATATATATATACTGGATTGAGGATTGCTTTGTTCTTAAAGTTAGACTGGAGTAATATATACACTAGAGTAATATAAACATGATTTGGAAGGTTTTCTGTGGAAAACGTTCTGCTGTTCTAGGACATATTTTCGGTTTTAAGGATTCCTACTTTATGCTTTATTCATGCTCGTGAGTGGTACCTGCCAATCCCAAAAAAAAAATGTACTCATTATAAAGAAATCACATAATAACTTTTAAAGATAATACTCTTCTCTTTTTGGTTTTATTTTTTTTTCTTTGGTCCATTGCTCAGTCAATGCATTGTTTGTAGTCTAATTAGCATGAGTGTGGATAAAATAAATTTTGAGTATTATATTTTACCTCTCTATTTGATATCTGGCTTTTAAACTATTGGTATATTGTTAGCATGTAATTTAACATTATTGAATATCGATTTGATGAATGATACTCTATATTTCATTCATGAACCTTTGAGTAATTAGAAAAGTCTTCAGGTTTAAGTTAATAACAAAGTAACTTCTTAAAAACTAGATTACTTGAAAACTCATTATTATTGGTTTGAATTTTGGGATATTTGCAAAAGAGCACACTATCTCTAAGCAATTATGATGACCGTCTTGATTAAAGCATGTTTTGTGCTATTCTGATTTATGCTAAAAGAGATGCAAATCCAAGTCTGATTGGGAAATTTTTTTTACTATAATACAATATAGTATAAATTAAAGCATCTTTTGTCGCTTTGATGTAATTTCTACTCCTAAAAACAGTAAAGAATAAAACAAGAATTTTGGTGGAGATTTTTGAATCTTTTGTCTTGATATCCTTAAATGATCCAAACACACAATAAAGAATAAAGCATCTTTTGTCTTGATAGCATTCTGATATAATTTATTATAGTTTTTTGTTGTTGTTGTTGTTGTTTTAAGAAATTGTTGTTTTATAGGTGGTGATTAATTCTCTCATCTGAACTAGTTTCAATTTGTTCTCTAAAATCAAGAATAGGGATGGAGGAAAATATGAATCCTAAGATAGGGAAGAAATTCGATAGTATTTGTAATACCCATGAAAAATAAAATATAAATATTTATTTACAAACTACTGTTACTATTTCAGTATACGGTACTATTTACCCATATAATACTATTTACGTATATGATACTGTTCATTTATACAATCGAAATGTCAAGTACTAGATATGGTTTGGTCATAAGAGAAAACTAGAAAGAAGTTTGTAGGAGAAAATGACATTTTATGTGTAAAAATACCCTCAGAGACTAAATTGAAAGGACTGATTTGAAAAGAAACTTAAAGGTTTAAGGTGAAAGGATAGTTTTCCCTTTAAGTTTCTAATATTAATAACAAAAAAATTTTCCGTGAGGTGCATAGTAACTGCATTATTAGAAATGTCATTTTCATGAATAGTAAATTAAATATTTTATTAGTACATAGTATCAAATAGTACCCTTGACTTTTCCTATAAATAGGCGCTTACATTTCACTTCTAAACTCACACCTTCAACTTCTCTTCTTCTCTCCTTAAGTTTCTCTTGTTTCGACGCTAGGCCTCTGAGATTTTGGGCCTTTCCTTTTTGCTTAGGTAATGATACTATGCCTTTTTATGTCTTTCAAATTCTAGAAGTTATTTTCTTAAGTATGCTCTGTGGTTGCGGCTTTGGCCGATCTTCCACATCAGAAAAACTGTCCTTAGCTGCTTACATATTATTTTGATTCTCTGATTACTGAAATAGAATGTAAACTATGAAGAATACATGTCTAGGAAAGTTCTGGCTAATGAAAGACCTGGTTTTTAAGTGTGTCCAGTGTGACCCTCCACTCTTTCCTGGAAACTTACCTGGTGTACTCTTTTACAGATTGTATTCTCTATTTCTGGTATGAATAGTAACCGTACGTATAAATAGTAACTGTATGTATGAATAATGACCGTACATATAAATAGTGACAGTACGTATGAACAGTAACCGTATATATGAACAGTAACCGTATGTATGAACAGTAACCGTATGTATGAATAGTATCTATACGAAAACAATCCTAACGTATTTTCTCTAATCTTTCATGAAAATCTCCGTAGCAGAACACCGAAATTCACCTGAGCACTCTTGTCTGTAACGACTTAGAGAAGTGATACTCGTACGGAATCCAGGTGAGTGAAACGACCCCGTTTTAATAGAGTTTTAGCATTACTGGTGATAAAAAGTATGTCGTAGGACACTCCCAAGATTCATAGGGGGAAATTGGATTCAGAATGACGAATCTAAATGAGATAATTAATCCATAAGTATGGATAAAATGAAATAAGTATCTTATGATGATGTGAAGTTTGAATGTTTTCAAAAACGGATTAATTGTTATCTTGATATGTGGTTTATAAATCTATAATATAGTTATATACTATACCTGTTATATGGATGAATATTATATTGAGCTTCTGATTATGATATGAAATGCTATTGATTGTGATTGAGCGGGACAGTACCCCCTCTCACGGCAAGGCGGAAAACCCGGTTGACAGGGTGTCTTGACCAATGAGTGTGGAGACAACGATTCCCTCAGTAGGGATATAGCCCGGATTGGTGATAAATCCGTGAGGCGCCCTAGCTAAGAGGATGAGGTTGTGCGTCATAGCGGAAATATACATAATTGGTGAGCCGGCCTGTGTGCGCTCTCCGGGATATATTGCCATTGACGAGTACTAGTAACGTTTGTTGAATTGGATGAATTTTTATCTTCTTGTATGTAAAAGGATGATGTTGTGCGTCATGGCGGAAATATACATAATTGGTGAGCCGGCCTGTGTGCGCTCTCTGGGATATATTGCCATTGACGAGTACTAATAACGTTTGTTGAATTGGATGAATTTTTATCTTCTGTCTATTGGTTGAGTATGAGCCTTTGGATATGCTTGCATGACTAGTAATGTATTTGAATTTTATTAACGCGAGGCCGATTCGCTCATTGAGTTTAAAAGCTCACACTGTTTGTACAACCTTTTTGTTCAGATCACGTTGCCATCGAAGAATATCTACTAGAGGAGTAAATCACTTTGGACCTTCCCGTTGTCGGGTAGACCCCTATTTTGTTATAGATTATGTTGCTCTGTAATCGTCTAGGACATCTAGGTCAGGGATTTGGCATTTGGTTTGTATGTCAGCATAATAATGTATTTTATATTGAGAATCTATTATTATGTGCAAATCATCTCTATGAATTTCAAATAAGAAAATTTGATATATTTTCTTCAGGAATGGTTATTTTGATAATGTAGAGATAATGACTAATAATTTAACTCATGGGTAGAATTTATCGAAAGGCTTACAGTGATGGGATATTCATCATTGTGCCGGTCATGTGCCCAGAAAACGGGTCGTGACAAAGTTGGTATCAGAGCAATGGTTGTTAGGTCTCCTAGTGATTACAGAGCAAGGTAACTGTCACGTCCCAAAATTTGAGCACGTGACCGGCACGGAAAGTGAATTTCATTTCACCTCCGTAAGCCTATCTTTCTCTTAAAAATCATACAATTCTTTTTCATGCAACCAAAACGAGTTCTATATACATACTACAATTACTCACATTACATCACTGAATGAACCTACCCGATTACAGAGATTTCTAGATTTATACAACTTAGAATAAAACTTAACTATTATACTTTTATCCTGAACAAATGAAAAGGTAATTATGGACTAAGGATCCATAATTCCTTGTTCCGATATTTACCTTCAGCTGTCAACTCTGAAAAAAAAATATCAATAAGAGGGGTATGAGCAAACCACGTGCCCAGTGAGTAGATAACACAATACTGTGACAAAATAAAAATCATGCATCATAATGATAACATGCAGCAATCATACGTAGATCGATCATCATATGATAACATGCAGCAATCATACGTAGATCGATCATCATATGATATAATATTATTCATAATACTTCACAACAATATCCAAGTGAATCAAATGCATTTCAACAAAATTCAAAATTCACAACAGCAATCGATGAAATCAATTTCACACACAATTCCCGTACCAACCGGGTCGTCCAGAATACCTCTGGATCGTTGCCCGCGGCCCCCACCGCATCCACCCTTATCGCTCCATTTATATTCTCCACCCTTATAGCTTCACATAGATTTCTCCATGGGATACACCACCATGCCTTTCCTTTCCAGTCAAACACAATCACAATCACATATAAAAACATCCTCAATCATAATCTTGAGCCACATACACAACTCAGTCATTTACAATTCAAGCCACAACATAATCAATGTGGTTCCAGCAACATAGCATGTATATAACATAACCCATAATATAGAACAATTATTCAACTCGGTTCACATGCCATTCATAATCCATCATATAACCTCCATTCATAGGAAAATAAGAAAATATAATTATATATATTACCAGACACGTTCCACATTTGTTTATGCCTCATCGTTCCACATCATCCTCTTCAAACTTGGATATACAACATATTTCCACTATGATGCAAAAAGTCAATAACAGATATTTAATCATAGCAAGTATTAACCCACTCACCTGGATTTCACGCTCTCGGCATTTCCACTTTGCACTTTGACCATTCCTATTGTAACCAGACAAAAACCATCAGAGTTACGAAATAGAGAAATTTCCTACCACTACTCTCGACCTTCACTTACTTCTCGAATCATAACTCCTAACTGGTAATGAATATTCAAATGAAACTTATACCATTGGAAACTAGACTTAAAGAGCTTTCCAACGATATAAAGTTTGCCCAAAACGGAGTTCGGATGAAGAAGTTATGGCCGATTGAAAAATAAACTAAAATTTTCCGGTACACCTGGCGCATGGGCATCAATTCCTTCTTCTTCCCATCTCACCTTGGCGCCAAGGCGCCACACATGGCTCGTGGGTGCCACGATCGCGACCCCTTCGCGATTTCTCTCGTTTTTGGCCTAAATCTGGCCAAATCTTCACCGTTTTTCATGATTTCTTCCATGGGATCTTACCCTTAATGTCTAAGGAGCATTTAGACACCAAAATCACCAATTTTAATCGAGAAACGAAGCCGAAATCTCGATTTTACCTCAAACACTGTTAAAACTAGAAAATAGAGAAAAGCTTAAAAAATAGAAATTTCTACCTCGATTCCTTGCTTTCCCTATTTTGCTTGGCTCCTAGAGGCTCGCCCCGTAGCCCGAGATCCACCCTCCAAAACCCGGTTGTGGAGTTGGAGTGTAGAGAGAGAAAGAGAGGAGAGAAGGTGAAGAGAGAGAGGAAAGGAGAAAAATGAATAAAAAATAGGTGAGGCCACCTATATACTCGCCCGGGGTAAAATTATCACTTGCTCTGCAATTGACCCTCAGTCAAGACTAGCAAAAGCAAATTCATAAAATCTCACCTCAGGTGTTTCTAAATCCTCGGTGCCCCACAAATTTCCTTATTCACTTTAGTCCCTCTCAATATCTCAAACTCCACTTTTTAACCTCGAATCCATCATCTTTTCGGTACCGGACTCATAATTCATTCCCATAAGCTCTATTCTTCTTCTCGGGTTCTTACTTGGTCATTTCTCAAAAGTCCTCTATACTTTCTTTTCTTTTCACTTTAGTCCTTGAGAATTTGTAAAAATTTCCTAAATTAAAAATAAAAATTTCTATTCCCACATTTTTTTCACTAATTCAAAAAGAAAATTTCCACATAATTAAATTTTTCACTAAACTTCAAATCAGACTTTAAATATTCATAAAAATTCTTGGGATATTACATTCTTCCCCCATTAAAAGAATTCGGTCCTCCAAATTCAAAACTTACCTCAAGATTGAAGCAAATGCCAATATTTTGTTTATATCTCATTCTCTCTCTTAGAATTTTCACAATCAAGTACAAAATATAACAAGTTCAACATATTTTTATTTCTAATACATAAGTTACAGGCAACAAGCTGAACTTGATTTACAAAACAGATAATTTTAATACGTAAACATTAGATCAAACATCAACTTTAGGTACAAACAAAAGAAAAGATAAATTAAGAACGAGGAGGCTTTTGAAATGCAGAAGATGCTTCAGGTCTAGAAGAAGAAGGTGCTTCAGACCTTAAGGAGGAAGTTAATCGTTGCAGCCTAGAAAGAGTTTCTGGAGGAAACGTCTGGGAAATTTAGTGAAGTGCAGAAGTCACTCCATTCATACAGTCAATACATCTCGCTTGTTGGTCACGAAAATTTTGAGTTGCAAACATCGAATGTCTATCAACTCTATTCGCCAATTCCCTAAAATGACGGTTCAAAAGCTTCTCTTGTTCTGTAAAGAGACGATTTATCAATCTCCCTTGGTCCTCAAAGTGGCGGTTTATCAGTCTTTCCAAGTCCTCCATCTTTTGTCTCATAAGCGCAAGCTCATTATTAGAAGATGTTGTTGTGCTAACATCCTCTAACTCTACTACATCCCTTTTTCTTTTCTTAGCCTCTGGTGACTCTTCCATGGATCTCTTATTCTTATAATTCTCCAGGCTAAGATTTAGATCCAGCTCTACCTTGCCAGCCTCAAAGTTTAAATTGAAAGATTTATTGCCGGCCATATTTTTTTGAGCTATAAAGGTTGTACAAAAGGAGAAGTTTGATGCTAGAAAGCTTATAGATATAAACTCTTAATGTAGTGAGCAGCGTAATGGGGCATCCATTATACATAGACGAAATTTAGGGCTACAAAACCTTTACATCATACTCTAAAGATGACCTACATACCTTATCCGACACAATGCCAACGGTCTCTGATAAGCATGCCAGAAAATAACAAAATATAATCAAATACAAAAGATTTCCTCAAAAATTTCGGCTAACTTTTGACTCTTGCTCAAATTATTAAACTAATCGCCGCTTCAATTTATGACTTCCTAACTCTGTATTTGTCATATCCAATAATTCTAAATCGAGATATTACTCCATGAACGGGTAGCTTCATATTAACCTTATCTAGGTTTCTAATCCGTGATTTTGCCCTAAGCTTACACATTTTCAAACATACATATTAAAATAAAAACTTCTCACATCTACACATCAAGCGTTCCATAAAGTGAGAGAAAAATTTTACCTTTCACTTGCCTCTACAAGCATATATGTATATAAGTAAAAACATAGAGATACATCATTATCTATATATATTTTCATCTATTCAAGTTCTTTTAAATTTCAGACTTCTCATTCTCTGAATGTATGTAGAATCATTACATATTATTCCTGGCCATAACAAATAGCCTTCACTCTCTATGCATGAATAATATACATACATATCATATGTATTTAGATACATATAATCACAGTATAATTCAATCAATCATGTATATTATACTTAACTGAAGGCTTTCAAGAACAATACAAGAAAGCATAGAAATACATTTTAGTTCATCGTGAAAACATCCAAGACACTCTGTAATGGCTATATTGTCGACTTCCTTCAATTTCAGAAAATGCCAACGAGAGAAATGGAAAAACCAAGTGTAAATCGGCCGCAAATCCACCGAATATTGACTTTCGTGGTTTTGCCATTAATGCGACGCGTTGTTGGTGTGCATGCCTACCCTAGACTCCTAGCTTCTAGCTTGCAGAAATCCATAGGTTAAGCGTGTAGGGTGCGGCGAAGAGATATCTTCTTTGTCTCTAAGTTCAAATTTTTCCTCTATAAGAACTGTCCCAACGTTCTCAGTTACCACACCACAAAGAGTAATCATCTCTGAGCCTACAACTTCCCAGCGTTCCTCTCTTCTCATACTCCCACATAAATTTCTAAATTTTTCAAATCATGGCCACAAGGAAGTACATTGATCTCACAGTGGATGCCAAGAGAGAAGAGCTCGACTTAAACTTAAGTCTGGGCAAAGACAAGGGCAAAAGACCTTTTGAAGGGTATTTAGAGAAGCATATGGAGAAGAAAATGAAGAAGAACGAGGAAGCTGAGAAGACTAGCACGGCCCATACCTCGGAGGACAAAATCGCCTATCTAGAGCAGAAGGTGAAAAATCTGAAAAAGATGATAGGAGACCTGGAGAAGTTAACTAAACGCAATCATGCAGAAATGACTTCAAGAATAGACAGGTTCTTCTATTGGTCTACCCAGTGCTTCTGCAATCAACAACAAAGAAGTGTTGATTATATGAATGGGATTTACACTACCCTCCACGACATTGCTCTGTCTCTCGCTCCAAGGAATGGTCGAGGGGTGATGATACAGTACAACCCTCCTAATCCGAGACCACCTCGCTTTTAGATTACTCATGCATGAGTAATTTTTTTTTTTTGCAATGTAATCCTTCTGCTTTTAATGCAAGTGGTTTCTTTTATGGGATGGTACTCCAAAAATAGTAATAATAAAATTAAAAAGGATAAAAGAAATCAGTCACACAAAATCAATCATGAATGTAACATATAAAGCCCCATACATACAATTTGATCCGACAGCAACGGAATCAAACAAATAATAACTTTTCCTTTACCAAGTTCAAAAGTATAGCCATATCTGTCTAAAACTAAAACTAAAACATAATTCATAAGAAAAGACAAGTCTTGGAGGAAAAGGAAATGAAAACATCCTACAGGACCTTCAATGGAGCCATCTCTCTATAGTCGTGCCCGGGTTCACCACGATAGAGGAGATCCCACTAAGGTTACCTTACTCTGTAATCGGTAGGAGCTCTGATACCAACTTGTCACGTCCCAAAATTTGAGCACGTGACCGGCACGGAAAGTGAATTTCATTTCACCTCCGTAAGCCTATCTTTCTCTTAAAAATCATACAATTCTTTTTCATGCAACCAAAACGAGTTCTCTATACATACTACAATTACTCACATTACATCACTAAATGAACCTACCCAATTACAGAGATTTCTAGATTTATACAACTTAGAATAAAACTTAACTATTATACCTTTATCCTGAACAAATGAAAAGGTAATTATGGACTAAGGATCCATAATTCCTTGCTCCGATATTTACCTTCAGCTGTCAACTCTGAAAAAAAATATCAATAAGAGGGGTATGAGCAAACCACGTGCCCAGTGAGTAGATAACACAATACTATGACAAAATAAAAATCATGCATCATAATGATAACATGCAGCAATCATACGTAGATCGATCATCATATGATATAATATTATTCATAATACTTCACAACAATATCCAAGTGAATCAAATGCATTTCAACAAAATTCAAAATTCACAACAGCAATCGATGAAATCAATTTCACACACAATTCCCGTACCAACCGGGTCGTCCAGAATACCTCTGGATCGTTGCCCGCGGCCCCCACCGCATCCACCCTTATCGCTCCATTTATATTCTCCACCCTTATAACTTCACATAGATTTCTCCATGGGATGCACCACCATGCCTTTCCTTTCCAGTCAAACACAATCACAATCACATATAAAAACATCCTCAATCATAATCTTGAGCCACATACACAACTCAGTCATTTACAATTCAAGCCACAACATAATCAATGTGGTTCCAGCAACATAGCATGTATATAACATAACCCATAATATAGAACAATTATTCAACTCGGTTCACATGCCATTCACAATCCATCATATAACCTCCATTCATGGGAAAATAAGAAAATATAATTATATATATTACCAGACACGTTCCACATTTGTTTATGCCTCATCGTTCCACATCATCCTTTTCAAACTTGGATATACAACATATTTCCACTATGATGCAAAAAGTCAATAACAGATATTTAATCATAGCAAGTATTAACCCACTCACCTGGATTTCACGCTCTCGGCACTCCCACTTTGCACTTTGACCATTCCTATTGTAACCAGACAAAAACCATCAGAGTTACGAAATAGAGAAATTTCCTACCACTACTCTCGACCTTCACTTACTTCTCGAATCATAACTCCTAACTGGTAATGAATATTCAAATGAAACTTATACCATTGGAAATTAGACTTAAAGAGCTTTCCAACGATATAAAGTTTGCCAAAAACGGAGTTCGGATGAAGAAGTTATGGCCGATTGAAAAATAAACTAAAATTTTCCGGTACACCTGGCGCCTGGGCGCCAATTCCTTCTTCTTCCCATCTCACCTTGGCGCCTAGGCGCCACACATGGCGCGTGGGCGCCACGATCGCGACCCCTTCGCGATTTCTCTCGGTTTTGGCCTAAATCTGGCCAAATCTTCACCGTTTTTCATGATTTCTTCCATGGGATCTCACCCTTAATGTCTAAGGAGCATTTAGACACCAAAATCACCAATTTTAATCGAGAAACGAAGCCGAAATCTCGATTTTACCTCAAACACTCTTAAAACTAGAAAATAGAGAAAAACTTAAGAAATAGAAATTTCTACCTCGATTCCTTGCTTTCCCTATGTTGCTTGGCTCCTAGAGGCTCGCCCCGTAGCCCGAGATCCACCCTCCAAAACTCGGTTGTGGAGTTGGAGTGTAGAGAGAGAAAGAGAGGAGAGAAGGTGAAGAGAGAGAGAGGAAAGGAGAAAAATGAATAAAAAATAGGTGAGGCCACCTATATACTCGCCCGGGGTAAAATTATCACTTGCTCTGCAATTGACCCTCAGTCAAGACTAGCAAAAGCAAATTCATAAAATCTCACCTCAGGTGTTTCTAAATCCTCGGTGCCCTACAAATTTCCTTATTCACTTTAGTCCCTCTCAATATCTCAAACTCCACTTTAACCTCGAATCCATCATCTTTTCGGTACCGGACTCATAATTCATTCCCATAAGCTCTATTCTTCTTCTCGGGTTCCTACTTGGTCATTTCTCAAAAGTCCTCTATACTTTCTTTTCTTTTCACTTTAGTCCTTGAGAATTTGTAAAAATTTACTAAATTAAAAATAAAAATTTCTATTCCCACATTTTCTTCACTAATTCAAAAAGAAAATTTTCCACATAATTAAATTTTTCACTAAACTTCAAATCAGACTTTAAATATTCATAAAAATTGTTGGGATATTACAGTAACCTTAGTGGGACCTCCTCTATCGTTGTGAACCCGGGCACAATTATAGAGAGACGGCTCTACTGAAGGTCCTGTAGGATGTTTCCATTTCCTTTTCCTCCGAGACTTATCTCTTCTTAGGAATTATGTTCTCAGTTTTAGTTTTAGACAGATATGGCCACACTTTTGAACTTAGTAAAGGAAAGGTTATTACTTGTTTTGATTCCGTTGCTGTCGGATCAAAATTTTATATGGTGGATTTTATAAGCTGAATTCATGATTGATTTTGTGTAGCTATATTATTTTAGGGTACCAGCCAATAAAAGAAACCACTTGCATTAAAAAAAACTGAAGAATTACATTGCAAAAAAAGAAGAAGTTTACTCATGTATGAGTAATCTAAAAGCAAGGTGGTCTTGGATTAGGAGGGTTATATTGTATCATCACCCCTCGACCATTCCTTGGAGCAAGAGACATAGCAATGTCGCGGAGGGTAGTGTAAATTCCATTCATACAATCAACACTTCTTTGCTGTTGATTGCAGAAGCACTGAGTGGACCAATAGAAAAACCTATTTATTCTGGAAGTCATTGCCGCGTTATTGCGTTTGGTTAACTTATCCAGATCCTCTATCATCTTCTTGAGATTCTTTACCTCCTGCTCTAAACAAGCGATTTTGTCCTCTGAGCTATGGCCTGTGCTAATCTCCTCGGCTTCCTCAATCTTCTTCATATTCTTCTCCTTTTGAATTTCTTGAGGTCCCTCGAGAGGTCTTTTGCCCTTGTCCCTGCATAAACTTAAGTTTAAGTCAAGTTCTTCTTCCTTAGCCTCTACTGTGAGATCAATGTACTTCCTTGAGGCCATGATTTGAAAAAATTTAGAAATTTTTGTAAGAGTATGAGGCGAGAGGAATACTGGGGGATTGTAGGCTTAGAGATTATTACTCTTTGTGGTGTGGTAACTGAGAATGCTGAGAAGGTTTTTATAGAGAAAAAATTTGGACTAAGAGACAAAGAAGATATCTCTTCACCGCACCCCTACACGATCAACCTATGGATTTCTGCAAGCTGGAAGCCAGAAGTCTAGGGTAGGCGTACACACCGATAGTGCGTTGCATTAATGCCAAAACCACGAAAGTCAGTATTCGGTGGATTTGCGGCCGATTTTACTTGGTTTTCCCATTTCTCCCGTTGGCATTTTCCGGAATTCAAAGAAGTTAATAATATAGCCATTAAAGATTGCCTTGGATGCTTTTATGATGAACTGAAATGCATTTCTCTGTTTTATTGTGTTGTTCTTGAGAGCCTTCAGTTGAGTATAATATACATAACTGATTGAATCATGTTGTAATTACATGTATGTATGTTATTCATGCATAATGAGTGAAGGCTACGACCAAGGAGAATATGTGATGATCCTACATATACTCATAGAGAATGAGAAATCAAAATGACTTAGATAGAATGAAATGTGTAGAGGATAATACATCTTCATGGTTACACATACTTACATATAATGCTCTCATGGGCAAATGAAAGGCACTGATTTCCTTACATCATGATAATGCTTAAGGCATGCGACCGTAAGCAGTTAACTTTGTTTTAAAATATATATATTTACATATATATTATGTGTAATTCTAGAGTAAAGACAGCGATTATAATATAAGATAAGGCTAATATGAGACTACCCGATCATAGAGTGATATCGTGATCTGAGATTACACTATAAGACAAGTATAGAGTGAGGAAATTATAGATTGAAACGGCGATTAGTCGAAAATTTTAAGAAAGGTCAAGATTAGCCGAAAATTTTTTTGAGGAAATCTTTGACTTATGTTAATTGCATTAAATTATATTTACTATTTACTTGCATGTCCGACATTAATTGCTGGCATTGCGATGTATGTGATCTGTAAACCTTATAGCGAGCGGCGTGTAGGTTGTGGTGGCTTTAGCTCCAGGGGCTTCGGGTTGTCTATAAATCTTGTACGCCCGTTACCCCACTCATCACACCAAGCGTACTTCTTTCATTACATACCTATTTCTCAATCTCCATTCCTTTCTCATTCGAAGTTATTTCTGAGATCCCTAGAGCAATGGCCGATAATAAGTCTTTCAACTTGAATTTTGAGACTGGTAACGTAGAGCTTGATTTAAATCTAAGTCTCGGAGATAACAAAGGGAAGAGACCTGTAGATAGGTCACCAGAAATTAAGAAGAGAAAGAAGGATGTAATAGAGATGGAGGAGGACAGCACTGCAACATCCTCAGAAAATAAGCTTGCATGCCTAGAGCGTAAGATAGAGAGCCTGGAATACAAGATAGAGGACCAGAAGCGACTAATAAGTCGTCTCTTTGAAAACCAAGAGAAACTGATAAATCGTCATTTCGGGGAACTGGCCAATCGAGTTGATAGACATTCAATGTTTGCAACTCAAAATTTTCGTGACCAACAAGCAAGGTGTATTGACTGTTTGAACGGAGTGACTTATGCTCTTCGCCAAATTTCTCAGGCGCTTCCTCCAGAAACCCTTTCTAGGCTACAACGATTAGCTTCCTCCTTAAGGTTTGAAGCACCTTCCTCTTCTAGACGTGGAGCACCTTTTACATTTCAAAAGCCTCATCGTCCTTAATTTATTCTTTCTTTTGTTTGTATCTAAAGCTATATTTGGTCTACGCTTCATGTATTAAAATTATCTATGTACTAGAAATAAAATTTAAGTTAGTATTTAGATCTTCTTTGTTGAAGTGATTCCTTTTACTGAAATAACTTGAGAAATGTAAAGATGTTGGACTTATATTTCGTACTTGATTATGGAAATTCTAAAGCAGAGTATGGTAATGTCACGACCCGTTTTCTGGGCACATGACCGGCACAATGATGAATCTCTCATCACTGTAAGCCTTCCGATAAATATATCAAATTTTCTTATCTGAAAATCATAGAGATGATTTGCATGTAATCATAGATTATCAATTTAAAATACATTATTATACTGACATACAAGCCAAATGTCGAACCCCTGAACTAGATGTCCTAGACGATTACAGAGCAACATAATCTATAACAGAAGAGAGGTCTACCCGACAACGGGAAGGTCCAAAGTGATCTACTCCTCTAGCAGATATTCTTCGATGGCAACCTGATCTGAACAAAAAAGTTGTACAAACAATGTGAGCTTTTAAACTCAATGAGCGAATCGGCCTCGTATTAATAAAATTCAAATACATTACCAGTCATGCAAGCATATCCAAAGGCTCATACTCAACCAATAGACAGAAGATAAAAATTTATCCAATTCAACAAACGTTACTAGTACTCGTCAATGGCAATATATCCCGGAGAGCGCACACAGGCCGGCTCACCAATTATGTATATTTCCGCCATGACGCATAACATCATCCTCTTACATACAAGATAAAAATTCATCCAATTCAACAAACGTTACTAGTACTCGTCAATGGCAATATATCCCGGAGAGCGCACACAGGCCGGCTCACCAATTATGTATATTTTCGCCATGACGCACAACCTCATCCTCTTAGCTAGGGCGCCTCACGGATTTATCACCAATCCGGGCTATATCCCTACTAAGGGAATCGTTGTCTCCACACTCATTGGTCAAGACACCCTGTCAACCAGGTTTTCCGCCTTGCCGTGAGAGGGGGTACTGTCCCGCTCAATCACAATCAATAGCATTTCATATCATAATCAGAAGCTCAATATAATATTCATCCATATAACAGGTATAGTATATTACTATATTATGGATTTATAAACCACATATCAAGATAACAATTAATCCATTTTTGAAAACATTCAAACTTCACATCATCATAAGATACTTATTTCATTTTATCCATACTTATGGATTAATTATCTCATTTAGATTCGTCATTCTGAATCCAATTTCCCCCTATGAATCTTGGGAGTGTCCTACGACATACTTTTTATCACCAGTAATGCTAAAACTCTATTAAAACAGGGTCGTTTCACTCACCTGGATTCCGTACGAATATCGCTTCTCTAAGTCGTTACAGACAAGAGTACACAGATGAATTTCAGTATTCCGCTACAGAGATTTTCATGAAATATTAGAGAAAATACGTCAGGATTGTTTTCGTACAGATACTGTTCATATGTACGGTTACTGTTCATATATACAGTCACTATTTATACGTATGGATATTATTTATACATACGGATAATATTCGTACATACGGTCACTATTCATATGTATAAATACTATTTTTTATGTATGGATACTATTTATATGTACGGTTACTATTCATACAATTACTATTCATACGTACGGGTACTATTCATACCAGAAATAGAGAATACAATCTGTAAAAGAGTACACCAGGTAAGTTCCCAGGAAAGAGTGGAGGGTCACACTGGACACACTTAAAAACCAGGTCTTTCCTTAGCTAGAACTTTCCTAGACATGTATTCTTCACAGTTTACATTCTATTTCGGTAATCAGAGAATCAAAATAACATATAAACAGCTAAGGACAGTTTTTCTGATGTGGAAGATCGGCCAAAACCGCAACCACAGAGCATACTTAAGAAATTAACTTCTAAAATTTGAAAGACATAGAAAGGGCATAGTATCCTTACCTAAGCTGAAAAGGAAAGGCCCAAAATCTCAGAGGCCTAGCTTTGGAGTAAGAGAAACTTAAGGAGAGAAGAAGAGAAGTTGAAGGTGTGAGTTTAGAAGTGAAATGGAAGGGCCTATTTATAGCAAAAGTCAAGGGTACTATTTGACACTATGCACTAATAAAATATTCAATTTACTATTCATGAAAATGACATTTCTAATAATGCAGTTACTGTGCACCTCACGATGGAAAATTTTTCTGTTATTACTATTGGAAACTTAAAAGGGAAAAATATCCTTTCACCTTAAACCTTTAAGTTTCTTTTCAATTTAGTCCTTTCACTTTAGTCCCTGAGGGTATTTTCACACATAAAACGTCAATTTCTCATACGAACTTCTTTCTAGTTTTCTCTTATGACCAAACAATATCTAGTACTTGACATTTCGATTGTATAAATGAACAATATCATATACGTAAATAGTATTATACTGGTAAATAGTACCGTATACTGAAATAGTAACAGTAGTTTGTAAACAAATATTTATATTTTATTTTTCTTGGGTATTACATTATCACCCCCTTAAGAGAATTCGGTCCCCCGAATTCAAAACTCATTTCAAGACTGAAATAAGTGTGATTACTTCGTCTATATCTCATTCTTTGTATCTCTTTCTTTCCAAACCTCTTCACATCCCTGGTAAGATTTACAAGAACACTATAGCATCAACTGTGAACTCTAGACCGCATTATCAATAATTTTCATAGGACTTTTGCCTTTTCTAAATAGCAAACAATCTCTTCCTCATCAGTTTGATCTTCTCCACAACCTTTTGTACCATAAAGTGTCTAATCCTCGTAACCTTTACCAAACTTAAACCATCTGATTAGAGACGAACTCTGTCTCTATGTAAAACCTCAAATAGGTGTCTTATCAAAAGTGACACGTGGTCTTTCCAGTTTATACTGAATATCAGGACACAAGTTATCACACACATAACTTATAACTTTTACGAATACAAGTACTCCACCTGAAGGCATCATTTTGGCCATAGGTAATACTCTTGCCCAAAGGCGATCCTTCTACCTTAAGGCGATACTCTCAGCTGAAGGCGTTATATAAAATGAAATCATTACATAAATCTCTAAGAAGAACAATTCTAGAAAATGTGTTAAGTAAATAACATATTCCTCACGCATAATTATAAATATATATAGAAATTCCTCTCACCTCAATGACTCATATAGAGTCGTATCCCTTCAATGCTTAGGGCAAACCCATAGTTCTCTATATATAGGTTCATAAAATACTTATTCAGTATTCCTCCATAGCTCAGAAGTGCAATGAAATATCATTTTAGTAACTCTGCTCAGTCAAAAAGATATTACTATACTATGCTTTAGAATCAAGTATGAAATATAACAAGACCAACATCTTCTCATTCCTCAAGTTCTTTCAGTAAAATGAATCACTTCAACAAAGAAGATCTAGATACTAACTTAAATTTTATTTCTAGTACATAGATAATTTTAATACGTGAAGCTTACACCAAATGTAGCTTTAGGTACAAACAAAAGAAAAATAAATTAAGGACGAGGAGGCTTTTGAAATGTAAAAGGTGCTCCAGGTCTAGAAGAGGAAGGTGCTTCAGACCTTAAGGAGGAAGCTAATCGTTGCAGCCTAGAAAGAGTTTCTGGAGGAAGTGCCTGAGAAATTTGGCGAAGAGCATAAGTTACTCCGTTCATACAGTCAATACACCTTGCTTGTTGGTCACGAAAATTTTGAGTTGCAAACATTGAATGTCTATCAACTCGATTAGCTAGTTCCCCGAAACGACGGTTTATCAGTTTCTCTTGGTTTTCAAAGAGACGATTTATTAGTCGCTTCTGGTCCTCTGTCTTGTATTCCAGGCTCTCTATCTTACGCTCCAGATTTTCGATCTTACGCTCCAGGAATGCAAGCTTATTTTCTGAGGATGTTGCAGTACTGTCCTCCTCCAACTCTATTACATCCCTCTTTCTCTTCTTTATTTCTGGTGACCTGTCTACAGGTCTCTTCCCTTTGTTGTTTCCGAGACTTAGATTTAAATCAAGCTCTACATTGCCAGTCTCAAAATTCAAGTTGAAAGACTTATTATCGGCCATTGCTCTAGGGATCTCAGAAATAACTTCGAATGAGAAAGGAATGGAGATTGAGAAATAGGTATGTAATGAAAGAAGTTCGCTTGGTGTGATGAGTGGGGTAACGGGCGTACAAGATTTATAGACAACCCGAAGCCCTTGGAGCTAAAGCCACCACAACCTATACGCCGCTCGCTAGGAGGTTTACAGATCATATACGTTGCAATGCCAGCAATTAATGTCGGACATGCAGATAAATAGTAAATGCAATTAACATAAGTCAAAGATTTCCTCAAAAAAAAATTTCGGCTAATCTTGACCTTTCTCAAAGTTCTGACTAACTACGCTCTTCAGTCTGAGATTTTCTCCCTCTAAACTTGTTTTATTCTGTAATCCTATATCACGATGTCCCTCTATGATCGGGTAGTCTCATATTAGCCTTATCTTAGATTCTGATCGGTGTCTTTATTCTGGATTTACACATAATATATGTATATCAATATATATATATATTAAAACAAAGTTAACTGCTTACGGTCACATGCCTTAAGCATTATCATGATGTAAGGAAATCACTGCCTTTCATTTGCCCACGAGAGCATTATATGTAAGTATATGTAACCATGAAGATATATCATCATCTACACATTTTATTCTATCCAAGTCATTTTGATTTCACATCTCTATGAGTATATGTAGGATCATCACATGTTCTCCTTGATCGTAGCCTTCACTCATTATGCATGAATAACATACATAAATGTAATTACAACATGATTCAATCAATTATGTATATTATACTCAACTGAAGGCTCTTAAGAACAACACAATAAAACGGAGAAATGCATTTCAGTTCATCATAAAAGCATCCAAGGCAATCTTTAATGGCTATATCGTCAACTTCTTTGAATTTCGAAAAATGCCAACGGGAGAAATGGGAAAACCAAGTAAAATCGGCCGCAAATCCACCGAATACTGACTTTCGTGGTTTTGGCATTAATGCAACGCGCTATCGGTGTGCACGCCTACCCTAGACTTCTGGCTTCCAGCTTGCAGAAATCCATAGGTTGATCGTGTAGGGGTGCGGTGAAAAGATATCTTCTTTGTCTCTAAGTCCTAATTTTTCTCTATAAAAATCATCCCAGCGTTCTCAGTTACCACACCACAAAGAGTAATAATCTCCGAGCCTACAATCCCCCAGTATTCCTCTCGCCTCATACTCTTACAAAAATTTCTAAATTTTTCCAAATCATGGCATCAAGGAAGTACATTGATCTCACAGTAGAGGCTAAGGAAGAAGAGCTCGACTTAAACTTAAGTCTGGGCAAAGACAAGGGCAAAAGACCTTTTGAGGGGTCTCCAGAGAAACAGAAGGAGAAGAAAATGAAGAAGATCGAGGAAGCTGAGGAGACTAGCACGGGCCATACCTCGGAGGACAAAATCGCCTGTCTAGAGCAGGAGGTGAAAAATCTGAAAAAGATGATAGGAGACCTGGAGAAGTTAACTAAACGCAATCATGCAGAAATGACTTCAAGAATAGACAGGTTCTTCTATTGGTCTACCCAGTGCTTCTGCAATCAACAACAAAGAAGTGTTGATTGTATGAATGGGATTTACACTACCCTCCGCGACATTGCTCTGTCTCTCGCTCCAAGGAATGGTCGAGGGGTGATGATACAATACAACCCTCCTAATCCAAGACCACCTCGCTTTTAGATTACTCATGCATGAGTAAACTTCTTCTTTTTTTGCAATGTAATCCTTCAGTTTTTTTTTTAATGCGAGTGGTTTCTTTTATTGGCTGGTACCCTAAAATAATATAGCTACACAAATTCAATCATGAATTCAGCTTATAAAATCCACCATATAAAAATTTGATCCGACAACAACGGAATCAAAACAAGTAATAATCTTTCCTTTACAAAGTTCAAAAGTGTAGCCACATCTGTCTAAAACTAAAACTAAAAACATAATTCCTATAAGTCTCGGAGGGAAAGGAAATGGAAACATCCTACAGGACCTTCAGTAGAGCCGTCTCTCTATAGTTGTGCCCGGGTTCACAACGATAGAGGAGGTCCCACTAAGGTTACCTTGCTCTGTAATCACTAGGAGACCTAATAACCATTGCTCTGATACCAACTTTGTCACGACCCGTTTTCTGGGCACATGACCGGCACAATGATGAATCTCTCATCACTGTAAGCCTTCCGATAAATATATCAAATTTTCTTATCTGAAAATCATAGAGATGATTTGCATGTAATCATAGATTATCAATTTAAAATACATTATTATACTGACATACAAGCCAAATGTCGAACCCCTGAACTAGATGTCCTAGACGATTACAGAGCAACATAATCTATAACAGAAGAGAGGTCTACCCGACAACGGGAAGGTCCAAAGTGATCTACTCCTCTAGCAGATATTCTTCGATGGCAACCTGATCTGAACAAAAAGGTTGTACAAACAATGTGAGCTTTTAAACTCAATGAGCGAATCGGCCTCGTATTAATAAAATTCAAATACATTACCAGTCATGCAAGCATATCCAAAGGCTCATACTCAACCAATAGACAGAAGATAAAAATTTATCCAATTCAACAAACGTTACTAGTACTCGTCAATGGCAATATATCCCGGAGAGCGCACACAGGCCGGCTCACCAATTATGTATATTTCCGCCATGACGCACAACATCATCCTCTTACATACAAGATAAAAATTCATCCAATTCAACAAACGTTACTAGTACTCGTCAATGGTAATATATCCCGGAGAGCGCACACAGGCCGGCTCACCAATTATGTATATTTCCGCCATGACGCACAACCTCATCCTCTTAGCTAGGGCGCCTCACGGATTTATCACCAATCCGGGCTATATCCCTACTAAGGGAATCGTTGTCTCCACACTCATTGGTCAAGACACCCTGTCAACCGGGTTTTCCGCCTTGCCGTGAGAGGGGGTACTGTCCCGCTCAATCACAATCAATAGCATTTCATATCATAATCAGAAGCTCAATATAATATTCATCCATATAACAGGTATAGTATATTACTATATTATGGATTTATAAACCATATATCAAGATAACAATTAATCCATTTTTGAAAACATTCAAACTTCACATCATCATAAGATACTTATTTCATTTTATCCATACTTATGGATTAATTATCTCATTTAGATTCGTCATTCTGAATCCAATTTCCCCCTATGAATCTTGGGAGTGTCCTACGACATACTTTTTATCACCAGTAATGCTAAAACTCTATTAAAACAGGGTCGTTTCACTCACCTGGATTCCGTACGAATATCGCTTCTCTAAGTCGTTACAGACAAGAGTACACAGATGAATTTCAGTATTCCGCTACAGAGATTTTCATGAAATATTAGAGAAAATACGTCAGGATTGTTTTCGTACAGATACTGTTCATATGTACGGTTACTGTTTATATATACAGTCACTATTTATACGTATGGATATTATTTATACATACGGATAATATTCGTACATACGGTCACTATTCATATGTATAAATACTATTTTTTATGTATGGATACTATTTATATGTACGGTTACTATTCATACGGTTACTATTCATACGTATGGGTACTATTCATACCAGAAATAGAGAATACAATCTGTAAAAGAGTACACCAGGTAAGTTCCCAGGAAAGAGTGGAGGGTCACACTGGACACACTTAAAAACCAGGTCTTTCCTTAGCCAGAACTTTCCTAGACATGTATTCTTCACAGTTTACATTCTATTTCGGTAATCAGAGAATCAAAATAACATATAAACAGCTAAGGACAGTTTTTCTGATGTGGAAGATCGGCCAAAACCGCAACCACAGAGCATACTTAAGAAATTAACTTCTAAAATTTGAAAGACATAGAAAGGGCATAGTATCCTTACCTAAGCTGAAAAGGAAAGGCCCAAAATCTCAGAGGCCTAGCTTTGGAGTAAGAGAAACTTAAGGAGAGAAGAAGAGAAGTTGAAGGTGTGAGTTTAGAAGTGAAATGGAAGGGCCTATTTATAGCAAAAGTCAAGGGTACTATTTGACACTATGCGCTAATAAAATATTCAATTTACTATTCATGAAAATGACATTTCTAATAATGCAGTTACTGTGCACCTCACGCGATGGAAAATTTTTCTGTTATTACTATTGGAAACTTAAAAGGGAAAAATATCCTTTCACCTTAAACCTTTAAGTTTCTTTTCAATTCAGTCCTTTCACTTTAGTCCCTGAGGGTATTTTCACACATAAAACGTCAGTTTCTCATACGAACTTCTTTCTAGTTTTCTCTTATGACCAAACAACATCTAGTACTTGACATTTCGATTGTATAAATGAACAGTATCATATACGTAAATAGTATTATACTGGTGAATAGTACCGTATACTGAAATAGTAACAGTAGTTTGTAAACAAATATTTATATTTTATTTTTCTTGGGTATTACAGGTAATATCCTTTTGACTGAGCAGAGTTACTAAAATGATATTTCATTACACTTCTGAACTATGGAGGAATGCTAAATAAGTATTTTATGAACCTATAGAACTATGGGTTTGCCTCAATCATTGAAGGGATGCGACTCTATATGAGTCATTGAGGTGAGAGGAATTTTCATATATATAATTATGCGTAAGGAGTATGTTATTTACTTATCATATTTTCTAGGATTGTTCTTCCTAGAGATTTATGTAATGATTTCATGTGATTTTGCCTTTTATATGACGCCTTCAGCTGAGAGTATCGCCTTAAGGTAGAAGGATCACCTTCGGGCAAGAGTATTACCTATGGCCAAAATGATGCTTTCGGGTGAGGTGCTTGTAATCATAAAAGTTATAAGCTATGTGTGTAGTATCATGTGTTCTGATATTCAATGTGAACTGGAAAGACCACGTGCCACTTTTGAGATGACACCTATGTCACGACCCGTTTTCTGGGCACATGACCGGCACAATGATGAATATCCCATCACTGTAAGCCTTTCGACAAATTCTACCCATGAGTTAGATTATTAATCATTATCTCTATATTCTCAAAATAACCATTCCTGAAGAAAATATATCAAATTTTCTTATTTGAAATTTATAGAGATTATTTGCATATAATAATAGATCCTCAACATAAAATACATTTATTGTACTGAAATACAAGCCAAATACCAAACCCCTGACCTAGATGTCCTAGACGATTACAGAGCAACATAATCTATAACAAAAGAGGGGTCTACCCGACAACGGGAAGGTCCAAAGTGATCTACTCCTCTAGCGGATATTCTTCATTGGCAATCTGATCTAAACAAAAAGGTTGTACAAACAATGTGAGCTTTTAAACTCAATGAGCGAATCGGCCTCGCGTTAATAAAATTCAAATACATTACCAGTCATGCAAGCATATCCGAATGCTCATACTCAACCAATAAACATAGTTAGAAATTACATAAAATAAGATAAAAATTCATCCAATTCAACGAACGTTACTAGTACTTATCAATGGCAATATATCCCGGAGAGCGCACACAGGCCGGCTCACCAATTATGTATATTTCCGCCATGACGCACAACATCATCCTCTTACATACAAGAAAATAAAAATTCATCCAATTCAACAAACGTTACTAGTACTCGTCAATGGAAATATATCCCGGAGAGTGCACACAGGCCGGCTCACCAATTATGTATATTTCCGCCATGACGCACAACCTCATCCTCTTAGCTAGGGCGCCTCACGGATTTATCACTAATCCGAGCTATATCCCTACTGAGGGAATTGTTGTCTCCACACTCATTGGTCAAGACACCATGTCAACCGGGTTTTCCGCCTTGCCGTGAGAGGGGGTACTGTCCCGCTCAATAACAATCAATAGCATTTCATATCATAATCAGAAGCTCAATATAATATTCATCCATATAACAGGTATAGTATATAACTATATTATAGATTTATAAACCACATATCAAGATAACAATTAATACGTTTTTGAAAACATTCAAACTTCACATCATCATAAGATACTTATTTCATTTTATCCATACTTATGGATTAATTATCTCATTTAGATTCGTCATTCTGAATCCAATTTCCCCCTATGAATCTTGGGAGTGTCCTACGACATACTTTTTATCACCAGTAATGCTAAAACTCTATTAAAATGGGGTCGTTTCACTCACCTGGATTCCGTACGAATATCGCTTCTCTAAGTCATTACAGACAAGAGTACACAGATGAATTTCAGTATTCCGCTACGGAGATTTTCATGAAAGATTAGAGAAAACAAGTTAGGATTGTTTTCATGCAGATACTGTTCATACATACGGTACTATTCATATATACGGATACTATTTATATATACGGTCACTATTCATACGTACGGCCACTATTCATATGTACGGATATTATTTATACATACGGATAATATTCGTACATACGGTCACTATTCATACATATGAATACTATTTTTACCTACGGATATTATTCATATGTACAGTTACTATTCATACATACGGATAATATTTTTACCTACGGATATTATTTTGTACTTGATTGTGAAAATTCCAAAAGAGAGAATGAGACATAGATAAAATATCTGCATTTGTTTCAATCTTGAGGTAAGTTTTGAATTCGGAGGACCGAATTCTTTTAAGGGGGGAAGAATATAATATCCCAAGAATTTATATGAATATTTAAAGTCTAGTTTCCAATGGTATAAGTTTCATTTGAATATTCATTACCAGTTAGGAGTTATGATTCGAGAAGTAAGTGAAGGTCGAGAGTAGTGGTAGGAAATTTCTCTATTTCGTAACTCTGATGGTTTTTGTCTGGTTACAATAGGAATGGTCAAAGTGCAAAGTGGGAGTGCCGAGAGCGTGAAATCCAGGTGAGTGGGTTAATACTTGCTATGATTAAATATCTGTTATTGACTTTTTGCATCATAGTGGAAATATGTTGTATATCCAAGTTTGAAGAGGATGATGTGGAACGATGAGGCATAAACAATTGTGGAACGTGTCTGGTAATGTATATAATTATATTTTCTTATTTTCCCATGAATGGAGGTTATATGATGGATTGTGAATGGTATGTGAATTGAGTTGAATAATTATTCTATATTATGGGTTATGTTGTATACATGCTATGTTGCTGGAACCACATTGATTATGTTGTGACTTGAATCGTAAATGACTGAGTTGTGTATGTGGCTCAAAATTATGATTGAGGATGTTTTTATATGTGATTGTGATTGTGTTTGACTGGAAAGGAAAGGCATGGTGGTGCACCCCATGGAGAAATTTTATGTGAAGTTATAAGGGTGGAGATTATAAACGGAGCGATAAGGGTGGATGCGGCGGGGGCCGCGGGCAACGATCCAGAGGTATTCTGGACGACCCGGTTGATACGGGAAATGTGTGTGAAATTGATTTCACTGATTGCTGTTGTGAATTTTGAATTATGTTGAAATGTATTTGATTTACTTGGATATTGTTGTGAAGTATTATGAATAATATTATATCATATGATGATCGATTTACGTATGATTGCTGCATGTTATCATTATGATGCATGATATTTTTTTGTCATAGTGTTGTGTTATCTACTCACTGGGCACGTGGTTTGCTCATACCCCTCTTATTGATATTTTTTTTCAGAAATGACAGCTGAAGGTAAATATCGGAACAAGGAATTATGGATCCTTAGTCCATGATTACCTTTTCATTTGTTCAGGATAAAGGTATAATAGTTAAGTCTTATTCTAAGTTGTATAAATCTAGAAATCTCTGTAATCGGGTAGGTTCATTCAGTGATGTAATGTGAATAATTGTAGTATGTATAGAGAACTCAGTTTGGTTGCATGAAAAAGAATTGTATGATTTTTAAGAGAAAGATAGGCTTACGGAGGTGAAATGAAATTCACTTTCCGTGCCGGTCACGTGCTCAGATTTTGGGACGTGACAAACATACTCCTCATGCATAATTATACATATGGAAATTCCTCTCACCTCAATGACTCATATAGAGTCGTATCCCTTCAATGATTAGGGCAAACCCATAGTTCTCTATGTATAGGTTCATAAAATACTTATTTAGCACTCCTCCATAGCTCAGAAATGCAATGAAATATTATTTTAGTAACTCTTCTCAGTCAAAAAGATATTACCATACTCTACTTTAGAATTTCCATAATCAAGTACGAAATATAAGTCCAACATCTTCTCATTCCTCAAGTTCTTTCAGTAAAAGGAATCACTTCAACAAAGAAGATCTAAATACTAACTTAAATTTTACTTCTAGTATATAGATAATTTTAATACATGAAGCTTAGACCAAATATAGCTTTAGGTACCAACAAAAGAAAGAATAAATTAAGGACGAGGAGGCTTTTGAATGTAAAAGGTGCTCCAGGTCTAGAAGAGGAAGGTGCTTCAACCTTAAGGAGGAAGCTAATCGTTGTAGCCTAGAAAGAGTTTCTGGAGGAAGTGCCTGAGAAATTTGGCGAAGAACAGAAGTTACTCCGTTCATACAGTCAATACACCTTGCTTGTTGGTCACGAAAATTTTGATTTGCAAACATTGAATGTCTATCAACTCGATTAGCCAGTTCCCCGAAACGACGATTTATCAGTTTCTCTTGGTTTTCAAAGAGACGATTTATTAGTCGCTTTTGGTCCTCTGTCTTGTATTCCAGGCTCTCTATCTTACGCTCCAGATTTTCGATCTTACGCTCTAGGAACGCAAGCTTATTTTCTGAGGATGTTGCAGTACTGTCCTCCTCCAACTCTATTACATCCCTCTTTCTTTTCTTAATTTCTGGTGACCTGTCTACAGGTCTCTTCCCTTTGTTGTCTCTGAGACTTAGATTTAAATCAAGCTCTACATTGCCAGTCTCAAAATTCAAGTTGAAAGACTTATTATCGGCCATTTCTCTAGGGATCTCAGAAATAACTTTGAATGAGAAAGGAATGGAGATTGAGAAATAGGTATGTAATGAAAGAAGTTCGCTTGGTGTGATGAGTGGGGTAACGGGCGTACAAGATTTATAGACAACCCGAAGCCCTTGGAGCTAAAGCCACCACAACCTATACGCCGCTCGCTAGGAGGTTTACAGATCATATACGTCGCAATGCCAGCAATTAATGTCGGACATGCAGATAAATAGTAAATGCAATTAACATAAGTCAAAGATTTCCTCAAAAAAATTTTCGGCTAATCTTGACCTTTCTCAAAATTTTTGACTAATCGCCGTTTCAATCTATGATTTCCTCACTCTATACTTGTCTTATAGTGTAATCTCAGATCACGATATCACTCTATGATCGGGTAGTCTCATATTGGCCGTATCTTAGATTCTAATCGGTGTCTTTACTCTGGACTTACACATAATATATATGTAAATATATATATTTTAAAACAAAGTTAACTGCTTACGGTCGCATGCCTTAAGCATTATCATGATGTAAGGAAATCACTGCCTTTCATTTGCCCATGAGAGCATTATATGTAAGTATGTGTAACCATGAAGATGTATTATCCTCTACACATTTCATTCTATCCAAGTCATTTTGATTTCTCATTCTCTATGAGTATATGTAGGATTATCACATATTCTCCTTGATCGTAGCCTTCACTCATTATGCATGAATAACATACATACATGTAATTACAACATGATTCAATCTATTATGTATATTATACTCAACTGAAGGCTCTTAAGAACAACACAATAAAACAGAGAAATGCATTTCAGTTCATCATAAAAGCATCCAAGGCAATCTTTAATGGCTCTATCGTCAACTTCTTTGAATTTCGAAAAATGCCAACGGGAGAAATGGGAAAACCAAGTAAAATCGGCCGCAAATCCACCGAATACTGACTTTCGTGGTTTTGGCATTAATGCAATGCGCTATCGGTGTGCACGCCTACCCTAGACTTCTGGCTTCCAGCTTGCAGAAATCCATAGGTTGATCGTGTAGGGGTGCGGTGAAGAGATATCTTCTTTGTCTCTTAGTCCAAATTTTTTCTCTATAAAAACCTTTTCAGCATTCTCAGTTACCACACCACAAAGAGTAATAATCTCTGAGCCTACAATCCCCCAGTATTCCTCTCGCCTCATATTCTTACAAAAATTTCTAAATTTTTTCAAATCATGGCCTCAAGGAAGTACATTGATCTCACAGTAGAGGCTAAGGAAGAAGAACTTGACTTAAACTTAAGTTTATGCAGGGACAAGGGCAAAAGACCTCTCGAGGGATTTCAAGAAATTCAAATGGAGAAGAAGATGAAAAAGATTGAGGAAGCCGAGGAGATTAGCACAGGACATAGCTCAGAGGACAAAATCGCCTGTTTAGAGCAGGAGGTGAAGAATCTCAAGAAGATGATAGAGGACCTGGAGAAGTTAACCAAACGTAATAACGTGGCAATGACTTCGAGAATAGATAGGTTCTTCTATTGGTCCACCCAGTGCTTCTGCAATCAACAGCAAAGAAGTGTTGATTGTATGAATGGAATTTACACTACCTTTCGCGACATTGCTATGTCTCTTGCTCCAAGGAATGGTCGAGGGGTGATGATACAATACAACCCTCATAATCCAAGACCACCTCGCTTTTAGATTACTCATACATGAGTAAACTTCTTCTTTTTTTTTTTTTTGCAATGTAATCATTCAGTTTTTCTTTTTGTTTTTAATGCAAGTGGTTTCTTTTATTGGCTGGTACCCTAAAATAATATAGCTACACAAATTCAATCATGAATTCAGCTTATAAAATCCACCATATAAAAATTTTGATCCGACAACAACGGAATCAAAACAAATAACAACTTTTCCTTGACTAAGTTCAAAAGTGTAGCCACATCTGTTTAAAACTAAAACTGAGAACATAATTCCTATAAGTCTCGGAGGGAAAGGAAATGGAAACATCTTACAGGACCTTCAGTAGAGCCGTCTCTCTATAGTTGTGCCCGGGTTCACAACGATAGAGGAGGTCCTACTAAGGTTACCTTGCTCTGTAATCACTAGGAGACCTAACAACCATTGCTCTGATACCAACTTTGTCACGACCCGTTTTCTGGGCACATGACCGGCACAATGATGAATATCCCATCACTGTAAGCCTTTCGACAAATTCTACCCATGAGTTAGATTATTAATCATTATCTCTATATTCTCAAAATAACCATTCCTGAAGAAAATATATCAAATTTTCTTATTTGAAATTTATAGAGATTATTTACATATAATAATAGATCCTCAACATAAAATACATTTATTGTACTGAAATACAAGCCAAATACCAAACCCCTGACCTAGATGTCCTAGACGATTACAGAGCAACATAATCTATAACAAAAGAGGGGTCTACCCGACAACGGGAAGGTCCAAAGTGATCTACTCCTCTAGCGGATATTCTTCATTGGCAATCTGATCTGAACAAAAAGGTTGTACAAACAATGTGAGCTTTTAAACTCAATGAGCGAATCGGCCTCGCGTTAATAAAATTCAAATACATTACCAGTCATGCAAGCATATCCGAATGCTCATATTCAACCAATAAACATAGTTAGAAATTACATAAAATAAGATAAAAATTCATCCAATTCAACGAACGTTACTATTACTTATCAATGGCAATATATCCCGGAGAGCGCACACAGGCCGGCTCACCAATTATGTATATTTCCGCCATGACGCACAACATCATCCTCTTACATACAAGAAAATAAAAATTTATCCAATTCAACAAACGTTACTAGTACTCGTCAATGGCAATATATCCCGGAGAGCGCACACAGGCCGGCTCACCAATTATGTATATTTTCGCCATGACACACAACCTCATCCTCTTAGCTAGGGCGCCTCACGGATTTATCACCAATCCGGGCTATATCCCTACTGAGGGAATCGTTGTCTCCACACTCATTGGTCAAGACACCCTGTCAACCGGGTTTTCCGCCTTGCCGTGAGAGGGGGTACTGTCCCGCTCAATCACAATCAATAGCATTTCATATCATAATCAGAAGCTCAATATAATATTCATCCATATAACAGGTATAGTATATAACTATATTATAGATTTATAAACCACATATCAAGATAACAATTAATACGTTTTTGAAAACATTCAAACTTCACATCATCATAAGATACTTATTTCATTTTATCCATACTTATGGATTAATTATCTCATTTAGATTCGTCATTCTGAATCCAATTTCCCTCTATGAATCTTGGGAGTGTCCTACGACATACTTTTTATCACCAGTAATGCTAAAACTCTATTAAAACGGGGTCGTTTCACTCACCTGGATTCCGTACGAATATCGCTTCTCTAAGTCGTTACAGACAAGAGTACACAGATGAATTTCAGTATTCCGCTACGGAGATTTTCATGAAAGATTAGAGAAAACAAGTTAGGATTGTTTTCATGCAGATACTGTTCATACATACGGTACTATTCATATATACGTGCACTATTTATATATACGGTCATTATTCATACGTACGGATACTATTTATACATACGAATAATATTCGTATATACGGTCACTATTCATACATATGAATACTATTTTTACCTACGGATACTATTTATATGTATGATTACTATTCATATGGTTACTATTCATACGTACGGGTACTATTTATACCAGAAATAGAGAATACAATCTGTAAAAGAGTACACCAGGTAAGTTTCCAAGAAAGAGTGGAGGGTCACACTGGACACACTTAAAAACCAGGTCTTTCCTTAGCCAGAACTTTCCTAGACATGTATTATTCACAGTTTACATTCTATTTCGGTAATCAGATAATCAAAATAACATATAAATAGCTAAGGACAGTTTTTCTGATGTGGAAGATCGGCCAAAATCGCAACCACAGAGTATACTTAAGAAATTAACTTCTAAAATTTGAAAGACATAGAAAGGACATAGTATCCTTACCTAAGCTGAAAAGGAAAGGCCCAAAATCTCATAAGCCTAACATTGGAGTAAGAGAAACTTAAGGAGAGAAGAAGAGAAGTTGAAGGTGTGAGTTTAGAAGTGAAATGGAAGGGCCTATTTATAGCAAAAGTCAAGGGTACTATTTGACACTATGTACTAATAAAATATTCAATTTACTATTCATGAAAATGACATTTCTAATAAAATAATCCACGTTAATCATTTACAGTTACTGTGCAACTACGGAAAAGTCGCAGGCGGCTTACTATTGAAAAACTTCAGGGGAAAACTATCATTTCACCTTAAACCTTTAAGTTTCTTTTCAAATCAGTCCTTTCATTTTAGTCCCTGAGGGTATTTTTACACATAAAACGTCATTTTTTCCTACGAACTTCTTTCTAGTTGTCTCTTATGACCAAACCACATCTAGTACTTGACATTTTGATTGTATAAATGAACAGTATCGTATACGTAAATAGTATTATATTGGTGAATAGTACCGTATATTGAAATAGTAATAGTAGTTTGTAAACAAATATTTATATTTTATTTTTCTTGGGTATTACAACCTATTTGAGGTTTTACATAGAGACAGAGTTCGTCTCTGATTAGGTGGTTTAAGTTTGGTAAAGGTTATGAGGATGAGACACTTTATGGTACAAAAGATTGTGGAGAATATCAAACTGATGAAGAAGAGATTACTTGCTGTTTAGAAAAGGAAAAATTCCTATGAAAATTATTGATAATGCGGTCTAGAGTTCACAGTCGATGCTATAGTGTTCTTGTAAATCTTACCAAGGATGTGAAGATGTTTGGAAAGAAAGAGATACAAAGGATGAGATATAGACGAAGTAATCACACTTTTTTCAGTCTTGAGATGAGTTTTGAATTCGGGGGACCGAATTCTCTTAAGGGGGTGATAATGTAATACCCATGAAAAATAAAATATAAATATTTATTTACAAACTACTGTTACTATTTCAGTATATGGTACTATTTACCTGTATAATACTATTTACGTATATGATACTGTTCATTTATACAATCGAAATGTCAAGTACTAGATATGGTTTGGTCATAAGAGAAAACTAGAAAGAAGTTTGTAGGAGAAAATGACATTTTATGTGTAAAAATACCCTCAGGGACTAAATTGAAAGGACTGATTTGAAAAGAAACTTAAAGGTTTAAGGTGAAAGGATAGTTTTCCCTTTAAGTTTCTAATAATAATAACAGAAAAATTTTCCAACTGCATTATTAGAAATGTCATTTTCATGAATAGTAAATTGAATATTTTATTAGTGCATAGTATCAAATAGTACCCTTGACTTTTCCTATAAATAGGCGCTTCCATTTCACTTCTAAACTCACACATTCAACTTCTCTTCTTCTCTCCTTAAGTTTCTCTTGTTTCGACGCTAGGCTTCTGAGATTTTGGGCCTTTCCTTTTTGCTTAGGTAATGATACTATGCCTTTCTATGTCTTTCAAATTCTAGAAGTTATTTTCTTAAGTATGCTCTGTGGTTGCGGCTTTGGCCAATCTTCCATATCAGAAAAACTGTCCTTAGCTGCTTACATATTATTTTGATTCTCTGATTACCGAAATAGAATGTAAACTGTGAAGAATACATGTCTAGGAAAGTTCTGGCTAAGGAAAGACCTGGTTTTTAAGTGTGTCCAGTGTGACCCTCCACTCTTTCCTGAAAACTTACCTGGTGTACTCTTTTACAGATTGTATTCTCTATTTCTGGTATGAATAGTAACCGTATGTATGAATAGTAACCGTACATATAAATAGTAACCGTACGTATGAATAGTAACCGTATGAATAGTAACCGTATATATGAACAGTAATCGTACGTATGAATAGTATCTATACGAAAACAATCCTAACGTATTTTCTCTAATCTTTCATGAAAATCTCCGTAACAGAACACCGAAATTCACCTGAGCACTCTTGTCTGTAACGACTTAGAGAAGTGATACTCGTACGGAATTCATGTGAGTGAAACGACCCCATTTTAATAGAGTTTTAGCATTACTGGTGGTAAAAAGTATGTCGTAGGACACTCCCAAGATTCATAGGGGGAAATTGGATTCAGAATGATGAATCTAAATGAGATAATTAATCCATAAGTATGGATAAAATGAAATAAGTATCTTATGATGATGTGAAGTTTGAATGTTTTCAAAAACGGATTAATTGTTATCTTGATATGTGGTTTATAAATCTATAATATAGTTATATACTATACCTGTTATATGGATGAATATTATATTGAGCTTCTGATTATGATATGAAATGCTATTGATTGTGATTGAGCGGGACAGTACCCCCTCTCACGGCAAGGCGGAAAACCCGGTTGACAGGGTGTCTTGACCAATGAGTGTGGAGACAACGATTCCTTCAGTAGGGATATAGCCCGGATTGGTGATAAATCCGTGAGGCGCCCTAGCTAAGAGGATGAGGTTGTGCGTCATGGCGGAAATATACATAATTGGTGAGTCGGCCTGTGTGCGCTCTCCGGGATATATTGTCATTGACGAGTACTAGTAACGTTTGTTGAATTGGATGAATTTTTATCTTCTTGTATGTAAAAGGATGATGTTGTGCGTCATGGCGAAAATATACATAATTGGTGAGCCGGCCTGTGTGCGCTTTCTGGGATATATTGCCATTGACGAGTACTAGTAACGTTTGTTGAATTGGATGAATTTTTATCTTCTGTCTATTGGTTGAGTATGAGCCTTTGGATATGCTTGCATGACTGGTAATGTATTTGAATTTTATTAACGCGAGGCCGATTCGCTCATTGAGTTTAAAAGCTCACACTGTTTGTACAACCTTTTTGTTCAGATCAGGTTGCCATCGAAGAATATCTGCTAGAGGAGTAGATCACTTTGGACCTTCCCGTTGTCGGGTAGACCCCTCTTTTGTTATAGATTATGTTGCTCTGTAATCGTCTAGGACATCTAGGTCAGGGATTTGGCATTTGGTTTGTATGTCAGCATAATAATGTATTTTATATTGAGAATCTATTATTATGTGCAAATCATCTATATGAATTTCAGATAAGAAAATTTGATATATTTTCTTCAGGAATGGTTATTTTGATAATGTAGAGATAATGACTAATAATTTAACTCATGGGTAGAATTTATCGAAAGGCTTACAGTGATGGGATATTCATCATTGTGCCGGTCATGTGCCCAGAAAACGGGTCGTGACAGTATTAATGTGACATGAAATTTTTTGGTGATGTATATTGGAAAAATGGGCTTTGGAGTGAGGAAGGAAAATTCTAATAGATGCAAGAAATATGATAAGACGATAACTTCGATGCTTTATGCTTGTTCAAATGAGGACTTTTGAGGGCCAAACAAGAAGGATGTAAACACTAAAAATCCCTGTGATGAGACTAGAACAGGGTGCAAAGCTCATATAATCTTCAAATTCGTTGATAGAAAGTATCAAGTGAAAGAATTTAACATGAATAATAATCATGCATTACACACTCTAGATGTTCAGGCAAACTCACATGCTTCCTTCACAACAACAAATTTATGATATTCAAGCATACAAGATTGAACTAGCTACAAATTATGACCTTAGGCAAAAGGCATCTTTTGATTTGATGAGCTCACATGTGGGAGGAAGAACAAACGTTGAATTTACTTGTAATGATACAAAAAATTAACTCAAGGCAAGAAGAGCAAGAAATATGGCTTATGGGGATGCTAGTACCTTGATGCAATATTTTTAGAAGCAATCATCGAAGAATCTTTCACTCTTCCACATTTATCAGTTGGATGTAGAAGAACAAAGTGCCAATGTTTTTTAGACAAATGCAAGGATGTTAATTGACTATGGATTGTTTGGTGATGTCGTATCACTTGACACCACATTCAGTATGGAATTTTAAAAAAAAAAGGCATTTATTGTGTTTTGTGGTTTAAATCACCACGGAAGGATAATGATATTTGGAACAGCGTTATTGTTTGATGAGACCGCATAATCATTTAATTGGCTTTTTCAAACATTTCTTCAAGTTAATTGGTGCAAATAGCCCCTTACTATCTTTACTGACCAAGATGCATCAATGACAAGAGTATTATTTAAGGTTATGCCAGACAGTATGCATTGGCTTTGTACGTGGCATCTTATGCGAAATGCCACGAAATACATTTCTAGTTGCCTAAGGGGACTCCTACATATTGACAGAGATTAGATAGTGTATGTACAAAATCATTAATAAATATCAGTTTGAGACTAGTTAGGTTAAAATGGTGGAAGAACATGATATCAAAGAAAATTAGTGGATAATTAATGCATACTAGTTTGAGCAAAAATGGGCAGCATGTTATATGAAGAGGGCTTTCACACTTGGTGTTCGAAACATATAGCTCAGTGAGAGCCTTAACTCAGATTTGACGGACTTGCTGAACCCGTGTTTGGACCTTGTTGAATTCTTCAAACTCATTGAGAGAATTGTGAAGGAGAAGCACTACAAGGAGTTAAAGTGTGAGTATGAATCTAGAGAGAAAATCTCGCGACTGAGAAATTCGAGGTCACTTATGCTTAAAACAACTTTCTGAGTGTTATACTCCTACTATCTTTGAAATGTTCCAACAAGAATACGATAATAAGGATCATATGTGTATGAAAGAAAAGGATGAGAGCCAACTTCTTAGACATTATGTTACTTCATTACATAGTGTCCTTTGATCCGTCAGATAACACATTCACGTGTTCTTGTTCGGAAGTTCGAAATTGTTGGTATTATTTGTTGCCTTGCCCTAAAGGTCTACGATATGAATGATGTAAAACTACTCCCTAACTGGTACATTATTCCTTGATGGACGAACAGAGCAAAAGCTTTTCTGGTATACGATGTTACAGGGAGAGGGACATGGGAGGACCCTAGGCTACACACTACACAATGGTTTGAAGAGCTCACTCAAAAATCCATAAATGTATCAACAAAAAACATGCAAGTCAGCCAAAGGTCGCTCGTTGATGTTGATGTTGAACATCATGGATAATTTGCACAAACAACTCATTGAGCATTATTCAACTAGAAAGAGTTTGGATACATATCTAAATGCCGATGTTAATGCCACCGTCAGCCCCCCCTTAGTGCACACCACAAGCAACAGGATGCAAGCAAAGAGACGGTGCAAATAATAAGAAACACCATAAGAGTTGTGTTGAGCATCAGGAAAAGAAGAATAACAAATTAACCTCAACAAGAATAAATAAATTATATTTTTAAGCATTGAACCATCAACAATTTTGTCTATCTAATTTCATCTTTTTATTTGTAGATGAATGAAGAACAACCTGGCATATCTGGCTTAGCATCTCCAGCACCGCTTCTTGAATTGAGTTTCACTTAAATGCTTATGGTTTAAATTTTATGACGTAATATAAAACTTATTTTTGCCAAATAATTATGTCGTTGAGATGCTAATACGTGCTATTGTTTAATGTAGGCACCTATTGATCACCTTATGCAATTGCTTGAAGAATTACATTTTAATAACAATTTTTCACATACAAATAATTGAGGTAAGTAACTAGTTTTTCTATTATCTAGTTGATTGTTAAGTAACCATTTTTGTGGATTTAAATAATTTCTTAATGGTTAAATTGTCAATTTCGATATGGGCTTTTGTAACGATGAAGGTTGTTGCAAACTTGGGGCTATGCTTTTCTACATACCCATATAGGTTTAGATATTAATGCTTGAACTTGATTCTATCCTAGTACTGTACATATGAGCCTTTTTTTTTTTAATGATGAAAGTTATTGCAAACTTGGGGCTATGCTTTTCTTGGTTTTTTTTTTTCTTCTTCTTTTTATCCATTAGACTTAGTATATTGGCATGTTTATGAGAGTTTATATTTTGATGTATTTTGCTTTTAACTATTGTAGGCTGTCTGGGTGTGGACTATGAGTTTACCTGTTATTGTGGTCAATGCAAGTGACAGAAATCCTTTTCTCCAGGCTGAGGATGAAGCTGGGTGGATTATGTGAGCTATGGGTTTTATAGTTGAAGGTATAGCAGATCAGCATAAATTGATGCTCTTCCTCAGAGGCCTTAATTTGATATGTAACAGAGTTGTTATGAAGTTTCGAATTAGTTGGGCTCTTTTGCATTGGAACCTTACCAGCTTCATGCATATAGCTTGTGGACATTGCTATGATTGAAAACTCTGTATAATATAATTCTTTAATTAGAGGTCTACCAAGGTTACATAGGTGGAATTGGCTCTAACCTTTTGTGATGCCTTTTCCCTTTCTGTTAGGAGTAACAGATGTGATTTTATATTATTTTCAAGAGATTCATGTTGAATTTTCCTAGTATGAACATCCAATTATTTTGACAGTTGAGGCACAGGTAAAAGCCTTTAAAACAATATAGGTTTTATTGTTGTATACAGTACTGGCTTGGCTTTTCTGATATGTATCTATTTTCCTTTAGGCAAAGTATGTTGGAAATTAGGGAGGTGGACTGAGTAAAAATTTGTTTTTGAAGGTATAGTCTGTATTTAGAATTCGAATCTGTGAGAGAGAGAGAGAATAAACTTCTGTCCATTGTGGTATTTAGCTTTTTTTATAATTCCAGTATGAATAAGCCCTTATCACTACAGTTATCAAACAAGACAAGAAACACGTATTGACTACCATAAACTTTTGAAACTAGTGCTCTAATCTAACTAAATGATTTTCAAATGTTTTGTTGCAGAGCTAGTGAAATATTAGCTGCTGAACTTGATCAGTTGATGGTGATTGTGGCAAATCCACACCAATTCAAGATTCCTGATTGTTTTCTTAACAGGAAGAAGGATTACAAGGATGACAAATATTCTCAGGTTGTCTCTAACGCATTGGACGTGAAACTGAGAGATGATCTTAAGTGTTTGAAAAAAGATCAGGTTGGTCATATTGTGTTTTAACATTGAAGTTTATAATATTGAGAAGCTTCTTCAAAATTATATTGAGAAGGAACTCTTGAACATTTTCAATCCAGAACTCAAAGCTACTCAGAACATTTTAATTAGACAATGTAAAAAAAACTCATACTTCCACCTATTGAAGAGGCGTCAAATTTATATTCTAGTTACCTTATTAAATGAAATTTCAAAACAGAGGAAAAATAAGATGATTCTTACTTTGCCATCTCTCAAGTCAAGTGTCTATGTGATAAGAACAAAAACATAGGAATATAATAATCATAATTTAATAGTCGTTGGCCCCAAAGTCGCATCACGTGGTGGTTTAATTAATAACAATAAGAGAAGAAACAATCAACAAGCACGTGTTGAAAACTTTAAATCTACCGTCCAAGTTCTAACTCAACTTCTTTATTCTATAAATATAAAATCATTTTAATTGAAATTTTTTTCATTATTAACATTTCAGTCTCGTAGGTTACTGTGCCTTTTGTCAAATGAGACTTGAGCCACTAAAATATAATTAACGGGAAATCCACGTAATCTTCTGGTAAATAAATGAAGAGTCCAGATGAATGTAGAGAAGGTGCAGGAGAAGTATTTTTTTATATTATTAAAAAGATAAAAATATTTTTTTAACATTTATTTCAAATTTCAATTTTATTCTTTATATTTTTTTATGGTAATTTAGTTTCACACTTTTTTTTCAATGTTATCTTTAATGTTAATGTTGTTAATATAATTGATGAAAAATATTAGTATAGATTTTTTTATGTAATTTATATATTATTAATGTGTCATACTAATTTATTTTATTTTTAATTTTATCATAAATATTTAATTAAACTTCAATTTTGCCTCAAATAATTTTTTTATTTTCCTTATCTGTTCCAAATTAACCGTTAAACGTTTGATATGTCAAATAAAAAAAATCTACATGTTAAGAACTCACATGTCACTTAGAGGAAATCCTTTTGTATTTTTTGTTAATTTTATTAACGACGTTAGCTTTATAAATAAAATTAAAACAAAAAAATTTATGACAAAATTGACATAAAAAAATATTAAGGATAATAAAAAATTAATTTTTTCTATTAAAAATTTTATTTATATATTTGATAAACAAATAAATTTTATTTAAACTTACAATAAAAATTAATTTACAATTTCAAACTCGATGATAAACTGTGTTTTGAAATACAGACCAAATTTCCGTGAGTGGGAAATTTCTAGAAACAGCGAATGACGTAAGCAAAATGAGGGAGGGGTAAAACTGGAAAATCACAATTGCCAGTTACCGTTACCGTTACCGTTACGGGCTCACCTAAAAGCCAGACGTGGTGGTGCGTGAGGGTTCGGAATCGAAACCCACAATTGAATAGAGTTAAAGCAAAAGCGTTATCCACAAACTTTTCACGTGTGAGCGACACGTGGCGACGCACTTTGGGACGTCCCCACTATCTCATCAATTACCCCCGTTACGGGACTTTCTCCTTCACGCTCGCCTATTCCCGCGCGTGTAAGCGTGCGTGCTTCCTTTGGTGTTGGTTTTTTGTTACTGTCCCTATTACATTGTATCAAAGTTTCACACAAGACATGTTGTTAGTTCTCTACTCAATTATTAGAATTAATTATTTTCCCAATATATATGCCTTTTTCATAAAAAATTATTTAATAATATTTATAATCATATTAAAAATAAAGTAATTGTTAAATATTTCTATTATTTTAATCATTTTTGATAAATTATTACACTTATTTTTATTAAATACCAAATTTTTTACAAATCAAAATGAAACAAACACAAATTTGTAGAAATTAAATTGTGATATTTAATATTTTAAAATAAAATAAAAACAATCATAATATTTTAAAATCTAAATTAACTATTTACTTAATATAAAATTTATAATTTCATATTATGTAAAATTCCAATACATTTGATAGAAAATAATTAAGAAAAAATTACAACAGATATTAAAATGTTAAAAAAAAAGAGAAATATTTGAAAATAGAAAATTAATTAGTAGAAAAAAGAAGGACACGATGCACTTCCACGCGCGAAGGTAGAGAATGAGATAAGCATTAACTACTGCGTCTGGGATCTATATCTTAAAAGTTTGAAGTGTGATATTTAGAACGTGATTGGGTATGACATTGGAACGTGTCGGCTTGAGAGGGCGAGAGGTTTGAATATGGGGGAGGCAAAATCACCGACAACAGTGGATATATAATTTGAAATTTTCATTTTTGGGACTTTTGAGGGTGTGGGGTGAGCTTATCATTTCCCAAAATTCAATTTTTGTGAACAGCAAGTTGCCCCAGAAGAGAGAGAGAGGAGAGAGAGAGAAACCACCAAAGGCATCCATATCCAACGATTCTCAACGGTTTGTGATACCCGTTTACTTACACACCCACAAACCAGCGAGGTTGCTTGTATTTTATTTGTTTGCAGATATATCAATAGAGAGAGAGAGAGAGAGAGGGTTTTGGAGGTGAAATGGAGAGCCCAGTGATGGTGGAGAAGAAGGAAGAGGAGAAGGAAGTCCTAAGTGCCGGAAAAGACGACGTCGTTTCGGTGGAGCTTCCAGCTCCTCCTGCTTGGAAGAAACTGGTTTATCTCTCTCTTCTTCCTTGTTTCTCCATCTTCTGTATATGTAATTTGTTGGTTTAATTTTCTCATCTTATTTTGATTTCTGCACTCTCTTGATTCAATTCTGCTGATACCTCTACATGAGATTAAATTATTCACCAGTAATTTACCCCTCTTTGTAGAGCTAGGGTCTGCTAGAAACTCTAATATTTAGCTGTTCTTGAGAAGAATTAGGTTTTCTGGCCTTGCTTTTGCTGGTTTTAGCAGCAACCCGTTTATTAACATGAAAAAAAAAAGTGCTAAATAATAGTCAACTGAGTATCTGTTTGGAAAATAGTTCAGAAAATAACAATTTGAAACTTTAACGGAAACTATAGTTCAGCGACAAAATTATGTTAATACAAAAATTTTTAAATATACTATTTTACATCAAAATCACGGTAAAACAATTTAAATTATGATTTATAGAAATATAACTTAAAATCAAACTCACTGAATAGCTCACTTTCTAGGTTAACTGTCTATTTTTGGCTTGTTCTTAAGACCTTCTCTCTCTTTCTATATCTCCTGTAACCAGTAATCAGAAGACAAGTGAACTATGTAGTGCACAAATTTCAGGGAATATGCTGAGAATATTATCATCGGAAGATCTACGGAGTAGAAGCTTGTTTGTTTATTTTTTTGCATTTTCTATGATTTTGACAGTACCCTGACAATTGTTGGTTTTTGTGCTGCTTTTGTTCTTTGTGGTTCAATAAACATTTGTGCATTATGACAAGTGTCATAATTTGATCTTTTAATGAACCATGTGATTGATTGAACTGTGGTGAGGCACTTTTTTGCCAAATGTTTAGTTAAACCTAATCTTGATATAAATTTTGGAGTGGGGTTTGCTAGAATCTGAATTTTCTGTTAGGTCAATCAGGATTGTCCGAATGGTAGTGGCCAGGGATCTCTGAGTAGTTTGCTATGGAGGGTTTGAATATTTTGGAGTTCCCAATTTTCCACCCATAAATTAATTTTAAGATTTGTGTAGTTATTACATGTGGTATTTAAATATAATTTTTTTTTTAATAAAAATGAACTAACAGGAGCTTGAATCTTGCTGGCTCGAACTCTTAATGACAAAATTTTTTTGGATTTGAATTTTTGAAGCTCTATTTATGAAAAATTGAGAGTAAATTAATAATTTGGTTGATGAATTGTTTTATTTATTTAATTTTAGTATACAAAATTAGTGAATAGATAAGCTGGTCTTTATAGATAACAAATCTATTACAAGTTAGTCCTTTTCGTATCCAAGTCATTAGACAAAAGAATTAATTTGCGATTTTATTATTCACATTCAGGAATTATTTCATGTATTCACTGATTTTCTTTAGTTTGATTTGCATTGCCCCTCTCATTTATAAGGGACTAAAGTGCATTTTTCAATCCTTGGTCAGCAGTAGAAAGCTGGATTATTTCTGTTTACATTGTTATTTCATTTATCCATTTGTAGTTTGTTTTCTATGTTGAAAGTTTGTCTATTTTCTACTTCCTTTGGATTTGATGAAGTCTAGTTTATTTTAATTCCTCCAGTAGAATTATTGTTTTATGGTGAATAAATTGGGTAAAAATATTAGTGCTACTTGTGAGATTTTGATGGAAAAGGAAATTAAAGTGTCTACAGCTAAGTATGTCAGCAAAGCATTCATATTGGTATTGGTAAAGTTAGATATTGATGGAAAAGGAAGTTAAACTTAGGGGAAATCACATGTTGTGCCCCTAAAGAAAGCCCTAATTGCACATGAACTTGGAAACATAATAAAACATCCCCTGAACTTTTAAAATGTAACAAACCACCTTTTGAATATCAGACAGCAAACACTGCTTCAGGAGGTGTTTTGTTACAGACTCGGGAATCGGATCCCCTGCTTGGCTTTTGGGCAAACATGGTGTTGGACTGTTGGTCCAATCTGGCCCAAATTTTATGGTTTTTTTCATTAAAAAAAATAATAAAAAAGCATTTTGAAATTTGAGTTGGTTGGTTGCGAACACCAACGGCCTAAATTGGGCCAAACAGCGGCTCCCTTTCCGTTTTGTTACAGTTTAAAGTTTAGGGAGTTGTTTTGTTATGTTTTGGAGTTTATATACCAAATTTGTAATTAAGTCTTAGTTTAGGATGGTAAAATGTAGTTTCCCCTTAAATCTTCAAGTATATTATTTTCATGGGAAAGATATTAGATTTGTAAACAAACCATAGCTGAATCATTTACTGAACACCTCTAGGTTTAGCTTTAGGGTACTTATCAATGGTCAGTAATCCAATTAGGGCCTTCTATTTTCCTTTTCATAAGCCATTGTACTTGTATTTATTTGAGTAAATTGTTAATTTAGTCTTCGAAAAATTATAGTTTTTTAATTTAGTTTTTAAAAAATTAAGTATCTCAATTTAGTCTTTAAAAGTATGCATTTGTCATAATTTTTTTTTTTAATTACTAAATTGCAAAGTCAGTCGTTGATAAATCTCAAAATTTTTATTAACAATTTTTTTAAGAACCGATTTGTTTGTTTATTCCTGTTTTAATGACAAAACACTCCATTTTCCATTATTCAGTTCTTCCCTAAGAAAGTGGGAACGCCAAGAAAAAGTGAGATTATATTCATTGCTCCAACTGGGGAGGAGATCAGCACCAGGAAGCAACTGGAGCAGTACCTGAAGGCACATCCTGGCAATCCAGCCGTGTCGGAGTTTGACTGGGGAACCGGCGAGACCCCCCGGCGATCGGCGAGGATCAGCGAGAAGGCCAAGTCAACCCCGCCGGCTGAGAGTGAGCCTCCGAAGAAGCGAGCTCGGAAATCATCAGGTTCAAAGAAGGATCACAAGGAAACAGAACCTGCAGCTTCAGAGGAAAACAAGTTTGAAGAGGAACTCAAGGCTGCTGATGACGTGAAGGCACCAGAAGAGAATGGGAAGAAGCCTGACCTGAACATGGAAGAAGCTATTCCCAATGACACTATTGATGATAAGTTGCAGAGTGGTGAAGATGAAGTGAACAAGAGTCATGTGGGGGAAGCTGAAGAAGAAGCTCAAAAGCAAGAAGTTACTGAAGCAGAGAAAGTAACTGTGAATGCTGAAGGAGAGAAAGAGAATGGTGTGATTAAAGAGGCAAACGAGGATGGAAAGAATGATAAAAATGAGACAGAGGAGACAGTGAAGAGAATGGAAGGAGAGATAGTTGAGAATGGAAACTTTGTAGGAGCTGTGAGCTGCTGAGATGTGACAGTACTGTAGCGCCATGTGACTCTTGTGTATGTTAGTTATTTTAGTTATCTTGAGACATCCTCGGATGACTGTAGCATCATCGTGTTTTTGTCTGTACCTGGGAAATCAAGCATGTGACTCTTCCTTGTTAGTTTAGGTCTTTAGATCAGATCTGTAGATTGTAGACGTCACACAGTTGAATGCTTAGTCATTTAAATTTGTAGCATTTCTCGACTGTAAAAGGTTGAACCTCGGACTGGGAATAGTGGCGGTTGAGATTCTTCCCGCTCTCTTCGTGTACTGTTATGATTGGTAGGTAGTCACTAGTCTCTTGTTCTGTGGATGTTAATCTTTTCAGCAAGCCTTCAACTTTTAGTAGTATGGCCGTTCACCATGTCTAGTGATCCTAGTATATTTGGAAAAGAGTCTCTGGCATTGGTAAATTTAGGCTTGAATAAGCGTAATTTACGTTTAAAAAATAGTTTGACAAATTTAAGTTTGAATAAATTATGAATATTATTTATGTTTAGATGTTGGTTGTTTGGTTTTGCAAAAGTATTTTTGGATGTATATACTAAAAAAGGCATGAATTTTTTAATTATTTGCTAATTATCTCAATATTTTTTTAAATAAGTAACTATTTAATCAAATTACTCACTATTAATTAAAATACTCAATCCAGCAAAGAAAAAAAAAATGTAGATCCTCCATCTTTCTGGGTTGTCGGCTACGAAAATTTGACTTCGTAACCTGAGATAAAACTACAAACAAAGTCACCAGAGAGGTGCGCTTTGTTAATCAAGTCTCCTATCACACCTCTTTAAGGACGCCAACCATAAAACGCACAGAGAATTCACTATAAATGAGCAATGCATACACAAGGGAGAACACAAATGAGGGAACAGGGGAGAACACGGGTAAAGGCGGAAATGAAATCACAGCCCACACCAAATTGCGTTTAATTCCATCCACAAGTGACAGAGTGATGCAATGAGCCAAACAATCCAAAAATGGAGCAACATGGCTGAAGCTGGACACACCACAAATCCAAACATGCACACGTGTGTTCTGTAAAATGCGTTTCCCATACCATTCTATGAATGGCATTATTTGACCATCTGCGCTTTGCCACAAAAGCTTTAGAAACCTCATACCCCATGAGTCCAAGAATGGCAAACTGGAGTCCTTTTAACAAAAAACTTGGTGTCTAGTGCCCTCCCAGAAGGACCACCAAGTAAAATAACACCAAAAGGGTTAAACTTTAGAAAGGGTTGGGGATGGAAGAATCTATTCTATACTAACCAAACCCCCTTTAGACATTTTCTTTTTGGCGATCCGTCTTTTGGACTGAGGCTAAGAATCTCATGTCTTTTTCATGGCTGGACCAGAAGTATTGCATCATCCCAAGGACTTCCTTTTGAGTTTGATTTACATAATGCAGGGCAGTGCCTACATCCTTTCCACAATTGGAGTGATTTCCCATTTTTTAAATTAAAATGCTAACACTAAGCCTCATGTTCTCTTCCTTCTTCCTCTGGCTTCTTCTCATCTTCTCTGTATTGTCCTCTCATGGCATGCCCAGCTCTTTCTAAATTCCTTGTTATACTTGTATTTCAATTGTGGTTCGGAGAATTGGACGAGACCAATTGGGTCAACTGAAAAATTGGTGAATTGGTCAAGTTTTCAGTTCGATTTAGATTTGAAAACCAGTGAGCGTTTAAACCGGTAAAAAATCAGTTGACCCGATAAAACTGACCAGTTCGATGGTTCTTTTTTTTTTTTGAACTTTTACTAAATATTATTATGTATTTTGAAGAAATTTACAAAAAAATTAAGCTATTAATAGAAGATTTAGGACTAATATATATATATATATATATATTTGAAACATACCTTGAATATTTTAATATTTTGTATTATATATTTTAATATTTTTAATACATTTTAAGTACCACCGCTTAAATCACAATCTGACTATTGACCCATAAATCGGTGCGTTGACCAGTTCAATGACCCTTTAAGTATCAAAAGTAGTTCATTTTTTTTCTCTTTCACTATATTAACAATTCAGCTTCCAAAAAAATATATAAGCTCTTTGTTTAGTTCTTGAAGTAAAATAAAATAAAATAAATATATAATTTGGTCTTCTAAAACCATAATTTGCGTTAAGTCAACATTTTACAATTGGCGAAAGTATATTTTTTGTTCTTAATGTTTATTGTTCCTAATGTTTATATTCAGTTTTAATTTTGTCCCTACCATTTTTTTTGTCAATTTTGTCTTATATTTTTTTTTCTGATTATATCTCAAACTATCGTTGTTAACATAATTGATAGAAGGTGTTAATGTGAATTTTTCCATATGATGTATCTGTTAGAAAATTGCGGATCGAAATTAGTGACTTGTAACGCAATTGAAATGAGAAAAATGAAGATAAAATGAACACCAAGAATTTACGTGGTTCAGCCAATATAGGCTACGTCCACGGGCAAATGAAAGAGGAATCACACTAGAAAAAATATAGTAATTACAACTATTCTCAATATTAATAGGAGAAAACAATTATTACTCTCTCTATTAATAGGAATAAAATAACTCACTATTTCTCTCTAAAAATTATAAGTAGAAGCTATAGGAAGGAATGAGAATGAATTTTGGGATGGATTGAAGGAGAGGAGAAGAGCTCTATTTATAGAGCGTTTCCCTTCTTCAATTACGCATGCCATGACATCAAAGCGCGCAGCAAAACAAATGCAATTTGGCTTCAGAATTGCAAATTCAAGACGTGGGACCCGCTTCTTTTTCTTTTGGTAAAAATTACTTCTTTTGGTTGCAACTTTTATAAATTACAATTTAACCCTGGGTCCCACCTCACAAATCTCCCACTTGAAGACTTTGATTTTAATCATGTCTTCACATGCTATCCATTCTTGCACTTGCCATTCCTACATTGTTTACGTTTTTGATAGGCCATGTGAGGATCGACACCATATAAACTTGTCAGCACTTACTGGCTTCGTCAACACATTTGTTAGGTTCTCCTTTGTGTGAATCTTTTGCATATCCACACTCCCTTCCTCTATTACTTCTCGAACGAAGTGATATTGAACGCCTATGTGCTTTGTCCTCGAGTGAAATGCTGGATTCCTTGCAATATGCAAGGCACTCTGACTGTCACAGAACAAAGTAATCTTCTCTTGTCTATGCCCGAGTTCCTCCAGTAACTGTTGTATCTATATAGCTTCTTTGCAAGCTTGTGTAGCTGCCATATATTCTACTCTGTAGTAGATAAAGCTACAACAATTTGTAGTTTTGATATCCAGCTTACACCTCCACCTGCAAGGGTAAACACATAGCCTGTAGTAGATTTTCTTTTGTCAAGATCTCCTGCAAAATCTGAATCAACATAACCTTTGACAGTAAAATCTGATCCTCCGTAACATAATGTAGCATGTGAGGTTCCTTTGATGTATCTCAGGATCCTTTTTACAGCATTCCAATGCTCTCTACCAGGATTTCCCATGTATCGACTAACCGCTCCCACTGCTTGTGCAATGTCTGGTCTTGTACATATCATGGCAAACATTAGGCTTCCCACTGCTGATGCATACGGTACTCGAGACATTTTCATCCTCTCTGCTTCATTGCTAGGAGACATACTTGAGGATAATTTGTAGTTGACAGGAAGTGGGGTAGAGATTGGCTTACAATCTTGCATGTTGAAGCGCCGCAAGATCTTTTGTAGATAATTCTTTTGAGAAAGCCAAATCTTCCTATCCTTTTTGTCTCGATGAATTTGCATCCCTAAAATCTTGTTTGCTGGTCCCAGATCCTTCATATCAAACTCCCTAGCCAATTGTGCCTTCAATTCTTGGACTCGATCTTTGTTGGGGCCTACCACCAACATGTCATCCACATATAACAGCAGGATGATGAAATCATTATTACCAAACCTCTTGTAGTAGGTACAATGGTCTGAACTAAGCCTCATGTATCTAAGGCTAATTATGAAGGAATCAAATCTCTTGTACCAACATCTTGGCACCTGCTTTAGACCGTACAGAGATTTGGTTAACCTGCAAACCAAGTTTTCTTTTCCTTGTTCTTTAAAACCTTCTGGTTGGAGCATATAAATTTCTTCTTCAAGGTTTCCGTGAAGAAAAGTAGTTTTTACATCTAGTTGTTCAAGATGTAAATCAAATGCACCGCACATTGCCAAGACTATTCTGATAGTGGTAAGTCTAACCACTGGAGAAAATATCTCATTAAAATCAATGCCTTCTTTCTGAGCAAACCCTTTCACCACAAGTCTTGCACGATATCGTTCCACTTGATCATTGTCATCTCGTTTGATCTTATAGACCCATTTGTTACCAATGGCTTTTCGACCTTTTGGAAGTGCAACAAGTTCCCATGTTTTGTTTCTATGCAAGGCTTCCATTTCTTCCTGCATTGCTGTCATCCATTGAGAAGCATCTGAACTATTCAAAGCCTCTTGAAAGGTTAATGGTTCTCCTTCTTCAAATAGAAGACAGAATGCATCATGGTTTGCCATGACATAATCTGAGTGCCATGATGGTTTTCTTTTCTGGCGTGTTGATCTTTGAACATCTCCATCATTGGTCTCATCTGGGTCTTGTTCTTCGTGTTTTTGTTTTACTTCATAAGAATCTTCTTTTTCAGAATTTCTTTCTACCTGTACTGTAGTAGTCTCTCTAGAAGTGCTGTCATTTTCCTGCTCACTTTGCAGTTTATTTTCTGCAAATTGTAATATCCCAAGAATTTTCTTGAATATTTAAAGTCTATTTGAAGTTTATTGAAAAATTTAATTACATGAGAAATGTTCTTTTTGAATTAGTGAAGGAAATTTGGAAATAGAAATTTCAAAAATTTTAATTTGGGACATTTTACAAATTCTCAAGGACTAAAATGAAAAGAAAAGAAAGTATGGAGTACTTTTGAGAAATGACCAAGTAGGAACCTGAGAAGAAGAATAGAGCTTATGGGAATGAATTATGAGTCTGGTACCAAAAGGATGATGGATTCGAGGTTAAAGTGGAGTTTGAGACTCTGAGAGGGACTAAAGTGAAATAAGAAAATTGTGGGGCAATTAGGATTTAGAATCACCCGAGGTGAGATTTTATGAATTTGCTTTTACTAGTTTTGACTGAGGGTCAACTGAGGAGCAAGTGATAATTTCACCCCGGGCGAGTAAATAGGCGGCCTCACCTAATTTTTCTTCATTTTCTCCTTTCCTCTCTCTCTCTTCACTTTCTCTCCTCTCTTTCTCTCTCTACACTCCAACTCCACAACCGGGCTTGGAGGGTGGATCTTGGGCTACGGGGCGAGCCTCTAGGAGCCAAGCAACGTAGGGAAAGTAAGGAATTGAGGTAGAAATTTCTATTTCTCAAGCTTTTCCCTATTTTATAGTTTTCAGAAAGTTTGGGGTAAAAATCGAGATTCCGGCTTCATTTCTCGATTAAAATTGGTGTTTTTGGTGTCTAAATGCTCCTTAGACATTAAGGGTGAGATCCTATGGAAGAAATCATGGAAAACGGTGAAGATTTGGCCGGATCTGAGCCAAAACCGAGAGGAATCGCGAAAGGTCGCGATCCTGGCGCCCAGGCGCCAAGGTTCAGAAGATTTTGGGAAGAAAAGGGACTTGGCGCCCAGGCGCCAGGCTTGTGTTGGCGCCCAGGCACCAGGTATGCTGAAAAGCCTTAGCTTATTTTCAATCAGTCATAACTTCTTCATCCGGACTCCGTTTTGGGCAAACTTTATATCGTTGGAAAGCTCTTTGAGTCTAGTTTCCAATGGTATAAATGTCATTTAGAAATTCATTACCGGTTAGGAGTTATGACTTAAGATGTGAGTAAAGGTCGAGAATAGTGATAGGAAATTTCTCTATTTTGTAACCCTAATGATTTTTACCTGGTTACAATAGGGATGTTTGGGGCGCAAGGTGGGAGCGCCGAGAGCGTGTAATCCAGGTGAGTAGGCAACCTTGCAAAATTAATTTAATAAATTAGTCAAAGCACAATATAAATCTCATTTGCGTTATTTGTGAAATTGAGAAGATTATCAGTGTGTGTTCAGGTTGAGAAAAAGTACAATATCATTGGAAGGTATTTTATTACCTTTGAAAATTGATTTCTCTAGTTGACTAAAGAACTAGATGTGATAGTTCCTTGAATAAATTGAAACATTTTGTAAGTGAATAACCTTACTAAACTAATGTGATTTTATTAGATAAAGTACAATACAAGTCTTGTTTATAACATTATTGAAGTGAGAAATAATCAATCTCACTGTTGATAATATATGATGATTGTTATGGTTGATGATAGACATTCAAGGGAATAAAAGTATGTGTAAATTCATTTATTTCATAGTAATTATATTGTGATAAATTGTCACTATTTTATTGATGAGCAAAAGATCTACGAGATCTAATGCACGAGTTTGAAAGGGTTAGAGTCCCATACTACTCGGTGTATAACTGTGAAAACCTATACACGAGTTTGAAAGGGTTAGAGTCTCATACTACTCGGTGTATAAATGTGAAAACCCATGCACGAGTTTGAAAGGGTTAGAGTCCCATACTACTCGGTGTATAAATGTGAAGACCTATGCACGAGTTTGAAAGGGTTAGAGTCTCATACCACTCAGTGTATAACTGTGAAAACTTATGCACCAAGAGTTTGAGGGTTAAATTCCCAAGTCACTCAGTGCAAGTATCTATGGCATATAATGCAAAGTGATTGAGGGATTGATCACCCAAGAAATCATATGCAAATTCAGACAAGTGTAATACTATAATTATTTACAATAAATGATAGATTGATTGTATTAATAAATGTGGTGTTTGTGCTTATTATATTTTCATGTACAGTTGTTTACTCACTGAGTTATGATAAACTCACATTCTCTATGATTATCTTTTCAGATACAGTGGTTGAGGAGAAGAATTTATAGCCTTTAAGGATATACTCCACTTTTATCTGGTAAACAATTGGTAAGGATTAGGAAACGCTCTGTAATCTAGTAGGTCACCTAGGCTTGGGAGGTTGTATAGTACTGTATAGTGTTTGAATGTTGAACATTTTCTGAATATGTATACAAAATATCTTTCTTGGAATATTTATGATTCACATAATTATGGATATTAAGAATGTTCACAGAGATTATGGGGTATCACGGAGGTACACCCTAGGTATTTTATGTTTATCTCACATGTAAGTTTTGGGATGTGACACAAATATTACATCTCTGCTGACTATAATTTTGTGGGAAGTGGGATCCCACAAATGATACCCCTTAACACCGTCAGCATAATCCAAGAATATACATTTCCTGGATTTTGGATCCAGCTTTGTTCTTTCTTGGGAGTTGTACATCACGTACACAAGACATTCGAACACATGTAGAGAAGAATAATCTACTGGCTTACCTGTCCACATCTCCATTGGAGTCTTTAAATCAATTGCAGTGGATGGTGACCGATTTATCACATAACAGGTAGTTTTGACTGCTTCTGCCAAGAAGGACTTGGCTAAACCTGCAGTTTGCAACATAGCTCTTGTTCTTTCTAGGAGAGTTCTGTTCATCCGCTCTGCTATACCATTTTGTTGGGGTGTATGTGCTATTGTGAATTGTCGTTGGATACCCTCTTGCTTCCAAAATGTTAGGAAATCGCCATCTATATATTCTCCTCCATTATCTGTCCTCAAGCACTTGATCCTTTTTCCAGATTCAAGTTCTACTCTTGCTTTGAAATCTTTGAAGATTGAAAACACATCTGACTTCTTCTTGATTGGGTACACCCATAGTCTCCTGGAGTAGTCATCAATAAATGATACAAAATATTTTGCTCCTCCTATAGACATCACCGGGGACTCCCACACATCAGAATGAATCAAGTCTAGTATGTGCTTGCTTCTGGCAGTTGATCTTCCAAACTTCAATTTATTTTGCTTACTTATAACACAGTGCTCACAAAAAGGTAAGTTTACCATTGTGAGCCCGGGTAGCAGATTGTTTTCTGCAAGAACTCTCAAGCCTTGTTCTGACATATGGCCTAATCTGCGATGCCATGTCATCATCATTTCTTCTTGGCTAGTTGCTGCAACAGATACATCTGCCTCTTGCATCACATCTCCTAAAAGCATAAATAGATTTGCTCTGATCTTTTCTGCTTTCATCACTACAAGAGCACCTCTCACAACTTTTAAGATTCCACTTTCAATATGGGACTTGCATCCGAGGTCATCTAATTGTCCAATAGACAATAGATTCTTCTTCAAACCTTTTACGTGTCGTACGCCTTGAAGTGTACGAATGGTGCCATCATACATTTTTAATTTGACAGTACCAACACCAGTAATTTCTAAGGCATGATCATTACCCATGAACACAGATCCTTCCGAGATAGGCTCATAAGTGCAAAACCAATCTCGGTGTGGAGTCATATGCCATGTTGCTCCTGAATCCATTATCCAAACATCAGTGAGTTGTTTTCGGCCTTTGGAATGGATTGTTGCTTCACTATATAGGATTTCTCCTTCATCAGAGGTACTAGCAACACATCCTTGAGAGGCTATTGCTTCTTGAGCTTTATCTCCATTTTTCTTGTTGTGCCAACAATCTTTCTTTAAATGTCCTTTCTTGTCACAATGATAGCACTTAAGGTTCTTCCTTCTCCTTGACTTTGATCTACTCTGATTTTGGCTCCCACTAGAGCCACGCTCTGTTGATCTACCCCTTGTCACCAACAATGCCTCTGCTTGTTTTGAACTTTCAGTTCTATCTTCCTTGTTCTTCCTCCTGGATTCTTCTACAAGAATCGCAGCAGCAACATCATCAAAACTAAGACGATCGACAATATTATAATTTGTAACGTTGATGATAAGTTGATCATATGAGTCAGGTAAACTTTGAAGTAAGAGCTCTGCACGCTCATTCTCTTCCATATTGTAATTTGATGCTGCAAGTTGAGAAAATAGCGTATTTAGAGTATTGATGTGCTCTGTCACCGTTGTGGATTCACTCATACGAAGAATATAAAGTCTCCTCTTTAAAAATATCCTATTGTGAAGAGATTTGACCTCGTACAATTTTGTGAGAGTATCTCAAATCTCCTTTGTCGTCTTCTTTTCTGCAATACTTGACAAGACTGAGTCTGCCATTGTTAGATGCAAGTTACCAACAGCATTGTCATCCATCTCCTTCCACTTTTCGTTAGTTATCCCTGTAGGTCTGCCTTCAATTGCTATTAAGCAATTGTCTTTCCTCAAGACTGCTTTTATCTTCAGCTTCCATAGGGAGAAATTACTCCCGTTGAACTTCTCAACATCAAATTTGGCCGCCATAATTTTACACCGCGTAATTTCAACTGAACCGGCTTTTACTATTTCACTGTAAATAATATCGTATATGTAAATAGTATTATACGTATTACCGTATACTAGAACAAAATCCAATATACGTTTACAATTACTATAAAAGTATACAACCACTTCTTGTGAATAGTAACTATCGTAAATAGTACCTGTAAATAGTAACTACCATGAATAGTAACTATGAACAATACCCGTAGCTAGACAGGTCAACTAGGAACTATTCTTTTCTGATTGTGGAAGATCAGACAAGTTGCAACCACAAGAGCATACTAAGAATATTATCCCACTAAACCAAAAGCTCTGATACCACTGTTAGAAAATTACGGATCGAAATTGGTGACTTGTAACGCAATTGAAATGAGAAAAATGAAGATAAAATGAACACCAAGAATTTACGTGGTTCACCCAATATAGGCTACGTCCACGGAAAAGTGAAAGAGGAATCACACTAGAAAAAATATAGTAATTACAACTATTCTCAATATTAATAGGAGAGAACAATTATTACTCTCTCTATTAATAGGAATAAAATAACTCACTATTTCTCTCTAAAAATTATAAGTAGAAGCTATAGGAAGGAATGAGAATGAATTTTGGGATGGATTGAAAGAGAGGAGAAGAGCTCTATTTATAGAACGTTTCCCTTCTTCAATTACGCATGTCATGACATCAAAGCGCGGCAGCAAAACAAATGCAATTTGGCTTAAGAATTGCAAATTCAAGACGTAGGACCCGTTTCTTTTTCTTTTGGTAAAAATTACTTCTTTTGGTTGCAACTTTTATAAATTGCAATTTAATCCTGGGTCCCACCTCACAGTATCCACTATGTCTACTAATGATTTTAGTTTTGATATTGTCTCAAACATTCAACTAAACTTCAATTTCTTCCCCAATATTATTTTTTTTATGTTTGTCCCAAATTAATAGTTAAAAGTTTGATATGTCATTTGGAAGAGCTCACTTATTAGTTAGAAGGATCTACTTGTTACTTAAAAAAGTCCACATTAATATTTTCTATCAATTTTATTAACATCGTAATCCTAACAACAAACTTGAAACAAAAAATATATATAAAAAATAAAATTAACACAAAAAATTAAAAACAAAATTAAAACTTGAGATAAACTGTTAACCACCAAAAAATTACCTTTTACCTTTTTTGGCCTTTTTACAATTAGAAGAACTAAGAAATACAAGAATGTATCTTTTATCCACCTGTTAATGCATTGTGTGACAACTTGAGATTGCAAAAATTTTCCCTATTTGTTCTTGAATCATAGAGTGTTTCGGGGAACAAAGCATCCAGATGGACTTACGGAGTAAACTATGGCAGAATCGCAGATAATCTACCTTTTCCTCAGTGTGGTGACTCTTCTCAAAGCAGCAAAAATCAACCACATCAGAATCTACGACGCCGATCACCAGAAGTATTGAAGAATTGTGGGACATACTGTGAGAGTATAAAGATATAGGATAATTTATTAGATTCATTTGTAAATTTTTTAGAGAGAGAAGTTATTTAAAGCAAAAAGTGATGATGTAACATTATAACACTCACAATAAACAACTTATGAGAGTTGTACTGTTGAAAATGCTCGTATGTGTTTGCTTTGTTCAATGAGAATCTGAAGCCAGGTCACATATCGAAGAGGAATTTTGGTTTGTTCAAGGTTGATGAGCATTGCTTATGATATTGGGTTCACTGGACTTGTGCCTTCTTCGGCTGTGAAATCTCTTCTTTCCTTCAAGGTATAGTATGATTATCTGAATTAATCAAGTAGATTAGTTCATTTTTGTATTTGATTTCATGATTTATTTGTTGCACTGCAAATCTAAGAAATCTAAATTAGTATATTCAGTCGGATTGACGTCATTAATTTATCATCCCCTAGATCTTTTGTTGGGCTTACGCGTCTAACAGTGTTAAACATTTTAATACTATTCAATGAAGATAAGACATATAGGGCTCATGTGGGCTTCACTCTGACTTTCTAATATCGTCCGATACTGGAAAGCCCACCAAGCGCCCAACAGAGTATTTGGACTCCAATTTTTCACCCCAATTTGAATTGCACTTGTACATTATCAACTTGCTCTCAATATGAATTTTTCTTTTTTAATTAATTCTTAAAATGGGATAGATTAAAAGAAGAGAAAAATTATGTATAATTCTTATATATTTGATCATTGTTATTAGTTTTCTATTAGAACATGTCAAGTAAATAATTTTTAAAGATAATCATATTTTTTAATAACAATTTAATTATAAATATATAAAGAAAGTCTAGTCCCAAAAAAATTTATATTGTTTTTTAATTTTTGAAAGGTACTTGCTGAGTAGTATGGATCTCTTCCCTGTGCACCATTGTTCTTGTTCTTTATTATTTTTATTTAAAAAAAATTAACGGTGAAGAAGGGCACAAGTTGACTTGCTCCCTACTGAGTAAGGGATTTTTGAAGCAATTGTTAATCTCATCGAAAGGGTAACAACAAAGGTTTGTTGAGTCAGTTATTTTTAAAATTTATTGACCAAAACATTTATTACGAGCTAAAAAGTAGTATGCTTTTCAATAGAAAAATGAGTTGTAAATTGAGAAAATTAACGAAAATTAATTAAATAGGTGAAAAATTATAATTAGAGTCAGATTAAATAACTAGGTGCAATTTTTTTTTTCTCAATATTGAGTCACTTAAAGCTAACTTCTAATTTTGATGACAGAAAATTACCAAATATAATTAATATAATACTATAAGACAAAAATTATAAAAGATAAATGCAACCTAATCAAGAAAGAGTCCAACTTTTTTAATAGGCATCGTACACTCAGTTAAGTATTAGATTCTCTCACATCAATTGAATGATGCGTGAGACTCTTAACACTTTACTAAGTATATGACATCCAACAAATAATTCTAATGCGTCCAAAAAGTGTCATAAACCTCGATAAATTCTTTATGTCTTAGCAAAGTTTTTATTCATTCACCCAAAAAAAAAGGGTTTTTGTTCTTCCATGTTTCTGATATTTATGTCTTGCAGAGTATTGAATCCTTGTACACGTTGGTTTTTGTTGTTCTTCCCTCGTCGTTGAAATCTGTGAATGGAAATGGAAGGTACGAATACAGTGTCTTGATTTGATTATATTTTGAAATAGTTTTTCAGACAAGAATGATATCTCCTTAATTACACCTAACCTGATCTCTTGCATTTAATTGTATAGGTAAACTATTGCTACATTTTTTTTTAGGACAAATAATTTATGTTCTTCAAAATACATGTTGGTTTATTTCCCTTCTTGTTTTTAATATTATTTTTTCCTGTTATCCATTTTTTTCTGAATATTTAGATTATATATTATAGCAAAATGAATAAAATTTTTGTAGATAGCTCCACACAATTTGGCTATTAACTTAAGATATTCTGGTTTTTAAAGATACCATGTTCTTGAAGTTTCCAATTTTCTACTGATTTGGTAATTAAAGAAGAAAACTACTTGTACCTTTAACTTGGCCGAGCCTGCTCCTTCTTATATCCATCTTTATCCACTCACCATTAATGGAGCATAAGGATATTTTCTTTATTAAAATTTCAAATTCACATAGCGATTGCAGAAAAGTGATAGCGTCAATCAGAATTTGGTCCATGAAAAGATAAACTTTTTGATCCATTTAGTCGAAACGGAATAGCGCACCAACCAGTCAGAAACTTCAATAAAAAAGAGTTGCCGTGTCCCCAGTAATTAACCACCGTGACATTTAAAACATGAGAATGCCAGCCCTAGATTCTCTCCAGCATTTGAATTATATATGTATCTAATGATTTTTTTTATTTTAAAAAAATTATAATAATCATTAAATCTAATTACCATTAATCAAAATCAGAGTTAAGAAATTTTTTATAAAAAAAAGCAAAAAAATAAAAGAAAAACATAAATCATATCTAATAGTCACTTGACAAGTATAGAAAAGAAACCGCTTGCTGCTTACTCTTGCTCCGGGGACTTCTCATCCAATAATCACCACAATAATGGGCAACAAAAAAGCTTTCCTTAAGAAACTTGTTCAATCAAGGATTGATACAGGTAATATGCAATTCCAATAGATACAAGGAATGCATTTGAAAAAACTTATTTTATGATTATTAGACTTATAACATTAAAAAAGAACTCATAAAAATAACTTATAGAGTGTCCATAAATTATTTTTAATTTATTTTTTTAAACTCTCGAAAATAATTTATAAAATAATTTATACAAAATTTATATAAAATTTATCCTCATAAATTCTTCAATTATAAAAATAATTTATATATAAACATTTATCTTAATATATAAACATTTATCTTAATATATAAACACTTATTATATAAATATTTAATTAAACTATTTATCCAATCGCATCCAATTTCCACCAGCGTCACTCACGAGTCCGGCACCCCTGCTTTTCTGTACGGGAAAAGCAGGGGCTTTTCTTTTTAGCAACAGTTTTTACCGTTGTTAACTTTTTTAGCAACGGTTATAACCATAGTTAAAATTCAAAAAAAAATGTTGCTAACATTAAAGTGTCGCGAAACATGAAAATCGTTGCTAAAATTAACGACATTTATATTTTAGCAACGGTTTTTTTTTTTAACTTTAGCAACGGTAAAAACCGTTGCTAAAAAGAAAAGCCGGACTCTTTTGCCAACAACCTCCATAAACACAACCAAGAATAAAAATTTGTCAAAACTGCGATAAAGCACGTAATACAAGAGTAAGCAACATATATTGTAGGAATTGATTCAAAATATAAATAACAAAATGTGTTAATTCTGAACCGAAATCATCTTAAGTCTTTAACCTCAAAAACTACTACAGTATGGCAGCTTTAAGTTTAATTTGTAGCATCATTAAATTTTGGATAACAAACTACCATGATAAAGAAAAATCCGCATTCAATCGAGATACAAGGTACCAAAAAAATATAGAAATATAACATTCTCCTAAAGCAAAAAATGAACATGAAACCTAAGACATCCTCTGTGCTGCTTCTTTGGCAAGAACCCTTTCCTTGGCCTTGGTTCTGGCTTGGGATTTGGAACCCATAATTCCACCACCCCACTTTTTCCTGTATTCATCATACTTGTCGTTGAAATTGGCCTGAAAAGGAATACAGAAAAAAAAAAAAAAAAAAGGCACATTAATATTTCAGTAATAGCATTAACGCATAAACTGCAGTCAAAATTCAACTCTAGATCACCTTGATAGCCTCAAGAATCTTAGAGAATTCTAACTTGTCTTCATTCTTGACAGTTGTCAAGCACAAAACTGATGCAGTTTTCTTGTGGACAATCTGTCGAAAGAAGCATAAATTGAATTAGATCAAGTCATGAACTCTTTATCAGAAGGGAAATTCCAGAAAACAATTTTCCGGAAAGTGCCAATATTACCGATCCCAAGCGTGCCTTGCCCTTGACAATGCAGTAGGGAATTTCCATTTTCCTACATAGTGCGGGCAGCCAGACGACAAGTTCAATTGGATCTACATCATGGGCAATCACAACCAGTTGGGCTTTATTCTGCCAGAGGAACAAAAAATGTTAGTCAATGTCACAAAGGATTACATTTTTATACATCAAAAGAAAGCAGCAAGACCTGCTCAATGAGGTAGGTAACATGATTGAGACCATATTTCACTACAATGGGCTTCTTAGCTTCAATAGTTTTTCCTTCTGCCTCTGCCTGAGCCCTCTTCAGCAGACGCTCTTTCTTTTCAGCTTTATCTTCTGGCCTGTACTTAAGGAGCATCTTGAACAGACTTGTTGCTGCAAAAGAGATTGATAAAAGCCAATCAGTACTTTCAATACAAGCCTACGCCACTTAAAAGAAACAAACAAACACAAATTAAGAACTACCTAAAATAACCAATAATTAAGTAGAGCCCCAAGAATCTTTTCCCAACTAATTTAAATGGAAAGCTGAAAATTGTCTTCGCAGTCAACCAACAACTTAATCTAAACTTAATCCATTGAGTTCAAATACACCCAAAACATTGAATTATAGTAAGACAATGGGAGTACAATTATGCCTATCAAACATCAATCATAAATTTTCTTATTTGAAATTTAGCTGCCATGGTCACCATTGTTTTAAAAAAAAAAATATGCAGAGAAATCAACTTGTTTAATACTTCCACAACAATCATCCTCTTTCAGACCAACACAATGGGGGTCTAACCGGAAATAACAAGAAAGTCTGTATTATAAAGACAGTGCACAAAACACACTATATACCCGCCCCGGGGGGGGGGGGGGGGAAGCTTTCAGACCATACACGTGCATTTAAAATTCTAGTTAATAACATCAAAATACTATCCCAGGGTTATATTAATTTACATACCAAGGTTCTTGTCAAGTGTTTTTGTGAACTGGTTCAAAGCTGGTGGGACCTTCAATCTTTGCTTGAGGATCCTCTTCTTTCTCTGGATTTGAACAGTCTTGGGCCATTTCACGAATCGAGTAAGGTCTCTCTTAGGAGGCAATGCCCCTCCAATCCCAAACTGCTTCGGTCGTTTCTCAAACAGAGGATTTGCAACCTTGTCCTAAAATAGATCAACCAAGATGTGAGGGTAGAAGCTCAACCATTCAAACAAAAAAAAAACCCGCATTATATCAATCGAGATACACATCACACACCTGCTTCTTTTTCGCAGCCGCCACTGGAGCTTTTCCACCTCTTTTGGGAGCCTGTTAAATGAACAGAGAGTTGCGAATTTATAAAAACGCACGATATGCGAAGTCATCACTCAACATTGGAATCCGATTGAACTCCGAATCGCTCAGAGCCTGATACCCTAACCTCTAGGTGGATGAACACTTACTAATACCCCTAAATATTCTAAGTCTAACCCTTTGAAGCGAGAAATTTTTCGCATTAGATATATCAGAAATCACACTCTTGTTAGAACACTAATGACGAAATCGTTGCTGAAAGATACAGGAATTGAAAATCAAACAACACAAACAAATGCAAAGAGAGAAAACTCACCATTTCTCCTCCTGCGATCCCCCTGCTGGCCTGCTGCTAGCGATGCAGACTATTCAAGAGCGAAAAACCCTACTCCGAAACCAGAAATTTATATCGTGTTCACTTCTATATAGTCCGATCCGAAAGGAGAAAACCCGAAACCAGCAAAGGCCTCTTTTTAAAAAAATTGTTAGGCCCAATGCCCAAATGCAACGGACAGAGAAAGTTATCATTTCTTTTTTTGTGCAGAAATTTTTAAATAGATAACCAGAAATATTTTCTTCGAGGCCAAGTAATCGGAATGATTTTTTTTTTCAGTTTATAAAATTAACAATTTCAATAAATTAATAAGATAGTAATTTTTAAGAATACTTTTATATAAATTTATAATCCTGTCAAAATTATAAATTAATAATTCTCTAAAATTACAAACATAACTAGGATAATTTAATAAAATATAAATTTATCTTTTTTTGTTTTTTATGATTTAAATTTAAATAAATTTTATCTTTATTTTTTTTTCATATTTAAAAGTTTCAATGTTGTATTCTTAAACTGTAATAAAAAAATGTGAATAGTTGTTGTTGCTATGAGTGCTAAATACTAAAAACAATTAATATCATTTTCTTATTTTCATAAATACATATGTACAATAAATTTTTAAAAAAAATTAATTCACAAAACATGATACATATATATTATATATTAGTGATATACACAAATATTTTGTATGTAATTAAATTTATATGTTGAATGGAGGAAGTACTATTTAAATTAATAAATTATTAATTTATCCATTAATTAAAACCTCTCTAAATTAATAACATTTTATGATCCAAACATTATTAATTTATAAAAGTTCTATATATATATATACATCCTCTTTGGATAACTAGGGAATCGGAGAACCACGTGTAAAACATCATATGAATAACCATATCTCTATATATATTCGTTATTAACCAACTAATCTCAAAATAAAAGTTTGTACATGAATGATAAAGTGTGTAATATGTACTTCATCCTTCTTCTTTTGTTTTTCTTAACTAACAATCTGAATTATTTCTCAATGTAAATTTTTTTTAATTCCTTATGGTAGCTAGTATCAATACATTTAAAAGAAAAACTGAGTCAATCTCTATTTTACTTATTTAATTAATAATATTTGAAAATAAGTGCTTAATCAATTAAAACGTATTACTTACACAACAACAAAAAAAAATTTTGTTAAAACCTTTACTGTCACAAACAGCAATAAGGGAGATGTGGTGGCTTTATCAATAGATATAAATTATACTTCTTTTTAATGTCTAATTTGTGTTTTTTTTTTCATTCGAATAACTAGTTTTTGAAAAGTTACTAAACTTTAACTAATCTAATTTAAGTTAAACTTGATTATAGGTCATATTCACTTAAAAATAAATGAGCTGGGCATTTTTAATTAATATTATCACAATATTGGGCCTAGACCCATTTTTTCAGCCCAACTCACCCGAAGTAATTTGAATATAGTCCCGAGTAGGAAATGGACCTTTTTTTATTTTTTATATTTTTAAGTTATTTTTTCAAACGATTTGTATATATTTATGTTGGAGATTTCCCTCTTTATCATCTACGTCAATTAAATTTTATGTTTAATGAAATATTTAAGGTTTTTTTTAATTTAATTTTATAACAAATTTAATAATTTTAAAAAAAATAAGTAAATACAAATTATAGAATTTCTATATAAACCATTCTCTGTATGCATCAAGTCAAGTATCTATGTATATGGGTATATAGAATATTGTAAATACTGCAATATATAATTTATATCATATATTGTAATTTATTATTTAAATTAATATTTAATTTTTAGTTAATATATATATAATTCAGCCCAGGCTAAAAAACCATGAGCCTGACCAATGTTTTTTGGAATTTTTTAATTTCAGCAATTGAGCTTATATTTTCAGGCCCATTGTATTTTATTTTTTGGGACAGGCCAAGGCTGAACAGACTTTTAGGCCCATTATCAAATTTAGGACAAGTCAAGTTAGATTAGAAAGATAAAACTCTCCTAACACTTATTTTTCTATTCATAAAAACTCAAATTTAAAATATTACTTAAAAAATAAGTGAAAATTTACTTAAGTCAACCAATGTTACTAATGGTTAATTTTCTTTATGCATGTGGTATATACCCCACAACTTTTTAACAAAGCCAAAAATGAAATACAAAACTACTCATAAGATTCATTCACACAACAAAGACATAACATGTATGACTGATTGCCAAACGTATAAGTCAAATATTAAATAATTGCTTTGACTTAACCAGATGTTTTAAGTTTAATTTAATAAGAATATAACTGTCTTAAAAATTAGTAGAAAGAGTTTTATCATCTATTGTAGTATTACTTAACTCGAATTCGTAGTCAACGTTTGTAATATTTATATACTAAATAGTGTTTATAAAAATAGAAAAATAAAAAAGTATGCTTAGAGCTGCATATGGCATGCTTGAGCACAATGGCCTCACAAGAATATGTATATATATATGTAAGATTCTTCATTGTAAAATGATGTATCCATTGGCACTTCAATTGGCGTTAGGGTTCCTTTATCTTTGGATGCATGGTCGGCGGCCTACCAACAAAAATATATTCACGATTCCATTTATATTTCTCATCCGTCTCAGTCTCAGGATTTTTTTATATTATTATTAAATATATGTAAAGGAATACGATTCCCCTCGCACTTCATGCGGTCACCAAATTCCAATTCTCAAGCCTTGGGACTGTGTGAAAGTAATTTAAAATGAGCCAAAATACAAATTAAAGTTTTAAAAATTAAATAAGTTATTAAACCAATAAAGAAATCAATTTAAAGATCAATAATTAAATCGTAATTAAACTATAATCAAATTAATAATATTTAAAATGTATTATAATATTAATATATAATTAAAATACTTAAAATATATATTATAAAATGAGAATATTAGAAATACATTAAAATTTAAAATATATAATATAAAAGCATAAAACAATAATATATATATATATGTATATGTATATCTTCTCCTCCCCCCCTTTTTTTTTTCTAATTATTTCGGTTTAGTATCACTCCCTATCCAATAAAATTTATCAAACACTCTATTTATCTAATATTCAATCTACCTAAATACATTTATCTTAATCTACACTTCACCTAAAGATTTCGTGTTTCTCTCTTTCTTTCATTTTTCATTGTTCTTCAATGCTTTTTGTTGTTGCTCAAGTTGAGTGTATCTATAAGTAATCAACAGTAACAAGATGACGGCGAGCTTAGGGTAGCAAACGGTGGTTGTTTGTAGATTTCGATCGTGTGAGATAGATATCTGAAATTTTTGAAATCTTCCTCACCTTTAACAAATGGTGAAAACTACAGTTTCAAAATTCGTCTTCCCTTATGTGCATCATCATGATGATCCAAAGATGGGGGTTGAGGGAGATGAAGTTGGAATCAGCCAAACTAATTATCCAGTTGATTTTGGATCAATTTGACTGGTTCATTATTAGTTCAATTCCTCTCTGATTTTTAGGGTTCTTCCAGATTGAAAGATCGACCAATTCGTTGATTTTTTAATCAGATTGGCCGATCCGGTATGATTTTCCAAACACTGATACAAACAACCTTCTTAATTTTTTGTGTTTTAACTATTAGTATTTAAAAATTCATAAGGTTAATTTCAACTGATAATTTGATTTGAGTTGAGGCAAATCACAAAGTGTAAGGTTATCTCAATAATGATTTTTTCGAATTGAAAATATTTGAATCCAATATCTTATTTAAGTATAATAATAACATGAATCACTTAAACTAATTATCATTGGTGCAAACAACCTTTTCAAACTGAGGAAATTGTATAATTTATTTCTTCAGATTTTAAAATTAACAATAACACTCCCTAAATTTTTTATTGTGCAGCATAACTTTTTGATGGACTTCTAAAAAAAAAATCCAAAATCTTAATACACATGTAAGTTTTAAAATGTCAAATGAGCCAAAAAAAAAATATATCTCAACCTATCAATATACGTGTGGAAATTTGGCTAAGAAGGGGTGGTTTTGACTTTTGAAGTGATGGAATATCAAAAAGGAAAGAAAAGAAAGTAACGATGCATTACTATAAGTATATGAAAGCATGGCTTATATGGCGTCTATAAAAAGAGAATCATGCCTATCAACTAAGGTTTGTTACCTTCTAAAGTTTGTGGCCTGAAATTTTTCATAGCCATATGCATGATTTGAATCCATAATTTAACTAATAATTAATTTGCAACCAACCAAATTAAAATCACTTTCTTTTCCACTCATGATGATTAAAATATGCAACCAAGCAACTACGGATTTTACATGATAACCAGATGATATAATTAATAATAGTGACAAAAAATAATGGAAATAAAATAACAAATAGGTTAAATTATCCTTTTGGTCTTTATAATTTCACTTGATTTGATTTTTAACTTGGTCCCTATTGTTTAAAAAGTTGTAATTGAGTTATAGTTTCACAAATTTTTAATTTAATCTCTGTTATTAAACTTTTATCCATATTTCATTAAATTTTGTTAACATAACTAACTATATGCATATTATCTCCCTAAATATACATGATTTTTGCCAACAAAAAAAAAGTGGATAATTAAGTGATAATTAGCCCATATGTAAATGATATGTAATGTAACTTGTGTTAAATAATTATGAAAAATTAGCTTAAGTCAAGTATATCTTGAATGTTAATATGGTATACAATTGATCATGTCACTAAAATTTAACAAAATATTACAAAATTTTAATAATACATATTAAATTAAGAAACTGTAAAACTATAAGGACTCAATTATAAATTTTTAAACTATAGGGACTAAATCAAAAATTAAGTGAAACTATAAGGACAAAAATTATAATTTAACATAATAAATAAATCTTTTAATTTTTTTATAAAAGCCTGTGTTAATATATTATAAAATATTAGAAACAGATAATATTTTATTCTGGTGTGTTTCTGATTTTTTGTAAAAAAAAAATGTCTATATACTGATTATTTATAGAATTAATGTGTGTGTGTGTGTGTGTGTGTGTGTGTGTGTGTGTGTGTGTAATGATAAATATAGTAAGAAAATTAAGGACGACTTTATTATGCATTTGACTATTAATTGGTTTATAAGTTTATCGAATTAGATTCTTATTTCTTTTCCTTTTGCTTTAATTATAGATCAATTATACTCAAACAAAAGCAAAGTTAATATAACCCCTTTCGGTCTTTTTTTTTTTAATTTTTTTTTCTTTTCTTCATTGCCACCTTTAATTGCCATATTTTCCCCTCGTACCCTTTATTCCATAATCCCATTTGACCCTTTTAATTTTTTATATTTAATTTATGCATGCTAAAGGTATTTTGGCAATAAAGCAAGATTGGCAAGGTTTACCAATAGTAATGAAGTAACATATAGTACAAGAGGCGCACGACTTCTCTGTTTGGAGAAAAATTACTAGATTTTTAGTAACGGTTTTTATCGTTGCTAAAAACTTTTACCAACAGTTTAGCAACAATAAAACTGTTGCTGAAAGTTTTTAACAACGGTAAAAATCGTTGCTAAAAACTGAGCAGGCAAAATTATAAATAAAAGATCCGGATCCGTACAAGAGACATATTAAAAAAAATTAAGAGAATAGTTTGACTATAATAAAATCACCATGAATCATATGTATATTTGAGAGTGTAGAGTTTTTTTTTTGGTTGGGTTTCTTTCTTCTTGGTGATGAGTCTATTTACACTAATATAACATATGCTTAATATCAAGGTTCTAAAAATTGGGTCGGTTATTAAATGGTGGACATATAGTTTCAGAGTTAATGATTAGATAATAATCGAATCGTGGTTGAACTGATATATTTTAAAATATTATAAAATAATATATACATATATATATATATATAATTAAATACTATAAATATAGATTTATAATTTCAATTAATAATAATATTTGATATCAAATTACATAAAATAACATCCACAATTAAAATTTTACAGTAAAAATTGATCAAATAATAAGGAAATATTATTAATCAATATAATATTTATTCATATCAAATTTATAAAATATTAATATAATAGCATTTTCACTAAAATTGGTTGATTTGTAATATTAATTTCTTTATTACTTGATTATAAAATAAGTAAAAAAAATTTAGTAGATCGATTCAACCAATTTATTTAGCATCGGTTCGTTTGGTTCTTGACCAGTTAAATTACTTATCAATTTTAAAAATTATTTTAGACAATTCTTTGACCAATTTTTTTTCCTATCCAATTATATTGATCGATTTACTCTAATTCTTACAACAGTGTTTAATATTTAGTTGAAAAGATAGTAAGACAAACCAAAAAAAAACCGCTAGACATCAATATTAATTGGGTGTGAGTGTGACATCAACTTTTTGGCATCTTTACCAAAATGGGTTATCCACGTTAACAACAAATTTCTCACACAAAAACACGAATGAGAAAGTTCGAATTTCACACTTACAGCTGTAAGATTGTACTCATCACCAAATAAGAAATAACTTCAATAACAACATAAGAACAAAAAGCCTCAATGTAACCTCCAATTTAGTCCTCAATGATTAAACATCTAATTTTAATTCATAAAACATTATATTTGTTTTAATTTGATTCTTATGTTAAGTGACTTTTAGAAATAAAAAATTAATATTTACTGAATATTGAGATAAATATAATATTTTAAAAACAACTAAATTGAGATATTCTTTTAAAAATAATTTGAGATTATTGTGATCTTTTAAGAACTAAATGAATAATTTACTCAATTTTTGAAAAATATATAAATATAATTTAACTACATAACATATTAATAATTTAAGCCTTGAAAAATGCATAGATTGATTTAATTTCTAAAAACTTGACTTTATTCGCTTTAATTCTTCAATATTATAAATTTGTTATACGTTGTTATTAATTAAATTATTGAGATACAAATAAATATATAACTCCCCAACTAAGAATGGTGCATGTTTTCCTCCCGCATTAAGACTTAATCATACACAAAAATTAATTTGTAGCAATTTATAACTTATAAAAATTGCATAAAAATATTTTTTTATGTCCTTAATATTTATTTTAAATTTCAATTTTATCCTTAACATTTTTTTTGCGTCAATTATATCCTATATATTTTATTTTTGTTTCAAATATATTTTTTTATTAACGTCGTTTATTTCATTGACAAAAAATTTTAATTGGATGGTTATAGATTTGAAACAAAATTAAAATATTTAAAACATAATTGGTGCAAACAAAAATGTTAAGGATGTAAAAAAAAAATTGAGTTATATATATTTTATTTTTATTCCAAGTTTATCATTTTTTATTGACTATCCACTCAACACTTTTCTTGAATAGGATAGACGACACTTTCTGTGCCTCAAGAGTCAAGATTGGCACAAAACAAAATGTTAATTACGAAAAAAAAAAATGATATAAATATTAGTAGTCATTTTGCCTAATAATTAAATTGTTTAATAAGCATGAAATACTTATATATATATATATAGTTTCATTTGATTACAAGCAAATTTACACGATGACTTTGTGCATTGCAAACATCATTTCAATTAATTAACCAAAGTCCAAAGTCCTTTAAAAAGAGTAGGACGGTAATTAATCTTGTGCGGCAGGGTGCACGACAGTCTCCGTGGTCCCTCGATCCACGGTGTAACAATCACCGTTGATCTGATCAAGGACCAAGACCAATCCCATCGCGAAGGCCCCATCGAAGCCAGGCTTGAGGCACAGAGAGAACACCTCCTTCCCGAGCATTACGTTCGTGGTGGGGTCCACCTTCCGGCGAATCTCAGCCACTGATATCCTCATCGCGTTGTAGATCTTGCAACATCGCTGCGAGAAACACCCTTCGATCTGGTACTCCTCACAGGGGTTATCGTACACCTCCACCGTCACCGTCGATCGTGACCGTCCGATGATCGACGACCTCTTCACGCTGAAGATCGGCTTATCGCCGTCCATTCTCTCCCCGCTAAAGCCATCCCACCGTTGATGCAAACTCGGCCTCTGCTTCCCAAATAAATAGTAATTAGCAACACCATAAATAACATAATGCCAATCAACGAAGGCTAAAATGTATAGACTTTCATGTAATTTATCTCTTCAATAAAAGATAATTTATTTCTTTTACATTTTAAAAAATTAAGTAAGTATTGGTTTAATTTCCAAAAATTATAAAAAAATCTCAATTTAGTCATTAAAATAATATATTAATTAGTGTAAAAATTTCAAACGAAATTTTTATTTGTAGTAATCTATTGCCAATTTTAAAAATTAGTTGTATTTTGGCTAGGAGCGCAAATCTGAGTGTGAACCAGCGGCGACCAAACGTTAAACCTTGAATCTGACTCAGTGAGTGGACTCGGGAACAGGGGAAGAAGAGAGAGGCGGTACCTTTCGGCGGACGGTGAGGAGGCATCGGCCGTCGGGGTCCATGAGGACGACCTGGTCCCTCTGGCGGCTATCGGGGCCGTAGGAGTCGACTCGGAAGACGAGGCAGCCCTTGGAATCGTAGACGGTGAAGCCGTCGCCGGCGAAGAAGAGAGAGGTCTTGAGAACGGTGAGGTGAGTTTCTTCCTTGAAGACGTACCGATCTGGCGCCGGAAGGCCCTCTGTGAGTCTCATCGCGTGAGGACGGTTTAGGTTTTGTGTGAGTCTCTGATCTCAATCTGAGGAAGGAGAGAGAATAGAGAGAAGGGAGGACGAAGAAAGGGAGACGTGGGAGTGAAGGTATATATAAGTGGGAGAGTGAAGAAAAACCACGCGGGGGCAACTCGGAAGTGGGGTCTCTGATGTGGATGTGGGGACTTGGATTCCTTCTCCTTTTTTTTTTTTAGCTACTGTCGTGTTTATATTAGATACAACAAATAAAAATATTTTATAAAATTTACTTTTTTCTTTTAATTATTATTTTTTACTTAATTCAAGGTTTAAAAAAATTAAATTAGTCATTGAATTAATTTAAATACTAATTTAAAAGTCAATGATTAAGTCCAATTGTAATATTTAAAATATATTAAAATATATAATTAATATATATATTATAAAAATTAAAATATATAATATATAATATTAAGATATTAAATATATATTTCATATATATATATATATATATTTATTTATTTATACAAGTCCTAGAACTTCTTTTAATACTTAAATTTTTTAAGATTTCTTATATATACTTAATAATATTCAGTAAAAATTCAAATATAAAAAATAAAAACTCAAAAAAAAAAAGAATTGTTTGAACAATTGAACCAGTCAGATTTACAGGTTCAACCAATTTTTTTGGTTCATAATCTAGTTTATCAATTTTTCAGTCGAACCAGTCTGATCCGATTTTCTAAACCATGATCTAAATCTAAGTTTTAAAAATTGGATCAATTATTAAATCAACGAAGGCATTGATTTAAGGCTTAAAAGTTGATTGAATTAGTATATTTTAAAATATTAAAAAAAATAATATATATAATTAAATACTATAAATATAAATTTATAAATTTAATTAAAAATAAGATTTGATATCAAATTACACAAAACAATATTCACAATTAAAAATTTACAGCAAAAATTGATCAAATACTAAGATATTGGCATCACTATAAAAATTAGCTGATCAATAATATTAATTTTTTTATTACTTAATTTTAGAATAAGTAAAATAAAAAATTTAAAAATAATAAAAAATATATAAATAGTCATATTTATAAAACATAATTCTTACGTTCTCATCAACGGGGGAGCATAATCATAACGGTCATATAGTATAACGTACGGTACTTCAAATTCGACTCTTTTTTTTTAAAGGACTAACTTAAAGAAATGGATTTATTATCTTTCAATATTTAAAGCATTATAGTATAGTCAAAAATTTATTTTAAGAACATAATAAATAGTTAGTGTAATAGAGATATTATTCTTCCCATGGAATGGTGGGAAGGATATTTTTTTATATAATTTTGTGCATAAGTTTTGGGATAAAGAACAACAAACTTTTTTTAGTCTAAAAAGAATCATAATTTCTTATATTTTATTTTTAAAATAATAATAAAACTATTTAGTTAAGGCACTAGCGTTATATCTGGATCCTTGTGAATTATAGAGTTTTGTTCCTTTAAAAGTATATGTCCGATGTGACAATTATGTATCTGGCTGACAAGACTTAAAGGTCACTCGAATACGTATGACTCACTTGATTTTAGTCTGTAGCTGAGTTGCTTCATTTTAGTCAACTCGGTGCCACGTGTCCGTCTTTGAGATACTTGGGACCATGATACCAGGAAGTTCAGAATTTCCGAAATGCATTTTTTACTTGTTACTTTTGATATTAATTTTTCTAATAAAGATAAACAGCGTGTATTAAAAAAATTTAAAAAAATAATCATAGAATAATAAATTGTAAAAATATAAATTTATTTTTTCAAGGATAATACACTTGTCACATTTTATTAAAGAGTTATTCACTTGTTATATTTTGATTAAATAATCATATATTTATTATGTTCTAATTAAAAACCTTAATAACAAATATATAAAGGATTGCAAGTAAATTTATTTCATGCAGTTTGGGTTAAGTTTGAATCCTAAGGGAAAAAAAAAAAAAGATACACATAGGTCAAGTGTGTGATTATATAAAAATCATCAACTTGTTTTAAAGAAAAGTAAAATAAATAGTAAATTAAAGATTTAATATATAAAAAATTATGTTATATTTATTTCAATTTAATTTTTTTAATTTTTAAATTATAAATTTATCATTATTAAATTTAAAATTTTAATTGTTAAAAATTAATTTTAATAAATAAAAAGATTAAATTAAAAAATATATTTTAAAAAATTAAATTAAAAATAGTCGATACTTTTAAAATTAAATTGAAAAATATAACCTTTTGACATATGACTAATTTACTAAAGCTATCAATCGCAACAGTTTTAGAATAATCCATGGGGCAGAGGTTGAATATTTTTTTTTCTTTTTTCAATTTAAAAGAATCGAAAATAATTTTCTCAAGTTTATATATATATATATATATATATATATATATATATATATATATATATATATATATATATATAATTTTCTCAAGTTTTCTTAATCTAAAAATAGCTCCTAACCTACTAAAAATATAATAGAGCCTTATCTGAGATTTAGGGTCAAAGATTATATAGCTGTCAAAACGGGCTGGCTCACGGCAAGCTCAATGTTATGCGGGTCGGGCCAGCTCGTTTATAAACGGGCTGACAAATTGGCAACTCGGCCCACCTAAGTGCGGGCTGGTGGGCTAAACGGGGTAGCCCACTGTCACGTCCCAAAATTTGAGCACGTGACCGGCACGGAAAGTGAATTTCATTTCACCTCCGTAAGCCTATCTTTCTCTTAAAAAAAAATCATACAATTCTTTTTCATGCAACCAAAACGAGTTCTGTATACATACTACAATTACTCACATTACATCACTGAATGAACCTACCCGATTACAGAGATTTCTAGATTTATACAACTTAGAATAAAACTTAACTATTATACCTTTATCGTGAACAAATGAAAAGGTAATTATGGACTAAGGATCCATAATTCCTTGTTCCGATATTTACCTTCAGCTGTCAACTCTGAAAAAAAATATCAATAAGAGGGGTATGAGCAAACCACGTGCCCAGTGAGTAGATAACACAATACTATGACAAAATAAAAATCATGCATCATAATGATAACATGCAGCAATCATACGTAGATCGATCATCATATGATATAATATTATTCATAATACTTCACAACAATATCCAAGTAAATCAAATACATTTCAACATAATTCAAAATTCACAACAGCAATCGATGAAACCAATTTCACACACATTTCCCGTACCAACCGGGTCGTCCAGAATACCTCTGGATCGTTGCCCGCGGCCCCCGCCGCATCCACCCTTATCGCTCCATTTATAATCTCCACCCTTATAACTTCACATAAATTTCTCCATGGGGTGCACCACCATGCCTTTCCTTTCCAGTCAAACACAATCACAATCACATATAAAAACATCCTCAATCATAATCTTGAGCCACATACACAACTCAGTCATTTACAATTCAAGCCACAACATAATCAATGTGGTTCCAGCAACATAGCATGTATACAACATAACCCATAATATAGAACAATTATTCACCAATAACATACTTCAACTATCCGCATATGAATGAACTCAACAATCAGAGTATGATACATTTCAACTCAGTTCACATGTCATTCACAATCCATCATATAACCTCCATTCATGAGAAACTAAGAAAATATAATTATATACATCACCTGGCACGTTCCACAATTGTTTATATCTCATCGTCCCACATCATTCTCTTCAAACTTGGATATTCAACATATTTTCACTATGATGCAAAAAGTCAATAACAAAGATATTTAATCATAGCAAGTATTAACCCACTCACCTGGATTTCATGCTCTCAGCACTCCCACCTTGCACTTGACCATTCCTATTGTAACCAGATAAAAACCATCAGGGTTACGAAATAGAGAAATTTCCTACCACTACTCTCGACCTTCATCCACTTCTCAAATCATAACTCTTAACTGGTAATGAATATCCAGATGAAACTTATACCATTGGAAACTAGACTCAAAGAGCTTTTCAACGATATTAAAAAAAAAAAAACTGATGCTACAGTAACGGTCAACGGTCAACCCAGCTACAGTAATTCTGGGGAAAATTTTCGATGTTCTTCGTGTTCTTCATCCAAAAATCCAAAAATCATATCTAAAACAACATTTCTTTTGATTTCTTCCATGGGTTTTCATCCTTAATGTCTAAGGAGTGTTTTAACACCAAAACCCCCAATTTCTACCAACAATCCAAGCTCAAATCTCAAATTTTCATCAAGAACACTAACTTTTTCAAATATCCAAATTCTACGAATTTCTCATAGTTTTCTCCAAATTTCTTGTTCTAATAACATCATAAACCACCTAGGAATGTTTTAGATTAACATCCACACTTAAATTCATCCATTAAAATATTCTACAAAAATTTTGCAAAAATAATAACCAAGGATTTGATCTTGTAATAAGAGGAAGAAGAAGAAGAACATCAACTTACCAATCATCCTAACTTTCATAGCTTCCTTCCCAAAGCAAAAATTGCATGAATGATTGATGAAGAAATTCCTTTGCAAGCATAATCGAGAGAGAGAGAAAGTGAAGCTACGGGAGGGAGAATGAGAAAAAGAAAAGAATAAGGAGAAGTGTATACGCGTGGGCCCCACCAATTTCTTTTTCGATAAAATCGCTCATAGCCACCTTAGCTTATAAGATTTGTTCACTTTAATCCCTCTCGATGTCTCAAACTCCACTTTAACCTCGAATCCATCATCTTTTCGGTACCGGACTCATAATTCATTCCCATAAGCTCTATTTTTCTTCTCGGGTTCCTACTTGGTCATTTTTCAAAAGTCCTCTATACTTTCTTTTCTTTTCACTTTAGTCCTTGAGAATTTGTAAAAATTTCCTAAATTAAAAATAAAAATTTCTATTCTCACATTTTCTTCACTAATTCAAAAAGAAAATTTTTCACGTAATTAAATTTTTCACTAAACTTCAAAATAGGCTTTAAATATTCATATAAATTCTTGGGATATTACATTCTTCCCCCCTTAATAGAATTCGGTCCTCCGAATTCAAAACTCAAGATTGAAACAAATGCAGATATTTTGTCTATATCTCATTGTCTCTTCTAGAATTTTCACAATCAAGTACAAAATATAACAAGTTCAACATATTTTTATTTCTCAAGTTTCTTCAGTAAAAGAATTGCCTCAACAAAAAAAAATCAAATACGAAAATTTTTTATTTCTAATACATAAGTTACAGGCAACAAACTGAACTTGATTTACAAAACAGATAATTTTAATACGTAAACATTAGATCAAACATCAGCTTTAAGTACAAACAAAAGAAAAGATAAATTAAGAACGAGGAGGCTTTTGAAATACAGAAGGTGCTCCAGGTCTAGAAGAAGAAGGTGCTTCAGACCTTAAGGAGGAAGTTAATCGTTGCAGCCTAGAAAGAGTTTCTGGAGGAAACGTCTGGGAAATTTGGCGAAGTGCAGAAGTCACTCCATTCATACAGTCAATACATCTCGCTTGTTGGTCACGAAAATTTTGAGTTGCAAACATCGAATGTCTATCAACTCTATTCGCCAATTCCCTAAAATGACGGTTCAAAAGCTTCTCTTGTTCTGTAAAGAGACGATTTATCAATCTCCCCTGGTCCTCAAAGTGGCGGTTTATCAGTCTTTCCAAGTCCTCCATCTTTTGTCTCATAAGCGCAAGCTCATTATTAGAAGATGCTGCTGTGCTAACATCCTCTAACTCTAGTACATCCCTTTTTCTTTTCTTAGCCTCTGGTGACTCTTCCATGGATCTCTTATTCTTATAATTCTCCAGGCTAAGATTTAGATCCAGCTCTACCTTGCCAGCCTCAAAGTTTAAATTGAAAGATTTATTGCCGGCCATATTTTTCTGAGCTATAAAGGTTGTACAAAAGGAGAAGTTTGATGCTAGAAAGCTTATAGATATAAACTCTTAGTGTAGTGAGCAGCGTAATGGGGCATCCATTATATATAGACGAAATTTAGGGCTACAAAACCTTTACATCATACTCTAAAGATGACCTACAGACCTTATCCGACGCAATGCCAACGGTCTCTGATAAGCATGCCAGAAAATAACAAAATATAATCAAATACAAAAGATTTCCTCAAAAATTTCGGCTAACTTTTGACTCTTGCTCAAATTATTAAACTAATCGCCGCTTCAATTTATGACTTCCTAACTCTGTATTTGTCATATCCAATAATTCTAAATCGAGATATTACTCCATGAACGGGTAGCTTCATATTAACCTTATCTAGGTTTCTAATCCGTGACTTTGCCCTAAGCTTACACATTTTCAAACATACATATTAAAATAAAAACTTCTCACATCTACACATCAAGCGTTCCATAAAGTGAGAGAAAAATTTTACCTTTCAGTTGCCTCTACGAGCATATATGTATATATGTATAAACATAGAGATACATCATTATCTATATATATTTTTATCTATTCAAGTTCTTTTAAATTTCAGACTTCACATTCTCTGAATGTATGTAGAATCATTACATATTATTCCTGGCCATAACAAATAGCCTTCACTCTCTATGCATGAATAACATACATACATATCATATGTATTTAGATACATATAATCACAGTATAATTCAATCAATCATGTATATTATACTTAACTGAAGGCTTTCAAGAACAATACAAGAAAGCATAGAAATACATTTTAGTTCATCGTGAAAACATCCAAGACACTCTGTAATGGCTACATTGTCGACTTCCTTCAATTTCAGAAAATGCCAACGAGAGAAATGGAAAAACCAAGTGTAAATCGGCCGCAAATCCACCGAATATTGACTTTCGTGGTTTTGCCATTAATGCGACGCGTTGTTGGTGTGCATGCCTACCCTAGACTCCTAGCTTCCAGCTTGCAGAAATCCATAGGTTAAGCGTGTAGGGTGCGGCGAAGAGATATCTTCTTTGTCTCTAAGTTCAAATTTTTCCTCTATAAGAACTGTCCCAACGTTCTCAGTTACCACACCACAAAGAGTAATCATATCTGAGCCTACAACTTCCCAGCGTTCCTCTCTTCTCATACTCCCACATAAATTTCTAAATTTTTCAAATCATGGCCACAAGGAAGTACATTGATCTCACAGTGGATGCCAAGAGAGAAGAGCTCGACTTAAACTTAAGTCTAGGCAAAGACAAGGGCAAAAGACCTTTTGAAGGGTCTTTAGAGAAGCATATGGAGAAGAAAATGAAGAAGAACGAGGAAGCTGAGGAGACTAGCACGGCCCATACCTCGGAGGACAAAATCGCCTGTCTAGAGCAGGAGGTGAAAAATCTGAAAAAGATGATAGGAGACCTGGAGAAGTTAACTAAACGCAATCATGCAGAAATGACTTCAAGAATAGACAGGTTCTTCTATTGGTCTACCCAGTGCTTCTGCAATCAACAACAAAGAAGTGTTGATTGTATGAATGGGATTTACACTACCCTCCGCGACATTGCTCTGTCTCTCGCTCCAAGGAATGGTCGAGGGGTGATGATACAATACAACCCTCCTAATCCGAGACCACCTCGCTTTTAGATTACTCATGCATGAGTAATTTTCTTTTTTTTTTTTTGCAATGTAATCCTTCCGCTTTTAATGCCAGTGGTTTCTTTTATGGGATGATACTAAAAAAAAATAGTAATAATAAAATTAAGAAAGATAAAGGAAATCATTCACACAAAATCAATCATGAATTCAACATATAAAGCCCCACACATACAATTTGATCCGACAGCAATGGAATCAAAATAATAATAACCTTTCCTTTACCGGGTTCAAAAGTATAGCCATATCTGTCTAAAACTAAAACTAAAAACATAATTCCTAAGAAAAAAACAAGTCTCGGAGGGAAAGGAAATGAAAACATCCTATAGGACCTTCAATGGAGCCATCTCTCTATAGTCGTGCCCGGACTCATAATTCATTCCCATAAGCTCTATTTTTCTTCTCGGGTTCCTACTTGGTCATTTTTCAAAAGTCCTCTATACTTTCTTTTCTTTTCACTTTAGTCCTTGAGAATTTGTAAAAATTTCCTAAATTAAAAATAAAAATTTCTATTCTCACATTTTCTTCACTAATTCAAAAAGAAAATTTTTCACGTAATTAAATTTTTCACTAAACTTCAAAATAGGCTTTAAATATTCATATAAATTCTTGGGATATTACACCCACCAGGCAGCACTAAATTTTTTTTTTTGTAAAATTAGCTAGAGATTCTTTTTTTTTTATTTTTTTTATTCAAATTTCAATATTCATTTGCTCATTTGTTGTAACCAAAATACCAATCACTAGAAATTTTGATAATCAATGTATAATTAGATATCATTTTATAAAGAATAGCAATTATCAAATAAAAAATATAAAACACCTACAATTTCCCTATCTTAAACTATTATGTTACAAAATAACCTTTGGAAGATAGGAATGAAAATGGCATTAAAGCACCAATTTATTTTGACATTTGACAAGTTTTTAAGGCTCTAATCTTTCTATATTATAGAAAATGATAACACATTTTCATCGTTATAACAGAAAAATAGTAAATATATAAAGTAAGACAATAAGTAATGTAATAATAGTATAGAATATAGATTATAGAATACTTGAAATTTTAAATAAGTGAATATGTAATATGTATTAAAAATATTTATTTAAAAAAAAATTTTAAGTGGGTTAAACGGGTAACCCGCGGTTTATCCGGGTTGAACCCGCATAACCCGCGGGTTGGCGGGCCGGGCCGCCTAGGCTCGGATTTAAATGAGCTAAAAATTTATAAACCCAACCCTCCCTTTTAGTGGGTTAAACGGGCTCGACCCGACAGGCCGAGTCCATTTTGACAGTTCTAAAAGATTGTATACTTGAAAGAACTCTATTCTATGAATATATTTTTTGGACCCAGATAACCCGTGGATTGGCGGGCCGGGCCGCCTAGGCCCGGATTTAAATGAGCCAAAAATTTATAAACCCAACCCTCCCTTTTAGTGGGTTAAACGAGCTCGACCCAACAGGCCGAGTCCGTTTTGACAGCTCTAAAAGATTGTATACTTGAAAGAACTCTATTCTATGAATATATTTTTTGGGTTTGAATTATTAAAATTTCTTGAATTTGGACTAATTTAATTTATCATACAGTTACACAATTTTTGTTGCATTAATTTTTTATTTTATAAAATTTGAACCTAAAGTTTTAATTAAGAAAAATAAGTAACCAATAATTTAAACTAATTAATATTGATTTTATATATATATATATATATATATATATATATATATAGGCTATCAAATAGATTGAGCTGACTCATCCTAGCCCTAAGTCTTAGAAAGTTAATGAGAAGTACGGACCAAGCATTATGAGCTATGAGCCTATTTATCTTGTTAAAAAAATGTATTTATAGTTATTTTAATAATAGAAACTATATATTAAAATAATTAAATTTTAAAAAATCAAATTAAACTTTTAAAAAATATATATTAAACCTTAAAATAGATTATTTTTTTTTAAAATATAATTTTAATTATTTTGAATAACAAAAATTATGTATTAGAATTATGAAATTTTAAAAAATATAACTAAACTTCTAAAATAAGGCTAAACTTAAAATACAAAAAATAAAAAGCTCATAAGGGTTGGTCCATCAACTCAGCTCATCTAAATCTTAATGACTTTGATGGGCTGTATTAAAATTTTTCTTTTAAAATAAACTATTAAATTATTGATTCACCTAATTTCATTTACCAAATTGAAATATATTGTTATATTGAGCCAAACCTATTTTCATGGATCTAAATATATACAATGAATAATTATATCTTAGAAAAGTACGATTTATTTCCCAGGTTTTAAGCAAAATAACTGTATACTATGAATTATTGAATCTTAGAGAAGTATGACATGTTTCCCAATCTTAGGCAAATTTTTATTTTATATATATATATGAAAGAAGCCTGTTCAATGAATCATTATATATTTGACAAGTATAATTTGTTTCCCAAACATAAAGCAAATTTTGTTTACGACATAAATTTATTCCCTCAAGTTTTCTAAATAACTCACTGAAAAATATAAAGTACCTTTCCTATGATCAAAGATCAAGGATTGTGGACCATATATAAAAAAATAAAATTCAAACGATGAATCATAAAATAATCATGATTTGTCAATATCTATATAGTTCCTACTTCCTAGAACCTGGCCCAATGAGGAGTACCATTGTGTTCAAAATTTGCAATAAATACTATGTTGACTATACCGACATTTTTTTAAAAATAATAATAATTCTAGTTATATATTCACAATTCAATCTGACATAATTTGTGTTAGGGAAAATTATTATTTATATCTATAAATTTTAACTTATGTTTTAATTATAACCTAAAATTTTATTTTATATTAATTATAACTCATATTTTTGAATATGTCAATTATTATAAATTTTGAATATGTCTTTGAACTTAACATTGTTAAAATATTTAACGCAAGACACACGTTTATATGATATTTTATTTTGTACACATCAGTGTCAAATCATTTATCTTAAATATGTCACATAAGATATTAACTTAAAATGTCTAAAACGACCCTTTAGCTCCTCTCAAATCCATCATTCTTTCTATTATTACTCGAGGTTTACAAATGATTTTTGTCATTTTAAGCTAGTATATGACGTGATACATTTTATGATGAATGATTTGGTAATGATATGTGCAAGGTAGAATGTCACATTAACATTTATTGTTAATATTTTAACATCGTTAAGCTGAAGTCCGAGTTATAACTGAAATATGTAATAGTCAAAGTTAGAGGTGTCAAAACGGGCCCAACCCGGCCAGAATAAAATGAGGGCCGAGCTAGTATTTTGTTAACACGTTTAGAATCAGGCTGAATTGGCCCAGTCCGCATAACCCGTGGGCTATGCGGGTTGAGCCTACATAACTCGGGGTTTGGCCTTTTTTTTTATACATTTTGACATTTTATTTATACACATATGTTAAATAATAATAATATATATTAAATTAAAAAATACAAATGAAGTAAAACAAAATCATTTAACGATAATTTTATATCAAATTTGTATAATTATTTGATCTTAATTATTAATTAACGATAAAAGATAATACTAAAAAAGAAAAAGAATAATTAAAAAATAAAAAATAGTTTCATTTTTAGCTTTTATTCAAGTTCCAAATCTCTAAATTCATATATTTTTTCATTCTTTAAAGTAAATGAATTATTTTTATTTATTTTTATTTAAATTAAAATTTAAAAAAAAAATGCGGGTTGGCGGGTCGACTTGTTTGACCCGCACATAACGAGCCGAACTAACATTATGCTAACTCGTTTAAAAACGAGCCAACTCGATCAAGTTCGTTTCGAGACTAACCCGAAACAAACCAATTCGTAATGGTCGGATTGGCCTGTTTTGACACTTTTAGTCAAAGTTTAAATATATGAATACTACATTTGCCTTTGTATTAATTGAAAATTGAATGCGTTAATTGGATTACATAATTTAACACTTGCACTTTTTAAATAAGGTCTGAAATTTGAATTTTGTAAGTAAAAAAAGTTAATATACTTTTGTGACAAAACCCAACTTAAATTAGATTTGTGCAAATTCCACATATGTTTACTTTTGAGTCCCTAATAATTCAAAGCCAATTAAAATTTGAATACGAAAATAAGTGGAATGTGGGGCATATTGCAGCCAGCCACCCTATGAAGAGTAAAGCCATTGCACCTACTCGAAGAAATTCAAACCCTAAATAATTAGACTTTATGAGCAATATGTACGGATGACTCATTGACTTTATATGATTCATTGACACAAAGTCAAAATCCCACGCAAAATTAATGGGATAATGTGGTGGACCTCTATTCATCTTATGAATAGTTATCTCCACCGTCACAAAATAATTTTATATGATTCACTTTATTTTCGGATCCGGATTTGCTTCTATTTCCATGGAAAAAATGAGCATACTGTTTCGATTTTGATCGTTAATTATGTGATCGACGGTCTAATATTTTTAAAAAATTTAATAAAAAATAAAAATATTTTTTACACTTTTAATATTTATAACAAGTTTTAACGTTGCCTTTAACGTTTTTTCTTATATTAATTATGTTTTATATGTTTTATTTTTATTTTAAATTTATATTTTTTTATTAATACCGTTTATTCTATTAACGAAAAATACTGAATAGATGATTAGTAAAAAAAGTAAATTTGAAACAAAAAAAAAATATAGGAATCAAATCTATTCTTTCTATGTCTCTAACATTTTTTTTGTCAGTTACATGTTTCATTTTTGTTTTAAATTTATCTTTTTTATTAACCGTCTAATCAACATTTTTTATTAGTAAAATAAACGGCGTTAATAAAAATAATATATTTGAAACAAAATTAAAATATATAGGATATAATTGACGCAAATAAAATATTATGGATGAAATTAAAATTTAGTGTAAATGTTAGGAGTGGAAAAAAATATTTTTGTCAAACAAAAAAAATTCAAAAAAAATTAGAGACATCAATCTTGAAATCAACTGCTCTAATAATCCAAACAAGCGATTTCTATTCTATTGAAAATATCAGCAAATCCGGTTCTGTATTTTGCATATTGTAGCTGATGAATAGCAACTTAGGTTACTCAATTTCAGGCTTTGAAGCCTACATATGAAAAAGCGATAATATCGAAATATCTAAAAAAAAAATTTATAATAGATATTAGATATAACAAACTAGTTATTAAATATCTATAGCTTCGATATCTGATATTTATTTAACAAAAATTTTAAATTTAATAAATTTATATTATAAAAATAATTATTAGATGTATATAGGATTCTCACGATGTCACTTTCTGCATCCTCCTAATATTAATATTAATAGATATTTATTTTACACTGTTTATATCATATTTGATATATGATGGACAACAAAATTATTATCATTTTCGCAAAAATCCTTATATTTGTAAGTGGATTCGATGCATATCTCTAAGGATACACAACTACGCATCGATTTAACAACGGTTAAATGATTTTAATCGTTGTTAAACTTACGAAACTGTTACTAAAACTATTTTCAACAACAACTTTAGCAACGATTAACGATGCATAACTGCGCATCCCTAAGCGAATCGGGTTCCTTATCTTCAAAGTCATGAGACAACAACATTCAAGCACCCCAAAAATTATATTAGTACTTGTCACCTCTTTTTTTTTTTTAAAAAATTTTACAACTTGAGTCAATTTTGTTCGAGATATAGTCAAACACTAAACACTAACATATTTTCTTGTAGAGATTCAAACATTAGTTCACTATCTTGTAAGAAATTAATCTTTTTTTTTTACTAAATTAGCCCCTTGTAATCAATACTTCTCACATCTAATTATGTAGAGGGCATCAGTTGATTTTAATATTAAAGTCGTTAGTACTCGATGCCAACCATTCGATTACCAATTAGACATTTGGTGATAAATTTTTTATAAAATCACTTGCTACTAACTATTTTATCGCAATCGGATGGCTGGCATCAAACACAAATTACTCTACTACTAGAGCGAACCGGTGTCCCTACCTAAATGCTTATCATCATCACATTATATTTTACATTATCTGAAAACTTTACTTTACAATATCTAACTGACTTAGGATGTTGGAATTCCGTAATTACCTCTTATTAAAACAAAAAGAACAATCGCATTGTATCACCCAATTATAATGGAGATAAGCTTAGCTTAGCTCATCAATATATAGAACTCAAAAACGAGTTAATTAGCAGTGAGATTATATATATTAGTTGAACCATATATAAACACCATTGACCTAAGATTCCAATATAAGATTTTACATACATTTGTCAACTGCAAATAGCCAGCTAGATTCATTTTTAAGACATGCTATTCTTGTGAATAACGTAAAATTCAATTATTTGCCTGAAAATTCTCTAAACTGATTCTATTCTACTTTAGTGCAAAAAATGTCGGCTAAGTTCGAAGCCTTTTTGCTAATGGCATAACATCAAATGCCAGCCATATTCCTGAGCCCACGAGAATTTGACACATCAAAAAGGTATTTAATTTAAACTATAATTAGTAACAAAAAGCAAAACATTCTTTGCAATGTTACAATTTGGTGAGTGTGAATCTAATGCAAATGAGTGGTTGGTGACGTCCCTACATGTTTGTAGTTTGTGAGTCATTATCATCTCTAATTAATATGATAAAATTAATGTGAATTAATATATATTGATATATAAGAGATAGGATATTATGTTTATATTTGTCGTTAGGCTTAAGGATATAATTTAAAATTAATAAAAAATATATAAAATATAAATGACATAAAATAAAATTTTGAGTTATAATTAAAATGTAGATAAAAGTTCAGGGATATAAATAGTATTTTTGTCATGATTATAAATGTTTAAATTGTAAAAATTTAACACGAAGTATAGGATAAAACTCAAAATTAAATGTGAGCAGTTTTGGTTTTCATTCCAAGCCAAAGAACTAATAACAAAAAATAAGTGTGTTTTTTAAAAATAGTTAGAGAAATTTAAGTTTAAACAAACTATTATCTACATAATTAATTTTGAAAAAAATTAAATTTTAACAAATCATAATTTACATAACCAACAACCAAAAATTTTTCACCAAAATCATAGTTTAAGGACAAAATTATGTTAACAGAAAAACTTTCAAACATGCTAAATATTTTACATCAAATCCATACTAATGTAGTTCAATCCATACTTCATAAAAAACAAAACGAAAAAATAGAAGCATTCATTCGGTATTATAACAGTAAGTGATCGTTTTATGTGCCATTAACTTTACTGGCTAACCCGTGTCTCGATGGTTTCTGCAAAGTGCGTGAATCCATTAGGTCACGGGTTCAAGGCCTGGTACTCCATTGATGGTGACGATGATGATGATGATGATGATGATTATGATGCACCCTCTTCCCAAAACCCATGACCATGAACCTTCAATTTCTATTGAGGTATTTCAAAATACCTCTCTTTTTGGAGGAAAATTACATAAAAATTTTGATATATATATATATATATATATATATATATATATATATATATATTGTAATTAATTTTAAATTTAGTTCTAAATTTATATATGAAAAGGTTAAATTATTCTTTTGGTCCTTATAGTATCACTTTTTTTTTAAGTTGGTCCCTATATTTTAAAAAATTGTAATTGAATCTTCTTAGTTTCACATATTTTTAATTTAGTCTTTGTTATTAAATTATTGTTAATTTGTCATTAAAGTTTTTTAACTTGACCAACCATATACACATTAACGCTCTAAATATACGTGATTGATGTCAACTAAAATAAAAAATTGCATAAATAATTAACTAATATTAATTCATATATATATGACATGTAATACAATTTATATTAAATAATTAAGACAAATTAATTTAAGTCATGTATATTCTAAATATTAATATACTATATATATCGGTAGTGTTATTAAAATTTAATAAATTATTGACAAAATTTTAATAGCATGGATTAAATTAGATAAATGTAAATTTATAAGGACTTAATTACAAAATTTTAAATCATAAGGAGCACATTAAAAATAAATTAAACTATAAGGACTAAGAATATTATTTAACCATATGAAAAACAATCACATACTCCCCTTATGGGAAAGGCCCACTATTTGGCCCAATGTACCATTTTTTTTTGGTTGGCCCAAAGCTACATCCAAAGAATCATAAGGGGGCTCGTATTGCCATGGACTTGTTTACACCTAATTTGTGTGCAATTAGAAATGCGTTGACACTCTTCAAGTCAACGTTTTGCAGAATGAAACGTGATTTTGCAAGAAACTTGTAGAATTGATTTTACCTCAAATTAAGGTTAGCACTAAAGTGGTTTAGTCTTGCTTTTGTATCAAACCAGAGTTAATATTGATTTTGCCAATTACCATTTCCTCTCTTCTACCCTCACTTCTTATCCCTCTCCCCATTTTCTATGTGTCTCTTTCCTCTATCTCTCACTTTATGAGCTCATAATCCGTGAAGAAGGTGTTTTTAATTTTGAGAAAAATTACACTTTGACCCCAAGTTTGAAACTTCTTTTTCATTTTAGTCCCATTTCAAATTTTCATGTTGGTCACTCTAACTTAATTTGTTTCTTTTAGGTCCTAAAAATATTTTGTTGGCTTTGAATATTTGCTTGACCTATACTTTCATATTTATTTTCACTTTAATCCTCATGATATTTACTCTTTATTATATTTTTAATTTAAAGTTTATATTTTAGTCATTTTGTACCTAGCAATTATATTGCACAAGTTGTTGTGCTTAGTAGTTATATGTATATTTTTAATCAAATATTAGTACTTATGATAGAAATTAGTGCAATTAGATAATAAAAATAAATGAAGTATAACAATATAAAATTTATACTTTTTTTATTAATTTTATATTTAAAAATAATTCTGTTAATCAATATCTAAACAAAATTAATTTTTTAAAAATTTATTTTTTCAATAATAATTTTTTGAAATATAAATCATATCCGTACAAACTCTGATTTGTCCAAAAGGCATATGTATATTTTTTATTTTGAAAATCAATTTTATTCAAAAGCAATCATGAAAAGTCAAAAGAGCACCAACAACTCTAATATTCTTGGTAAGCCTCATAACATATGACTATGAAGTACCTGAGTTCAAATGTTGAAAGATAAAGAAGAAGATGACAGCAATAAATGAGGTATTCTAAAATACTACTATATTTTTTACTAATATAAACAAGGTTTTAAAAATTGAATCAATTATTGAACTAGTTAAAATACTAGTCCAAGAGTCAATGATTGAATTATGATTGAACCGGTCTACTTTTAAATATTATATATATATATATATGAAGTTAAAGACTATAAACATAAATATATAAATTTAATTAAAAATAATATTTGATATTAAATTACACAAAACAACATCAACGATAAAAAAATGCACAACAAAAATTGATCAAATAATAAAGAAATATTATTAATTAATATAATATTCATTCATATTAAATTCATAAAATATCAATATATTGGCATTTCTACTATAATTAATTAATTTGTGATATTACTTTCTTTGTTGTCTGATTATAGAATAAGCAAAATTACAAAATTAAAAAAAATTAAGTAGACTAATTCAACCGATTCTTTTAACATTGGTTATTACTCAATTCAATCAATTTTTGATTAGTTTAATCACTCATCAATTTTAAGAATTATTATGAGCAAATTTCTTGACTGGCCGATTGAACCAACCGGTTGAATCTGATTTTTATAACAATGAATATAAAACATCCAGGTTGGACTGTCTATTTAACAAATACAATTTCTGTTTAATCATTGGATCCCATATTTTGGAGACTGGAAGATCAAGATATTTTTAAATATTTTGCCTTCATTCTCACCGGCTATTCTTTGTCTCACTGGTTCAGTGCTTTAACTGATTCCACTGAGTAAAGTGTTCGAGAGCCGGTACCGTGCACCATCTTCACTTCTGAATTCTCTAAACCAAAATGAAAAGTAAAGAAAATAGAATCTACCTATGGAGGTATTTCCAAATACCTCTCTTTTACTTCTACTATTATTTTTCAAACTCCATACTAGCAATAGCAATGAGCAAGTATTGCTTATATTTGCATTGTCCATTTTTATATTTCTCTATAAACCCATTTCAAAATACCTCTCTTTTTGGAGGAAAATTACATAAAAATTTTGATATATATATATATATATATATAATATTGTAATTAATTGTAAATTTAGTTCTAAATTTATGTATGAAAAGGTTAAATTATTCTTTTGATCCTTATAGTATCACTTTATTTTTAATTTGGTCCCTATGTTTTAAAAATTTATAATTGAATATTTATAGTTTCACATATTTTTAATTTAGTTCTTGTTATTAAACTATTGTTGATACGTCATTAATTTTTTTAACGCCAACCAAAAAAAACAAATAAATAATTAAGTAATATTAACTCATATATATATATGACATGTAATTTAATTTATATTAAATAATTATGATAAATTAACTTAAGTCATGTATATTCTAAATATTAATATAGTATATATATCGGTCGTATTACTAAAATTAATACTATTGACAAAATTTTAATAGGATGGATTAAATTAGATAAATGTAATTTTATAAAGACTTAATTACAAAATTTTGAATCATAAGGAGCACATTAAAAATTAAATTAAACTATAAGGACTAAGAATATAATTTAACCATATGAAAAACAATCAATACTCCCCTTAGGGGAAAGGCCCACTATTTGGCCCAATTTTACTGTACTACTTTTTTGTTGGCCCAAAGCTACATCCAAAGAGTCATAAGGGGGCCCTTATTGCCATGGTCTTGTTTATTCCTAATTTGTGTGTAATTAGAAATGCGTTGACACGCTTCAAGTCAACGTTTTGCAGAATGAAACGTGATTTTGCAAGAAACTTGTAGAATTTATTTTACCTCAAATTAAGGTTAGCATTAAACTGATTTACTCGGACTTTTGTATCAAACCAGAGTCAACATTGATTTTTCAAATTACCATTTCGTCCTTTCTACCCCTCACTTCTTATCCCTCTCCCCATTTTCTATGTGTCTATTGCCTTTATCACTCATTTTATGAGCTCATAATCCGTAAAGAAGGTGTTTTTAATTTTGAGAAAATTACACTTTGACCCCAGTTTGAAACTTCTTTTTCATTTTAGTCCCATTCAAATTTTCATGTTGGTCCCTCTAGCTTAATTTGTTGCTTTTAGGTCCTAAGAATATTTTGTTGGCTTTGAATATTTTCTTGACCCATACTTTCATATTCATTTTCACTTAAGAATATTTTGTTGGCTTTGAATATTTGCTTGACCCATACTTTCATATTCATTTTCATTTTAATCCTCATGATATTTACTCTTTATTTTTTTTTTAATTTAAAGTTTGTATTTTAGTGATTTTGCATCTAACAATTATATTGCACAAGTCGTCGTGTTTAGTAGTTATATGTATATTTTTAATCAAATATTAGTATTCATGGTATAAATGAGTGAAATTAGATAATAAAAATAAATGAAATAAGATAATATAAAATTTATATAATTTTTAGTAATTTCACATTTAAAAGTAATTTTGCTTATCAATATCTAAAAAAAATTATTTTTTCAAAATCATTTTTCAATAATAATTTTTTAAATATCAATCATATCCATACAAACTCTGATTTGTCCAAAAGGCATATGTATTTTTTTAATTTTGAAAATTAATTTTGTTCAAAAGCAATTATGCAAAAGGCAAAAGAGCGCCAACAACTCTAGTATTCTTGGTAAGCCTCATAGCATTTGACTATCAAGTACCTGAGTTCAAATGTTGGCAGACGAAGAAGAAGATGAAAGCAACAAATGAGGTATTCTAAAATACTTTTATCTTTTTTTATTGATATAAACAAGTTTTTAAAAATTGGACCAGTCATTGAACCAGTTAAAATATTAGTTCAAGATCAATGGTCGAACTATAATTGAATCGGTCAACTTTTAAATATTATATATATATATATATATAATTAAAAACTATAAACATAAATTTACAAATTCAATTAAAAATAATATTTGATATTAAATTACACAAAACAACACTTACAATAAAAAATTCACAGCAAAAATTGATAAATAATAAGAAAATATTAGTAATCAATATAATATACATTTATATCAAATTTATAAAATATCAATATATTTACATTTCTACTAAAATTAGTTAATTTATAATATTAATTTTTTCATTACCTGATTATAGTATAAGCAAAATTAAAAAATTAAAAAAAAATCAAGTGAATCAGTTCAACTTATTTATTTAACATTAATTCTTATTCGATTCAACCAATTTTGATATGTTTAATTACTTATCAGTTTTAGCTATTGTTTTAAACTAATTCCCTTACTGAATCGATTAAATCAATTAATTAAATCTGATTCTTACGATAATAAATATAAAACATCCTGGCAGGTTGGACCATCTATTTAACAAATACAACTTCTTTTTAATCATTGGATGCGGTCTGTTGGTGTATGGAACTTCAAGACATATATTATACATTTTGCCTCCATTTTCACTAGCTATCCTTTGTCTTAGTGGTTCAGTGCTTTAGCTGACTCCACTGAGTAACGGGTTCGAAGCTGGTACCATGGGTGGCCTTCACTTCTGAATTTCCCAAAAGCCATGAGGAAAATAAAAGAAAGCAAACTTATCTATAGAGGTATTTCCAAATACCTCTCTTTTACTTCTACTATTATTTTTCAAACTCCATTCGAGCAATAGCAATGAGCAAGTACTGCTTATTTTTGCATTCTCCATATTTATATTTGTCTATAATATTCAATACTCATATCAAATAGATACTGTCAAACAATAAACGCATAAAATAGAGAAAATAAAATATAAATTTAATGTAATTCGATCAATGTGACTTACATTTATAAATAAAGAGAAATTTCTTTTATTCACTGGTAAAAAATTGTACAGTACTTCAATAAAATCAAAAAACACATATGAAAATGCATAATCACTCTAGAAAGAAAAACAAAACAGGTCGCTCCAAAAGAATTTTACTATTGGCCTTCGCCTTGTTTGCCCTATAGATTTTTATTTTTTTTTCTTCTTCTTTCGGGTCATACACCCAAGTTTCATGTCAAGTCATAATTTAATTTACTAAATAATTCAAAACACTCAATAAATATTGAATATTATATATCATTAACTATTAGTTACCTAAATACCTAATATCTAATAACCACCCAACAATAAAATTTAAATTTGACAAACTTATATTACATATTAATTAATTAATTAATTATTTATATATATATATATATATATATATATATATATATATATATTAGACAGGTACGGATTAACCAAAGCCAAAATCTAGATCTGTCCAATATTTAATATTCAATGAGTATCAAATCTTTTTTTCTTTTTGATGAATACTACGGATACTTAAAATATCTATATCTATTTTCATTCCTAATTCACAACCACAAAATGTTGGTTTCTTTTTATCTTCTCTTTAAAAAAAAAATCCCTTTTGTAATAGATATACATTGGGACAAAAAAAGGAGTGCCCAAAAAAAAAACTTGTTTCTATTTGATGTATAGGTTGGTTTGTACTATTTTGCTGTACGTATTAAGAAATATTGTACCATCCGAATGCTAAACTCTTTCTAACTGTAATGACATTGATTATATTATATTTTTTTACAATTTAAGTTTGTAATTAATTGTAATCTTAGTTCTTAATTTATGTCTGAAAACTGTGTCATTGTCACCTATCCACTTTATGGGCTTGGCCTAGTATTCGGCCCAATTTCTCCGTTTCCCAAAACTACATCCAAAGAACGGCAATGGGGTTGGGATTTCATTGGGGGCTTAGGTTCCCTGTTATTATTTTTTTTTGTCTGGACTTTTAATAAGTTATTAAATTTTGTTGTTAAAAATTTTAGTAACAAAAAAATTATTGCTAAAAGAAGTATAGCACACTGCCATAAAAAAATCATGGCAGAAAACCTGAGCCATTTCATTGGACATGTTTGTAGGCCCAAAACTATATCCAAAGTTTGAATGCTGATAGAAAAAGAAGAGGAATGAAAAGAAGAGAGTATTCTAAAAATACTTCTATTTTTTTCATCTTTGTCATCCTCGTTTTGTGTTTCACTTATTGTTGTAAGAATTGGATTGAATCAGATCATTTGGTTTAAGCAGTTGGATTGAAAATCAGTCTACAATAACCTTTAAAATTAATGAGTAATTGAACTGGCAAAAAACCTGTTGAATTAAGTAAGATTCGATGATAAATGAACAAGTCGAACTAATTCAATTGATTTTTTATTTTACTTATTTTATAATCAAGTAATGAATAAATTAATATTATAGATCAACCAATTTCAGTAGAGATGTCAATATTTTGGTATTTTATTAATTTTATATGAGTGCATATTATCTTGATAAATAATATTTCATTGTTATTTGATCAATTTTTGTTATGACTTTTTGATTGTAAATGTTGTTTTGTGTAATTTGACATCAAATATTATTTTTAATTGAACTTATAAATTTATATTTATAGTCTTTAATTATGTATATCATTTTTTTAAATACTTTAACAAAAAATAAACCTTAAAAGCAGTGAGTGATTGAACATACAAAAAACTTGTTGAACCAATTTACTTGAATTGTTTAGATCAACTAATTTTAGTGGAGATATCAATATCTTAGTATTTTATAGATTTAATGAGTAAAAATTATCTTGATTAATATTTTTTTTTGTTATTTAGTCAATTTTTATTGTAAACTTTTAATTGTAAATGTTGTTTTGTGTAATTTACCTTCAAATTTTATTTTTAATTGAATTTGTAATTTTATACTTATTATCTTTTAATATTTTAAAGTAAATTGATTCAATCACAATTCGATAATTAATTCTTGGATTGATACTTCATTCGGTTCAATAATTGGTTTGATTTTTAAAATTTTGACTTCATCTATATCGTTTGTCGGGTTAATTAGAATATTGTGCGATACCACCCACCGGCTTCGCCTTGTCCTAGTGGTCTGGCGTTCTTTTCGGGCATTGCTCATGCAGAGTTCGAGCGCTGGTACTCATCAATTATTGATGACAACAACAATAATAACAATAATAATTCTACCTATAGAGGTATTTCAAAATATCTCTCTTTTGCTCTTTTTTGGTGATTTTTTTTTTTCTTTTAATGAAAAAGGGACCTTTGTGTTGGATATACATCAGAAAAGAAATGAAAAAAGAAAAAAAAAATTCCTCCTCTTTGATGTGTACCCGTGAACTTCTTGGAAAAATGAATACAAATGAAGGGTTATGTCATAATCATTCTTCAAAAAATGGGATAAAAAATGGTTTGATTTTTAACTCAATGAATCGGTTAATGAAAAAATTAGTAAAATAAGACAATTCAATGTTTGAACCATTTTAGTTTTATTTTAGTTTTTTCTAATTTTTCATATATTTTTTTTATTTTTCATGCATTTTATGAATATCAATTTGTTATTTTACATGCATGTATTATTGATATAATATTTTGCAACTAACTTTAAATGTTGTTCCACATTCATATATTACTCAAATATGGTATTATTTTAAATGTGTACAAAAATACTTAATAGCTTTGTTTAAACCCTTTGTAAGTTTATTGAACCTAAATATGAAAAGATTTATTAATTAATTATATTAGATTTTTAATGTGTAAATGTCAAAGTTTTGGTTTTCATGGGGAGCCAAAGAAACACCAGTGTCTTTGGCACACATAAAGGGAAAAAGAAAAAAATAAAATAGAAATGAGATATTTTACTAAAATATCTAAACTTCAAAAAAAGAAGAAGAAAAATTTGATGCTTTTAAGAATAATAATTTGAACAATTTCTCAATCTTTCTCCTTTTCCCTCCCCTCTCTCCTTTTTTTTTTTTTTTTCACATTGTACCAAACATGTCATAACTTGAGATCTTGTGTTTCAAATTTCAAGTCTTGGTAAGGAAGATATTTCTAATACTCTTGTAATATTATAGACTCAATACTACCACCACTTATTAATTGCCATATGTCCACATTTTTACATCATCGTCCTGACATAATAATTAAAACATGATAAGTGCATAATTTTTCGATCAAAACACAACTAATGTTTGATTATTAAAAAATAATTGTATATTTTTTATAATTAAACATATGAGAGCTAAAGAAAATAAGACAAATGGAAAGTAATGGCATAAAAAAAATAACACATGGAATATTTTAAACGGAAGTAGCACTGAAAATTAAGAACTATGTGAGGACTAGATACTTATTCATTGGTAAGGCAAAAAAAGCATAAACATTCAGGCAGTGTAAAATGCTTTTTTTATTTGCTTTTGTTATCACTGACTGACATGTGTCTTTGGGAATAAGATCTTGTCCGGTACAGGAAGATTTTGTTTCGTCTAAAGTCTAAACCATTGATTTTAAAATTCAATGTTCCAAATTTCATTTACTTTTTTGTTCTTTTTTTTATTTTTAAAATCTTGATTTTTTCTGAACTATTCATCTAAAAATTTAATGGTCCAAATTTAAAAATAGGACATTCATGTTCTTTATACAAGTTCAAGAGCTGATACTTCTCTTACAAGGATGAAGATGACGATGCTCAAAACTCAAACCTAAATTCCAATAAATGGAGGTATTTCAAAATACCTCTCTTTTTTTTTTTTTAAACAAAGCACTTAACTCTATGTTTGATTGCGTGCAAAGAATTGCAAATAGAAGTTTTCTATATTGCTGCACGTATTAAGAAATATTGCACCACTAGAAATACTAAACTCATTCGAATTTCAATCTCAGGCATACACATTGTAAATAACTTTTAGTTAGGTAGCTTTTCGTACCTAAGATAGAAGATAATGATTTTGATTATGTTATTTTTTCTTGTAGTTATAAACATGTAATTAATTGTCAAATTAGTTCTCTCTCTTTTTTCGGTCTAGTAAAATTAGCATAGTTTTAGTCATAGTTATTGGACCTTATTGATTGACTAGAATAAATCTTCGGGTTACTGGTATAACTGCAGGATCACCGGGTCAATTGTTGACCCGAGTAAATAATTAAAAAATTAAAAATTATATATATACCTATATATCTTTACAATTAAATTAAAAAATAAGTAAAATAAATAATTTATATATAAATTTCACTTTAAAGTCATAAACATCCATAATAATTCATAAGCATCTATAGTAATTCAAACATAAATTCATAAATAATATCATCCAAACGTAATAATTCATATATTAAAGCCTTAAAAAAATTAAATTCTCCATAAACTAATTCTTAAATTAAAAAAATAAAATTATTTATATCTTGGTTATTAAAATAAAGAAATATATTTTTTTTTAAAATACCAATAATATAAAAAATATAAAATTATTTTTTAAAAATTATAAATTACTTAATTTGTAGCGTTTGTAATTATATAAAATTATAAACAAGTACGGTGAAATGTTTCAGTGTGTGGTAGAAGACAAGACTGCGAGATTGCAAGTTCACGTGAAGATTGAAGACATAAGCAATTAATTTAAAAGGAAAGAAAAAGAAGAAAAAAATGTTAGTAACTTAGTATAGAAGCTTGCATGCCTTGCCTTAGTTCTTTACTTCATTTTGAATCAAAGAGAGAAGCCAGAGTGTTGAGAGCTAAGAAGAAAAATGAAAAAACGCATCGGAGGAGATGAAAAATGAAGAAATGTATTGGAAAAGATGAAAAATGAAGAACGTGTGACAATGGAAGCTAAGGGAAAAGAAGAAAGGGACTGGGCTTTATGGCCGTCGAAGATCCACTGTCGTCAATGGAGGAAGAAGAAGACACTGTGTTTTTGGAGGAAGAAAACCCATTAAGTTATTGCCTTAGTTCTTACTTCATTTAAAAAAAAAAAAGGAAACGTCATTGGGTCACATCCAGATCGATTGCAAACCAGTCTTATTGCTTGACCCAAATAGGGTCTAGCCTTGGGTCGACACGTCAAGTCGGTCTGGGTTCAATAACATTAATTTTAAGAATCGGTCCGGTCATTGACCTGGCCTGATTTTTGGGTTAGTAGATCAATTGTTGAATCAGATTATATAATAAATTGTAAAAATAAAGTTAAAAGTAATTTATTTTTTAACATCTAATGGTTATTTAGTTATTTTTAACTTTATGTGATATTATAAAATTTATTACTAATATTGTTCAACTTTTATAATTCAAAATCATTTTAGATAATAAAATAATATAACATACATAAAATAATAACATTTTATGTTTCAAAACACCATTATTATTCTTATATGTATATTTTTTGGAGCACTTATATCATAATTACAGCTTGCTTCTTTGTTGGTTACAATGTTGTTTTTCAACTATGAAGTACTAGGTTGAAATATTTTTTTTAAAAAAAAAATTCAAACACGGGTCAACAAGTCTTTGATTCAGTCAAAATCCAGCCGAGTTAACTAGATTTTGACCGAGTAAATTGCATCCTAATCCAATAAGGCAACCCAAAATGAGTTAGAGTTCGGGACTCGACCTGACTGAGTCCAAAATATGAAAATTAGTTCTCGGTTTATGTCTGAAAACAATCACCCACTCCTTTTATCGGCCAGGCCCAACACTCGGCCCAATTTCATTGAATTATTTTGTTGGCCCAAACGTAAAGGGGCTGGGATTTCATTGGACTTGCTTGCAGCTACTTATCAAATAGGCCTTTGCATTGGCAAAACCGGCCACACGACTCGTCTTGTAATAGGTTTAGCCAAAAAACGGGTCGGCTCGTTTTTGGATGGGCTTGGATTCTCATATCTAAGTCTGTCCATGTTAGCTCGCAGGCTAAACCATTCGGCCAACGGGCTAAGCTTTTTTTTTTTAAACATTTAAATAATATAATATAAAATTAATTTAGTTGATTTTTTTGGGTAAAAAACAGAAAATATATTAAGTAGAAAACAAAAAAATAAGTTGATATATTCCAAAGTTATATGTTTCTTGAAATTTTGGAGTTTATTTATTCCAAAATTATATGTTAATGTAATATCCAAGAAAAATAAAATATAAATATTTGTTTACAAACTACTGTTACTATTTCAGTATACGATACTATTCATCCATATAATACTATTTACGTATACGATACTGTTCATTTATACAATCGAAATGTCAAGTACTAGATGTGGTTTGGTCATAAGAGAAAACTAGAAAGAAGTTCGTGGGAGAAAATGACGTTTTATGTGTAAAAATACCCTCAGGGACTAAAGTGAAAGGACTGAATTAAAAAGAAACTTAAAGGTTTAAGGTGAAAGGATAGTTTTTCTTTTAAGTTTTCAATAGTAATAACAGAAAAATTTTCCATCGTGAGGTGCACAGTAACTGCATTATTATAAATATCATTTTCACAAATAGTAAATTGAATATTTTATTAGTGCATAGTATCAAATAGTACCATTGGCTTTTGATATAAATAGGCCCTTCCATTTCACTTCTAAACTCACACCTTCAACTTTTCTTCTTCTCTCCTTAAGTTTCTCTTACTCCAAAGCTAGGCCTCTGAGATTTTGGGCCTTTCCTTTTCACCTTAGGTAAGGATACTATGCCCTTTCTATGTCTTTCAAATTTTAGAAGTTATTTTCTTAAGTATGCTCTGTGGTTGCGGCCTTGACTGATCTTGCACATCAGAAAAACTGTCCTTAGCTGTTTATATGTTATTTTGATTCTCTGATTACCGAAATAGAATGTAAACTGTGAACAATACATGTCTAGGAAAGTTCTGGCTAAGGAAAGACCTGATTTTTAAGTGTGTCCAGTGTGACCCTCCACTATTTCCTGGGAACTTACCTGGTGTACTCTTTTACAGATTGTATTCTCTATTTCTGGTATAAATAGTAACCGTATGTATGAATAGTAATCATATGAATAGTAACCGTACGTATGAATAGTGATCATACGTATGAATAGTAACCGTATATATGAACAGTAACCATACGTATGAACAATATCTGTACGAAAACAATCCTAACGTATTTTCTCTAATTTTTCATGAAAATCTCCGTAGCAGAACACTGAAATTCACCTGTGTACTCTTGTCCGTAACGACTTAAAGAAGTGATACTCGTACGGAATCCAGGTGAGTGAAACGACCCCGTTTTAATAGAGTTTTAGCATTATTGGTGATAAAAAGTATGTCGTAGGACACTCCCAAGATTCATAGGGGGAAATTGGATTCAGAATGACGAATATAATGAGATAATTAATCCAGAAGTATGGATAAGAAAAAGCAATTATCTCATGATGATGTGAAGATTGAATCTCTTGAATTGTGGTTTATAAAGCTATAATATAATTATATACTATACCTGTTATATGGATGAATATTATATTGAGCTTCTGATTATGATATGAAATGCTATTGATTGTGATTGAGCGGGACAGTACCCCCTCTCACGGCAAGGCGGAAAACCCGGTTGACAGGGTGTCTTGACCAATGAGTGTGGAGACAACGATTTCCTCAGTAGGGATATAGCCCGGATTGGTGATAAATCCATGAGGCGCCCTAGCTAAGAGGATGAGGTTGTGCGTCATGGCGGAAATATACATAATTGGTGAGCCGGCCTGTGTGCGCTCTCCGGGATATATTGCCATTGACGAGTACTAGTAACGTTTGTTGAATTGGATGAATTTTTATCTTCTTGTATGTAAAAGGATGATGTTGTGCGTCATGGCGGAAATATACATAATTGGTGAGCCGGCCTGTGTGCGCTCTCTGGGATATATTGTCATTGACGAGTACTAGTAACGTTTGTTGAATTGGATAAATTTTTATCTTCTGTCTATTGGTTGAGTATGAGCCTTCGGATATGCTTGCATGACTGGTAATGTATTTGAATTTTATTAACGCGAGGCTGATTCGCTCATTGAGTTTAAAAGCTCACACTGTTTGTACAACCTTTTTGTTCATATCAGGTTGCCAGCGAAGAATATCTGCTAGAGGAGTAGATCACTTTGTACCTTCCCGTTGTCGGGTAGACCCTTCTTTTGTTATAGATTATGTTACTCTGTAATCGTCTAGGACATCTAGGTCAGGGGTTCGACATTTGGCTTGTATGTCAGTATAATAATGTATTTTAAATTGATAATATATTATTACATGCAAATCATCTCTATGATTTTCAGATAAAAAAATTTGATATATTTATCGGAAGGCTTACAGTGATGAGAGATTCATCATTGTGCCGGTCATGTGCCCAGAAAACGGGTCGTGACAAAGTTGGTATCAGAGCAATGGTTGTTAGGTTTCCTAGTGATTACAGAGCAAGGTAACTTTAGTAGGACCTACTCTATCGTTGTAAACCCGGGCACAACTATAGAGAGACGGCTCTACTGAAGGTCCTGTAGGATGTTTTCATTTCCTTTCCCTCCGAGACTTATCTCTTCTTAAGAAGTATGTTCTCAGTTTTAGTTTTAGACAGATGTGGCTACACTTTTGAACTTAGTCAAGGAAAAGTTGTTACTTGTTTTGATTCCGTTGCTGTCGGATCAAATTTTTATATGGTGGATTTTATAAGCTGAATTCATGATTGATTTTGTGTAGCTATATTATTTTAGGGTACCAGCCAATAAAAGAAACCACTTGCATTAAAAAAAACACTGAAGGATTACATTGCAAAAAAAAAAAAAGGAAAGAGAAGTTTACTCATGCATGAGTAATCTAAAAGCGAGGTGGTCTTGGATTAGGAGGGTTGTATTGTATCATCACCCCTCGACCATTCCTTGGAGCAAGAGACATAACAATGTCGCGGAGGGTAGTGTAAATTCCATTCATACAATCAACACTTCTTTGCTGTTGATTGCAGAAGCACTGGGTGGACCAATAGAAGAACCTATCTATTCTCGAAGTCATTGCCGCGTTATTGCGTTTGGTTAACTTCTCCAGGTCCTCTATCATCTTCTTGAGAATCTTCACCTCCTGCTCTAAACAGGCGATTTTGTCCTCTGAGCTATGGCCTGTGCTAATCTCCTCAGCTTCCTCAATCTTCTTCATCTTCTTCTCCTTTTGAATTTCTTGAGGTCCCTCGAGAGGTCTTTTGCCCTTGTCCCTGCATAAACTTAAGTTTAAGTCAAGTTCTTCTTCCTTAGCCTCTACTGTGAGATCAATGTACTTCCTTGAGGCCATGATTTGGAAAAATTTAGAAATTTTTGTAAGAGTATGAAGCGAGAGGAATACTGGGGGATTGTAGGCTCAGAGATTATTACTCTTTGTGGTGTGGTAACTGAGAACGCTGAGAAGGTTTTTATAGAGAAAAATTTGGATTAAGAGACAAAGAAGATATCTCTTCACCGCACCCCTACACGATCAACTTATGAATTTCTGCAAGCTGGAAGCCAGAAGTCTAGGGTAGGCATGCACACCGATAGCGCGTTGCATTAATGCCAAAACCACGAAAGTCAGTATTCGATGGATTTGCGGCCGATTTTACTTGGTTTTCCCATTTCTCCCGTTGGCATTTTTCGAAATTCAAAGAAGTTAATAATATAGCCATTACAGATTGCCTTGGATGCTTTTATGATGAACTGAAATGCATTTCTCTGTTTTATTGTATTGTTCTTGAGAGCCTTCAGTTGAGTATGATATACATAACTGATTGAATCATGTTGTAATTACATGTATGTATGTTATTCATGCATAATGAGTGAAGGCTACGATCAAGGAGAATATGTGATGATCCTACATATACTCATATAGATGTGAAATCAAAATGACTTGGATAGAATGAAATGTGTAGATGATGATATATTTTCATGGTTACACATACTTACATATAATGCTCTCGTGGGCAAATGAAAGGCAGTGATTTCCTTACATCATGATAATGCTTAAGGCATGCGACCGTAAGCAGTTAACTTTGTTTTAAAATATATATATTTACATATATATTATGTGTAAGTCTAGAGTAAAGACACCGATTAGAATATAAGATAAGGTTAATATGAGACTACCCGATCATAGAGTGATATCGTGATCTGAGATTACACTATAAGATAAGTATAGAGTGAGGAAATTATAGATTGAAACGGCGATTAGTTTTGAGAAAGGTCAAGATTAGCCGAAATTTTTTTTGAGGAAATCTTTGACTTATGTTAATTGCATTAAATTATATTTACTATTTACTTGCATGTCCGACATTAATTGCTGGCATTGCGACGTATGTGATCTGTAAACCTTATAGCGAGCGGCGTGTAGGTTGTGGTGGCTTTAGCTCCAGGGGTTTCGGGTTGTCTATAAATCTTGTACGCCCGTTACCCTACTCATCGCACCAAGCAAACCTACTTCTTTCATTACATATCTATTTCTCAATCTCCATTCCTTTCTCATTCAAAGTTATTTCTGAGATCCCTAGAGAAATGACCGATAATAAATCTTTCAACTTGAATTTTGAGACTGGCAATGTAGAGCTTGATTTAAATCTAAGTCTCAGAGACAACAAAGGAAAGAGACTTGTAGACAGGTCACCAGAAATTAAGAAAAGAAAGAGGGATGTAATAGAGTTGGAGGAGGACAGTACTGCAACATCCTCAGAAAATAAGCTTGCATTCCTAGAGCGTAAGATCAAAAATCTGGAGCGTAAGATAGAGAGCCTGGAATACAAGACAGAGGACCAGAAGCGACTAATAAATCGTCTCTTTGAAAACCAAGAGAAACTGATAAACCGTCGTTTCGGAGAACTAGCTAATCGAGTTGATAGACATTCAATGTTTGCAACTCAAAATTTTCGTGACCAACAAGCAAGGTGTATTGACTGTATGAACGGAGTAACTTCTGCTCTTCGCCAAATTTCTCAGGCGTTTCCTCCAGAAACCCTTTCTAGGCTGCAACGATTAGCGTCCTCCTTAAGGTCTGAAGCACCTTCCTCTTCTAGACCTGGAACACCTTTTACATTTCAAAAGCCTCATCATCCTTAATTTATTCTTTCTTTTGTTTGTATCTAAAGCTATATTTGGTCTAAGCTTCATGTATTAAAATTATCTATGTGCTAGAAATAAAATTTAAGTTAGTATTTAGATCTTCTTTGTTGAAGTGATTACTTTTACTGAAAGAACTTGAGGAATGAGAAGATGTTAAACTTATATTTCGTACTTGATTATGGAAATTCTAAAGCAAAGTATGGTAATATCCTTTTGACTGAGCAAAGTTACTAAAATGATATTTCATTACACTTCTGAAATATGGAGGAATGCTAAATAAGTATTTTATGAACCTATACATAGAGAACTATGGGTTTGCCCTAATCATTGAAGGGATACAACTCTATATGAGTCATTGAGGTGAGAGGAATTTCTATATATATTTATTTTATAATTATGCGTGAGTAATATGTTATTTACTTAACACATTTTCTAGAATTGTTCTTCTTAGAGATTTATGTAATGATTTCATTTTATATGACACCTTCAGCTGAGAGTATCGCTTTAAGGCAGAAGGATCGCCTTCGGGCAAGAGTATTGCCTATGGCCAAAATGATGCCTTCGGGTAGGGTGCTTGTATTCGTAAAAGTTATAAGCTATGTGTGTGGAAACATGTGTTCTGATATTCAATGCGAACTGGAAAGACCACGTGCCACTTTTGAGATGACACCTATTTGAGGTTTTACATATAGACAGAGTTCGTCTCTGATTAGGTGGTTTAAGTTTGGTAAAGGTTATGAGGATGAGACACTTTATGGTACAAAAGGTTGTGGAAAAGATCAAACTGATGAGGAAGAGATTACTTGCTGTTTAGAAAAGGCAAAAGTCTTATGCAAATTATTGATAATGCGGTTTAGAGTTCACAGTCAATGATATAATATTCTTGTAAATCTCACCAAGGGTGTGATGAGGTTTTGGAAGAAAGAGATGCAAAGGATGAGATATGGACGAAGTAATCACATTTATTTCAGTCTTGAGATGAGTTTTGAATTCGGGGGACCGAATTCTCTTAAGGGGGTGATAATGTAATACCCAAGAAAAATAAAATATAAATATTTGTTTACAAACTACTGTTACTATTTCAGTATACGATACTATTCATCCATATAATACTATTTACGTATACGATACTGTTCATTTATACAATCGAAATATCAAGTACTAGATGTGGTTTGGTCATAAGAGAAAACTAGAAAGAAGTTCGTGGGAGAAAATGACGTTTTATGTGTAAAAATACCCTCAGGGACTAAAGTGAAAGGACTGAATTAAAAAGAAACTTAAAGGTTTAAGGTGAAAGGATAGTTTTCCTTTTAAGTTTCTAATAGTAATAACAGAAAAATTTTCCATCGTACGTGAGGTGCACACTAACTGCATTATTAGAAATGTCATTTTCATGAATAGTAAATTGAATATTTTATTAGTGCATAGTGTCAAATAGTACCCTTGACTTTTGATATAAATAGGCCATTCCATTTCACTTCTAAACTCACACCTTCAACTTCTCTTTTTCTCTCCTTAAGTTTCTCTTACTCCAAAGCTAGGCCTCTGAGATTTTGGGCCTTTCCTTTTCAACTTAGGTAAGGATACTATACCCTTTCTATGTCTTTCAAATTTTAGAAGTTATTTTCTTAAGTATGCTCTGTGGTTGCGGCCTTGGCTGATCTTCCACATCAGAAAAACTGTCCTTAGCTGTTTATATGTTATTTTGATTCTCTTATTACCGAAATAGAATGTAAACTGTGAAGAATACATGTCTAGGAAAGTTCTGGCTAATGAAAGACCTGGTTTTTAAGTGTGTCCAGTGTGACCCTCCACTATTTCCTGGGAACTTACCTGGTGTACTCTTTTACAGATTGTATTCTCTATTTCTGGTATAAATAGTAACCGTACGTATGAATAGTAATTATATGAATAGTAACTGTATGTATGAATAGTGATCGTATGTATGAATAGTAACCGTATATATGAACAGTAACCGTATGTATAAACAATATCTGTACGAAAACAATCCTAACGTATTTTCTCTAATCTTTCATGAAAATCTCCGTAGTAGAACACTGAAATTCACCTGTGTACTATTGTCCGTAACGACTTAAAGAAGTGATACTCGTACGGAATCCAGGTGAGTGAAACGACCCCGTTTTAATAGAGTTTTAGCATTATTGGTGATAAAAAGTATGTCGTAGGGCACTCCCAAGATTCATAGGGGGAAATTGGATTCAGAATGACGAATATAATGAGATAATTAATCCAGAAGTATGGATAAGAAAAAGCAAGTATCTCATGATAATGTGAAGATTGAATCTCTTGAATTGTAGTTTATAAAGCTATAATATAATTATATACTATACCTGTTATATGGATGAATATTATATTGAGCTTCTGATTATGATATGAAATGCTATTGATTGTGATTGAGCGGGACAGTACCCCCTCTCACGGCAAGGCGGAAAACCCGGTTGACAGGGTGTCTTGACCAATGAGTGTGGAGACAACGATTTCCTCAGTAGGGATATAGCCCGGATTGGTGATAAATCCGTGAGGCGCCCTAGCTAAGAGGATGAGGTTGTGCGTCATGGCGGAAATATACATAATTGGTGAGCCGGTCTGTGTGCGCTCTCCGGGATATATTGCCATTGACGAGTACTAGTAACGTTTGTTGAATTGGATGAATTTTTATCTTCTTGTATGTAAAAGGATGATGTTGTGCGTCATGGCGGAAATATACATAATTGGTGAGCCGGCCTGTGTGCACTCTCTGGGATATATTGCCATTGACGAGTACTAGTAACGTTTGTTGAATTGGATAAATTTTTATCTTCTGTCTATTGGTTGAGTATGAGCCTTCGGATATGCTTGCATGACTGGTAATGTATTTGAATTTTATTAACGCGAGGCTGATTCGCTCATTGAGTTTAAAAGCTCACACTGTTTGTACAACCTTTCTGTTCAGATCAGGTTGCCAGCGAAGAATATCTGCTAGAGGAGTAGATCACTTTGGACCTTCCCGTTGTCGGGTAGACCCTTCTTTTATTATAGATTATGTTACTCTGTAATCGTCTAGGACATCTAGGTCAGGGGTTCGACATTTGGCTTGTATGTCAGTATAATAATGTATTTTAAATTGATAATATATTATTACATGCAAATCATCTCTATGATTTTCAGATAAGAAAATTTGATATATTTATCGGAAGGCTTACAGTGATGAGAGATTCATCATTGTGCCGGTCATGTGCCCAGAAAACGGGTCGTGACAGTTAACTTATCCAAATCAATTATTTATGATAAATTCCAGAATGGATAGATGAGTTAAGCAAAAAAAAAAGTTAAAAATAGATGGATAAATTCTAAAATTGTAGGATAAATTTAGGATAAATTCCAAAATTATATAATATGAAACTATAAATTTATTCTATTTTTTTTAAATATGGGCCGGCCCGTTTAGGCCCATTTAAAATTTTTTAATCTCTAAGTCCACCCAAACACGGACGGGCCAAAACTCATTTTACCAGTGTTACTCAAAGGTTACTCCAAGTGACCCCAGCGTCTCTTGTAATCTTGATAAGCCTTTCAAGCCTTAAAAATGAGTACCTGAGTTCAAATGTTGGCAGAGAAGGCAGAAGCAGAAAGATGACATTGAGGTATTCTCAAATACTTTTGTTTTTTATGAGTGTTTAAAATTAATTCAATTCAATCAAAATTAATATTTTAAAAATTAGAACAATCATTGAACTATGAGAGGTATCGGTTTAAGAGTCAGTGGTCATACTATAGTCGAATTGTGGTTGAACTGATCTACTTTAAAATATTAAAAAATAATATAATAACTAAAGATTATTAAAAATATATATTAATTTTATATTAATATAATAATAATTGATCTTTATTTCTAATATTATTATTTAACATTAAAATTTTTAATACACAATTTTTTAAATATAAAAAATAATTTATTTTTTCTTTTCAAAATTATAATTCATTATGCTTTCTTTTCTCAGTTTCTCCACTGGCACACGTAGCTCTATGTCAGTATACCACATTATCACCATTTTCTTAATACGAGGTCTACTAAAGGAGGCTAAAAGACAAAAATGAATTTGTGAAGCTATAGTTCCAGTATTTACTGTTTCAAAAGGCTAGGAAGGAAGATGGAGATAGTGAAACTAAGCCAAGGGTAGGTTTCACGATTATCTCGTCATTGCCATTTGGACCTGGGAGTCTTCTTTCTTCTTGGACAACGACCATCCACACATTTTATTTTTGAATCTTTTTCCTTCGATGACGGCCACCCACACTATACTTTTTTTATCAATAAACTAATTAACCGACCAATTTCACTAATTTTTTTAATTTGAAATCGATTGAATTAGTTTCATACCAATTCGGTACCATTGTTTTTATTTTGCTCGACTGAATCAGAACTTAGACTGGTTCTTCATCTAATTGGTCTAGTTTAATTTTTTAATCTTTGATCAAAACTAATTAAATAATCAAGATTGGATGAATTTTTTGTCAAAAACCAAAATAAATTCAATTGGATATTAGATGGTTATAGTGACTATCTAATTCAAATCAAAATAACAGTATATATATATATATTACATAATATATTGTGGACTTTATATTTTATTTGCACTATATATTTAATACATTTTTGGTTTTTAATAAAGCACTTAAAAGACTATAGTTTAACACATTTTTTATAAATTATAAATGGGACTTATGTTAATTTAATGTTATCAACTTGTTATACTTATATATTATAGTATTATTTGTTATGATGTGATATGTTATGATTTGTGTTTAATTATGTCATCGCGTTAGGTTAAAGTCATGGATTATGTTATGATCTTAAATAAGAGTAACTTTGATTCTTGAAAAAAAAGTTCAATTATTATTTTTTAAATTAACATTTGAAAAACTCATCTATTAAGGGCTTATTTCGACAAATTTATTTTGAGTTTATCATATGACATAAGTGTTTATATATATACTTGGGAAAACTTATAGAAATAACTTATAACATGCTAATAAGCTGTTTTTAACTTATTTTTATAAGCTATCCATAATAACTTATGAAAATAAGCTGAAAATAGCTTATGTGAAGTTTGCCCTTATAAAATCTTTAATAAGCACTTAAATAAACTGTTTATCTAAACATGACTTAAATCCAATCCAAATTGATTATGACTAGATTGGATTAGTTCAGTTTTATATAAAATGATCGGATTGACCAAAGACATTTTTTCCCATTCAATTAAATTGAATCAATTAATCAAACTGATGAAATCAAATTAATCCAAAGCAATGAACAATCTTATCTTTATTTTTTTTCCTATCTCCTCATTAATTGGAATTTAGAGTGTTCATAGACTTGGTTCGATTTTATTTTGAACCTAAACCAAATTGAATCGAACTCATCGATTTTGTAAAATTATAAATCTATTTGATTTTAATTTTTTGGCGATTTGGTTTGTTTTGAGTGATTTTTTTTATAGTTTTCTTTTTTTTTACGATATTATATTATTATAAGTAAATATATACTTGTCTTTGAAATCAATATATCAAATATTAAAACAAAAATTTCTCAAATTATGATTTTTAGTATTATAAACAACTTAATGTTGTAATTTTTTTTACTGTTCGCAAAGAAACAATTAAGACACATAAATTAGAATTTTAAAGACAAAATTTGTAAAATGATAACATAATAAAAAAATGAGATTAATTTATTTATTTACAAAATATAATTGGTAAATATAATATTATATATACAATTATATATATAAATATAATATTTTTATATAAATATATATAACAAAAATCAAACCAAATCAACAATCAAACCAAACCAACTAAATTTATATAATCATATTTCAAAAATTAATGGAGATCTATTTTTTATTTTAATCATTTTTTATCAATTTAATTTGATTTGGTTTTAAAAACTCTAGTTAGAATATTTATTCAGGAAATACATCTTATAGTGCGTTTCTTCCTATCGAATTGTACATTTTGCTTGTTTGTTCACTGGCTGTCACTCGCTTCAGTGGTTTCGTGTTTTGACTGCAATCACTGAAGCACGTGTTCGAAGCTAGTACCATGGGGTTGGAGAAACATTGCTTCTTTAATGTTCCAAACCAAAAGGGGAAAATATATGGATAAATAGCTTACCTATAGAGGTATTTCAAAATACCTCTCTTTTACTTCTTTTTTTTTTTTAAAAATTATGATTCATACAAAGTCAACTTTAAAAATAGTAATGAGTGGGCATTTGTTTATTTTTGCAGGTATTTTTACCTGATATATAAACTTTTATTTTATGCATACTATCAAATATCTAAAATATCTACATTTGTTGCCACCCCTAGTCTTGAACCACAATAGGTAGTTTTTTTTTTTGAAAAGTCCTTTTTATCGGATATACATTAAAAAAAAAATGCCCCAAAACATAGAATCTTCTTTCTGTTTGATGTATATCCCTACACTCTCTAGGTCATTCCTCTTGTTTGATTGAGTACGCATGGAAAAAAAATTATAAATGAAATAATTCTATGGAGATTTTTTTGGGTTATTGTTTAAAGAGGGTATGCTACTAAACTCTGATATTATATTTTCTTTCAATTGTGTAGCGTTCCTAACTTAATTTTGGGACACAAATTTAGTTACTTTAATTTACAACACATTACAATATATGCATGTCAATTATATTCAAGTTTGTTCATGAATCTATGAAGGTAACTCAAAGTACCTCCCTTTTTTTTGGGGGGGGGGGGTAAAAAAAGGTGGAAATTCATTAAGATTAAGATAAGAGAAGACAATGTATGCCGTTTAGTCTTGTTGCATAAGTTTTGCAACCCAGGGAGTAGAAAAGACAAGAAAAAACACGAGCAACAAGCATTAATAGTAGTATCAACAAGTATAATAGAAAACCTCACAAAAAAATAATATAACAAAAAATAGAAAGAAAATATAGGTTAGCTGAGAAGTGTGGTTGCATAATCTGCCTTGTCTTTCAGATACGATGTCCTTAAGAAGTTTGGGACAGAGTTGTAAGTAGTATAAGGCAGCTTATGACGTCTTCCCTCCTTCGATAATTGGTTTGCACAAGTATTGTGAGTTCTACAAACATGATAAAACCTGGTGCTAGAGAAAGTAAAAAGTAGGGACCGTTATTTATGATAAGAGATTGAAAGGGGTGAGTGGTAATGTTTTCATTTTTTATTAGGTCGATTACTATAGTTGAGTCAAATTCCACTTCTAAGTTGAAAATATTGTGAGATGATGAAACAAGTTTGAGGCTAAGGAAAATTTCCTAGAGCTCAGCTTGAATTGCACTACCAATACCTATAAACATAGTAATGCCATCATACCAGCTTGAAAAGCACCTCCTCTTTTACAAGCTAAAACATAATATTTAACTCTCTGTTCAATCTTATGACTTTTAGGTAGCCTTTCTTATCTAAGAATATAAAGATTTTAATTATATTATTAGTTATAATGATAAATTTGTAATTAATTGTAAAATTTATTCTCAATTTATGTTTGAAAACAGTTGCCAATCTCTTTATGGAATAGGCTCAATTTCTCTGTATCATTTTGTTGGTCCAAAATTACGTCTATAAAGGACTTGGGGATTTCATTGGGTTTACTTGTAGCTACTTTATAATTAGGTGAAAGATTTTAAAGGAAATGACCAACTACTTTGGTCTTCTTGGTAAGCTAGCAAAGGTATCACCAAAAGGTACCAAATTTAGAAGAAGAAGGTGACATGAAGAATTGAGGTATTCTAAATAGAGCTGTTAAGACGGGTCAATTCGGTCAGTTCGGGTTGATCTATTTTTTAACGGGCCAACATTATATTGGCCTGGCCCACTAGGTGCGACCTAATGAGCCAGCTTGTCAATCCACATTTTTTTTAACTTTTTCTTAGAACAAAAAAAATACTCAGTTTGCTAAAAAAAGATATAAAGATATAGATATCAATATTTAGAACTAAAAAAAAGCTAAAAATGAAATTATCCTCTCTCTTTTTTCTTTAGTGTTAATTAGGATCAAATAATTATATAAATTTGATATGGAATTATCTTCAAACGATGTGTCTTATTTCATTTGTATTATTCAATTTAACATATATTAAATATTGATACTGAAGGCAGATGATAGATCCCTCCCAACTAGATCTGCTCCATTTATAAAAATTAAGGATCAAATCTCCAACTACTTACTTAAGGGGCGAGAGCCCTTACCACTCACGCCAACCTTAATCAATTATATATATATATATATATATATATATATATATATATTAAAAAAGATTAGGCGAGTCAGACCAATTAAGATTAATTCTAAACAGATTGGCTAAAAAGCTAGCATGGCTTCTCCTTAAGTGGGATAAACAGTTCCACCCTAGTCGGCACTAATTTAAAAATACTACTATTTTTGTACCTGTCTCATCCTCATTGGGTCCCATTTGTTAAAGGAAGGAAGTTCAATGTGTTTACATTAGATATATCCATTTTGCTTTACCGACGTTGGCATTCTCTTGTCTTAATGGTTTGATGCGTTCGTTCAAACCATTGCGACATGAGATCAAATGCTGACTCCACCACAAGAAAAGAAACCCCAAAATGAAACTCCACCTATGAAGGTATTTCATAATACCTCTCGTTTTACCTTTTTTTTTTGAGTAAAATTATGTTATTAGTCCTTATAGTTTCACTTAATTTTTAATTTAATCCTTATAATTAAAAAACTTATAATTGAGTCCTTATATTTTTACAATTTTTTAATTTAATCCTTATTATTAAAATTTTGTTAATATTTTGTTAAATTTTAGTGACATGATCAATTATATATTATCTTAACATTTGAAATGTACATGATTTATGCTAATTTGTGCTAATAGTTAACATAAGTTACATTACATGTCATATATATGAGTTAACATTACTTAATTATATTTTTTTGTTAGCATAAATCATGTATATATATAGCGTAAATATGCAAATAGTTAGTCACGTTAACAAAATTTAATGAAATATGTACAAAGTTTTAATATCAGGGACTAAATTAAAGATTTGTGAAACTATTAGAAATCAACTGTAAATTTCTAAACTATGGAGACCACATTAGAAATCAAGTGAAACTATAAGGACCAAAAGAATAAATTAAGTTTTAAAAAAAAATTATGAGACATGCAATGTCCAAAACTATAATATTTGTTGATTTTTTTTTTAAAAAATAAAACCTTTGTGTGAGATATACATAAAAAAAAAAAAAGAAAAGGATAGAGTGCCTCAAACAATAAATATTCCTCTATTTGACGAATATTCCTACACTTTTTGGACATATATGTAAAAACAGAATATATGTAAAAAGTTATGTGAAAATTTAATTATAAAATCATGATAAGAAATATACACTTGCCGTGTTCAAAATAAAAAATTATTCATTTATTATATTTGAAATAAAAATTTTGATAATAAATTGCACCTAAATATTTTCCAAAGCTAAACTCATTCTAACTTTACTCTCAAACACATATATAATGAATGACTTTTAGCCTATTAGTAGCCTTTGTGTAATATCCCAAGAATTTTTATGAATATTTAAAGTCTGATTTGAAGTTTAGTGAAAAATTTAATTATGTGAAAAATTTTCTTTTTGAATTAGTGAAGAAAATGTGGAAATAAAAATTTTTATTTTTAATTTAGGAAATTTTTACAAATTCTCAAGGACTAAAGTGAAAAGAAAAGAAAGTATAGAGGACTTTTGAGAAATGACCAAGTAGGAACCCGAGAAGAAGAATAGAGCTTATGGGAATGAATTATGAGTCCGGTACCGAAAAGATGATGGATTCGAGGTTAAAGTGGAGTTTGAGATATTGAGAGGGACTAAAGTGAATAAGGAAATTTGTGGGGCACCGAGGATTTAGAAACACCTGAGGTGAGATTTTATGAATTTGCTTTTGCTAGTCTTGACTGAGGGTCAATTGCAGAGCAAGTGATAATTTCACCCCGGGCGAGTATATAGGTGGCCTCACCTATTTTTTTATTCATTTTTCTCCTTTCCTCTCTCTCTCTTCACTTTCTCTCCTCTCTTTCTCTCTTCCTTCTCTCTAATTTCTCTCTCTACACTCCAACTCTATAACCGGGCTTTGAAGGGCGGATCTCGGGCTACGGGGCGAGCCTCTAGGAGCCAAGCAACGTAGGGAAAGCAAGGAATCGAGGTAGAAATTTCTATTTCTTAAGCTTTTCCCTATTTTCTAGTTTTAAGAGTGTTTGAGGAAAAATCGAGATTCCGGCTTCGTTTCTCGATTAAAATTGGTGATTTTGGTGTCTAAATGCTCCTTAGACATTAAGGGTGAGATCCTATGGAAGAAATCATGAAAAACGGTGAAGATTTGGCCAGATTCGGGCCAAAACCGAGAGAAAGTCGCGAAGGGTCGCGATCGTGGCGCCCAGGCGCCAAGGAAATGTGGGGAAGAGAAAGGCATGGCGCCCAGGCGCCACGTGGGGCGCCTAGGCGCCGGGCATGGGTGGCGCCCAGGCGCCAGGTGTGCCGGAAAACCTTAGCTCATTTTCAATCTGCCATAACTTCTTCATCCGGACTCCGTTTTGGGCAAACTTTATATCGTTGGAAAGCTCTTTGAGTCTAGTTTCCAATGGTATAAGTTTCATTTAGATATTCATTACCGATTAGGAGTTATGACTTAATATGTGAGTAAAGGTCGAGAGTAGTGGTAGGAAATTTCTCTATTTCGTAACCCTAATGGTTTTTGTCTGGTTACAATAGGAATGGTCAAGGTGCAAAGTGGGAGTGCCGAGAGCGTGAAATCCAGGTGAGTGGGTTAATACTTGCTATGATTAAATATCTGTTATTGACTTTTTGCATCATAGTGGAAATATGTTGTATATCCAAGTTTGAAGAGGATGATGTGGAACGATGAGGCATAAACAATTGTGGAACGTGTCTGGTAATGTATATAATTATATTTTCTTATTTTCCCATGAATGGAGGTTATATAATGGATTGTGAATGGCATGTGAACTGAGTTGAATAATTGTTCTATATTATGGGTTATGTTGTATACATGCTATGTTGCTGGAACCACATTGATTATGTTGTGGCTTGAATTGTAAATGACTGAGTTGTGTATGTGGCTCAAGATTATGATTGAGGATGTTTTTATATATGATTGTGATTGTGTTTGACTGGAAAGGAAAGGCATGGTGGTGCACCCCATGGAGAAATTTATGTGAAGTTATAAGGGTGGAGATTATAAATGGAGCGATAAGGGTGGATGCGGCAGGGGCCGCGGGCAACGATCCAGAGGTATTCTGGACGACCCGGTTGGTACGGGAAATTTGTGTGAAATTGATTTCACCGATTTTTGTTGTGAACTTTTGAATTATGTTGAAATGTATTTGATTTATTTGGATATTGTCGTGAAGTACTACGAATAATATCATATCATATGATGATCGATTTACGTATGATTGCTGCATGTTATCATTATGATGTATGATATTTTTTTTGTCATAGTGTTGTGTTATCTACTCACTGGGCACGTGGTTTGCTCATACCCCTCTTATTGATTTTTTTTTTTCAGAGTTGACAGCTGAAGGTAAATATCGGAACAAGGAATTATGGATCCTTAGTCCATGATTACCTTTTCATTTGTTCAGGATAAAGGTATAATAGTTAAGTTTTATTCTAAGTTGTATAAATCTAGAAATCTCTGTAATCGGGTAGGTTCATTCAGTGATGTAATGTGAGTAATTGTAGTATGTATAGAGAACTCGTTTTGATTGCATGAAAAAGAATTGTATGATTTTTAAGAGAAAGATAGGCTTACGGAGGTGAAATGAAATTCACTTTCCGTGCCGGTCACGTGCTCAAATTTTGGGACGTGACACTTTGTTTCCTAGCGCACAACATAGTAATTTTGATTATATTATTTTGACAAAAGTGCTTTTTAAATTTTTAGTATTTACACTGAATTTTAATTTTAATTTTATTTTTTTAACAGTTATGTTTTATATATTTTATTTTTATTTTAAATCTATCATTTTTACTAACATCATCTATTACACTGATGTAAACGTTAAGAACGTAAAAAGTACTTTTATCTATTTTTTCTTATAATTATAAGTTCTATTATTTTTTTTCTTATAATTATAAGTTTATAATTAACTGTAAAATTAGTTCTTTTTTTTTTAAGACAAATGGAAATCATTTCCATTAAAAAAAATACCAAGCCAATAATACAGAAAATTTAACAAAACCTAAACATAAACTATTACAGCACAAGCATAAAATTATGAGATAAAAGATATATAATTTAGAATAATATCTTAAAAAAAAGTACCTACATCAAAGCAATAATACTATATGACTAAAAGTAAGGGCAACATACTTCATCTCAATACTCTTATCTAAAAAGATAAAACTCCCATGAAAGAGAGGGAAAAAATCAAAGAAGCAAAGAAAGAAAAAGAAGAAATCATGAGAAGAAGGTGAGGCCGGTGCTGTGGAGAAGAAAGGAAACCCTAGCACAACTTTGATATGCTATTCGTCACTTAGTGCTAATGGATTGGAAATTTTTTGTAAAATCAATTCTCAATTTATGTCTGAAGACGGTTACCCTATTATGGGCTAGGCCTAGTATGCGGCCCAAATTCACTGAATCCATTTGTTGGCCCAAAACAATTTTTAAGAACTATAATGAGGGACACTGCATGTAGCAACTTATCAAACAAAATATTGGTAAGGAGAATCATTAATCTCCGGTGTTCTTGGTAAACCCCTTAAGATATGACCTTGTGGTTCAGAGTTCAAATGTTGGTAGAGGAGGAAGAATAAAAAGAAGAAATAAGGTATTTCAAAATACCTCTATTTTTCCAAAATATTTTTTTTCACTTTAGCCCCTCAAATTTTTATTTTTAATTGAGTCCTTAACAATTTTAAACATTTTCAATTTGATCTTTTGTAAATTTTTATTTTCAATTTAGTCCCTCACAAATACCTTTTTTCTTACTTTGGTCCCTCACATATTTTTTATGATCAATTTGGTCCCCTATATAAGCCTCTTCTTTTAATTTTTTTTAAATACCTATATTTTCTTACTACAAAAACCTCTTTTTTCAGTCTAGTCTCTTACAAATTTTTATTTTTAATTTAGTCCTCTACAAATCTAAACATTTTCAATTTGGTCTTTCTTAGATTTTTATTTTCAATTTAGTCCCTTACATATGCCTCTTTTCTCAATTTGGTCCCTCACATTTTTTTCTTTATCAATTTTGGCCCCCATAAATGCTTCATTTCTCAATTTAGTTTCTCACATATTTTTATTCTCAATTTAACCTCTAGATAGGCCTCTTTTTTTTTATTTAAATTTTTGGTCTAAAGTCAAGCAAACAAAGAAATTGATTTGCAAAAAGAAAAAAAAAAGAAAATTGGCACTCAACAATCAATGTCAATGAGTTAAACTGTCAAATTAACACATCTGTTAAATTATTTAATGACAATTGCATGGAGAGACTATCTAATTAAAATACAACAAGTATATGACCTTTAAAAAATAATTTTTTATTTTATACAACTCATCATTACATAATTGATTTTTAAAATTTTTTTTTTTACACTTTCTACTTTTAGTAGAGAGTCTCATAATAAAAATATAAAAAACTTTATATAATTTTTTTCTTCTACTAAAATAAAATAACCTCGTTGGGTGGACCCATTTTCAACAAATTTATCTACTCTACATGATCACAAGGTTCTCACTTTTGACTGCGTAGATGTTTAAAATATAATAGATTTCTCGCTGTGGTACTAGCTGACCCTTGTCTTAGTGGTTTAAGGCTTTGCTTGATTCTACAAATACTTGGGTTCGAGAGCTAGTACTTCAATTTGGAAACTCCACAAATAGAAATGAATCTATCTATAGAGGTGTTTCAAAATACCTCTCTTTTGATTTTCTTGACAAAATAGTATTTAGGGTATTTGGATTTATTTTAGATAATTTAGTAAATGTAACCTATATTCACGTACAAAGATAATTTTTTAACTCTTCATTGGCAAAAAATAATTTCAGTACATGATGAAAAGTAAAAAAAATCATATATCAAAAAATACATAACTGCTGTAGGAGAAAATATCTACAAGTTACGAGTCTATTGACCCTCGCTTTGCTCATCCCACATGCCTCTAATATTTTTTCTTCTTTCAAGTTGTGTACTCATATTCAGATCAAATCATAAATTGATTCACCAAATAAATTAAGACCTTTGACATCATATATAAATTTGTCAACTGTATATAGCCAACTAGATTAACTTTTTAAGATATGTTATTCATATCCTTGACAAAATAGTATTTAGGGTCTTTGGATTTATTTTAGATAATTTAGTAAGTGTGACCTATATTCACGTACAAAGATAATTTCTTAACTTTTCATTGGCAAAAAATAATTTCAGTACATGATGAAAAGTAAAAAAAATCATATATCAAAAAATACATAACTGTTCTAGGAGAAAATATCTACAAGTTACAAGTCTATTGACCCTCGCTTTGCTCATCCCACATGCCTCTAATATTTTTTCTTCTTTCAAGTTATATACTCATATTCAGATCAAATCATAAATTGATTCACCAAATAAATTAAGACCTTTGACATTGTATATAAATTTGTCAACTGTATGTAGCCAGCTAGATTAACTTTTTAAGATATGCTATTCTTATGAATAACGTAAAAGTCAATTATTTGCCTGAAAATTCCTAGACTGATTCTATTTTACTTTAGTGCAAAAAATGTTGGCTAAGTTCGAAGCCTTTTTGCTAATGGCATAACATCAAATGCCAGCAATATTCCTGAGCCCACGAGAATTTGACACATCAAAAAGGTATTTAATTTAAACTATAATTAGTAACAAAAAGTAAAAACATTTTTTGCAATGTTACAATTTGGTGAGTGTGAATCTAATGCAAATAAGTGGTTGGTGATGTCCCTAAATGTTTGAGAGTTGAGACACTAGCATGTTTTTAGAAAAGAAAAAGCATGTTGAGCAGTTATCATCTCTAATTTGAAAGTAATGGTTGGAACCTAAGAGGGGGGGTGAATTGGGTTTTATAAATTTTTCACAAGAATTAATTGGAAGTTAAAATGATTTTCTATAAAAGTACAATGCTTAGGATAATAAATACAATACAGAAAATCAATGTGCTGTCAAGATAAATAATTATAAAGATCAAGGAATTAAATAATAGATATCAATATGCACAAATTAAAGAGTAAGGGATAGAGAAAGCAAACTCGGAGATTTATACTGGTTCGGCTAATCCAAGCCTACATCCAGTGCTCAAGAGACCACTTGAGTATTTCCACTATAATTGCAAGTTTAATCCGGGTACTTGCAAATCACTACAACCACGCAAATTCGATCCGGGTATTTGCGAAACCACAATGGAGAATTTATGAATCCGGGCTCCTCCTCAACCCAAAGCAAGTTCTTCCAACACCGGTACTTGCGAACCTCAACTCAGAATAATATGTGTTGATCAAAATCAACAATACAAAGAAACTCTCTTTAAAGAGTAGATGAATACAAATGAAGCTCTAATAACTATAATGATAGAGAATATGCAAGATTTGGCTCAAGAATGCTTTCCTTTCTCTCAAAGATGATAGAAGAAGTTAATATCATATTGTAGGACTTTGTTCTTACTCAAAATCGTGTATCTAAGGTCATATATATAAGATTTTACAAAACTAGCCGTTATATAGCCGTTACAGCACTTATAGTGCAGTCCAGATTTTGAGCTTTCTTTAAAAATTCATAACTCCCTCATTTGAACTCCGTTTTAAACAAATAATATACCGTTGGAAAGCTCTTGGAGTCTAGTTTCAAATGAGTGAAGTTTTACTCAAAAATTATTTTTCTTTTAAAAGATATAATCAAAATACTGACTATAGGTCAGAACAGAATAATCAACTTTCAGTTTTTCAAACTATATTTTAAATAGTCATATATTTCTCATTTGGACTCCGTTTTCAATAAATAATATACCTTTGGAAAGATCTTTGAGTATACTATCAAATGAGATTAAGATACTTGAAAAAATGATTTTTCGTTTATGAGATATGATATAAAGAGTGACCAAAGGTCAAAAACTAACTTTTGTAAAATTTCATATCTCACTATCTTTTTGTTCAAAATAATTGAGCCAATGTATGCAAATCTAAATCATTGAGTTGCACAAGTATACTAGCCTATATAAAATATACCTAATGTAAACACATAGGCTATCTTGATGCATCCAAGCTTCCAAGACTTCAAATCTTCTAATTCTTCATTTCTTGGAGCTTCATCCTTGCATGTTGTTTTCCTTGAGTGAAGCATGATATTGCTTTTCCTTGTTCTTCAATACAATGCTCACTCTTCTTGTTTTGAACCAACCTATAAAATATATCTTACTTGCAAATCCAATGGTTAGTTCAATAGCATGATTCAATATATGCAACATACATATTAAATAACATAATCATGCTTAAGTACTTGTAACATATATATGATAATTAATCTTTATATATATCAATGCTACTATTCAAATACATTTGTCATCATCAAAACTTATGGCATATAGCCTTAGGGTCAACAATCTCCCCCTTTTTGATGATGACAAATCACCACAGAAAAATATGTATCACAAGATAATGAATGCAATGTTATAAGCACGTACACATATTTTTCTATTGTTTCTTCTCCCCCTATTTGACATCAACAAAAAGGTGTAAGGAACACAATATATAGAAGTTAAAGCACATACCTTCTTTAAGTCAGGATGTCAGAAGATGTCAATATAGTATGGGGTAAGGATACATCAAAACTTATCATTGATTTCATTGACATGTAAAAAGAAAATTTTAGAAAAATTTTTCTCATGTCAAATGAAATGAGCCAAAAGATAAAACTTGAAAGAGTTTTAGGCTCCCCCTTAAACCTTGCATAATTTGAAAAAGAATAATGAATAATGAATATCCAATTTTTCAAGATATATTCTTTTTCAAAAAAAATACATTCAAGTGAGACAAAGCTCCCCCTGAATTTCATAACAGTTTTCCTTTGAAAAAGATTGTCCAAATCATTATAAAAGAAATTCAGTTTTTGATTGCAGAATTTTGAAGTAAGATTTTTGAAGAAATTTCTGCAATATTTTCATTGAAAATGATTTCTGCTTGTTTATGAAGAGGCATTTTTAGTAAATAGCAGAAAAATTAAACTCTTTGAAAAAAAAACATCATTTGCTGTCATATGATAGAAATATTTACAGCACACAGCAGAAGTATGATATATGGATTAGCAAAGCATGATATAAACAAGAATATTAATCATAATCCATAAATCGAATAATAATATTTTTCAAGATTTCTGAAAAACAATTTCTGCATATATGCATAAAATTATTTCAACATATAGCAAAAGTGATTTAAAATAAGGATACTCAAATCCTTTTCTTTTCAAAACAGATAATGCTTCAATATGGCAAAGCAATTTCAGCATTGTGGAAGCAATTCAAGAGATTCACGATATTTTTCTAAAACATTTTGCTTCGAAGGAATTTAGAAACGTTTCATCTAAGGAAGCAATATATATGGATTAGTGTAATAAGATATGTTCAAGCATATAGTTCATAATCCATATATGAAACATCAATATTTTTCATCCCTTTTGTTATCTACAACAAAAGAGATCTTTAAAATCTTTTCTTTTTCAAAAAGAATGTTGCTTCATATAATAAAACATATTAACATAACAAAAGCATTTTTAAAGTCCTTTTTCAAAACAAATTTGCTTCATAAAGGATAAGATAAATTTCAGCACAAAGGAAGCAATTTATATACCCATTCAAAATGAATTTATATATGTATCTTGAGGATGAGTACATGTAAAAATTTTGACAGCTCATTTTGTATGAGTGCATGTGGAATCATGAAATATTATTCTTAGCCATAGCCTTCGCTCATGATGCATAAATAGCATACACAACATATGTTCTTAGATACATATAATCACAGCATGATGTAATCATGTATGCTCTCAAGAACAACACAACAAAGCAGAGTGATACGGTTCTGAATATCACCATTTTATTAATCCTTAAAATTTCTAATCAAAACAAATTAAATCAGCCGCAAATCCACCGAAAATTGACTTTCGTGGTTTTGCCATTAATGTGACGCATTATCGGTGTGCATGCGTACTCTAGACTTTTGGCTTCCAGCTTGCAGAAATCCATAGGATGAGCGTGTAGGGGTACGACGAAGATATATCTTCTTTGGCTCTTAGTCATAATTTTTTCTCTATAAAGACTGCCCCAGAGTTCTCAATTACCACACCACAAATAGTATTCATCTCTGAGCCTATAACTTTCTGACATTCCTCTCTCTTCATACTCCTACAAAAATTTTTGAATTTTCCAAACCATGGCAGCAAGAAAGTTCATTGATCTCACAGTAGAGGCAAGGGAGGAAGAGCTCGACTTAAACTTGAGTCTAGGCAAGGACAAAGGCAAAAGACCTTTGGAGGAATCTCAAGAGAACCAAAAGAAGAAGATGAAGATCGAAGAAGCTGAGGAGATTAGTACAGGCCATACGTCAGAAGACAAAATTGCTTGTCTGGAGCAGGAGGTGAAGAAACTCAAGAAGATGATAGAGGACCAGGAGAAGTTAGCTAAACGCAACAATGCGGCACTGACTTCAAGAATAGATAGGTTCTTCTATTGGTCTACCCAATGCTTCTGCAATCAACAACAAAGAAGTGTTGATTGTATGAATGGGATTTACACTACCCTCCGTGACATTGCTCAGTCTCTTGCTCCAAGGAATGGCCGAGGGGTGATGATACAATACAACCCTCCTAATCCGAGACCACCTCGCCTATAGATTGCTCATGCATGAGCAAACTTTCCCTTTTTTTTTTTGCAATGTAATCCTTCGGTTTGTTTTTTTTTATTTTAATGCAAGTGGTTTCTTTCATTAGACGGTACTCAAAAAAATTATAATAATAAAGATAAAGGAAATCAACCACACAAATTCAGCAAGTAGAAGGATATATATATCATCATTTCAAAGCAAAAGCAAGTTACATACTTATCAAGATAAAACATATTATAACCTGAGTATGTAGTACAATAATTGAGGTAATATGGATTAATAAGATATAATCAGATATAAACTATAATCCATAAACAATCGTTCATAAGCTATATCTTATACAAAGGATATGACATGTATAATGCTCAAACCATGATGAATGGTATAAAGACAATATCTTTATATACAATGATATGATCAAACATGTAAGATATTAGAGAACAATATATCATTGCAATGAAAGTATGTCAGAAAAAAAAATTGCCAACATAGCCAATTATGATCAGGGAGTATCACTTAATTAAATAGTAAAGTGGTAAAGAATAGAGATACTCATCAATTTTGGCAAACTCTTATTACTTCTTGAAGTTCCTCCTCAAGATTTTGATATTCTTGTTTTGCTCATTGCTCTTCTTTTGATTCTATCTTCTTGCAATTTTAATAAACTTAATTGATTGATTATGTAATATCCCAAGAATTTATATGAATATTTAAAGCCTATTTTGAAGTTTAGTGAAAAATTTAATTACGTGAAAAATTTTCTTTTTGAATTAGTGAAGAAAATGTGAGAATAGAAATTTTTATTTTTAATTTAGGAAATTTTTACAAATTCTCAAGGACTAAAGTGAAAAAAAAATAAAGTATAGAGGACTTTTGAAAAATGACCAAGTAGGAACCCGAGAAGAAAAATAGAGCTTATGGGAATGAATTATGAGTCCGGTACCGAAAAGATGATGGATTCGAGGTTAAAGTGGAGTTTGAGACATCGAGAGGGATTAAAGTGAACAAATCTTATAAGCTAAGGTGGCTATGAGCGATTTTATCGAAAAAGAAATTGGTGGGGCCCACGCGTATACACTTCTCCTTATTCTTTTCTTTTTCTCATTCTCTCTCCTGTAGCTTCACTTTCTCTCTCTCTCGATTATGCTTGCAAAGGAATTTCTTCATCAATCATTCATGCAATTTTTGCTTTGGGAAGGAAGCTATGAAAGTTAGGATGATTGGTAAGTTGATGTTCTTCTTCTTCTTCCTCTTATTACAAGATCAAATCCTTGGTTATTATTTTTGCAAAATTTTTGTAGAATATTTTAATGGATGAATTTAAGTGTGGATGTTAATCTAAAACATTCCTAGGTGGTTTATGATGTTATTAGAACAAGAAATTTGGAGAAAACTATGAGAAATTCGTAGAATTTGGATATTTGAAAAAGTTAGTGTTCTTGATGAAAATTTGAGATTTGAGCTTGGATTGTTGGTAGAAATTGGGGGTTTTGGTGTTAAAACACTCCTTAGACATTAAGGATGAAAACCCATGGAAGAAATCAAAAGAAATGTTGTTTTAGATATGATTTTTGGATTTTTGGATGAAGAACACGAAGAATATCGAAAATTTTCCCCAGAATTACTGTTCACCGAGAAAATTTTTCCAGATTTTCTCGTTACTGTAGCGTTGACTCGGTCAACGTTACTGTAGCGTTGACTCGGTCAACGTTACTGTAGCTGCGTTGACCGTTACTGTAGCATCAGTTTTTTTTTTAATATCGTTGAAAAGCTCTTTGAGTCTAGTTTCCAATGGTATAAGTTTCATCTGGATATTCATTACCAGTTAGGAGTTATGATTTGAGAAGTGGATGAAGGTCGAGAGTAGTGGTAGGAAATTTCTCTATTTCGTAACCCTGATGGTTTTTATCTGGTTACAATAGGAATGGTCAAGGCACAAGGTGGGAGTGTCGAGAGCATGAAATCCAGGTGAGTGGGTTAATACTTGCTATGATTAAATATCTTTGTTATTGACTTTTTGCATCATAGTGAAAATATGTTGTATATCCAAGTTTGAAGATGATGATGTGAGACGATGAGACATAAACAATTGTGGAATATGCCTGGTGATATATATAATTATATTTTCTTATTTTCTCATGAATAGATGTTATATGATGGATTGTGAATGACATGTGAACTGAGTTGAAATGTGTCATACTCTGATTTTTGAGTTCATTCATATACGGATAGTTGAAGTATGTTATTGTTGAATAATTGTTCTATATTATGAGTTATTATGTTGTATACACGCTATGTTGCTGGAACCATATTGATTATGTTGTGACTTGAATTGTACATGACTGAGTTGTGTATGTGGCTCATGATTATGATTGAGAATGCTCTTAGATGTGATTGTGATTGTGTTTGACTAGAAAGGAAAGGCATGGCGGTGCACCCCATGGAGAAATCTATGTGAAGCTATAAGGGTGGAGAATATAAATGGAGCGATAAGGGTGGATGCGGCGGGGGCCGCGGGCAACGATCCAGAGGTATTCTGGACGACCCGGTTGGTACGGGAATTGTGTGTGAAATTGATTTCATCGATTGCTGTTGTGAATTTTGAATTTTGTTGAAATGCATTTGATTCACTTGGATATTGTTGTGAAGTATTATGAATAATATTATATCATATGATGATCGATCTACGTATGATTGCTGCATGTTATCATTATGATGCATGATTTTTATTTTGTCATAGTATTGTGTTATCTACTCACTGGGCACGTGGTTTGCTCATACCCCTCTTATTGATATTTTTTTTCAGAGTTGACAGCTGAAGGTAAATATCGGAACAAGGAATTATGGATCCTTAGTCCATAATTACCTTTTCATTTGTTCAGGATAAATGTATAATAGTTAAGTTTTATTCTAAGTTGTATAAATCTAGAAATCTCTGTAATCGGGTAGGTTCATTCAGTGATGTAATGTGAGTAATTGTAGTATGTATACAGAACTCGTTTTGGTTGCATGAAAAAGAATTGTATGATTTTTTTTTAAGAGAAAGATAGGCTTACGGAGGTGAAATGAAATTCACTTTCCGTGCCGGTCACGTGCTCAAATTTTGGGACGTGACAAGTTGGTATCAAAGCTTTGGGATTAGGTCTCCTACCGATTACAGAGTAAGGTAACCTTAGTGGGATCTCCTCTATCGTGGTGAACCCGGGCACGACTATAGAGAGATGGCTCCATTGAAGGTCCTGTAGGATGTTTTCATTTCCTTTCCCTCCGAGACTTGTTTTTTTCTTAGGAATTATGTTTTTAGTTTTAGTTTTAGACAGATATGGCTATACTTTTGAACCCGGTAAAGGAAAGGTTATTATTATTTTGATTCCATTGCTGTCGGATCAAATTGTATGTGTGGGGCTTTATATGTTGAATTCATGATTGATTTTGTGTGAATGATTTCCTTTATCTTTCTTAATTTTATTATTACTATTTTTTTTAGTATCATCCCATAAAAGAAACCACTGGCATTAAAAGCGGAAGGATTACATTGCAAAAAAAAAAAAGAAAATTACTCATGCATGAGTAATCTAAAAGCGAGGTGGTCTCGGATTAGGAGGGTTGTATTGTATCATCACCCCTCGACCATTCCTTGGAGCGAGAGATAGAGCAATGTCGCGGAGGGTAGTGTAAATCTCATTCATACAATCAACACTTCTTTGTTGTTGATTGCAGAAGCACTGGGTAGACCAATAGAAGAACCTGTCTATTCTTGAAGTCATTTCTGCATGATTGCGTTTAGTTAACTTCTCCAGGTCTCCTATCATCTTTTTCAGATTTTTCACCTCCTGCTCTAGATAGGCGATTTTTTCCTCCGAGGTATGGGCCGTGCTAGTCTCCTCAGCTTCCTCGTTCTTCTTCATTTTCTTCTCCATATGCTTCTCTAAAGACCCTTCAAAAGGTCTTTTGCCCTTGTCTTTGCCTAGACTTAAGTTTAAGTCGAGCTCTTCTCTCTTGGCATCCACTGTGAGATCAATGTACTTCCTTGTGGCCATGATTTGAAAAATTTAGAAATTTATGTGGGAGTATGAGAAGAGAGGAACGCTGGGAAGTTGTAGGCTCAGATATGATTACTCTTTGTGGTGTGGTAACTGAGAACGTTGGGACAGTTCTTATAGAGGAAAAATTTGAACTTAGAGACAAAGAAGATATCTCTTCGCCGCACCCTACACGCTTAACCTATGGATTTCTGCAAGCTGGAAGCTAGGAGTCTAGGGTAGGCATGCACACCAACAACGCATCGCATTAATGGCAAAACCACGAAAGTCAATATTCGGTGGATTTGCGGCCGATTTACACTTGGTTTTTCCATTTCTCTCGTTGGCATTTTCTGAAATTGAAGGAAGTCGACAATGTAGCCATTACAGAGTGTCTTGGATGTTTTCACGATGAACTAAAATGTATTTCTATGCTTTCTTGTATTGTTCTTGAAAGCCTTCAGTTAAGTATAATATACATGATTGATTGAATTATACTGTGATTATATGTATCTAAATACATATGATATGTATGTATGTTATTCATGCATAGAGAGTGAAGGCTATTTGTTATGGCCAGGAATAATATGTAATGATTCTACATACATTCAGAGAACGTGAAGTCTGAAATTTAAAAGAACTTGAATAGATGAAAATATATATAGATAATGATGTATCTCTATGTTTATACATATATACATATATGCTCGTAGAGGCAACTGAAAGGTAAAATTTTTCTCTCACTTTATGGAACGCTTGATGTGTAGATGTGAGAAGTTTTTATTTTAATATGTATGTTTGAAAATGTGTAAGCTTAGGGCAAAGTCACGGATTAGAAACCTAGATAAGGTTAATATGAAGCTACCCGTTCATGGAGTAATATCTCGATTTAGAATTATTGGATATGACAAATACAGAGTTAGGAAGTCATAAATTGAAGCGGCGATTAGTTTAATAATTTGAGCAAGAGTCAAAAGTTAGACGAAATTTTTGAGGAAATCTTTTGTATTTGATTATATTTTGTTATTTTCTGGCATGCTTATCAGAGACCGTTGGCATTGCGTCGGATAAGGTCTGTAGGTCATCTTTAGAGTATGATGTAAAGGTTTTGTAGCCCTAAATTTCGTCTATATATAATGGATGCCCCATTACGCTGCTCACTACACTAAGAGTTTATATCTATAAGCTTTCTAGCATCAAACTTCTCCTTTTGTACAACCTTTATAGCTCAGAAAAATATGGCCGGCAATAAATCTTTCAATTTAAACTTTGAGGCTGGCAAGGTAGAGCTGGATCTAAATCTTAGCCTGGAGAATTATAAGAATAAGAGATCCATGGAAGAGTCACCAGAGGCTAAGAAAAGAAAAAGGGATGTAGTAGAGTTAGAGGATGTTAGCACAGCAACATCTTCTAATAATGAGCTTGCTCTTATGAGACAAAAGATGGAGGACTTGGAAAGACTGATAAACCGCCACTTTGAGGACCAGGGGAGATTGATAAATCGTCTCTTTACAGAACAAGAAAAGCTTTTGAATCGTCATTTTAGGGAATTGGCGAATAGAGTTGATAGACATTCGATGTTTGCAACTCAAAATTTTCGTGACCAACAAGCGAGATGTATTGACTGTATGAATGGAGTGACTTCTGCACTTCGCCAAATTTCCCAGACGTTTCCTCCAGAAACTCTTTCTAGGCTGCAACGATTAACTTCCTCCTTAAGGTCTGAAGCACCTTCTTCTTCTAGACCTGGAGCACCTTCTGCATTTCAAAAGCCTCCTCGTTCTTAATTTATCTTTTCTTTTGTTTGTACTTAAAGCTGATGTTTGATCTAATGTTTACGTATTAAAATTATCTGTTTTGTAAATCAAGTTCAGTTTGTTGCCTGTAACTTATGTATTAGAAATAAAAAATTTTCGTATTTGATTTTTTTTTTGTTGAGGCAATTCTTTTACTGAAGAAACTTGAGAAATAAAAATATGTTGAACTTGTTATATTTTGTACTTGATTGTGAAAATTCCAGAAGAGACAATGAGATATAGACAAAATATCTGCATTTGTTTCAATCTTGAGTTTTGAATTCGGAGGACCGAATTCTATTAAGGGGGGAAGAATGTAATATCCCAAGAATTTATATGAATATTTAAAGCCTATTTTGAAGTTTAGTGAAAAATTTAATTACGTGAAAAATTTTCTTTTTGAATTAGTGAAGAAAATGTGAGAATAGAAATTTTTATTTTTAATTTAGGAAATTTTTACAAATTCTCAAGGACTAAAGTGAAAAGAAAATAAAGTATAGAGGACTTTTGAAAAATGACCAAGTAGGAACCCGAGAAGAAAAATAGAGCTTATGGGAATGAATTATGAGTCCGGTACCGAAAAGATGATGGATTCGAGGTTAAAGTGGAGTTTGAGACATCGAGAGGGATTAAAGTGAACAAATCTTATAAGCTAAGGTGGCTATGAGCGATTTTATCGAAAAAGAAATTGGTGGGGCCCACGCGTATACACTTCTCCTTATTCTTTTCTTTTTCTCATTCTCCCTCCCGTAGCTTCACTTTCTCTCTCTCTCGATTATGCTTGCAAAGGAATTTCTTCATCAATCATTCATGCAATTTTTGCTTTGGGAAGGAAGCTATGAAAGTTAGGATGATTGGTAAGTTGATGTTCTTCTTCTTCTTCCTCTTATTACAAGATCAAATCCTTGGTTATTATTTTTGCAAAATTTTTGTAGAATATTTTAATGGATGAATTTAAGTGTGGATGTTAATCTAAAACATTCCTAGGTGGTTTATGATGTTATTAGAACAAGAAATTTGGAGAAAACTATGAGAAATTCGTAGAATTTGGATATTTGAAAAAGTTAGTGTTCTTGATGAAAATTTGAGATTTGAGCTTGGATTGTTTGTTGAAATTGGGGGTTTTGGTGTTAAAACACTCCTTAGACATTAAGGATGAAAACCCATGGAAGAAATCAAAAGAAATGTTGTTTTAGATATGATTTTTGGATTTTTGGATGAAGAACACGAAGAATATCGAAAATTTTCCCCAGAATTACTGTTCACCGAGAAAATTTTTCCAGATTTTCTCGTTACTGTAGCGTTGACTCGGTCAACGTTACTGTAGCGTTGACTCGGTCAACGTTACTGTAGCTGCGTTGACCGTTACTGTAGCATCAGTTTTTTTTTTAATATCGTTGAAAAGCTCTTTGAGTCTAGTTTCCAATGGTATAAGTTTCATCTGGATATTCATTACCAGTTAGGAGTTATGATTTGAGAAGTGGATGAAGGTCGAGAGTAGTGGTAGGAAATTTCTCTATTTCGTAACCCTGATGGTTTTTATCTGGTTACAATAGGAATGGTCAAGTGCAAGGTGGGAGTGCTGAGAGCATGAAATCCAGGTGAGTGGGTTAATACTTGCTATGATTAAATATCTTTGTTATTGACTTTTTGCATCATAGTGAAAATATGTTGAATATCCAAATTTGAAGAGAATGATGTGGGATGATGAGACAAACAATTGTGGAACGTGCCAGGTGATGTATATAATTATATTTTTTTATTTTCTCATGAATGAGGTTATATGATGGATTGTGAATGGCATGTGAACTGAGTTGAAATGTATCATACTCTGATTGTTGAGTTCAATCATATGCGGTAGTTGAAGTATGTTATTGTTGAATAATTGTTCTATATTATGGGTTATGTTATATACATGCTATGTTGCTGGAACCACATTGATTATGTTGTGGCTTGAATTGTAAATGACTGAGTTGTGTATGTGGCTCAAGATTATGATTGAGGATGTTTTTATATGTGATTGTGATTGTGTTTGACTGGAAAGGAAAGGCATGGTGGTGCACCCCATGGAGAAATCTATGTGAAGCTATAAGGGTGGAGAATATAAATGGAGCGATAAGGGTGGATGCGGCGGGGGCCGCGGGCAACGATTCAGAGGTATTCTGGACGACTCGGTTGGTACGGGAATTGTGTGTGAAATTGATTTCATCGATTGCTGTTGTGAATTTTGAATTTTGTTGAAATGCATTTGATTCACTTGGATATTGTTGTGAAGTATTATGAATAATATTATATCATATGATGATCGATCTACGTATGATTGCTGCATGTTATCATTATGATGCATGATTTTTATTTTGTCATAGTATTGTGTTATCTACTCACTGGGCACGTGGTTTGCTCATATCCCTCTTATTGATATTTTTTTTCAGAGTTGACAGCTGAAGGTAAATATCGGAACAAGGAATTATGGATCCTTAGTCCATAATTACCTTTTCATTTGTTCAGGATAAATGTATAATAGTTAAGTTTTATTCTAAGTTGTATAAATCTAGAAATCTCTGTAATCGGGTAGGTTCATTCAGTGATGTAATGTGAGTAATTGTAGTATGTATACAGAACTCGTTTTGGTTGCATGAAAAAGAATTGTATGATTTTTTTTTAAGAGAAAGATAGGCTTACGGAGGTGAAATGAAATTCACTTTCCGTGCCGGTCACGTGCTCAAATTTTGGGACGTGACCGATTATTTGCAAGATCCTCTTGAAAACAATCTCTTATAAGATCACTGTCAAGCATTGATCGACAATTAGGAATGAGCTGGCGTTGGGCGTTGGTCCAATATAGGCTTCGTTAGTTGACCACTTAAAGGATAGATTTGAGGATTAACTCCTGCAAAACACTTTTGGTGGAGCACTTTGATGTTCAAATCAGTAATGTTCAAATAAATCTCGAGCACTAGGAGCAACATTATGTTCAAGATATGCCATATTAATAAAAGTGCTATGCTTCCATGAAATGTAATTTTGCAATAAATTTGATTTCATTGAAAATATTTGAATAAGATTACAATAAGGATAAATACTATAGGCAAGAGTAATCTTATTATTGTGAAAGCAAGAGAAATATGCATGTGATGGACGAAAGTTTTCATGATGCGGCAAAAAGGAGAGTTTGAGCAGTATTTAGAAGAAAGATATTGGTTCAAAACAAAATTTGAATCTATAGGTCACACACATAACAATTATTTTCAGATATAGCATGCATGAATATCAAGGATAGATGTAAGACATATTAGACAACAGACAAAAGCATTAGAGAGCAGTAAATATATCAGTCAAAATTCTTACAATGCATTCCAGCTTATATGTTTACTTATCCATTGCCTCCTTTTGATGCAAGAGAGTGGAGTTTGAATGATGTAGCCATTGAAAAGTCATTTCCGCTTCTTGCTTCGAGGCAAATCTACAAATTATTCATTTATCTTTGGTACCCAAATTTCTTTGGGTTTGCCTGGGTCATGAGTTCCTTTTTGAACCCATTTCATTTTTACTCCATGAACAAGATTTTTCTTATAAAAACAGGAGTAAGATTTGTGTCCTTTCAGTCCACAATAGAAAAAAGTGCAAGTTGGACTATTGGACATCTTTGTAGAAACAAAGAAGTTTTTAAACTGCTTTTGGTTTGATTTCTTTTTAGAAACAAGACCAACTTTGTTAATTCTTCTTTGTTTCAAAATTGAGGTATTTAAAATTTCTCTACCTTGAGAGAGTTTTGCAAGTGTGTTTTTGAGATTATCATTTTCCTTTTTCAAAGAATCACACTTGGTACAAAAGTAATTTTTGTTGGTAGAGATATTTGTTTTTAAAATCAAATTCTCTTCTTGCAAAGTTTTGTTTTGATTTTCAAAAATAAAATTTTCTTCCTTGGAAATAGAAAATTCATTTTTCAATGTTTCCAACTCATTTTCAAGAGAAGAGTTTTTCTGTTTTGAAACATTTAGTTTCTTTGCAAGTATAAGAGATTCTTCATGTAAATCATCAAAGGCATCTTGTAATTCTTCAAAAGAGTAGTCAAATAAATTTACCTCATCTTTATCTCTGGCCACAAGACAAGTGTTGGCTTCTTCATTTGTGTTCTCCTCATCAGAATTGCTATTTCCCCAAATAGAAGATAGGTAAGCTTTCTTTGATGATTCACCTTTTGGTTGTGGTTTCTTTTTTTCTCCTTTTTCTTCTTCGTCTGCCACCTTGGTGATTTGAGATTTTCCTGTAAGTTCAACACCAAGAGCTTGCAATTGATTAAGCACAAGTTGTATCTCATTAATGGTTTTGCAATTGTTCATTTGAGCAATTTTAAGTTCATTAATGAAACTTCTATACCTTAATTCCTCAGCAATAAGATCTTCCTCATGTGCAACTTCAAGAATTTCCCACATTTCTTTTGCAGTTGCACAGTTGGAGATTTTGAAAAATTCATCTTGACTCAATGCACAAGAAATAATCAATTTTGCCTTAGCATTGAGTTGCATTAAACTTCTTTCAGTATCATTTCATTCACTCTTAAGTTTTGGAATGCATTTTCCTTGTTCTTCCTTAACAGGCATACAAGAACCATTTTCTATAACATCCCAGAGTTTATGGTCAACTGAAATTAAAAACATTTTCATTTCATACTTCTAATATTGAAAATGATTAGCATCAAAAATTGGAGGTTCTGTGAAAGAATAATTTTTAGAAATAAACCAATCACTATATCCAACCATGCTAACTCTTAGACGGTTAAGTCTTTAAACAAGAGCCCAAGCTCTGATACCAATTGAAAGTAATGGTTGGAACCCAAGAGGGGGGGTGAATTGGGTTTTATAAATTTTTCACAAGAATTAATTGGAAGTTAAAATGATTTTCTATAAAAGTACAATGCTTAGGATAATAAATACAATACAGAAAATCAATGTGCTGTCAAGATAAATAATTATAAAGATCAAGGAATTAAATAATAGATATCAATATGCACAAATTAAAGAGTAAGGGATAGAGAAAGCAAACTCGGAGATTTATACTGGTTCGGCTAATCCAAGCCTACATCCAGTGCTCAAGAGACCACTTGAGTATTTCCACTATAATTGTAAGTTTAATCCGGGTACTTGCAAATCACTACAACCACGCAAATTCGATCCGGGTATTTGCAAAACCACAATGGAGAATTTATGAATACGGGCTCCTCCTCAACCCAAAGCAAGTTCTTCCAACACCGGTACTTGCGAACCTCAACTCAGAATAATATATGTGTTGATCAAAATCAACAATACAAAGAAACTCTCTTTAAAGAGTAGATGAATACAAATGAAGCTCTAATAACTATAATGATAGAGAATATGCAAGATTTGGCTCAAGAATGCTTTCCTTTCTCTCAAAGATGATAGAAGAAGTTAATATCACATTGTAGGACTTTGTTCTTACTCAAAATCGTGTATCTAAGGTCATATATATATAAGATTTTACAAAACTAGCCGTTATATAGCCGTTATATAGCCGTTACAGCACTTATAGTGCAGTCCAGATTTTGAGCTTTCTTTAAAAATTCATAACTCCCTCATTTGAACTCCGTTTTAAACAAATAATATACCGTTGGAAAGCTCTTGGAGTCTAGTTTCAAATGAGCTAAGTTTTACTCAAAAATTATTTTTCTTTTAAAAGATATAATCAAAATACTGACTATAGGTCAGAACAGAATAATCAACTTTCAGTTTTTCAAACTATATTTTAAATAGTCATATATTTCTCATTTGGACTCCGTTTTCAATAAATAATATACCTTTGGAAAGATCTTTGAGTCTACTATCAAATGAGATTAAGATACTTGAAAAAATGATTTTTCGTTTATGAGATATGATATAAAGAGTGACCAAAGGTCAAAAACTAACTTTTGTAAAATTTCATATCTCACTATCTTTTTGTTCAAAATAATTGAGCCAATGTATGCAAATCTAAATCATTGAGTTGCACAAGTATACTAGCCTATATAAAATATACCTAATATAAACACATAGGCTATCTTGATGCATCCAAGCTTCCAAGACTTCAAATCTTCTAATTCTTCATTTCTTGGAGCTTCATCCTTGCATGTTGTTTTCCTTGAGTGAAGCATGATATTGCTTTTCCTTGTTCTTCAATACAATGCTCACTCTTCTTGTTTTAAACCAACCTATAAAATATATCTTACTTGCAAACCCAATGGTTAGTTTAATAGCATGATTCAATATATGCAACATACATATTAAATAACATAATCATGCTTAAGTACTTGTAACATATATATGATAATTAATCTTTATATATATCAATGCTACTATTCAAATACATTTGTCATCATCAAAACTTATGGCATATAGCCTTAGGGTCAACATAATTAACATGTAAAGTCAACGTGAATTAAAATGTGAATTAATATATGTTAATGTGTATGATGATATTTTAGTATTTATTGTTAAATATTTGTACGACGATAAGTTCAAGAGTATAATTTGAAACTAATTGAAAACATATGAAATATAATTAACATAAAATAAAATTATGAGTTAAATTGAAATATAGATCAAAGTTTAGGGGTATAAATAGTACATTTTTCATAATTATAAATTTTTAAACTTTAAATTGTAAATTTGTATTTAAAAATTTAACTACAAGTATATAATGAAACTCAAAATTAAATATGGGCAGTTTTGGGTTAAAATTATAGTTTGCATAATTGATTTTAAAAAAATTTAAGTTTGAGCAAACTATTTGCGCAAGCAACAAATTGATACTTTTCACCGACACTATAATTTGAGAATAAAATCATATTAATATAAAAATTTCCAAACACATTATTTTATATCAAAATCATACTGATAGAGTGAAATTAAGATTTATAAAAACACAAAAAAAGCAAACACGCACAATAACATAAGAGATCATTTTATTTGCTGATATCACCACTGGCCAACCCGTGCCTCGGTGGCTTCTGCAAGTGCATGAATCCGTTAGCTCACTAGCTCAAGAGCTGGTAGACGATGATGATGATGATTATGATGCACCCTCTTCCCTAATATTAAACCCTAAACACTGAACTCAGAACCATATATCTTGAAGCTCTATTGAAGTACCCAGTTCATTTGTTGGTAGATAAAGAAGAATTAAGATGAAAGGAAGAAACAAGGCATTTTAATATAATTCTATCTTTTCTACCAATATGAACAAAGTTTTAAAAACTGGTTGAGACATTGGTTTAAGGATTGATGGTTGAACCTTAGTTGAACTGTGATTGAACTAATATATTATAAAATATTAATAAAATATAAATAATTAAATACTATAAACATAAATTTATAAATTTAATTAAAAATAAAATTTGATATCAAATTACACAAAATAACATCTATAATTAAAAGTTTACAGCAGAAATTGACTAAATAACAAAGAAATATTATTAATTAATTAATATAATATTCATTCATATTAAAACTATAAAATATCAATATATTGGCATCTTCAGCTAATCTATAATATTAATTTGTTCATTACCTGATTATACAATAATCGAAATTAAAAAGTATTAAAAAAAATAAAAAATTCAAATGGATCATTTCAATTGATTCATTTAACACTGATTCTTATTCGGTTCAATTAATTTTTAACCGATTTAATTACTCATCAGTTTTAAGAGTTATTTCGAACTAATTTTTTGACAGATTTCAATGTAACCAGTTGAACTAATCGGTTCAGTCCGGCTCTTACAACAATAAAGATAAAATATCCTCCTTGGTTGGATCATCTATTTAACAAATACAAACTTCTGTTTAATCATTCGGTCCCATGCTTTGGTGACTGGAAGTTCAAGATATATATTAAATATTTTGCCTCCAATGTCGCTGGCTATCCCTTGTCTTAGTGGTTCAGTGCTTCAATTGAATCCAATGAGGAAGGGTTTGAGAGCCAGTACCATGGGGTTGAGGGACTTTCGCTTCTCAATTTTCCAAACCAAAAGGAAAAGAAAAGAAAACAGAACATACCTATAGAGGTATTTCCAAATACCTCTCTTTTACTTCTACTATTATTTTTCAAACTCCATTCCGGCAATAGCAATGAGCAAGTATCTGCTTATTTTTGCATTCTCCGTATTTGTTTTTGGAAAAACTAGTTACACTAGCGAGAAGAAAACCGGGCTCATAAGCCCCAAACCAGCCAGCACAAGTTCCAGACTAAAGGTATAACTGAACTAACGCTGGAAAAACAGAGCAGCACACCCAACGCTGATCAGAAAAGACAGTACGAAAGAAGACACTGGAGAGGTCAGAAACTGATAGAGATGGACTCTGTCTTTGATGAGCTTCTGATGAAGGGAAGGAATGAGGAGGAAGGTGAGTCCAGTAGCTTGGAAGACAGAAAGTTTTACAGAGTTTTGCTATTTCATCCGCTACCAAGAATAGACCACTGTATGAAAAGGCTTTCTGAAGCTTCAGTGTCTTTCTTTTCCTTACAGTTAAGGATGAGATCTTGGTTGTCGGATTCAAAAATGATATCCTTTATTCCCAAGCTAGTAATCAGAGAGTGGGCTTCGTTCATAGCAATAACTTCAGCGTGAAGAGCAGAGGCAGCCAGAAAAATTTTTTCGCTTATTCTTCATATATATATATATAACATTGCCTTTCATTCTGAGTCTCTGACTGGGCCTGGCCCAGGCCCAAACCCAGAACGAGGAAGGCAGAAAGGGCAAAAGAGTAAAATTGGAGCCCCCGACACCAACCACCAAGTTAGGTGTCTTGAAGTAGATTAAGATGATAGATCGAAGTATGAGGTGAGGGAAGGACCTGTGGTGGTGAAGGAGAAGAAGCGAGAATCAGATTCAGAGGGATAATATCATATTCATATAGGGATGGATAAAGCGGTGGACATAATATGGGACGCTACGAAGTCTTTGTGTGGTTGGGCCAAACAAGAAGCCGATTACGTATATGACTTGGAACACAACCTGCGATCATTGAAGGACAAATGGAAAGATCTGGAAGACATCGAAAACGATGTGAAGGAAAACATCGACGAACACCTGCGAGGGGCACAGCTCAAAACTTGGCTCCAAAGAATTCAATCCATTTGCAAGGTACTCAATGTTTATACTTTCATGTTTCAAAATATATATATATATATATATATATATATATATGGTATTACAGTATATCAGATAAAATAACTAAGAGCTTAAGTAATTGTGAATAAACTATATCACTATATGTAGAAGTCTTGGCTCCATCGAAGTCTTGATGTGTGTGTGTGTGTGTATATACTATATACATATATATATATATATATATATCATAACTTAATTATATAATTTATTTAATGATAAATAGAGATTTATTAAAAGTATTTTTGACAAGTAGCAGGTTGTCTAATTAATTAACTCCACAACTCCATATTAAGAGCGTTTTAGAGACCACGTTAGGCAGGTTTTATATTCCCCAATTAATTAATTATCAAGATGCATGTCTAAGACTTTTGATCGATTTTTCAAAAACCTTCTTATATATCACGCAGGAATTCAAGCCATCAAATTAAAATTTCTTATGTTGACACAGAAAATAGAAGATATTCAAGTTCAAAGAGATAAAAAAATTCAAGACAAATGTCTTTGTGGATGTTGTCCAAAGAATTGTGTCTCAAGCTACGAGTTGGGAAAGAATGTCACCAAGATGCTCAAGACCGTAGATGAACTAATAGCCACGGGGAAAAGCTTCAATGTTGAAATTACTCACAAGGTACCACCACCAAGGTCAATAGAATTTCCTACCGATGACATAGTGGGTTTGGATTTGATGCTTGAGAAAGTGTGGAATAGTATTGAATCACTTGGTGTTGGTATCATTGGTTTATACGGGATGGGTGGGGCTGGAAAGACCACTCTTTTAAAGAGAATAAACAATGAATTTCGGAATAGGAGGCATAATTTTTACTTTGTGTTGTGGGTTGTAGTATCTAGAAAGCCTAGTTTTGATAATATCATGGAAAACATCAGAAATAAGGTGGGGATTAGAGATGACATTTGGAAAAACTGCAATAACCCAGATGAGAAAGCTGCAGAGATTTATCAAGTCTTGAAGCAAAAGAAATTTGTTTTATTATTGGATGATGTTTGGGAGCGAGTGGACATGAAAATGGTGGGAGTTCCACACCCAAAAGACACTGATTTTCAATCCAAAGTGTTATTCACAACAAGATCCAAGGATGTGTGCGCCAAAATGCAAGCTCAAACAAGATTCAAAGTAGAATGCCTAACAGAGAAAGAAGCATTAGAGTTATTTTTTTTGAAAGTTGGAGAGGAAACTCTAAACTCACACCCTTATATTCCAAATCTAGCAAGGGATATGGCTACAGAATGTAAAGGCCTTCCACTTGCGCTGATCATAGTGGGAAGTGCTATGGCTGGTCTGAACAGCTTGGAAGCATGGGAGCACTCAAAAAATAACTTAATGAGTTCATCATGGATTGCGTCAGATTTAGAGACGAAGGTATTCTCCATATTGAAGTTTAGCTATGACCAATTACCAGATGAATCACATAGAAATTGTTTCTTGTATTGTGCATTATACCCAGAAGACTATGAGATTTGTGTTTCCGATCTCATTGATAAATGGATAGGTGAAGGATTTCTTGGTAAAGATGCTAGCATACAAGATATGTTCGGTCACAGTGAGTCAATAATTGAAAAGTTAAAGCTTTCATGCTTGTTAGAGAGTGTTGAATCTGATTCCTTTGAAATAAAAAAGATTAAAATGCATGATGTGGTCAGAGACATGACACTATGGTTAATGCGCGATCAAGGTAAAAACAAAAAAAAGATTCTGGTAGGAGAAGATACGTTCGTAAAGCCCCCAGATGATATTGAAATGTGGAAAAATGTTGAGAGGATTTCAATCATAGAGAATAGTGGAATATTACATGGACCAACAGTGGTATGTCCAAATCTGATATCCTTTACATTTAAATGGAATCAAAAGATGATTACAGGTTTTCCAAATATCCAATACATGAGTAGATTAAAAGTCCTGGATTTGTCTGGCATCTTTGACATAGAGCTTTTGTCAAAAATTGGTAGTTTAATTCTTTTGGAATATCTTTCTTTGAAGGGACATATGAGGGCTTCATTGTTTCCCATTGAGTTGAAAAACTTGACAAACTTGAAGTATTTTAGTTTGTCTATACTGGGAAGAAGTGATATTGCAAGTATTCCGTCTGAAGTGATATCAAATCTTGAACAATTAAGATGGTTGAGGTTCTATACCAATGTTGTAAAAGAGGGTGGAGAAGAGAGAGAATTCCTTGAGAAGTTGGACTCCCTATTACACTTAGAGGCACTATGGATAGAAATAAAAATTGAGAGCGGCCTTAAGAAATTGCTTGAGTCCACCAAGTTGCAAAGTTGCATGTGTAGCTTTACTCTTCGACCCAGGGACACCCCAATCAACATGCCATCATTATTAGCGGCGATGTCAAGAATGAAGCACCTACGTGAGATTTTCTTCTTAAATTTGAATGTTGTGAAAGATTCTTCCATTTTTGACACATGTTATCTAGGCATGCTTCGCAAAGTGTCCATTTCATGGTGCGATTCAATAGTTCATTTGACATGGCTCAAGTATGCTCCACTCCTTGAAGATCTTGAGATTATTGGGTGTAAGTCATTAGAAGAATTGATAAAGGGAGGAATAGAAGATAGAGAGAAGGAGTATGAATTATTTTCATCTCTTGTAAGGTTGCATTTGCGGCATCTCCCAAAGCTCAAGATGATGTATAAGAAAGCTTTGTTTTTCCCTTCCCTAAAATATAGGGAAGTATTTGACTGCCCAAATTTGTGAAGAGTTTACTGTTTGATTCCAGCACTGCCATTGAGAGGAATGGTGGTGGAACAAATTGGAATGGGATTCCGTTGAGTTTTCCAACACAAATGGTTTTGATTACTTCATAATTAAGATCACAGGTAAACACATTCTAATATAAATGTTTTATCCATTTATTGACATACAATTGTTACTTAACTATGTATGGTAGTTTAATTAGGTGCATATCATTTGCCGATAGGCTTCGTCGTTGAGTTCGTGGGACTAGGAAGAGCGTTAATTTTCATGAGTTTACTTTCCTTTTAAATGAATCTCTTGTTTGAATGAAGGCCTTATAGCCTCCAACTCTTTATTAGTCACAGTTTTAACCATGGTTAAATTAAATCGTAGTTAAAATTTTTATTTAGCCACAGTTTTAACTGTGGCTAAATAAATAAAATCGTAGCTAACAATGAACTTATATCTCTAAGTGCTTGGAGCTGATCCTGATTCTATTGAAGGATGGGTCACTGATTTTTTATGCACTTGAAAGCCTCAAGTAAAGGAAAGAATGTTAGTGCTATATATATATGGCTTAGGAGCATGATTATCGATAAGCTTAATAGCCTTATCATAAAATCTGGAAAACTTCTAATCTCATATTTGTCTATTATAATTCTAATATTCTTGGTAATTCAAAAAGTTATAATCGACCTTTTGAATTATTAACTAGTTCTCTATAATACAGATATGAAAACTTTAATTATATAGACAATTAGTGTTGTGATCCGTGCGATGTACGGATAATTTATAAATTTAAAAATTTTCATAACTTATAAAATAATAATAATTGAATGACCTAAATTATTGATAAAATATTGATTCAGCTCGTATGTGAATTGTCCCCACAATGTACAGATAATTCTGTTATATCTAAAAAAACACACACACACACATACATATATACATGTTAAAAATAAGAAAAAAAAAAGAGAACACTAATAGAAAAATGTAATAAATATACAATAAAATAAAGTAATAAATACAAAAAAAAGAATAATCAAAATACAAAAAGAAACGAAAAAAAATGATAACAACAATACTTTGTATCTTCAATCTCAATTTCTATACGTCTGCTCTTGATACTATTATTTAAGCTCTCTATGATAGGATTAAATTTATTGACCATCCTAATAAAATCTAAAACGAAATAATATTATTCGAATAAAGTTAGAATCAATAACAAATAAAATATAATATACAAAACATAAGATAAACACTAACCTACTAAATAGTTCTCGTCTGTAACATGAATCAAAATATCACTGAATGAACAAAACATGAAAATAGACTTTGAAAAACTCAAATTATCTTCAGCTAGTCGAACATCAATTGAAAATTGAAATTCAAGCATGAATGAATGCTTCGTTGTTCGATAGTCACTATTAGACTTAACCACACCAAATATGAATGTCACATAAACATTTTCCTTGATTATTTAACGTTTGAACTCATTTACATATGATCTCTTCACACGACCGTTTATGCGATCACCCTTGGAAGCTAAAAAATAAACACAAGACTAAAAAATTAAATTAAATTTACCTAAAAATCTTGTAAAACCGTCTCCAGACTAAAAATTTTCTTAGATATATTGAACAATGGAACTGTCTGTAGCCTCACTACCCAAACCTTAATCCTTCAATCATCCCTTGATGCAATAACATCAGCAACATCGCTAAATTTAGCCACATGCGAAGTACTAACGGAATGAAAACTTATTTTGCAAGAAAAATATTCAATACAAACACAAGAGAAATACAAGACAGTTAGAAGGACCCTTTATTTATATAAAGTGAATTTTGAAATGGTAAATTGAATATATTAAATGCTAATAATGTAATTATTAATTATTAAATTATTAATAAAATTTACGATAAAATTTACAACAATTCACAATTTTAAAATGGATGTTTTGAATTCATTTGCATTCAAATTTTTCAAATTCATTTGAATACAATCTATATAATTAATCACACCAATTTGCATTTAATATTTTGTAATTATTAAATTATATTAAATTATTAATAAAATTTACGATGATTCACAATTTTAAAAAAGATTGTTTGAATTCATTTGAATACAAATTTTTCAAATTTATTTGAATGCAATTATAGAATCAATCACATCAATTTACATTTAATATTTTTTAATTATTAAATTATTAAATTATTAATAAAATTTATGATGATTCACACTTTTAAAAGAGATTATTTGAATTTATTTGAATGCAATTCTAGAATCAATCACACCAATGTACATTTAATATATTGCAATTATTTAATTATTTAATTATTAATTAAATTTACGAAAAAATAGATGATTTGAATTTATTTTAATACAAATTTTTCAAATTTATTTGAATGCATTATAAATTCAATCACACCAATTTTCATTTAATATATTGTAATGTTCATAGAATTTAAATGAGAGCTGTACAATTCATCTCAAAAAGGTTGCTTAGAATTAGTTTAATGTAGTGTCATTAATAGAAATGAATTTATTCATTTACATAATTTATTTATTTAATTTTAATTTTTATTTATTAATTTTATTATATGTTATTAAATGACATCCATGTAATTAATGTCTTATAGTGAAATTATTTTAGTCTATTATATAAATTATTAGAATATCATTCTTATTATTTTATAATTCTTTTTCTTTTTTTTTCTTTGATATCGACAATTTAGTGACAGGAATGGTCCATTACTAAAATCCATCACAAAAAATAAAAAAAAATGTTAGATAAATATTATACAATATTATATTAATTTGCTAATGAAGATTTTAGATTTTAATTAGAGCAATAGTTAGAAATATTAACAACAATATAGAGGTCGTGAGTTCGGAACATGGTTGACACGAACAAAAATATTAAGCCAACTGTCAGCTGCCGCCCAGATTAGCGAGACATCTACCGTCATTAAAAAAATAGAATTCATCTCTAAATTGGTTTTTTCTAATTATAATTACATAATTGGGTTTTTCAAATAAAATCGCAACAGATATGGGAAAACATGTTAATCAAAATAAATACATATAACATATAAAATTAAAATAATTAGAGATATGAAGATAGAAACGTTAGAATCAAAATTATATATAGTAATTAAGGATTTTGATTTTTGAGTGGAAGTGTATATATTTACCTTAAAACTTTAAAAAAAAATTTGGAAGAACTTCCAATTTCTTACTTTCTTTCCAAATTAAATAGGCTAATTAGTGGTTATTTGAAAAAGCTTATTGGGGAAGCTTCTTGTTTTCGCAAAAGAAAAAACTATTTTAATCTTTTGAGATATTTGACTCTACTTTTAACAATAATAATACTTGCAATTGGTGTGTAGAATCATTAGCCACACTATAAGTATTCCACAGTAGTCTAAGGAATAAGATCTAATTAAAAAATAGTAAAATATATTTTATATCTCTAAAGTTTATATCGATTTTCACTTATACTTTTAAAGTTTATTTTTAGTCAAATATGTTTCATATGTTTTATTTTTTATTAGATATACCTTTTTCTTCTAACGTTGTCAAATATATTAATGAAAATACTGATTGAACAGTCTATGTAACATATATCACTTGAAACGTGGACCCATACTCCAAAATGTAAAAAATACTCTCTCTCTCTCTCTAAGTTGGCTACTTCTCTCCCACGAAATTCCCTCTTAGCGGTGATGAAGCAGTGAGCAGCACTACCTCTGGTGTGATCCCCGTAGAGCAATTCCAACGTACTTTCAACTCAAGAATTCGACACACCCATTGACGCATTCTCCACCAACCACGCTACATGTTCGAATTCAAAATTCGCAAGTACGCACGTGGTAGGCCACACAATTGGACCCATTGTCCCTACGCCCATCCCAGCAGACCCTCGCAAATTTTGAAATTTTTAAAATTTTGGAGTATGGGTCTACGTGACACATAACGTGGCAAGTGATATGTGCTACGTAAACTACCCAATTAACACTTTCAGTTAGTATATTTAATGTCGTTAAAAAAAAGCAAATTTAACAAAAAATAAAATATGTGAGACATATTTGATAAAAAATAAACATTTGAAACATAAATAAAAATCAATATAAACGTTAGAGACATAAATATACTTTTGCCCTTAAAAAAAGTCAAAAGTACAATTTATGCCGAGAATTTTGACTCATATTTCAATTATAACGTAAAACTTTATTTTGTATTAATTATAATTTATATGTTTCTAATTAGTTTTAATTGTGTTCATGAGCCTAATGTCATCTAAATATTTAATGACAGATGCTAATGTGACATTTCATCTTGTATACATTAGCACTTACTAATCCACAATGACTTTGTCACATGGGACTAAAACAATAACCAAAATAATCAAATATAATATTAACAAAATCAGATATAAAGTAAAATAATAATTATTTTTGCCACTATCACTTTAACTAACATAGTTATATCAGCATCTATTGTTAAATATTTGAACGACATTAAACTTAATAACAAAATTTGAAATTAATTAAAAATATATAAAATATAATTAACACAAAATAAAATTTTATATTATAATTAAAATATAAATCAAAATTCCGAAGTATAAATAATACTTTTGCCATAATCATAAATCAAAGTTCTCACAAAATTTTAACTAAAAGTACATGATCAAACTCAGAAGTCAAAATTAAATGTGGGCCCTTGGTGAGATAAATGAATTAAATAATAACAGAGAATAGACATTGAGGTATTATATCATTAAGAGTTCTTTTTATTTGGTGGTATCGTTACTGCCGAACCCGTGCCTCGGTGGTTTCAGCGTAGGTGCCTGAATCCATTAGGGCACGTGTTCAAGAGCTGGTACTCCTATGATGGTGACGACGATGATGATTATGGTTCTTCCCTAATATTAAACCCTAAACCCAAAGCTTTAACTCGAACTCAGGACCTTGAATTTCTATTGAGGTATTTCAAAATACCTCTCTTTTTAACAATGGCGGAGAATTAATACTTGACTCTGCGATCATGCGCACAGAATTGCAGAGAGAGGTGCCCTATTTTGCTGCACTCATTATGAAATATTGCACCATCAAAATGCTAAACTCATCCTAACTTCAATTTCTCACGCATAATAAAAAACTTTTAGATAGCCTTTCTTACCTATCCACATATTTGGAAAAAAGTTAGAAAACTTAAGTTTGGATAAATTATAATTTGTAAAATTGATTTTGAAATAATCTAGGTTTAAACAAACCATGGTTTGCAGAAATAATAATCTGGAATTTTCACTAAAACTATAGTTTAAAGACAAAATTACGTTAATGCAATCTAACCCATAGTTTCTAAAAACGCAATGAAAACTAAACATGCAATAAGATAAAATATAATGATTTTGATTTATATATAATTAATTAAAAAATAAGATTTGATATCAAATTACATGAAATAAATCTACAATCAAAAGTTTATAGTAAAAATTGATCAAATAATAAGAAAATATTATTTATCAATATAATATTTATTCATATCAAATCTATAAAATATCAATATATTGGCATCTCCACTAAATTGTCTAATTTATAATATTAATTTTTTTATTAACTAATTATAAAATAAGCAACATTAAAAAAATTAAGAAAATAAAATATTCAAGTAGATTGATTTATTTAACACTGGTTCGATCAATTCACTTATCGATTTTAAAAATTATTTTAAATTAATTATTTCCTAATCAATTTCTGATCCAATCGATTAAACTAGCCAATCAATTCCTATTATTACATCAATCAATATAATCATCCCCTTGGATGGACCATCTATTTAACAAATACATCTACTGTTTAATCATTGGCCCCAGGTTTTGCTGAACGGAAGTTCAAGATCTTCATATTAAATACTTTGCCTCTAATGTCATTGGCTATCCCTTGTCCATGGTGTGAGGGACTTTCCCTTCTCAATTTCCAAAATTCCAAACCGAAAGGAAAAGAAAACAAAACTTACCCATAGCTATAGAGGCATTTCCAAATACCTCTCTTTTACTTCTACTACTATTTTTCAAAGTCCATTGTAGCAATGACCAAGTATCTACTTATTTTTGCATTCTCCATATTTATATTGCTCTATAATATCCAATACTCATATCAAATGAACTTTTTAAAGTGTCCCTATCTAGATATATAATTAAAATCCGAAATATCAAATAACCTTATATTGTCAAGAAAGAAATGCACAAAACAAAAAAGTTGAACAAAAAGAAAAACACAGAAAATACACAAATTTAACGTGATTGACTTACATCCATGGACATAAAAATTTTTTTTAATCTACTGGAAAAAAATTATACAATACATCAATGAAACCAAAAAATATATATCTAAAAATGCATAACAAATCCAGAAGAAAAATAAAAATTGGGTCGCTCTATAGTGTGCAAAGAGGTTGTAAGGAGTCACTCCAAAAGAATTACTTCTATTATCAATCTTCGTCATACTTACTCCACAGACCTCTTTTTTTTTTGGGGCCATGCACCCAAGTTTTCAGTCAGGTCATAATCTGATTTACTAAATAATTAAAGACACTCAACAAATATTAAATATTATATATGGTTAGTTATTAGTTACCTAAATAACCACCCAACAAAAAAATTTAAATTTAACAAACTTTTATTACATAATAATTATTTTATAGTTTATATTTTAAGGTCTCATAATCTATATTACACCAAAGCCAAAATCTAGATCTGTCCAATATCTAATATTCAATGAGTATCAAATCTTTTTTTTTCTTTTTTGATGAATACTACAGAAACTTAAAATACTCAAAATATCTATGTCAATATTCATCCCTAATTCACAACCACAAAAGGTTGGCTTCTTCTTAGCTTTTCTTTAAAAAAAATCTTTGTAATAAATAAATTAGGAAAAAAAATGGAGTGTCCAAAACCCAAAAAAAAAATATTTCCTGTCCAAAACCCAAAAAAAAAAAATTTCTTTCTGTTTGATGTATACGTATATAATATCGTAATTAATTGTAAATTTCTGTATGAAAAGGTTAAATTATTTTTTTGATCTTTATAGTATCACTTGATTTTTAATTTGATCCCTATAGTTTAAAATGCTTGTAATTGAATCTTTGTAGTTTCACATATTTTAAATTTAGTCTTTATTATTAAACTATTGTTGATATGTCATTAAATTTTTCTAACGTTACTAACCGTATACACATTAACACTCTAAATATATATGATTGATGTCAACCAAAAAAAATAAATAATTAAGTAATATTAACTCATATATATAACATATAATATAATTTATATTAAATAATTAGAATAAATTAACTTAAGTCATGTATATTTCATATATATATATATATATATATCAATAGTATTACGAAAATTCAACAAAATATTTTAAAAAATTTTAATAGTAGGGATTAAATTAAAATATAAATCTATGATGAATTAATTACTAATTTTAAAATTATAAGAACTAAATTAAAAATTGAGTTAAACTTTAAGAACTAAAAACATAATTTAACCACATGAAAAACAATCACTCACTACCTCGATGGGATAGGCTCACTATTCGGCCAATTTTATTGTACCCTTTTGTTGGCCCAAAGCTATATCCAAAGAACCCTAAGGGGGCTTGGGATTGCGTTAGACTTGTTTATACCTAATTTGTGTGTGATTAGAAACGTGTTGGCTAGCTTCAAATCAAGGTTTTGCAGGCTAAAACGTGATTTTGCAAGAAAATTATTTTGTTTGAAAACACGTTAGAAAGAAGCTTGTAGAATTGATTTTGCCACAAATCAATATTAGCATTAAAGTAATCTGATCTTGCTTTTGTCTCAAACCAAGGTTTAAATTGATTTTGTCAATTACCATTTTCTCTCTTCTATCCCTCACCTCCCCATTTTCTATGTGTCTCTCTTTCCTCTCAGAACCGTTAAATAAGGTGTTTTAAATTTTGAGAAAAGATTACACTTTGGCTTCAAGTTTGAAACTTCTTTTTTCATTTTATTTCCATTTCAATTTTTCATGTTGGTCCCTCTAACTTTATTTGTTGCTTTTAGGTCCTTAGAATATTTTGTTGGTTTTGAATGTTTGCTTGACCCATACTTTTATATTCATTTTCACTTTGATCCTACGTTATATTTACTCTAATTTTTCTTAATTAAAGTTTGCATTTTAGTCATTTTGTACCTAGTAATTATATTGTACTAGTCTCTGTGCTTAGTAGTTATATGTATATTTTAAATCAAATATTAGTACTCATGATAGAGATGAGTGAAATTAAATAATAAAGATAAATGAAATAAGATAATATAAAATTCATATCATTTTCTAGTAATTTCACATTCAAAAGTAATTTTGTTAATCAATATTTAAACACAATTCATTTTTTCAATAATTTTTTTAAATATAAATCATATCCATCCAAACTCTAATTTGTCCAAAATTAAATTTGTTAATTAATTCTGATAAAAAGTAATTAGACAAAAGTCTAAAGAGCACCAACAGCTCTAATATTCTTGGTAAGCCTCATAACATACGACCATGAAGTACCGAGTTCAAATGCTCGTAGATGAAGAAGAAGATGTAAGGAATAATCAATGTAATCTAAAATACTTTTATCTTGTCTGTCAATGTAACCAAAGTTATTATAACCAATCCAATCATTCAACCGGTTTGAAGCACTAGTTCAACAATAAATAGTTAGATTATGATCGAATATTAATTAAATTGATCTACTTTAAAATATTAAAAAAATAGTATCCATAATTAAAAATTATAAACATAAATTTACAAATTAATTTAAAAATAAGATTTGATATCAAATTACATAAAATAACACCTACAATAAAAAATTTACATCAAAAATTGATTAAATAATAATAAAATATTATTAATCAATATAATATTTATTCATATCAAATTCATAAAATATTAATAAATTGACATTTTCACTGAAATTAGTTAATTTATAATATTAATTTTTTTATTATCTAATTATAAAATAAAAAAATAAAAAATTCAAATGAACTAATTTAAACGATCCATTTAATATTGATTCTTACTTGATTTGACAATTCAATCGTTTATCAATTTTAAAGTTATTCTAAAATTGTCTCTTAACTGATTTTTAGTTCAACCATTTGAACTAACTAATTAGTCCAATTTGATTATTCCAATAGCAAATAAAAGACATCCTCGTTGGTTGGGCCATCTATTTAACAAATACATCTACTGTTTAATCATTGGGCCGCGTGTTTTGGTGAATGGAGGTTCAAGATATATAATAGATATTTTGCCTCCGTTGTCACTGGCTGTCCCTTGACTTGGTGGTTCAGTGCCTTAATTGAATTCAGTGAGGAAAGGTTCGAGAGCCAGTACCCAGGGAATATTGAGGCCTTCGCTTCTCAATTTCCCAAGAAACGGAAACTGAACATACCTATAGAGGTATTTCCAAATACCTCTCTTTTACTTCGACGATTATTTTTCAAACTCCATTGTAGCAGTAGCAATGACCAAGTATCTGCTTATTTTTACGTTGTTCATATATAAGTATGCGTATATATATTGACCAAAACATTATTTTAGTCCCTTGCATATACTTTTTTTTTAAATTGGTCTCTCATGAATTTTTATTTTTAATTTGGTTCCTCATAGATTTATATGTTACCAATTTAGTCTTTCATAAATTTTTATTCTCAATTTGGTCCCTTATATATTGATGTGTTATCAATTTAGCCCTTTACTTATTTTTATTCTCAATTTAGCCCCTCACAAATTAATATATTATCAATTTAGTTCATTTTTTGTTGGTCATAACTTTTGATGGTTATAACTTTTGATGAAGAGACTAAATTGATAACATATCATTATCAATCTATGAGGGACCAAATTGAAAATGTAAATATGTGAGGGACTGAATTGATAATATATCAATATGTGTTGGACTAAATTGAGAATAAAATTATGTAAGGGCCTGAATTGATAACATATCAATCAGTAAGAGATCAAATTGAGTATGAAAATTTATAAGAGACTAACTTGAGAAAAAAGACATCTATAATTGACCAAAATGAAATTTTACTCTATATATATATATATATGACATTACTTTTTTTTTGGGCTTTCGCAAGGAACATCTCCTGCCGATCACATGAACTAATCTTCTCTGAGGTAATGAAAGCAAAAAGTAAACTTTTGGTCAACTAGGTTTACTCCATTTACAAGAGTTGAGAATTAAACTCCCAACCACTTACTTAAAGGACGAGAGTAAGTGAGTTGACTTGAAATAGATAATAGATCTGAGTATCTGGTGAGGGAAATACCTGTGGTGGTGAAGGAGAAGGAGGGAGAATCAGATTCAAAGGGATCATGCTATCATATTTGGATGGATAAAGCGGTGGAAATAATGTGGGACGCTGCCAAGTCTTTGTGTGGTTGCGCCAAACATGAAGCCGATTACGTATATGACTTGGAACACAACCTCTGATCGCTGAAAGTCAATTTTGTCCCATTTTCACTTTAATCCTCGTAATATTTACTCGTTAATTATTTTAATTTAAAGTTTTCATTTTAGTCATTTTGTACCTAGCAATTATATTTTACAAGTCTTTGTGCTTAGTAGTTATATGAATATTTTTAATCAAATATTAGTACCTATGATAGAAGTGAAATTCAATAATAAAAATAAATGAAATAAGATAATATAAAATTTATACCTTTTATGGTAATTACACATTTAAAAATAATTATGCTAACTAATATCCAAGCAAAATTCATTATTTTTCAAAATTACTTTTTTCATAACAATTTTTTAAACACAAAACATATCCATACAAACTCTAATTTGTCCAAAGTTAATTTCAAAAATCAATTATGTTCAAAAACAATTGGACCAATAGTTAGAAATATTAACAACAATATGGAAGTCATGTATTTAAAACAAGCTGTTGACACTAACAAAAATATTAAGCCTGCTGCCCGGTGCAACCCAAATTAGTGAGGGTTTTACTGTCACTAAAAGAAAGGAAAAAAAAAAAAGCAAATTCGTCTCTAAATTGCTTTTCTCTAATTATGGTTACGTAATTGGGTTTTTCAAATAAAATCGCAACAGATATGGGAAAATATGTTAAAAAAAATAAATACATATAACATATAAAATTAAAATAAATGAGTAGAGAGGATGTGAAGAGTGATGTGTTAGAATCAAAATTATATAGTAATTAATGATTTTGAGTGGAAGTATATATATATATATATATATATATCTCTTAAAATTTTAATTTTTTTTTTGGAAGAACTTCCAATTTCTTACTTCATTTTCAAATTAAATAGGCTAATTACTGGTTATTTGAAAAAGCTTATTGTAGAAGCTTCTTGCTTTCTGAAAAAGAAATAAAATAAATTATTGTAATCTTTTGATATATTTAACCTTACTTTTAACAATAATAATATTTGCAATTGGTGTCTGGTAGAACCATTAGCCACACCATAAGTATTCCTTTCCACAGTAGACTAAGGAATAGGATCTAATTAAAAAAGTCAAAATTACTGTTTATACGCATAACTTTGATCACATTTTAATTATAACTTAGAATTTTATTTTGTATTAATTATAATCTATATATTTTTAATTAGTTTTGATTATGTCTTTGATTCTCATGTCATTTAAATATTTTATGACAAACACTAACGTGTCATCTCATATTATACACATCAATAATTACTAATTCACAATGACTTTGTCACATGGGATTAAAATAATTAGATATAATTATTTTGGTCATTATCATCTCTAATTAACATGATAAAGTCAAGGTGAATTAATGAGAGTTGATGCATGCAAGATAAAATATTATATTAACATCTATCGTTAAATATTTAGGCAATGTTAAACTTAAAAAAATAATTTAAACTAATTAAAAACATATGAAATATAATTAACACAAAATATAACTCTATGTTATAGTTAAAATACAAGTTATAATTATAAATAGTAGTTTGGCCATAACTATAAATGTTTAAATTGTAAATTTTTATTCGAAAATTTAACTAAAAGATAAAAGTATATGATCAAACTCAAAAATAAAATGTGGGCCCTTTTGGTATTCATGATGAGCCAAAGGAATAATATTATAATAACAAAGAATAAACATGAGGTATTATTATTATATCACCAAGAGATCTTTTTATTTGATGATATCACTAGCTAACCCCGTGCCTCGGTGGTTTCTGCGTAAGTGCCTGGTAAAGCGTAAGTGCCTGGTACTCCTATGATGGTGACGATGATGATGATTGTGATTATGATGCACCCTCTTCCATGGCATTAAACCCTAAGCACTAAACTCAGGACCATGAACCTTCAATTTCTATTGAGGTATTTCAAAATACCTCTCTTTTTAACAATGGCGGAGAATTGACACTTGACCTTGCGATCATGTGCAAAGAATTAGGTGGTCTTTCTTAGTGCTGGTTTGAAAAACAATTAGAATGTGTTTGACTAGTAAAATAAGCTAGCTTATAACGTATTTGACTAGTTTGTAACCTATTTGACTAGTTTATAAACTTGTTAGAACTGTTTAATAAATGAGTTTATTTCAATAGTTTATAGTTTATTCTAAAATGTCATTTTGAGTAGTTTATAACTTATTATTTCTGTACTTTTCTTCTTATTTTACCCTTATTATTTTATCAAAATACTCATTATATCCTTACCTTAAATACATTATATATATATATATATAATAGTTTAAATTAATGTAATTTAAAACAAAAAATAATATATTTGTTTACATTTCTCTATATAATATATATAATATTTATATTTTTATATATAATAAAAATATTTATTTAATTAATTAATTATATTATAAATTTAAATTATTTTAATTAAAAACAAAAAAATGTTTATTTGTATAATTTTGAGATTATAAAATATATGTCATTTTACATTTTTTAACTACTTTAACAACTACTTTAACTAAATAATTCTAATTTAATAAGTTAACTTGTAAGTTTTCAGCTAACTTATAAGTTAATTTTGCCAAACACACTCTTAAGTAAACTATTATTTGTATAATTAATTTTGAAGAAACTTAAGTTTGAATAAACTATAGTTTGAAAGTAAAATCACATTAATGCAGCCTAAATCATAGTTTCTAGAAATACAATGAAAAATTAAACACACAATAAGATAAAACATAATAATTTTGAATATATGTCTAAAAACAATCACTCAGTCCCTTAATGGGATAGGCCCACTATTAGGCCTAATTTTAGTGCACCCTTTTTGTAGGCCCAAAACTACATCCAAAGAGCCATAGTGGCCCGAATTGTGTTGGACTTATTTGTACCTAACTTGTGTGTGATTAGAAACGCATTGGCACGATTGAAATATAAGTTTTGCTAGTTGTAAGTTAACGTGATTTTGCAAGAAAATTATTTTGTTTGGAAACACATTAAAAAGAAGCTTATACAATTGATTTTGCCTCAAATCAATGTTAGCATTAAAAGATCAGGTCTCACTTTTGTCCCATTTTCACTTTAATCCTCGTAATATTTACTCGTTAATTATTTTAATTTAAAGTTTTCATTTTAGTCATTTTGTACCTAGTAATTATATTTTACAAGTCTTTGTGCTTAGTAGTTATATGAATATTTTTAATCAAATATTAGTACCTATGATAGAAGTGAAATTCAATAATAAAAATAAATGAAATAAGACAATATAAAATTTATACATTTTATAGTAATTATATATTTAAAAATAATTATGCTAACTAGTATCTAAGCAAAATTCATTTTTTTTCAAAATTACTTTTTTCATAACAATTTTTTAAACACAAAACATATCCAAACAAACTCTAATTTGTCCAAAGTTAATTTCAAAAATCAATTATGTTCAAGAGCAATTACGTAAAAGGCCAAAGAGCACCGACAGTTCTACTATTCTTGGTAAGCCTCATAACATATGACCATGAAGTACTGTGTTCAAATGTTGGTAGATGAAGAAGATGATGAAAGGAAGAAATATGGCACTCTAAGATATTTCTATCTAGAGCTGTTAATGTGGGTTGACCCGTCGTGTGCTAACAAAAAATAAGTTGAGTTGAATTGGCTCATTTTTAAAATAGGCCTAAAAGCATCAAACTTATCGCATTTAATGCGGGTTGACGAGCTAAATAGGTTAGCTCATCTATTTTAAAAAAATAAAAAAAATGGCTTGATTTTGTGAGTCAATCGAGAGATGGAGTCGAAGATCAGAGAGTCGAGAGAGGGGCTGTAGCAAAAATTGCACTGCATGACAACAACAGCAAGCACGACAATCAGCATGGGCCATTAGCAACGACACACGACAAATTGCAAATGGTCGAGACGAGAAAGGGAGATTAAAGAGTCAGACCACTTAGTTTAAGACAACACGACAACAAGTGGTTCAAAGAGGGACAGATGATCGGCATTGACAACAAACAACAGTTCGTCAACATCGAGCTTCAAGGTCGATGGTCAGTGGATCGAACTCAAATCAGGTAATAAATATTTTCTTTTTCAGTCTTGTCTCACGAATTAAGTCTCTCTCTCTCTGATTTAAATCTTTGTCTCTTTCTAATTATTATTCATCTAATTTTAGATCTTAAATTTTACTAATTAAAAAAAATAGATTACCTATAGAACCTACTATTTTAGTTGGTTAAACGGGTCTAATCCAATAAATTAGATTTATATTGACAACTCTATTTCTACTAATACAAAACATCCTCGTTGAACTATGTATTTAAGAAGTACATCAACTATTTAATCATTGGGTCCCATCTTTTGGTGAATGGAAGTTAAGGTATATGTTAATATTTTGCCCCCAGTGCCACTGGCTATCGCTTGTCCCGGTGGTTCAGTACTTTAATTGAATCAATGAGGCAGGGTTCGAGAGCCAGTACCATGGGGATGTTGTGACGTTCGCTTCTCAATTTTCCAAACCCAAAGGAAAAGAAAAGAAATCAGAACCTATCTATAGAGGTATTTCCAAATACCTCTCTTTTACTTCTACGATTATTTTTCATTTAAAACTCCATTCTAGCAATCAGCAAGTATTCGCTTATTTTTGCATTCTCCATATTTATATTTCTCTATAATATTCAATACTCATATCAAATTAACTTTAATAGATATTGAATATTAAAATTCGAAATAATGAAGATACGTACAAAATTTATATTACATAATAGATATTGAATATTATATATGGTTAGTTATTAGTTACCTAAATACCTAATATTTAATAACCACCCAACAAAAAAATTTAAATACAACAAATTTACATTACATATTAATTATTTTATTGTTTATATTTTAAGGTCTTATAATTTCTATTATATATAAGTATGTGTGTGTATAATTATTAGACAGATATAGATTAACCAAAGCCAAAATCTAGATCTGTCCAATATCTAATATTCAATGGGTATCAAATCTTTTTTTTTCTATTTCTTTTTTGATGAATACTACGGATACTTAAAATATCTATATCTATTTTCATCCCTAATTCACAACCACAAAAGGTTGGTTTCTTCTTATCTTTTCTTAAAAAAAAAAAAACTTTGTAATAGATATACATTAGAAGAAAAAAAAGGGAGTGTCCCAAAAAAAATCTTCTTTATGTATGATGTATAGGTTGGTTTATACTATTTTGCTGTACGTATTGAGAAATATTGCACCATCAGAATGCTAAACTCATTCTAACTGTAACGATATTGAGTATATTATATTTTTTACAATTTAAGTTTGTAATTAATTGTAAACTTGGTTCTCAATTTATGTCTGAAAACGATGTCATTGTCACAATCCACTTTCTTGGGCCAGGCCCATTATTCGGCCCAATTTCTCTGTTTCCTTTTGTAGGCCCAAAACTACATCCAAGGAACCGTAATGAGGCTAGGATTTCATTGGACATGCTTGTATGAATTTACAGAATAAAAAGAGCCAGCATACTTGGAAATCCTGGTTCTTTGACTCCCAACCAAGGGGGGTCCAAGTTCGAACGCTGGTAGAAAAAGAAGATGAGAAATGAAAAGAAGAAACGAGGTATTCTAAAATACCTCTATGTTATCCTCGTTTTTGGTATCTCATCCATTGTGGTAAGGATCGGACTGGATCATATTATTCAGTTTAACTGGTTAAATAAAAAATTTGTTCAGAATAATTTCTAAAATCGAAGAGTGATTAAATTAGCTAAGAATTTATTAAATTGAGTAAGAATCGATACTAAATGAACCGGTTGAACCTATTCACTTGATTTTTTAAATTTTACTTATTTCATAATCAGGTAATAAAAATTTTATATTACAAATCAACCAATTTTATTGGAGATGTTAATTTCTTGATATTTTATGAATTTTACATGAGTGAATATTGTCTTGATTAATAATATTTTCTTATTCTTTAGTCAATTTTTACTATAAATTTTTTATTGTAAATATTATTTTGTGTAATTTGACATTAAATCTTATTTTTACTTGAACTTGTAACTTTCTATTTATAATATTGAATTATGTATATTATTTTTTAATATTAATTTTTGAATCAATGCTTGTTGGTCTAATGTTTAATTTTATTTCCAATATAGTGTATGGACGATAATTAGAATATTTGTGGTTGCCCCTGAAGCCACCGGCTTTCACTCGTCCCAGTGGTTTAGTGCTTTCTTCAACATTATTCATGCAGGGTTCGAGCGCTGGTACTCAGCAATGGCAATTATTGATGATAATAATAATAATAACAATAATTCTACCTAAGGAGGTATTTCAAAATACCTCTATTTTCCTCTTTTTTTTTTGTGATCTTTTCTTTTTCTTTTTTAATGAAAAACGGACCTTCGTGTTGGATATACATCAATAAATAAATGAGTGCCCAAAACAAAAAAAATATCATCCCCCTAAACATTCCTGAATTTCTTGGTCGTCACTTAAATAATTACAAATAAAGGGTTATATTATAATTAATATTCAGAGAATCAGGTTGAATCATTCGATTTGATCAAAAAATTAATAAGTTTATCACACAAACGATTTGATTTAATTCAGTGAATCAGTTAGTGAAAAAATCAATTAATAACTGATAAAATCAAACAGTTCAACGGTTGAATCGTTTTTGTTTTGTTTTGTTTTTATTTTTTAATATAATTTTTATTAATTTTTTTTTATTTTTTCATGCATTTTATGAGTATCAATATGTTATTTTACATGTAAGTACTATTGATATAATATTTTGTAATTAATTTTAAATTTTGTTCCACTTCCATATATGATTTAAATTATATATTATTTTTAAATGTGTACAAAAATATTTAATAATTTGTTTAGACCCTTTTGTAAATTTATCAAACTTAAACATGAAAAAAAAATTTATTAATTAATTATATTAGATTTTTAAAACATAAATGCCGGAACTTTTGGTTTTCATGGCAAGCCAAAGAAACACCAATATATTTGGTACACAAAGGAAAAAGAAAAAGTAAAGGAATTGAGATGGAAATAAAATATTTTACTGAAATATCTAAACTTGAAAAAACAAAAACAAAAGGAAAAAGTATAGTGTTTTTGAGAACGATAATCTGAACAATTACTCAATCTTTCTCCTTTTTCCTTCACACTCTACCAAACATGTTATACATTAACTTGATATCTTGCGTTTCAACTTTCAACTTTCAAGTCTTTCTTTGTAAGAAAAATATTTCTAATCCTTCTGTAATATTGTAGAGTTAGTACTATCTCCACTTATCAATTATGATTATCCTATCAAAACACGATTAATGTATAATCATTAAAAATTAACTGAATTTTTCTTTTACAACTAAGCATAAGAAAGATAAAAAAAAAAAAAAACAAGACAATTAGAAAGTAACCACATGAAAAAAATAACACTGGAATATTTTAAATCGAAGTAGCACTAAAAATTAAGTACTACATGAGGACTTGATATTTATTCATTGGTAAGGCAAAAAAGCATAAACATTCATGTACAGTGAAATGCCTTTTTTTTTTTTTTAATTTGTTCTTATAATCATAAGATGACCTGTGTATATAGAAACAAGATTCTATCTAGAATTATGTCATCTGAACAATTGATTTTAAAAGTTAATCGTCCAGAGTTTATTTACTTTTTTGTTGTTCTGTCTTTTTATTTAATTTTAAAAATTTTAATTTTTTCTAGACTATTGATATAAAAAAATACTAGTCTAAATTTTAAAATAGAATCCTCTTGTTCCTAAAAGTAACATGGTAAACATACATATTGTAAATAACTTTTAGCTAGGTAGCTTTTCGTACCTAAGACAGAAGATAATGATTTTGATTATGTTATTTTTTTTCTTATAGTTATAAACATGTAATTAATGTCTAATTAGTTCTCTGTGTTTTTTTTTTTGGTCAAGTGAAATTAGTTCTCAAGTTACGTTTGAAAACAATCACCCACTCTTTTATGGGTCAGGCCTAGCACTCGGCCCAATTTTAATGAATTCTAATATTGGCCCAAACGTTAATGGGCTGGGATTTCATTGGACTTTTAGCTAGTTATCAAATAGCAAAAAATTGTTATCAGTTCAAGTGTCAATAGTCGGATCGTTGTTGAATTGTAATTAAATCGATCTATTTTAAAATATTAAAAATAATATATATCTAAAGATTATAAATATATATACATATTTATTTATTTTATATTAATATAATAAGAATTAATTTTTATTCATAATATTATATATATTTATATTAAAAAATTTAAAACACATATTTTTAAATATAAAAAATAATTTATTTTTTATAAAAATTATAATTCATTATGCTTTCTTTTCTGAGTTTCTCAACTGGCACACGCAACTCTGTGTCAGTTTATCACATTATCACCTTTTTTTTGATGGGGTCTACTTAAGGAGGCAAAAAAATAGAAATAAATTTGTGAAGTTGTAGTTCCAGTATTTACTATTTCAAAATGTTGGGAAGGAAGACGGAGATTGCGATACTAACCCAAGGGAAGATTTCATGATTTTCTCATCGTCACCATCTAGATCTTGGAGTCTCCTCCAACTTCTTCTTTTTCTTCTGAATCTTTCTTCTTGGATGACAGCCACCCACACAGTATTTTTTTTTTAACCAGTGAACCAATCAACCGATCGGTTCCACCGGTTTTCTCGATTCATAACTGATTCAAACAATTTCGTATCAATTCTTGCTTAGTCTAGTTTTTTAGCTCGATCGGACTAGTCCTAAGGCTGGTCCTCAATCTGGCCAGTCAAATTGTCTGTTCCAATTTGATTTTTTAATCCTTGATCAAAACTGATTAAATAATTGAATTGACTAGATGAATTTTTGTCAAAAATAATTTAACTCAATTGGTTATTAGATGATTATAATAATTATCCAATTCACATCAAACTAACATTATATATATTCCATAATATATTGTGTACTTTAAATTTTATATGTAATATATATTTAATATATTTTTCATTTTTAATAAAACACTTAAAAGACTATAGTTTAACACATTTTTTTATAAATAGGACTTATGTTAATTTAATGTTATCAACTTGTTATACTTATTATAGTTTTATTTGTTATGATGTGTTATGTTACGACTTGTGTTTAATTATGTCATGGTGTTAGATTAAAGCTATGAATTATGTTACATGTTAAAATAATAAGTGATTTTTATTGTTGGAAATGTCTATTTTTATTGCTGAGATTTGAAAAATAAAAAATAATGTTCATTTAAAAAAAAAGTAACATTTGAAAGGCTCAACCATCAAATCCAATCCAAACCCATTATAACTGAATTGGATTAGTTCGGTTTTATATAAAATAATCAAATTGATTAAGTAAATTTTTTTTCATTCATTTAAATTGAATCAATTAATCAAAATGATCAAATTGGACTAATCCAAAGCAATGAACAATCTAACATCTTTTTTTTCCTACCTCCTCATTAGTTAGAACTTGTGGTGTTTATAGGCTTAGTTCGGTTTGATTTTGTGTCTAACCCAAACCGAACGAAGCTCATCATTTTTTTTTTAAAATAATTGACCTATTCATTTTTTTATTTATTTTTTAGCAGTTTTGTTTATATAGTTTTTTTTGTTTATATAATATAAGACAACACGACAACAAGTGGTTGAGAGAGGGAAAAACGATTGGCATCGACAACAAACAACAGTTTGTCAATGTCGAGCTTCAAGGTCGACAGTCGGTGGATCGAACTCAAATCAGGCAACATATTTTCTCTTTTTCAGTCTCGTCTCACGATTTAAGTCTTTCTCTCTTTCTCTCGTATCTAAATATTTGTCTCTCTCTCTAATTATTATTCATCTAATTTTAGATCTTAAATTTTACTAATTAAAAAAAATAGATTACCTATAGAACCTACTATTTTAGTTGGTTAAACGGGTCTAATCCAATAAGTTAAATTTATATTGACAACTCTATTTCTATTAATACAAAACATCCTCATTGGTTGAACTATGTAGTTAAGAAGTACATCAACTATTTAATCATTGGGTCCCATCTTTTTGGTGAATGGAAGTTAAGATATATGTTAATATTTTGCCCACACTACCACTGGCTGTCGCTTGTCCCGGTGGTTCAGTGCTTTAATTGAATCAACGAGGCAGGGTTCGAGAGCCAGTACCATGGGGATGTTGTGACGTTCGCTTCTCAATTTCCCAAACCCAAAGGAAAAGAAAAGATATCAGAACTTATCTATAGAGGTATTTCCAAATACCTCTCTTTTACTTCTACTATTATTTTTCATTTCAAACTCCATTCTAGCAATCAGCAAGTATTCGCTTATTTTTGCATTCTCCATATTTATATTTCTCTATAATATTCAATACTCATATCAAATTAACTTTAATAGATATTGAATATTAAAATTCGAAATAATGAAGATACGTACAAAATTTATATTACATAATAGATATTGAATATTATATATGGTTAGTTATTAGTTACCTAAATACCTAATATTTAATAACCACCCAACAAAAAAAAAATTAAATACAACAAATTTACATTACATATTAATTATTTTATTGTTTATATTTTAAGGTCTTATAATTTATATTATATATAACTCTCTGTGTGTGTGTGTGTGTGTGTGTGTGTGTGTGTGTGTGTGTGTGTGTGTGTGTGTGTGTGTGTGTGTGTGTGTGTGTGTGTGTGTGTGTGTGTGTGTGTGTGTGTGTGTGTGTGTGTGTGTGTGTGTGTGTGTGTGTGTGTGTGTGTGTGTGTGTGTGTGTGTGTAATTATTAGACAGATATAGATTAACCAAAGTCAAAATCTAGATCTGTCCAATATCTAATATTCAATGAGTATCAAATCTTTTTTTATTATTATTAATACTACGGATACTTAAAATATCTATATCTATTTTCATCCCTAATTCGCAACCACAAAAGGTTGGTTTCTTTTTATCTTTCTTAAAAAAAAAAACTTTGTATGATGTATGATGTATAGGTTGGTTTCTACTATTTTGTATGATGTAATAGGTTGGTTTCTACTATTTTGTATGATGTAATAGGTTGGTTTCTACTATTTTGTATGATGTATAGGTTGGTTTCTACTATTTTGTATGATGTATAGGTTGGTTTCTACTATTTTGTATGATGTAATAGGTTGGTTTCTACTATTTTGTATGATGTAATAGGTTGGTTTCTACTATTTTGTATGATGTATAGGTTGGTTTCTACTATTTTGTATGATGTAATAGGTTGGTTTCTACTATTTTGCTGTACGTATTGAGAAATATTGCACCATCAGAATGCTAAACTCATTCTAACTGTAATGATATTGAGTATATTATATTTTTTACAATTTAAGTTTGTAATTAATTGTAAACTTGGTTCTCAATTATTGTGTGAAAACGATGTCATTGTCACTACCCACTTTATTGGGCCAGGCCCAGTATTCGGCCCAATTTCTCTGTTTCCTTGTGTAGGCCCAAAACTACATCTAAAGAACCGTAATGAGAGTAGGATTTCATTGGACATGCTTGTATGAATTTATAAAATAAAAAGAGCCAGCATACTTGGAAATCCTGGTTATCTGACTCCCAACCAAGAAGGGATAAAGTTCAAACGCTGGTAAAAAAAGAAGAAGAGGAATGAAAAGAAGAAACGAGGTATTCTAAAATACCTCTATCTTTTGCATCTATATTATCCTCGTTTTTTTGTGTCTCACCAATTGTCAGAATTATTCGGTTTAATTGGTTAAAATAAGAAATTGGTTCAAAATAGCTTCTAAAATTAGAGAGTGATTAAACTGACTAAGAACTTATTGAATCGAGTAAGAATTGATGCTAAATGAACCAGTCGAACCTATTCACTTGATTTTTTAAATTTTGTTTATTTTATAATCAAGTAATAAAAAAATTTATATTACAAATCAACCAATTTTAGTAGAGATGTTAATATCTTGATATTTTATAAATTTTATATGAGTAAATATTATCTTAATTAATAATATTTTCCTGTTATTTTGTCAATTTTTAGTATAAACTTTTGATTGTGAATATTATTTTGTATAATTTGACATCAAATTTTATTTTTACTTGAACTTATAAATTTCTATTTATAATATTTAATTATATATATTATTTTTTAATATTTTAAAATAAAACAGTTTAACAATGATCTAATCATTAATTTTTGAATCAATGTTGGTATAATATCTAGTTCTATTTCCAATATAGTGCTGGACGATAATTAGAATATTGTGATTGCTAGTTGAGTCACCGGCTTCGCTTCGGCCCAGTGGTTTAGTGCTTTCTTCAAATTAGTGGGCTCGAGCGCTGGTAGTCACCAATGGCAATTATTGATGACAATAATAATAATAACAATAATACTACCTAAGACCTCTCTTTTCCTCTTTTTTTGTGATCTTTTCTTTTTCCTTTTAAATGAAAAACGGACCTTTGTGTTGGATATACATCAATAAATATATGAGTGCCCAAAACAAAAAAATCTTCCTCCTAAACATTCCTGAATTTCTTGGTCGTCACTTAAATAATTACAAATAAAGGGTTATGTTATAATTAATATTCAAAAAATCAGATTGAATCGATTGATTTGATAAAAAAATTAATAAATTTATCACACAAACGATTTGATTTAATTCAGTGAACCAGTTAGTAAAAAAAATCAGTTAATAACTGATAAAATCAAACAATTTAACGGTTGAATTGTTTTTGTTTTGTTTTCTTTTTATTTTTTTATATTATTTTTAATACTTTTTTTTATTTTTTTATGCATTTTATGAGTATCAATATGTTATTTTACATGTAAGTTTTATTGATATAATATTTTGCAATTAATTTTAAATTTTGTTCCACTTTTATATATTATTTAAATTATATATTATTTTTAAATGTGTACAAAAATATTTAATAATTTGTTTAGACCATTTGTAAATTTATCAAAATTAAACATGAAAAAAAATTTATTAATTAATTATATTAGATTTTTAAAACATAAATGCCGGAACTTTTGGTTTTCATGGCAAGCCAAAGAAACACCAATATACTTGGTACGCAAAGGAAAAAGAAAAAGTAAAGGAATTGAGATGGAAATAAAATATTTTACTGAAATATCTAAACTTGAAAAAACAAAAGGAAAAGGAAAAAGTATAGTGTTTTTGAGAACGATAATTTGAACAATTACTCAATCTTTCTCCTTTTTCCTTCACACTCTACCAAACATGTTATACATTAACTTCATATCTTGTGTTTCAACTTTCAAGTCTTTCTTTGTAAGAAAAATATTTCTAATCCTTCTGTAATATTGTATAGTTAGTACTATCTCCACTTATCAATTATGATTATCCTATCAAAACACAATTAATGTATAATCATTAAAAATTAACTGTATTTTTTTTTTTTACAACTAAGCATAAGAAAGATAAAAAAAACAAGACAATTAGAAAGTAACCACATGAAAAAAATAACACTGGAATATTTTAAATCGAAGTAGCACTAAAAATTAAGTACTACATGAGGACTTGATATTTATTCATCGGTAAGGCAAAAAAAGCATAAACATTCATGTCGTGTAAAATGCCTTTTTTTTTATTATTATTATTCTTATAATCATCAGATGACCTGTGTACACAGAAACAAGATTTTATCTCGAATTAACAATTGATTTTAAAAGTTAATCGTTCAGATTTTATTTACTTTTTTGTACTTCTGGTTTTTATTTAATTTTTAAAATTTTAATTTTTTTTAAATTATTGATATAAAAAATTAATAGTCTAAATTTTAAAATAGAACCTCTTATTCCTAAAAGTAACATGATAAACATACATATTGTAAATAACTTTTAGCTCGGTAGCTTTTCGTACCTAAGACGGAAGATAATGATTTTGATTATGTTATTTTTTTTCTTATAGTTATAAACATGTAATTAATGTCTAATTAGTTCTCTGTGTTTTTTTTTTTGGGTCAAGTAAAATTAGTTTTCAAATTACGTCTGAAAACAATCACCCACTCTTTTATTGGCCAGGCCCAGCACTCGGCCCAATTTCAATGAATTCTTATGTTGGCCCAAACGTTAATGAGTTGGGATTTTATTGGACTTTTAGCTAGTTATCAAATGACAAAAAATTATTATCAGTTTAAGAGTTAATAGTTGAATTATTGTTGAATTGTAATTAAATTGATTTATTTTAAAATATTAAAATTATAAATATATATACATATTTATTTATTTTATATTACTATAATAAGAATTAATTTTATTCATAATATTATATATATTTATATTAAAAAATTTAAAACACATATTTTTAAATATAAAAATTATTTATTTTTTAAAAAAATTATAATTCATTATGCTTTCTTTTCTGAGTTTCTCAACTGGCACACGCAACTCTATGTCAGTATATCACATTATCACCTTTTTCTTGACAAGGTCTACCGAAGGAGGCAGAAAAATAGAAATAAATTTGTGAAGTTATAATTCCGGTATTTACTATTTCGAAATGTTGGGAAGGAAGACGGAGATTACGAGACTAACCCAAGGGAAGATTTCATGATTTTCTCATCGTCGCCATCTAGATCTGGGAGTTTCCACCAACTTCTTCTTTTTCTTCTGAATCTTTCTTCTAGGATGACAGCTACCCACAAAGTATTTTTTCCTAAATCTTTCTTCTATGACGACAGCCACCCACACAGTATTTTTTTTAACCAGTGAACCAATCAACCGATCGGTTCCAGCGGTTTTCTCGATTCAAAACTGATTCAAACAATTTCGTATCAATTCTTGCCTAGACCAATTTTTTTAACTCGATCGAATCAGTCCTAAGGTTGGTTCTCAATCTGACCAGTCAAATCGTCTGTTCTAGTTTGATTTTTTAATCCTTGATCAAAACTGATTAAATAATTGAATTGACTAGATGAATTTTTGTCAAAACTGATTAAATAATTAAATTGACTAGATAAATTTTTGTCAAAACTAAATTAACTCAATTGGTTATTAGATGATTATAATAATTATCCAATTCACATCAAACTAACATTATATATATTACATAATATATTGTGTACTTTAAATTTTATATGTAATATATATTTAATATATTTTTCATTTTTAATAAAACACTTAAAAGACTATAGTTTAACACTTTTTTTTTATAAATAGGACTTATGTTAATTTAATGTTATCAACTTGTTATGCTTATTATAGTTTTATTTGTTATGATGTGTTATGTTACGACTTGTGTTTAATTATGTCATGGTGTTAGATTACAGCTATGAATTATGTTACATGTTAAAATAATAAGTGATTTTTATTGTTGGAAATGTCTATTTTTATTGCTTAGATTTGAAAAATAAAAAATAATGTTCAGTTAAAAAAAAGTAACATTTGAAAAGCTCAACCATTAAATCCAATCCAAACCCATTATAACTGAATTGGATTAGTTCGGTTCTATATAAAATAATCAAATTGATTAAGTAAATTTTTTCATTCAATTAAATTGAATCAATTAATCAAATTGATCAAATTGGATTAATCCAAAGCAATGAACAATCTAACCTCTTTTTTTTCCTACCTCCTCATTAGTTAGACTTGTAGTATTTATAGGCTCAGTTCGGCTTGATTTTGTGTCTAACCCAAACTGAACCAAGCTCATCATTTTTTTAAAATAATTGACCTATTCATTTTTTTTGAACGGTTTTGTTTGTATAGTTTTTTTTTGTAATACCATAAAATTATAAGCAAGTATAAATTTGTCTTTCAATTCAATATATCAAATGTTAAAATAAAAATTGGTCAAATCTTATTTTTAGTAATAAACAGCTTAGTATTATAATTATATTTTTTCTATCTGCAAAGAAAAATTAAGACACAAATTCATATTTTGAAGGCAAAATTTGTAAAATAATAAAATAATTAACAAAAATATAAGATTAATTTATTTATATACAAAACGTATTTGGTAAATATAATATTATATATATATATATAATATTTTTTATATAAATTTAGTTCTCGATGCAATTTGATTTAGTTATTAAACCAAAACAAATAAATCTAAATCGATAATAAAATTGAACCAATTAAATTTATATTTCAAAAATTGATTAAAACATCTTTCCTTCAATTTTTGATAATTTAGTTTAATTTGATTTTGAGCACTTTGATTTTTTTTTTTGGACAAGAACACCCCTAGTTGGAACATCTATTCAACAAATACATCCACTGCTCAAGCACGGGGCCCCCATCTTCTTGTGCATTTCTTCCTATCAAATTGTACATTTTGCTTTTTGTTCCACTGGCTATCACTTGTTTCAATGGTTCAGTATTTTCAATGCAGTCATTGAAACAAGGGTTCGAAGCTAGTACAATGGGATTTGAGAACTGTTGCTTCTTTCAATATCCCAAAACCGAAAGGGGAAACATAAATAAATAACCTACCTATAGAGGTATTTCAAAATACCTCTCTTTTACCTCTCTTTGTTAAAAAAAAAAATTATGACTCATACAAATCCACTTTAGAAATAGTAATGAGCGGCTATATGTTTATTTTTGCAGGTATTTTTATCTTATATATAAATTTGGTATTCAAAATGTCCATAATATATAAAATGTAATGTTACATAATGAATATTGAATACCATGAATTAGTTATTGGGTACTAAACTACTCCATATTCGATAATAACCCAACAAAAAAAATTAAATTTATCAAATTTATATTACGTGTTTATTATTTTATAGTTCAATATTAGTGTCTTATTGTAATTTATATTGTATATAATTATATATTATATATATAATTATTAAACAGATTACGGTTGCCAAAGCCAAAATCTGCATCTGTCCAATATCTGATATCCAATATTCAATAAATATCAAATACTTTTTTTTTATGTATACTATCAAATATTCAAAATATTTATATTTATTGCCATCCCTAGTCCACAACCACAATAGGTTGATTTTTTTTAAGCCCTTTATATTGGATGTACATAAAAAAAAAAACCCCAAAACAGAGAATCTTCCTTCTGTTTGATGTATATCCCTACACTTTTATGTCATTCCTCTTGTTTGATTGAGTACGCATTGAAAAACAATTATAAATAAAATAATTCCATGGAGATTTTTTATGGGTTCTTTTTTAAAGAGGGTATGCTACTAAACTCTGATATTATATTTTCCTTCAATTGTGTTGCATTCCTAACTTCATTTTGGGACACAAATTTAGTTATTTTAATTTAAAACACATTACGATATATGCATGTGAATTATATACAAGTTTGTTCACGAGTCTCCATGGAGGTATTTCAAAGTACCTCCCTTTTGTTTTTTGGGTAAAAAAAGGAGGAAATTCATTAAGACAAAAAAGATAAGACAGTGTATGCAGTTTAGTCCTGCTACATAAGGTTTACATGTTAGCATTAATTTATTGTGTGTGTGTGTGTGTGTGTGTGTGTGTGTGTGTGAATATTTTGTAAATATATATTATGTGCTAACAATTGTTTGGGTGGACCTCCATATTAATTATTATGTATGTACATATATTAGAACATATATATGTGGTTATCTATAATTATGTCTAAAATAAGATCTTTACAAAATTTATGTTTGAGGGATCTATTTGATATATATTATATTTTGGTCTGGAGTGTTAGTAAAAATAATTTATGTAAATACCCGACTCTGATTAATAATGGTGATAGGACGTTGTTATAAAAGATTAAAAATGGTCAACCTATAAGTCGATCTATAGATATGATGTTGGATAGTGGTCTTTTAAGTTATATAAGAGGTTTGTTTTTTATAAGACGTGTGTGTTGTCATAACTCAATTAGACCAGATAGAGAGAGAGAGCCTCTTATACTCTCTCAGAAGAGCCTACCTACTGTTTAATCTTCGAGATATAAGAGATCAATGTACGCTCTAATTTATTATTTATATTATGTTCTTATTATTTATCAAGATCAACAAACAATTAAATTATAACTAGAACATTCATATTCTTAATTGAGAAAATTTTCACATATGAGTTTTTATAATTTGAGGTTGTTGGTGCTAAATTTTCTTTCATTACTCCAGGAAATAGAAAAGATGAGAAAAAACATGAGCAGAAAACATTGACAGTAATAACAACAAGCATAACAAAAAATAACATCACATAAAAACTATAACAGAAAACATAAGTTAGCGAAGAAGCATAGTTGCATAACCTGTCTTGTCCTTAAAAAGTTTGGGATAAAGCTGTAGCTAGTGTAAGACAACTTATGAAGTCTTCCTTCATTTGCTAGTTGGTCTACACAAGCATTGATAGTTCTACAAATATGATAAAGCCTAGTGCTAGAAAAATTAGAAAGTAGGGATTTGCAATTTATAATTAGAGATTGAAAGTGGGAGTGGTAATGTTTTCATTTTTTATTAGGTAGATTGTCATAGTTGAATAATATTCCACTTCTAAGTTGGAAATATTGTGAGATGAAGCATGTTTGAGGCTAAGGAAAATTGCTCAGCTCAACTTGAATTGCATTGCCAATACTTATAAACATAGTAAAAATACCTCCCTTTTTACAAGGCACAAAATAACACTTAACTCTCGGTTTAATCATGTGCAAATAATTATATTAAGAAATGTTGCACCATTGGGATGCCAAACTCATTTTAACTTCAATCTCATGACTTTTAGGTAGCCTTTCTTATCTAGGAATATAAAGATTTTAACTATATTACTAAAAATGAAATTATTCTTTTTTTTCTTTAGTGTTATTATTTTCATTAATTATGATCAAATAATTATATAAATTTGATATGAAATTATTTTTAAATAATATCTTTTACTTCTTTTATATTATTAAACTTCACATATATTAATATATATTATTAATATGTAATATACATATAAAAATACTTTGTTGAAAAAAGGTCAACGACCGAGCCAATTATATATTATTTTAAAAGGACTAGCTTCTAATCAACTTGACCTATCTTTTAAATGAACTAAACGGGTCTAACTGGCTGGGTGGAGTTAGTTTTGCTAGCACTAATTCTAAAATACCTCTATTTTTCTACCTATTTCATCTTCATTGGTTTTCATTTGTTAAACGGTCGAAGTTAAATAACCATTTTGCTTTGAAGGTGCTGGCATTCTCTTGTCTCAATGGTTTAATGCTTTGGCTCTAACCACTGTGACATGAGGTCCAATGCTGGCACCAGAAACCAAAAGGAATTATAAAAACATTACACCTATAGAGGTATTTCAAAATACCTCTCTTTTACCTTTTTTTTTTTGTAAAAAAATATTATGAGGCATACAATGTCCAAAACTATAAAGTGTAGTTTTTTAATAATTAAAAAAAATTTATGTGGGATATATAATGTTTTAAAAAATCTGATCAATTATTAAATCGACGTTAAAGTCAATATTCAAATCATAGTAGAACTAATCATACTTTAAAAATATTTTAAAAAATAAAATATATAATTAAAAAAATATTAAAATACTATATATAATTACATATTATAAAGCAAAATCTATAAACTTAATTAAAAATAAGATTTAATATTCAATTACACAAAAATTTTGATAAAAATAATCCTCAATAAAGAATTTACAGCAAAAAAAGCTAACTAACAAGAAAATATTATCAATTATTAAATAATTTATGCATATCAAATATATTAAATAAAAAAAAATCTTGAACTGCTTTGATTGATTCTGCACAATCCATTTCACCAGTTCTATAATTTTTTCAAATTGTTCGGTTCAGTTTTAATAACTATAGGGATATACCATTAAAAAAAAAAAGACAGAGAGCGCCCCCAGACAATAAATATTCCTTCTATTTGACAAACATCCCTACACTTTTTGGACATTCCCTTTGATTGGAAAAAGAATTACAAATAAAAGGGTTATCTTATAATCCTATGGGAAATATTACTTATGTAAAGAGTTGTAAAAAAATCCGCCCTTTATTATAATTTTCATTTAATAAAAACGTGTGATATTTTATATTTCAGAGTATCTTTTTTTTTTTCCTTAATTGCAGTGTGCTTGTATATCTATTTATGTTTTATGTTCTATATATATATATATATATATATATATTTAATTGATCAATTTTAAAAAATCTGATAATAAATATATAATAAATTGCATGTAAATATTTTCCAATCCTAAACTGATTCTAACTTTCCTCTCAAACACACATATAATGAATGACTTTTGGCCTATTAGTAGCCTTTATTGCCTAGCACAGGATATAATGATTTTGATAATATATTAATTTTTCTTAGGATTATAAGTTTATATTCAATTGTAAAATTAGTTCTCAATTTATGTCTGAAAACGGTTATCCCCCGTTATTGGCTAGGCCCAGTATGCGGCCCAAATTCACTGAATCCATTTGTTGGCCCAAAACAACTTTTCAATTTATCAAATAAGAAATAGGACAGCAACATATCTGGCATTCTTGGGGAGCCGAAAAAGGTATAATAATAAAAGAAGAAATGAGGTATTTCAAAATACCTCTATTTTCCTATGGCAATTTTTTTTCCATTTAGTTCCTTATAATTTTTTATTTTTAATTTAGTCCCTCACATATGGTTCTTTTTTCAAATTTGGTCCCTGGAAAAAATATTTTTTTCTGTTTAGTCCCTCAAAAAATTTTATTTTTAATTTAGTCCTTCACAAATTCAAAAATTTTCAATTTGGTCTTTCATAGATTTTTATGCTCAATTTGGTTCATTACAGATGCCTCTTTTCTGAATATGGTCCCTCACATGTTTTTACTACCAATTTAGTCCCTCATAAATGCCCTCTTTTCTCAATTTAGTTTCTCACATATTTTTAATCTCAATTTAGTCTTCTATACAGACCTCTTCTTTAAAAAAAAAAAAATTATTAGCCTACAGCCCAACAAAGAAAGAAATTGAATTACAAAAAAAACTTGGTGCTCAAGAATCCATGTCAATGAGTTAAACTATCAAATTAAGAACATCTATAGTTGTGAACCTCAATTGAATTTTTATTGTGGGTTTCACAGTATCATATCAGTTTAAGTAATTTTCCACCACTTTAAACAACTCTCCACAACAGTGGTGAACCTCTTAAGAACTCACAAATAGGTCTCACAATCAACTATTCATTATTTTAACATTTATTATTCTCTACTAATATTTATTGTAAGTTGATTATTTTATTATTACTTTTTGTATAGGAACTGGTTCTTATACAAGAATCGTTCTTATGCGTGACAGTTAACATGGTGAACTATAATGGTGAACTGAAATAAGAACCAGTTCTTAAATTTAAGAACTCCTTAAGAACCACCACTATAGATGCTCTAACACTTCTATTAAATTATTTAACAACAACTGCATGAGGAACCATCTAATTAAAATACGACAAGTGTATGACCTTTAAAAAATAATTTCATATTTTATACAACTTATAATTGCATAATTGAATTTTTTGAAATTTTTTTACACATTCTACTTTTAGTAGAGAATCTCATAAAAAAATATAGAAAATTTTATATTTTTTTTTCTTATACTATGTCACGTCCCAAAATTTGAGCACGTGACCGGCACGAAAAGTGAATTTCATTTCACCTCCATAAGCCTATCTTTCTCTTAAAAATTATACAATTCTTTTTCATGCAACCAAAACGAGTTCTCTATACATACTACAATTACTCACATTACATCACTGAATGAACCTACCCGATTACAGAGATTTCTAGATTTATACAATTTAGAATAAAACTTAACTATTATACCTTTATCCTGAACAAATGAAAAGGTAATTATGGACTAAGGATCCATAATTCCTTGTTCCGATATTTACCTTCAGCTGTCAACTCTGAAAAAAAAAATATCAATAAGAGGGGTATGAGCAAACCACGTGCCCAGTGAGTAGATAACACAATACTATGACAAAATAAAAATCATGCATCATAATGATAACATGCAGCAATCATACGTAGATCGATCATCATATGATATAATATTATTCATAATACTTCACAACAATATCCAAGTGAATCAAATTCATTTCAACAAAATTCAAAATTCACAACAGCAATCGATGAAATCAATTTCACACACAATTCTCGTACCAACCGGGTCGTCCAGAATACCTCTGGATCGTTGCCCGCGGCCCCCGCCGCATCCACCCTTATCGCTCCATTTATATTCTCCACCCTTATAGCTTCACATAGATTTCTCCATGGGGTGCACCACCATGCCTTTCCTTTCCAGTCAAACACAATCACAATCACATATAAAAACATCCTCCATCATAATCTTGAGCCACATACACAACTCAGTCATTTACAATTCAAGCCACAACATAATCAATGTGATTCCAGCAACATAGCATGTATATAACATAACCCATAATATAGAACAATTATTCAACTCGGTTCACATGCCATTCACAATCCATCATATAACCTCCATTCATGGAAAATAAGAAAATATAATTATATACATTACCAGACACGTTCCACATTTGTTTATGCCTCATCGTTCCACATCATCCTCTTCAAACTTGGATATACAACATATTTCCACTATGATGCAAGTATTAACCCACTCACCTGAATTTCACGCTCTCGGCACTCCCACTTTGCACTTTGACCATTCCTATTGTAACCAGACAAAAACCATCAGAGTTACGAAATAGAGAAATTTCCTACCACTACTCTCGACCTTCACTTACTTCTCGAATCATAAATTCTAACTGGTAATGAATATTCAAATGAAACTTATACCATTGGAAACTAGACTTAAATAGCTTTCCAACGATATAAAGTTTGCCCAAAACGGAGTTCGGATGAAGAAGTTATGGCCGATTGAAAAATAAACTAAAATTTCCCGGTACACCTGGCGCCTGGGTGCCAACCATGCCTGGCGCCAATTCCTTCTTCTTCCCATCTCACCTTGGCGCCTAGGCGCCACACATGGCGCTTGAGCGCCACGATCGGGACCCATTCACGATTTCTCTCGGTTTTGGCCCAAATCTGGCCAAATCTTCACTGTTTTTCATGATTTCTTCCATGGGATCTCACCCTTAATGTCTAAGGAGCATTTAGACACCAAAATCACCAATTTTAATCGATTTTATCTCGATTTTACCTCAGTCAAGACTAGCAAAAGCAAATTCATAAAATCTCACCTCAGGTGTTTCTAAATCCTCGGTGCCCCACAAATTTCCTTATTCACTTTAGTCCCTCTCAATATCTCAAACTCCACTTTAACCTCGAATCCATCATCTTTTCGGTACCGGACTCATAATTCATTCCCATAAGCTCTATTCTTCTTCTCGGGTTCCTACTTGGTCATTTCTCAAAAGTCCTCTATACTTTCTTTTCTTTTCACTTTAGTCCTTGAGAATTTGTAAAAATTTCCTAAATTAAAAATAAAAATTTCTATTCTCACATTTTCTTCACTAATTCAAAAAGAAAATTTTCCACATAATTAAATTTTTCACTAAACTTCAAATCAGACTTTAAATATTCATAAAAATTCTTGGGATATTACATACTTCCCCCCTTAAAAGAATTCGGTCCTCCGAATTCAAAACTTACCTCAAGATTGAAGCAAATGCCAATATTTTGTTTATATCTCATTCTCTCTCTTAGAATTTTCACAATCAAGTACAAAATATAACAAGTTCAACATATTTTTATTTCTAATACATAAGTTACAGGCAACAAGCTGAACTTGATTTACAAAACAGATAATTTTAATACGTAAACATTAGATCAAACATCAGCTTTAGGTACAAACAAAAGAAAAGATAAATTAAGAACGAGGAGGCTTTTGAAATGCAGAAGGTGCTCCAGGTCTAGAAGAAGAAGGTGCTTCAGACCTTAAGGAGGAAGTTAATCGTTGCAGCCTAGAAAGAGTTTCTGGAGGAAACGTCTGGGAAATTTGGCGAAGTGCAGAAGTCACTCCATTCATACAGTCAATACATCTCGCTTGTTGGTCACGAAAATTTTGAGTTGCAAACATCGAATGTCTATCAACTCTATTCGCCAATTCCCTAAAATGACGGTTCAAAAGCTTCTCTTGTTCTGTAAAGAGACGATTTATCAATCTCCCCTGGTCCTCAAAGTGGCGGTTTATCAGTCTTTCCAAGTCCTCCATCTTTTGTCTCATAAGCGCAAGCTCATTATTAGAAGATGTTACTGTGCTAACATCCTCTAACTCTACTACATCACTTTTTCTTTTCTTAGCCTCTGGTGACTCTTCCATGGATCTCTTATTCTTATAATTCTCCAGGCTAAGATTTAGATCCAGCTCTACCTTGCCAGCCTCAAAGTTTAAATTGAAAGATTTATTGCCGGCCATATTTTTCTGAGCTATAAAGGTTGTACAGAAGGAGAAGTTTGATGCTAGAAAGCTTATAGATATAAACTCTTAGTGTAGTGAGCAGCGTAATGGGGCATCCATTATATATAGACGAAATTTAGGGCTACAAAACCTTTACATCATACTCTAAAGATGACCTACAGACCTTATCCGACGCAATGCCAACGGTCTCTGATAAGCATGCCAGAAAATAACAAAATATAATCAAATACAAAAGATTTCCTCAAAATTTCCGGCTAACTTTTGACTCTTGCTCAAATTATTAAACTAATCGCCGCTTCAATTTATGACTTCCTAACTCTGTATTTGTCATATCCAATAATTCTAAATCGAGATATTACTCCATGAACGGGTAGCTTCATATTAACCTTATCTAGGTTTCTAATCCGTGACTTTGCCCTAAGCTTACACATTTTCAAACATACATATTAAAATAAAAACTTCTCACATCTACACATCAAACGTTCCATAAAGTGAGAGAAAAATTTTACCTTTCACTTGCCTCTACGAGCATATATGTATATATGTATAAACATAGAGATACATCATTATCTATATATATTTTCATCTATTCAAGTTCTTTTAAATTTCAGACTTCTCATTCTCTGAATGTATGTAGAATCATTACATATTATTCCTGGCCATAACAAATAGCCTTCACTCTCTATGCATGAATAACATACATACATATCATATGTATTTAGGTACATATAATCACAGTATAATTCAATCAATCATGTATATTATACTTAACTGAAGGCTTTCAAGAACAATACAAGAAAGCATAGAAATACATTTTAGTTCATCGTGAAAACATCCAAGACACTCTGTAATGGCTACATTGTCGACTTCCTTCAATTTCAGAAAATGCCAACGAGAGAAATGGAAAAACCAAGTGCAAATCGGCCGCAAATCCACCGAATATTGACTTTCGTGGTTTTGCCATTAATGCGACGCGTTGTTGGTGTGCATGCCTACCCTAGACTCCTAGCTTCCAGCTTGCAGAAATCCATAGGTTAAGCGTGTAGGGTGCGGCGAAGAGATATCTTCTTTGTCTCTAAGTTCAAATTTTTCCTCTATAAGAACTGTCCCAACGTTCTCAGTTACCACACCACAAAGAGTAATCATCTCTGAGCCTACAACTTCCCAGCGTTCCTCTCTTCTCATACTCCCACATAAATTTCTAAATTTTTCAAATCATGGCCACAAGGAAGTACATTGATCTCACAGTGGATGCCAAGAGAGAAGAGCTCGACTTAAACTTAAGTCTGGGCAAAGACAAGGGCAAAAGACCTTTTGAAGGGTCTTTAGAGAAGCATATGGAGAAGAAAATGAAGAAGAACGAGGAAGCTGAGGAGACTAGCACGGCCCATACCTCGGAGGACAAAATCGCCTGTCTAGAGCAGGAGGTGAAAAATCTGAAAAAGATGATAGGAGACCTGGAGAAGTTAACTAAACGTAATCATGCAGAAATGACTTCAAGAATAGACAGGTTCTTCTATTGGTCTACCCAGTGCTTCTGCAATCAACAACAAAGAAGTGTTGATTGTATGAATGGGATTTACACTACCCTCCGCGACATTGCTCTGTCTCTCGCTCCAAAGAATGGTCGAGGGGTGATGATACAGTACAACCCTCCTAATCTGAGACCACCTCGCTTTTAGATTACTCATGCATGAGTAATTTTTTTTTTTTGCAATGTAATCCTTCTGCTTTTAATGCCAGTGGTTTCTTTTATGGGATGGTACTCCAAAAATAGTAATAATAAAATTAAGAAGGATAAAAGAAATCAGTCACACAAAATCAATCATGAATGTAACATATAAAGCCCCATACATACAATTTGATCCGACAGCAACGGAATCAAACAAATAATAACTTTTCCTTTACCAAGTTCAAAAGTATAGCCATATCTGTCTAAAACTAAAACTAAAACATAATTCATAAGAAAAGACAAGTCTTGGAGGAAAAGGAAATGAAAACATCCTACAGGACCTTCAATGGAGCCATCTCTCTATAGTCGTGCCCGGGTTCACCACGATAGAGGAGATCCCACTAAGGTTACCTTACTCTGTAATCGGTAGGAGACCTAATCCCAAAGCTCTGATACCAACTTGTCACGTCCCAAAATTTGAGCACGTGACCGGCACGGAAAGTGAATTTCATTTCACTTCCGTAAGCCTATCTTTCTCTTAAAAATCATACAATTCTTTTTCATGCAACCAAAACGAGTTCTCTATACATACTACAATTACTCACATTACATCACTGAATGAACCTACCCGATTACAGAGATTTCTAGATTTATACAATTTAGAATAAAACTTAACTATTATACCTTTATCCTGAACAAATGAAAAGGTAATTATGGACTAAGGATCCATAATTCCTTGTTCCGATATTTACCTTCAGCTGTCAACTCTGAAAAAAAAATATCAATAAGAGGGGTATGAGCAAACTACGTGCCCAGTGAGTAGATAACACAATACTATGACAAAATAAAAATCATGCATCATAATGATAACATGCAGCAATCATACGTAGATCGATCATCATATGATATAATATTATTCATAATACTTCACAACAATATCCAAGTGAATCAAATTTATTTCAACAAAATTCAAAATTCACAACAGCAATCGATGAAATCAATTTCACACATAATTCCCGTACCAACCGGGTCGTCCAGAATACCTCTGGATCGTTGCCCGCGGCCCCCGCCGCATCCACCCTTATCGCTCCATTTATATTCTCCACCCTTATAGCTTCACATAGATTTCTCCATGGGGTGCACCACCATGCCTTTCCTTTCCAGTCAAACACAATCACAATCACATATAAAAACATCCTCAATCATAATCTTGAGCCACATACACAACTCAGTCATTTACAATTCAAGCCACAACATAATCAATGTGATTCCAGCAACATAGCATGTATATAACATAACCCATAATATAGAACAATTATTCAACTCGGTTCACATGCCATTCACAATCCATCATATAACCTCCATTCATGAAAAATAAGAAAATATAATTATATACATTACCAGACACGTTCCACATTTGTTTATGCCTCATCGTTCCACATCATCCTCTTCAAACTTGGATATACAACATATTTTCACTATGATGCAAGTATTAACCCACTCACCTGAATTTCACGCTCTCGGCACTCCCACTTTGCACTTTGACCATTCCTATTGTAACCAGACAAAAACCATCAGAGTTACGAAATAGAGAAATTTCCTACCACTACTCTCGACCTTCACTTACTTCTCGAATCATAAATTCTAACTGGTAATGAATATTCAAATGAAACTTATACCATTGGAAACTAGACTTAAATAGCTTTCCAACGATATAAAGTTTGCCCAAAACGGAGTTCGGATGAAGAAGTTATGGCCGATTGAAAAATAAACTAAAATTTCCCGGTACACCTGGCGCCTGGGTGCCAACCATGCCTGGCGCCAATTCCTTCTTCTTCCCATCTCACCTTGGCGCCTAGGCGCCACACATGGCGCTTGAGCGCCACGATCGGGACCCATTCGCGATTTCTCTCGGTTTTGGCCCAAATCTGGCCAAATCTTCACTGTTTTTCATGATTTCTTCCATGGGATCTCACCCTTAATGTCTAAGGAGCATTTAGACACCAAAATCACCAATTTTAATCGATTTTATCTCGATTTTACCTCAGTCAAGACTAGCAAAAGCAAATTCATAAAATCTCACCTCAGGTGTTTCTAAATCCTCGGTGCCCCACAAATTTTCTTATTCACTTTAGTCCCTCTCAATATCTCAAACTCCACTTTAACCTCGAATCCATCATCTTTTCGGTACCGGACTCATAATTCATTCCCATAAGCTCTATTCTTCTTCTCGGGTTCCTACTTGGTCATTTCTCAAAAGTCCTCTATACTTTCTTTTCTTTTCACTTTAGTCCTTGAGAATTTGTAAAAATTTCCTAAATTAAAAATAAAAATTTCTATTCTCACATTTTCTTCACTAATTCAAAAAGAAAATTTTCCACATAATTAAATTTTTCACTAAACTTCAAATCAGACTTTAAATATTCATAAAAATTCTTGGGATATTACATACTAAAATAAAATAATCACGTTGGTTGGATCATTTTTCAACAAATTTATCTACTATGCTTGTTCATAAGGTCCTCATTGCGTGGAAGTTTAAAATATAATACATTTTGCTCGTTGTGGCACTAGCTAACCCTTGTAATGGTTTAAGGCTTAAATTTTTTCTACTAATGTTAGAATATTTTTTAATATGTGGCTCATGTAATTAATTTTAATGGTATTAATTATTAAATTCACATAATATAACATTAAATGACCTAAATGAAAAGTTTTTAATATATTGGAGACTTCTTGTGATTGTTAAGAGGCTATTAAGTAATTAAAAACTTTATAGGGGTCAAAAGGTAATATAGCCCTTTACTCTCATTTCAAATTTTAAATAATAGTAATAAAAGAAAAAAAAACGTTGATTCAGAAAAGGTCTTTCGTTTACTGTTTTTCTTTTTAATCATTAAGGAAATCTAAAAAAAAAAATTCAGAGGAAATAATACGAATTCGACTATGCAGAAGAAAAGCATAGATTCATATATGTTTAAATTTATATTTGTGTGAATCATAAAAGTTAATATATTTAATTGTGAGATTTTCGACTTACAACTAATACTTGGGTTTGGAAGCTAGTACTTCAATTTCCAAACCCCCAAAAAAGGTAACAAATCTATCAACAGAGATGTTTCAAAATACCTCTCTTTTGATTTTTTTTTGACAAAATAGTATTTTGATCCTCTGAATTTATTTTAATTTTCATATTGATCCTATGTGTTTCAAAATTTTACTATTTTGATCATTTTCTGTTGAACTATTAATTTATGTAATAGAATTGACAAGTGAATAATGTTATCAACAAACACATTTACATCTTAGATGAAAAGACAATTTGAATCTCAATTCAACGAGGTCATTAGGACTTTGGCCATAAGACAATCAGCAAATTCAACATATATTCTTACAAGTAAAGGAGGTTTCAATAGATATTGGTTGTTTTGAAAATGTTATGAATTGATTGACAAGTCCAATCCCAATATCTTGATTTCAAATGACAATAAATCATAAACCTATATATACATATATGGTTTGCTAATACATGTTCAATTCATGTTTATATCAAAGGACATATGGGCTCTCTTGACATTTTAGTACATAATGCAAAAACTTACCTTTTAATTTATTTTTTCAAGTAATTTAACTTTTGCATTAAATAAAATTGTAATTTTCTCTCATTTAGGTTACAAAATCAACGATTTAAATTAATATAGAATTTTTTATGTGAAAATTAGGAAAAATATTTTTTATTTGTATTAATTGATTTTGTATCAATCTAAATTATTGATTTGTAATCTCAAAATGATTATTTTTTTCCTCACTAGATATACCCCCCCCCCCCCCACACACACACATATATATATATATATGTACACACACACAGATAAATGAAATATAATGCATTATTCATGACCGTGACTCACTAGCTTCCCCATGCATGTGTGGTTCAGTGTTACATTTGAAACCACAGTTGCATGAGGTCGAATGCTAGTACCTTCAACTTCCAAATCCTTTCTCACACGATAATGAGGTATTTCAAAATACCTCTCATTTTTTTCTTATTTCAAAAAAAAAAACTCTACTATCAAATACAATTCAAATCGATTTTGACTTAATTGAATCATTTCGGTTCTATATAAAATGATTAATTTGACCAAAGAATTTTTTTTCCCTTTCAATTAAATTGAATTAGTTAATCAAAATGATCAAATTGAACTAATCCAAAGCAATGAACAACCTTATCTCTATTTTATGGCTACCTTCTCGTTAATTGGAACTTGGAGTGCTTATAAACTCGATTTGATTTGATTTTGAGCCTAAACTAAATGAAATTGAACTCATTAATTTTGTGAAATTATTGATATATTTGATTTTAATTTTTTGGATGTTTAGTTTCATTTTGAGTGGTTTTGTTTTCATTTTTTTTTTTGCAATATCATATTATTATAAGCAACATACACTTGTCTTTAAAGTTAATATATCAAATGTTCAAACAAAAATTGTTCAAATTCTGATTTTTAGCATAATAAACAGTTTAGTGTTATAATTGTTTTTTTAGTGTTCACAAAAAAAAACTAAAACACAAATTCAAATACTGAAAGCAAAATTTGTAAAATGATAACATAATTAACAAAAATATGAGATTAATTAATTTATTTACACAAGATATTTGGTAAATATAATATTATATATATATATGAATATAAATCAAACTGACAATCAAACCGAATCAATTAAATTCATATAATTATATTTTAAAAATTAATTAAAACCTCTTTTCTTCAATTTTGATCGATCTTTTGTCAATTTAATTTGGTTTTAATTTTGTGGTTTTGAAAACCCTAGTTGGAATATTTATTCAACAAATACATCTACTACTTAACTTAATCACTGGCCCCCATCTTCTAGTACGTTTCTTCCTATCAAATTGTACATTTTGCTTGTTATTTCACTGGCTTTCACTTGCTTCAATGGCTCAGTGTTTTGACTGCAATCATTGAAGCACGTGTTTAAAGCTAGATGCGGATTGTGTCTAGTGCATGTCTCTTCTAATTCTAATTGTAACTAAATACACTTTTAACTGTGGCTAAATTTATTTTTAGTAATAATTTTTATAACTATAGTTAAAATTATAACTAAAAGCATACAAAACTCTTCTATACACTGAAATAAATCTATATTAATTCAGAACTAGTACCGGGGTTGGAGAACTATTGCTTCTTCAATGTTCCAAACCAAAAGGGGAAAATAAATAAATAAATAAATCACTTACCTATATTTCAAAATGCCTCTCTTTTACTTCTTTTTTTTTTTAAAAAAATTATGACTCATACAAAGTCTGCTTTAAAAATAGTAATGAGCGGGCATTTGTTTATTTTTGCTGGTATTTTTATCTGCTATATAAACTTGATATTGGAAATGTCTGAAAAATTTAAAAAGTAATTTTACATAATGAATATTGAATACTATGAATTAATTATTAGGTACTCAACTACTCGACATTTGATAATAACCCAACCAAAAAAAAATTTAAATTTATCAAATTTATATTACATGTTTATTATTTTATAGTTTGTATATTAATGCCTTATTATAATTTATATTGTATATATAGTTATATTATATATATATATATAATTATTAAACAGATTAAGGTTACCAAGCCAAAACATGTCCAATATCTGATAGCCAATATTCAATAAATACCAGGTTCCTTTTTTTGTTTTGGATGCATACTATCAAATATCTAAAATATCTATATTTATTGCCACCCCTAGTTTACAACCACAATAGGTAGGTTGTTTTTTTGTTTTTTTTTTTTCCATAAAAATAAAAAATAAAAGAATACCTAAAGCATAGAATCTTCTTTCTGTTTGATGTATATCCCTACACTTTTAGGTCATTCCTCTTGTTTGATTGAGAAAGCATGGAAAAAAAATTATAAATAAAATAATTTTATGGAGGATTTTTTATGGGTTCTTGTTCAAAGAGGGTATGCTACTAAACTCTGATATTATATTTTTCTTCAATTGTGTAGCGTTCCTAACTTCATTTTGGGACACAAATTTAGTTACTTTAATTTACAACACATTACAATATATGTATGTGAATTATATGCAAGTTTGTTCTTGAATATATGAAGGTATTTCAAAGTACCTCCCCTTTTTTTTGGGAGAAAAAGGTGGAAATTCATTAAGACTAAGAGAAGAGAAGACAATGTATGCAGTTTAGTCCTACTGTATAAGGTTTACATCCCAGGGAGGAGAAAAGATGAAAAAAAATACGAGCAAAAAATATTAACAGTAGTAACAATAAGTATAACAAAAAACATCACAAAAAAATAATATAGTAAAAAACAGAAAGAAAACATAGGTTAGTTGGGAAGCGTGGTTGCATAATCTGTCTTGTCCTTCAAATACGATATCCTTCAAATACAATGTTCTTAAAAAGCTTGGGATAGAGTTGCAAGTAGTGTAATACAGCTTATGAAGTCTTCGTTCCTTTGCTAGTTGGTTTGCATAAGCTTTGTTAGTTCCACAAACATGACAAAGTCTGGTGCTAGGGAAAGTAAAAAGTATGAACCTGCAATTTATGATGAGAGATTTAAAAGGGTGAGTGGTAATGTTTCCATTTTTTATTAGGTAGATTACTATAGTTGAATCAAATTCTACTTCTAAGTTGAAAATATTGTAAGATGAAACAAGTTTGAACTTAAGGAAAATTGCCTAGAGCTCAGCTTGAATAGCACTATTAATACCTATAAACATAATCAATCAAAAAAAAAAACCTATAAGCATAGTAATGTCATCATACCATCTTGAAAAGTATCTCTTTTTTACAAGGCAAAAAATAAAATTTTACTCTATGTTCAATCTCATGACTTTTAGGTAGCTTTTCTTACTTAAGAATATAAAGATTGTAATTATATTATTAGTTATAATGATAAATTTGTAATTAATTGTAAAATTTATTCTCAAGTTATGTCTGAAAATTATCATTAATCTATTTATGGACTAGGCCCAATTTATCTATATCATTTTGTTGAACCAAAATTACATCCATAAAAAGATGGGTCAATTCGGCTCATTCAAGTTGGTTCATTTTTTAACAGGCCAACATTATGTTAGCCTGGAGACTAGTTGCAGGCAACTGGACTAGCCTGCCAATCCACACTTTTTTAAAAAAACTTTTTCTTAGAACAAAAAATAATTAAAAAAATAGTCAAATTGCAAAAAAAAAGAGATAAAGATATGGATCTCGAGATTTGAAATTAAAAATAAGTTAAAAATAAAATTATTCTTCTTTCTTTTCTTTATTGTTATTTTTTTTATTAATTAGGATGAAATAATTATATAAATTTGATATATAATTATTTTCATATTATATCTCTTCCTTTGTATTATGCAACTTAATATTTATTATTAATATTTAATATATATATATATATATATATATATATATAAAACAAAAGGGTTAGACAGATCAAATCAATTAAGGTCAGTTTTAAATAGACTGGCTAAAAAAACAAGTATGGCCTTCCCTTGCTCATTTTGTCTGCACTAATTTTAAAATACCTTTATTTTTCTACATGTTTCATCCTCATTGGGTCCCATTTGTTAATGCCTGGAAGCTCAATGTGTTTACATTAGATACTGTCCAATCTGCTTCATTGGTGATGGCAATCTCTTGTCTTAATGGTTTGATGCTTTGGCTCAAACATTGCTGCACGAGATCGAAAGCTAACTCCACCAAAAGAAAAAAGAAACGAAAAACTCCACTTATGGAGGTATTTCAAAATACCTCTCTTTTTATCTTTTTTTTTTCTCGTTAAAATTATGTTATTAACCCTTATAATTTTACTCAATTTTTAATTTAATTCTTATAATTTAAAAACTGATAATTTAGTTCTATAATTTTACAATTTTTAATTTAATCTCTATTATTAAAATTTTGTCAATATTTTGTTAAATTTTAGTGACATGATCAATTATATATCGTCTTAACATTTGAAATATACATGATTTATGCTAATTCATCCTAATATTAACATTATAAAAAAAAAATCCTAATATTAACACAAGTTGCATTACATATCATATACATGAGTTAATATCACTTAATTGCATTTTTTTGTTAGCATAAATTATATATATTTAGTGTGTCAATATGCAAATAACTAGTCACGTTAACAAAATTTAATGAAATATGTACAAAATTTTAATAACAGGGACTAAATTAAAAATTTGTGAAATTATTAGGAATCAACTGTAAATTTCTAAACTATTGAGACTACCTTAGAAATCAAGTGAAATTATAAAGACCAAAAGAATAAATTAATTTTTTTTACAAAAAAATTATGAGACATACAATGTCCAAAACTACAATATTTGTAGATTTTTTTAATAAAAATAAAACCTTTGTGTGGGATATACATTGAAAAAAAAAAATAAAGACAGAGAGCCCCAAACAATAAATATTCCTCTATTTGACGAATATTCCTACACTTTTTGGACATTCCATTTATCTGATTGAGTACGCACGGAAAAATGAAATCATTACAAATAAAGGGATATGTTATAATCCTACGGGAATTAATTATTACTTATGTAAAGAGTTGTAAAAAAAAAAAGAAGCCCTTTTTATAATTTTTATTAAAAAAAAGTGTGATATTTTATATATCAGAAAACTATATCCATTTTTTTAATTGCAGTAAATGCTTGTAAATTATATCAATTTATGTTCTTATGTTCTATATATATATATATATATATATATATATATATATATATATATATATATATTAAATTGATCAATTTTAAACGATTCTATGGAGGAATTTCAAAATACCTTTCTTTTTAACAAAGCAAAAAATTAACACTTAACTCTATGTGTGATAATGTGCAGATGATTGCAAAGAGGGGTGACACTAGAATCCAATAGGAGAAAATTGTATATACAATTTTTATCAAAATTTTTAATAAAAACAAAATATATGTAAAAAGTTATGTGAAAATTTAATTATAAATCATGAGTTGTAAAAAACATAAAATTATCTTTTAAAAACTATACACTTGTCCTGTTCATATAGAAAAATCATAATTTATTATATTAGAAATAAAAATTTTGATAATAAATTGCACCTAAATATTTTCCAATGCTAAATTCATTCTAAATTTACTCTCAAACACACATATAATGAATGACTTTTAGCCTATTAGGAGCCTTTGTTCCCTTAGCACACAACATAACAATTTTGATTATATTATTTTGATAAAAATATTTTTTACATTTTTAATATTTACACAAAATTTTAATTTTATTATTATATTTTTATATTAATTATGTTTTATATATTTTTATTTTAAATTTATTATTTTTATTAACGTCGTCTATTATATTTGTATAAACGTGAAAAACGTAAAAAGAAATTATCTATTATTTTTTTCTTATAGTTATAAGTTTATAATTAATTGTAAAATTAGTTCTCAATGTCTGAAAACGGTTACCCCCCGTTATGGGCTAGGCCAGTATGCGGTCCAAATTCACTGAATCCATTTGTTGGCCCAAAACTACTTCGACATTGCTTGTAGCAAATATCAAATAAAGTATAGGTAAAAATGTTGAGCACCGGTGTCTCTGGCATTCTTGGTGAGCCTTTCAAGGTATGACCTTGAGGTTCAGCGTTCAAATGCCGGTGGAGCAGAAAAAGGAAAAGAGGTATTTCAAAATACCTCTATTTTTCCTACAAAGAAAGCCTCTTTTTCACTTTAGCCCCTCACAAATTTTTATTTTAATTTAGTTCTTCACAATTTTAAACATTTTCAATTTAATCTCTCACAGATACTTCTCTTCTCACTTTGATCCCTCATATTGTTTATAATCAATTTGATCTCCTATACACGCCTCTTCTTTTATTTTTTTTTAAATACCTCTATTTTCTGATGACAGAAACCTCTTTTTTTTAGTCTAGTCTCTCACAAATTTTTATTTTTAATTTAGTCCTCAACAAACCCAAACATGTTCAATTTGGTCTTTCATAAATTTTTATTCTTAATTGGGTCCCTCACAAATGCCTCTTTTCTCAATTTGGTCCCTCACATATTTTCACTATCAATTTAGTCCCTCATAAATGCCTCATTTCTCAATTTAGTGTCACACATATTTTTATTCTCAATTTGGTCTCCATACCCACCTTTTTCTTTTAAATTGTTGGCTTGAAGTGGAGCGAACAAAGAAATTGATTTAAAAAAAATATATTTGACACTTAACAATTTATGTCAATGAGTTAAACTGTCAAATTAACACTTTTATTAAGTTATTTAATGACAACTGCATGGAGAGACCATCTAATTAAAATGCAACAAGTATATGACCTTTAAAAAATAATTTCTTATTTTATATAACTCATCATTGTATAATTGATTTTTTGAAAAAAACTTTATTCACATTCTACATTTAGTAGAGAACCTCATAACAAAAATATAAAAAAAAACTTTATATAGTTGTTTCTCTTCTACTAAAATAAAATAATCTCGTTGGTTGGACCATTTTTCAACAAATTTATCTACTCTGCTTGATCATGAGGTCCTCATTTGTCATTGTGTGGATGTTTAAAATATAATACATTTTACTTGTCCTGGCACTAGCGAACCCTTGTCTTAGTGGTTTATAGCTTTGCTTGTTTCTACTATTTGGGTTCGAGAGCTACTTTCTAAACCCCAAAGAAACAAATCTATCCATAGAGGTGTTTCAAAATACCTCTCTTTTAATTTTTTTTTGACAGAATAGTATTTTGGTCCTACGAATTTTAAGTGGTTCAGTTAATGTAACTTATATTCATGGATAGAGAGAATTTCTTAATCATTTACTGACAAAATAGTTTCAATACATGATGACGACCGAGAAGAATTATATATTAAAAAATACATACCTACTCTAAAAGAAAATATTCACAATTCACGAGTTTATCGACCCTCGCTTTGCTCACTTCATATGACTCCAATTTTTTTCTCCTTTCCAGTTGTGCACTCATATTCGGATCAAGTAATAAACCAATTTATCAAATAATTTAAATCACTCAACATATATACATTCAACTACATATAGCCAGCTAGATTAACTTTTAAGATATGCTATTCTTGTGAATAACATAAAAGTCAATTATTTGCCTGAAAATTCTCTAAACTGATTCTATTTTACTTTAGTGCAAAACTGATTCTCTAAACTGAAAATTCTCTAAACTGATTCTATTTACTTTAGTGAATAACATAAAAGCCTTTTTGCTAATGGCGTAACATCAAATGCCAGCCGCCCACCAAAAGTTGACACATCAAAAAGGTATTTAATTTAAATTATAATTAGTAACAAAAAGCAAAAACATTGTTTGCAATGTTACAATTTGGTGAGTGTGAATCTAATGCAAATGAGTGGTTGGTGATGTCCCTGCATGTTTGTGAGTTGAGACACCAGCTTGTTTTTAGAAAAGAAAAGGCATGTTGAGTCACATAAGAAGGTAAGAGATGTTAGAGATGTATTGTTGTTATATTTATGCTATCAATTCTTTAAATTAAATATTATAAACGTGTGATTTTTACCCCCAAAAAAAAGTGTTTGACTTTATAATTATTATTCAACGTTCACTACTATGACATATGACAAGAAAATGAAGGACGAATTTTTAATGACAGATTGAAATCATTTACTAATTTTATGATTTATAATAGATTTTAATTTATCACTAATTTTTTAATAATTTGGAACATAGTGACGAACTTAAAGTCGTCACTAAATATGGGATTTAGTGACATATTTGGTCTGTCACTAAAATTCGTCACAAATTTCTAAAATTTAGTGATGAGTTTGGTCCATTACTAATTTAGTGACGGATTTCTTCTGTTCTAAAATTTGTCACAAAATTAGTAAATTTGTAGAAATATATATATATATATATATATATATATATATGTATGTATGTATGTATATATATATATATCAATTTGCTAATAAAAATTGTACACGTCATCACTTACTAAGCCACAATGTCTTTGTCACAAGGGATTAAAAGAATGACCAAAATATTCATATATAATATGAAAAAAATATTCACATATAAAATAAAATAATAATTATTTTAGTCATTATCATCTCTAATTAACATGTTAAAGTCAAGGTGAATTAATAAGTACTGATATGTGCAATATATATAGAATGTGATATTAGCATCTGTCATTAAATATTTAGACGATATTAGATTCAAGGGCATAATTTGAAACTAATTGAAAACATATGAAATATAATTGACATAAAATAAAATTATAAATTAAATTGAAATACAAATCAAAGTTCAGGGTATAAATAGTACATTTTTCACAATTATAAATGTTTAAATTGTAAATTTGTATTTAAAAATTTAACTAAAAGTATATGATGAAACTCAATTAAATGTGGGCAGTTTTGGGGTTCATGGTGAGCCAAAGAAATAATAATAGAGAATAAGTGCATGTTTGAAAAACAGTTAAAGAAACTTAAGTTTGAACAAATCATAGTTTACAAAATTGATTAGAAAACTTAAATTTGGGCAAATCATTTGCATGAGCAACAACATGATACTTTTCACTGAAATTATAATTTGAAGGTAAATTACATTAACACAAAGACTCTCAAACATGATATTTTACATCAAAATTATACTTATAAAATTTAAACCAAAGTTTAAAGAAACACAACGAAAAATTAAACACGCACTTAACATTCAAGTATTATAACCTAAGAGATCATTTTATTTGCTGTTATCATCACTGGTTAACCCCATGCCTTGGTGGTTTCTGCAAGTGTATGAATCCATTAGGTCACGGGCTCAAGAGCTGGTACTCCTTTGACGACGATGATGATTGGGATGCACCCTCTTCCCTAATATTAAACCCTCAACTCTGAACTTAGAACCATGTACCTTGAAGCTTTATTGAGGTATTTCAAAATACCTCTCTTTTTAACAATGGCGGAGAATCAACACTTGACTCTATGATCATGTGTAAAGAATTGCAGAGAAGGTGCCCTATTTTGCTGCACGTACTAAGAAATATTGCACCATCAGAATGCTAAACTCATCCTAACTTCAATTTCTTAGATAGCCTTTCCTACCTAAGAACATAATGATTTTGATTATATATATATATATATAATAGCTATAGTTAAGTCTCATAACATATGACCATGAAGTACCGAGTTCTCATAACCTTGTTTATATTGGTAGAAAAGATAGAAGTATTTTAGTTTAAGAGTTAATTGTTGGACCATGGTCGAATTATAATTGAACCGATTTACTTTAAAATATCAAAAAAAATAATACATATAATTAAATACTATAAATATAAGTTTATAAATTTAATTTAAAATAATATTTGATTTTAAATTACAAAAAACAACATTCATAATTAAAAGTTTACAGTAGAAGTTGACCAAATAACAAAAAAATATTATTGATCAATATAATATTCATTTATATCAAATTTATAAAATATTTATATATTGACATTTCCATTAAAATTAGCTAATTTGTAATATTGATTTTTTATTACCTGATTATAAAATAAGTAAAATTAAAAAATTGTAAAAAAAAAGAAAAAATTTATTTAGAACAATTTAATCGATTCATTTAATATCAGTTCTTATCTGGTTAGAGCACTCATCAGTTTTAAAAGTTATTCCAAATTAATTTACTGATCAATTTTAATTTAACTAATTAAACCAATCCGTTAAGTGCAAAAATGAATATAAGATCATCTATTTAACAAATACAACTTCTGTTTAATCATTGGGTCCCATCTTTTGGTGAATGGAAGTTTAAGATACATTTAAATATTTTGCTTCCAATGTCACTGGCTATCCCTTGTCTTAGTGGTTCAGTGCTTTAATTGATTCTAATGAGCAAAGCGTTCGACAGCCGATACCATGGGTGACCTTCACTTCTCAATTTCCCAAACCAAAAGAAGAGAAGAGAAAAAAGAACCTATAGAGGTATTTCCAAATACCTCTCTTTTACTTCTACTATTATTTTTCAAACTCCATTCTGGCAATAGCAATGAGCAAGTATCTGCTTATATTTGCATTCTCCATACTTTTTTTTTGGACAAACTAGTTACACTAGCAAGTATCACTTGTCTGCTCCAAGCAAACATTTGTGTCCCCCTTCTTGTCATGATCTGCAGACATAATATGCCAGTCAGATATGCACACCAGCAAGAACCTTACAAGATATTGACGAAAGAAAATAGAGCATGCAAAATCACTCTTCAACCCCACTGATCACAGATCTCTCCAGAAGAACGAAGAACAGAGAGGCCTAGCGGACGGTAAGACTAGAAATGTAATACCCGTTAATTTCGGAATATAATTCGCTTAAGAGTATTTTAGAATTCTACAACGTTACTTTAGTTATTTATTTTGGTCATTTTTAATTTTCATATTTAATTGTTCTCTTTGAATATTATTTATGAAAATTGAGTTAAATGACTGGACTGAATATTTGCACCACGTGGGATATATTCTAAGAATGGTGAAATTCATGGAAAAGTGGTTTAAGAATGGTCAATTAATCCATTTATTGTAAATTGATTGGATGGGTTTGGATGTTGGGTTATGGATACCCATGGGTTATTCAATAACCCATTAGAAATATTTAATATAAAACTTCAATAATAACTTCTCATAATTCGATTCTGAAGCGAAGCAAAAGGAACAATAACTTCATTTTCTCTCTCAGTTCTTTATTTTCTTCTCAAATCCTTTCCTTGATCTTCAGAAGTTTGATTATTTGTTCGGTTCAAAAGCTTTGTAAGGATCAAAGGTAAGCTTTAATCTCGTTATTTTCCTTAAATCTAAGTTTATATGGAAGATTAGAAGAGGTTTTGTTCTTGAAGATTTTGATGATAATTCGTGAATCTCAGTTGTTTTAGAAGTTATATTTGAGTTATAATCGGTTAAAAGAGTTGAGATTCTGGTTTTGAATCAAAAGAAAGGAAATGATGAATTATTTGAAAGATTTTCTGCAAAATTCGAAGTACTGTAGCAACTGGAAATCTGGAATTTTTCTTCAAGTTACTGTAGCGACCAGAAATTTTGGAAAAAAATCTGGAAAATTTTCTTCGGGTACTGTAGCAGTACTGTAGTGTCGGCAGTCAACGATACTGTAGTAGTCAACGTTACTGTAGCAAACCGTTACTGTAGCGAACCGACACTGTAGCAAACCGTTACTGTAGCAAACAGTACTGTAGCAACCCGTTACTGTAGCAGTCAGAAAATTTTGCGTATTTTCGTGATTTTGTTTCCTTTCTTATGTTTCCTTGTAATATATTTTACTAGGAAATTTTCCTACACAAATTCTAGTGTGGAACAAGGTAAACTTGGACAAACATCAAGGTGAGTGAATAACCTTGCTCAGCTAGTTGCGCCCTCAGTACTTTGAGCATGTAAACTATCACCACGGTTAGGATCATCTTGCACATGTACTGGTGGATTTATGGCCCTCCTTGGACCCATATGCTCATTATTATTAGAAGATCCTTCTGACATTGATCTGTCACAGATCTACACACATAACAAACAATTTTCAGACATAAACAAAATATCACTTACTAGCCCCACTGAGAAGTTATCTATAAAATGACGTTATACTCTACAAGGTCTTTTGTGGAACCTAATCCTATGGTCATACCGCGGCTCATGACAATAGGGAAGGGCCCACAAAGATCACTTTGCTCTGTACTCTATAGGGGACCTATAAAACCTTCCCTCTGATACCAAATTTGTCACATCCCAAAAATTGAGCATGTGAAAAGATACTACTCATTTGATATAATTCTCAAACATACGTTATATACATATATTCTGTAAGGTTTTACATTCAACCTTAATCATTCATTCCACACTACAGAATTATATTCATCTGATAAGCAAATATAGACATACATAGTCTGATATTTCTATCTCATCGCAAGCCTAGGAGACCTATAGAAAATACAGAGCGTTTCTAATATCCACATTAATAAGTACTGGTGTCCCACCAGACAGAAATAGAGAATAATCCCAAAGGGCTTCTAATCTTCAAACGGATACTCTTGTTCTTTATTTTCTGTATCTGAAAAAAATAATCATAGGGAGTGTGAGTTTATTTAAAAACTCAGTAAGTAAATAACTGTACTATATAAAATATCAAAAGTACAAATACCACATTTACTCATATAATTAATTGTCTTATACATCGAGTAGTATGGGACTCTAACCCTTTCAAACTCATGAATAAGATTTCATAGATATACACCGAGTAGTATGGGACTCTAACCCTTTCAAACTCATGAATAAGATCTCATAGGTATACACCGAGTAGTATGGGACTTTAACCCTTTCAACTCGTGTATAGATTTCATAGATATGCACTGAGTAGTATGGGACTCTAACCCTTTCAAACTCGTGTATAAGATTTCTTAGATATACACCGAGTAGTATGAGACTTTAACCCTTTCACACTCGTGTATTAGATCCCGTAGATCTTTACTCATTAATAAGATAGTGAGAATTCATCACATAGTACAATTGTCATGAAATAAATAATTTCTACATACTCTTATTTCTATTGATCATCATATACTCCCATATGAAAAATTAATTGCTTATTATCCAAATAATATTGTAAATGAGATTTATATTGTACTTTGACTAGTAATATCAAATTAGCTGAGCAAGGTTATTCACTCACCTTGATGTTTGTCCAAGTTTACCTTGTTCCACACTAGAATTTGTGTAGGAAAATTTCCTAGTAAAATATATTACAAGGAATCATAAGAAAGGAAACAAAATCACGAAAATACGTAAAATTTTCTGACTGCTACAGTAACGGGTTGCTACAGTACGGTTTGCTACAGTGTCGGTTCGCTACAGTAACGGTTTGCTGCAGTAACGTTGACTGCTACAGTACCGTTGACTGCCGACACTACAGTACTGCTACAGTAACCCGAAGAAAATTTTCCAGATTTTGTTTCGAAATTTCTGGTCGCTACAGTAACTCGGTTTTTGCAGAAATTTCTAACAATTTCATCCTTTCCTTTCTTGTTTCAAAACCAGAATTTCAACTCTTTTAACCGATTATAACTCAAATATAACTTCTAAAACAACTGAGATTCATTAATTATCATCAAAATCTTCAAGAACAAAACCTCCTCTGATCTTCTACATAAACTGAAATTTAAGGAAAATAATGAGATTAAAGCTTACCTTTAATCCTTACAAAGCTTTTGAACCGAACAGATAATCGAAATTCTGAAGATCAAGGAAAGGATTTTAGAAGAGGGTGAAGAAACGAGAGAAAGTGAATTCACTATTCACTTCAGCTGCTTCGATCGTGAGAAGAAAATAAGGGGGGTACTATTGAAACTTTATATTAAATATTTCTAATGGGTTATTCAATAACCCATGGGTATCCATAACCCAACATCCAAACCCATCCAGTCAATTTACAATAAATGGACTAATTGACCATTCTGAAACCACTTTTCCATAAATTTCACCATTCTTAGAATATATCCCTCATTGTGCAAATATTTAGTCCAGTCATTTAACTCAATTTTCATAAATAATATTCAAAGAGAACAATTAAATATGAAAATTAAAAATGACCAAAATAAATAACTAAAGTAACGTTGTAGAATTCTAAAATACTCTTAAGCGAATTATATTCTGAAATTAACGGGTATTACATTCTACTCCCCTTAAAAGAATTCGGTCCTCCGAATTAAAATCTTACCTCAAGTTTCAAATAAATGTGGATAGTTTTTCCACATCTCATCTTCTGCTTCCCACGTAGCTTCCTCGCGAGAATGATTTCTCCAAAGAACCTTGACAGTAGGAATTTCTTTGGTACGCAATTTTTTGACTTTTCTATCAAGGATAGCTACTGGTACCTCTTCGTAGGTGAGAGTTTCATCAAAATGAACTTCTTGGGGTTGAATGACATGAGAAGGATCAGGAAGATACTTCCGTAGCATGGACACATGAAATATTGGATGAACTCCCTCTAGGTTGGAAGGTAGGTCTAGGCGATATGCCACATTACCCACTCTGTCTACAACCTCATATGGGCCCACATACCTCGGACTAAGCTTGCCTTTCTTCCCGAATCTCATTACTCCTTTCATAGGTGAGATTCGTAAGAAAACCATATCACCTATTGCAAATTCAAGGTCACGTCGTCGGTTGTCCGCATAAGACTTCTGTCTACTCTGAGCAGTTAACAACTTCTCTCTGATCAGTTTAACTTTATTTATATCTTCCTGTATCATCTCAGGTCCAAATATTTTGGTTTCACCAAGTTCAAACCAACCTATAGGAGATCGACACCGTCTCCCATATAATGCCTCAAAAGGTGCCATCTGAATACTGGCTTGGTAACTGTTGTTATAAGCAAATTCAATAAGAGACAAATGATCTTCCCAACTTCCACTGAAATCCATCACACAAGCTCTTAGCATATCCTCTAAAGTCTGAATTGTCCTTTCGGACTGTCCATCAGTCTGAGGATGGAATGCTGTGCTAAGATTCACTTTGGTACCCAAAGCCTCTTGAAAGACTTTCCAGAACCGAGAAGTAAACTAAGGTCCTCGATCTGATATAATGGATATTGGTACACCATGAAGTTTCACTATTTCTTTCACATAAATTCGAGCAAGTTTTGCTACACTGAAAGTGGTATGAACAGGAAGAAAATGTGCTGACTTAGTAAGTCGATCCACTATGACCCATATTGAGTCATTTCCTTTTGTTGACCGAGGTAAACCTACTACAAAATCCATAGTGATCCTTTCCCACTTCCACTCGGGAATATCTAATTTTTGCATCAAACCTGGTGGTCGTCGATGTTCAGCTTTAACTTGCTGACAAGTCAAACATCGAGCTACAAAGTCAGTCACATCTCGCTTCATGCCCTCCCACCAGTAAACTTGTTTCAAGTCCTGATACATTTTCACAGCACCAGGATGTACAACGTAGGGCGAACCATGAGCTTCCATTAAGATTTCATGTTTCAAAGATTCAATGTTGGGGACACAAAGTCTCCCATTAAACCATAAGACTCCTTCTTCATCTACCCAGAAACTTGGTGCTAGACCTTGCCTTGCCTTATCTCTGATTTTGACCATATCAATGTCATTTTCTAAAGTTGCTTTTACTTTTTCAACAAGGGATGATCTTACTGTTAAATGAGCTAGAAATGTACCTGACTCAGTGATCTCAAAGAATACTCCATCAGCTTTCAATTCTTGTAGTTCATGTATTAGAGACCTCCTTATAGTGGCAATGTGAGCTAAACTTCCCATAGACTTTCGACTTAGAGCATCAGCCACTACATTTGCTTTACCTGGATGGTAAATGATGGTACAATCATAATCTTTCAGAAGTTCCATCCACCTTCGTTGCCTTAGATTGAGATCTCTCTGCTCAAAAATGTACTTAAGGCTTTTGTGATTTGTAAAAATTTGACAAGTCTCCCCATACAAGTAATGTCTCCAAATCTTTAGGGCAAACACTACAGCTGCCATTTCCAAATCATGAGTGGGGTAATTCAATTCATGCTTTTTAAGCTGACGTGAGCCATAAGCTATGACTTTACCATGTTGCATCAACACACATCCTAAGCCTATCTTTGAGGCATCACAGAATACAGAGTAACCCCCTGGTCCTGATGGTAGGATTAAGACTGGTGCAGAAGTTAAACACTCTTTCAATTGGGTAAAACTTTGCTCACATGAATCATCCCAAATGTATTTAACATTCTTTCGGGTTAACTTATTTAATGGGAGAGCTGTCTTAGAGAAATCTTTGACAAAGCGACGGTAATACCCTGCTAAGCCAAGAAAACTACGTACTTCAGACACAGTTATTGGTCGAGGCCATTGTTTTACTGCTTCAATTTTACTTGGATCTACATGAATACCTTCTTGGGAAATAACATGTCCCAAAAATGTTACATGACTCATCCAGAATTCACATTTTGAGAGCTTTGCGTACAACTGATGCTCTCTCAAAGTCTGAAGCACTATTCTCAAATGTTCAATATGTTCTTCATGACTCTTTGAATACACCAAAATATCATCAATAAATACAATTACAAACTTATCAAGGAATAATTTGAACACTATGTTCATTAAATCCATAAATGCTGCTGGTGCATTTGTCAACCCAAAAGACATCACAAGAAACTCATAATGTCCATACCGTGTACGAAAAGCAGTCTTAGGTATATCATCACTCTTAATTCGTAACTGATGATATCCAGACCTTAGATCAATCTTTGAGAAGTATATTGCTCCTTGAAGCTGATCAAACAAATCATCTATCCTTGGTAAAGGATACTTATTCTTCACTGTGACTTTATTCAGCTGACGATAATCTATACATAATCTCATAGAACCATCTTTCTTTTTCACAAAAAGAACAGGAGCACCCCAAGGTGAAAAACTTGGGCGAATGAACCCTTTGTTTAACAAATCTTCCAATTGTTCTTTGAGTTCTTTTAGCTCAACAGGAGCCATACGATAAGGTGGAATAGAAATTGGTCTTGTGTCTGGGACCAAATCAATACTGAACTCAATATCTCTTTCTGGCAGTAATCCAGGTAAATCTTCTGGGAACACATCTGGGAATTCATTAACCACATGAATGTCTTCTAACTTCTGTTCTTTCTTTTCTAAATCTTTGATAAAAGCTAGAAATCCCTGACATCCCTTTCGCAACATACGCTGGGCACTTAACATAGATATCATGTTGCAAGGTACATCACTTCGATCTCCTTGAAACACAAAATTACTCCGCCCCGGCATATTAAAGGAAATAACTTTGTCACGACAATTTATAGTAGCATGACAAGAAGATAGCTAGTCCATCCCTAAAATCACATCAAAATCTAACATATTGAGAACCATAAGATCTATCTTAGTTTCCGTGCCTCCAACGATTATTTTACAAGAACGATAATATGTTTTAACCATCAAAGTCTCTCTCATCGGTGTGGAAACCAAGAATGGTTCTTTAAGAATAATCGAATCAAATGCAAATCTCTTGGCAAATAGGGGCGACACATATGAGTGAGTAGAACCGGGGTCAAACAAAATACGTGCAGCAAAAGTATTAACAGATAATATACCTGTAACTACAGCATTGGATGTTTGAGCATCCTGTCGGGTTAGAGCATATACTCTTGCATTTCCTCTGCCAGCAGCTTGTTTTCCACGGTCACCTTGGCCTCTTCCAGAACCTCTTCCCATACTACCCCCTGTTGAAGGGGTTGGTGTTTGAGTAATAGATTGTGGTCGAGGTGGCAAAGTAGACCCTTGACCTGGTCTTGTCATGAGCTGAGGGCACTCCCTTATAAAATGTCCTTTTTGTCCACAGTGTTTAACCTGCATTCTTCGAAGTGAAACTTTCCACATTCAGGACATTGAGGTTTTTCCCTTCTACCTTGAGTACCTCCTCTACTAGAAGAGCTAAAACCACCCCTGCTCTCTGAACGAGGCTTAGCCACACTGGCTGTAGAATAAGTTGACTTAGTAGGAGTGGCTGGAGCATTTTGTGACGCAGTAAAGGGTTTCAAAGTCCCTGAGTCTTCCCCTTGATCAAAAGATCTTCTATATCTAGCTTTCTTCTTTTGACGATATTCTTCTTTATTCTTTGACCTCTTTTCCATTCTTCGGGCCACATCAACAGCCTCTGAGTACGAAGAGTAATCGTTCATATTAGAACCCACTTGATCATATAAGGCATCACGAAGTCCTTCCACAAACTTTTCTATTTTCTTCCTTTCAGAAGGAATGATTTCAGGGGCATATTCAGATAATTTAACAAACTGAGCTGAATACTCGTCAACAGTCATGGTTCCCTGCCGTAGATACAGAAAATCTCTGGCCCTGGATGATCGCTCACTTGCCGGAAGAAATTCATCCATAACCAATCTGTAAAATTCTGTCCACATAACTGGCGGTGCGCCTTGAATTCTAGCTTTCTTCCAGTTCCTCCACCATTTACCAGCCCTACCTTTTAACTGAAAGGAAGTGAATTCTACCTTTTGAGTAGGAGAACACCCTATAGCATCACAGATTGCTTCACAATCTTCAAGGAAACATTGTGGGTCCTCTTTGGGATCTTCCCCTGAAAAAGTAGGAGGCCTCATTTTCTGGAATTCAGACATTCTTACCTCTCTTACATTAACTCCTCCCGCTAACGGAGCTGGTGGTACATTTTCAGCTTCAACAATAGGAGGATCCACTGGCAGGTTAGCTTGTGCAGCTCGACCTCTCATTTCAGCCTCAAATCGGTCAAATCGTTCATTCATCAAATGAATCACATGTGCAATAGTTGCATTACCGATGTGAGCATCAGGTTCGACTCTTCTTGCTTGCTCACTAGTTGCGCCCTCAGTACTTTGAGCATGTAAACTATCACCACGGTTAGGATCATCTTGCACATGTACTGGTGGATTTATGGCCCTCCTTGGACCCATATGCTCATTATTATTAGAAGATCCTTCTGACATTGATCTGTCACAGATCTACACACATAACAAACAATTTTCAGACATAAACAAAATATCACTTACTAGCCCCACTGAGAAGTTATCTATAAAATGACGTTATACTCTACAAGGTCTTTTGTGGAACCTAATCCTATGGTCATGTCGCGGCTCATGACAATAGGGAAGGGCCCACAAAGATCACTTTGCTCTGTACTCTATAGGGGACCTATAAAACCTTCCCTCTGATACCAAATTTGTCACATCCCAAAAATTGAGCATGTGAAAAGATACTACTCATTTGATATAATTCTCAAACATACGTTATATACATATATTCTGTAAGGTTTTACATTCAACCTTAATCATTCATTCCACACTACAGAATTATATTCATCTGATAAGCAAATATAGACATACATAGTCTGATATTTCTATCTCATCGCAAGCCTAGGAGACCTATAGAAAATACAGAGCGTTTCTAATATCCACATTAATAAGTACTGGTGTCCCACCAGACAGAAATAGAGAATAATCCCAAGGGGCTTCTAATCTTCAAACGGATACTCTTGTTCTTTATTTTCTGTATCTGAAAAAAATAATCATAGGGAGTGTGAGTTTATTTAAAAACTCAGTAAGTAAATAACTGTACTATATAAAATATCAAAAGTACAAATACCACATTTACTCATATAATTAATTGTCTTATACATCGAGTAGTATGGGACTCTAACCCTTTCAAACTCATGAATAAGATTTCATAGATATACACCGAGTAGTATGGGACTCTAACCCTTTCAAACTCGTGAATAAGATCTCATAGGTATACACCGAGTAGTATGGGACTTTAACCCTTTCAACTCGTGTATAGATTTCATAGATATGCACTGAGTAGTATGGGACTCTAACCCTTTCAAACTCGTGTATAAGATTTCTTAGATATACACCGAGTAGTATGAGACTTTAACCCTTTCACACTCGTGTATTAGATCCCGTAGATCTTTACTCATTAATAAGATAGTGAGAATTCATCACATAGTACAATTGTCATGAAATAAATAATTTCTACATACTCTTATTTCTATTGATCATCATATACTCCCATATGAAAAATTAATTGCTTATTATCCAAATAATATTGTAAATGGGACTTATATTGTACTTTGACTAGTAATATCAAATTAGCTGAGCAAGGTTATTCACTCACCTTGATGTTTGTCCAAGTTTACCTTGTTCCACACTAGAATTTGTGTAGAAAAATTTCCTAGTAAAATATATTACAAGGAATCATAAGAAAGGAAACAAAATCACAAAAATACGTAAAATTTTCTGACTGCTACAGTAACGGGTTGCTACAGTACTGTTTGCTACAGTGTTGGTTCGCTACAGTAACGGTTTGCTACAGTAACGTTGACTGCTACAGTACCGTTGACTGCCGACACTACAGTACTGCTACAGTAACCCGAAGAAAATTTTCTAGATTTTGTTTCGAAATTTCTGGTCGCTACAATAACTCGGTTTTTGCAGAAATTTCTAACAATTTCATCCTTTCCTTTCTTGTTTCAAAACCAGAATTTCAACTCTTTTAACCGATTATAACTCAAATATAACTTCTAAAACAACTGAGATTCATTAATTATCATCAAAATCTTCAAGAACAAAACCTCCTCTGATCTTCTACATAAACTGAAATTTAAGGAAAATAATGAGATTAAAGCTTACCTTTAATCCTTACAAAGCTTTTGAACCAAACAGATAATCGAAATTCTGAAGATCAAGGAAAGGATTTTAGAAGAGGGTGAAAAAACGAGAGAAAGTGAATTCACTATTCACTTCAGCTGCTTCGATCGTGAGAAGAAAATAAGGGGGGTACTATTGAAACTTTATATTAAATATTTCTAATGGGTTATTCAATAACCCATGGGTATCCATAATCCAACATCCAAACCCATCCAGTCAATTTACAATAAATGGACTAATTGACCATTCTAAAACCACTTTTCCATAAATTTCACCATTCTTAGAATATATCCCTCATTGTGCAAATATTTAGTCCAGTCATTTAACTCAATTTTTATAAATAATATTCAAAGAGAACAATTAAATATGAAAATTAAAAATGACCAAAATAAATAACTAAAGTAACGTTGTAGAATTCTAAAATACTCTTAAGCGAATTATATTCTGAAATTAACTGGTATTACAATCTGCCTATAATTCTAATATTCTTGGTTTATTAACTAGTTCTCTATTATAAAGATATGAAAACTTTAATTATATACTATAGTTTTTAAAATCGGATCGATTATTAAATTGATAGAAGTAATGATTTAAATTTTAATGATCAAATTGCGGTCAAATATGTGATATTTAAAGAATATTAAAATATATATATATATATATATTTATTAATTTTATATTAATATAATAAGACAATTTTTTTGATGTAAATAAGACAAAATTTTTAATATTTACATTAAAAAATTAATACACATGCTTGACACTTGTAGAGACTGCATAGGAAAATGAAACATTTGGGTTCAAAAGTCATAATATCAACCTTCTCTCATCTTTTCATCTTCTTCCACTTTCGCCCTTCTCTCATCTCTCATCTTCTCATCTTCTTCAGACTTCATTTTCTTCTCACCCTCTCTCGCCATCTCTCATATTCTTCGTTTTAGTCTTCAATTCATTCTCTCTCTCTCTCACAGATGCTTCGTTTCTCGCCTCTCTTTCAGTTCTCTGGCATCAGTAGATTTCTTTAGACTTCAGTTCTTCTTCTTCTCCTCCTCCTCCTTCTGACGATGACATCATTTCCCTTTTTCTTTTTTAAATCAATTGAATTGGTCACCTCATAAAATGGTCGGTTTGGCCAGTTTGAGACTATTTTAACCAGTTTTTTTTTTGTCTAAATATCCAACCGGACCGAACTCCCTTTCAGTCATTAGTCCGATCTGATTTTTTAAACAATGTTATATACAATTATTAGAATATCCTTCCTATTATTTTATAACTCTTTTTCTCTTTTGTGCTCTATTATCGAAAATTTAGTGACGGTTTACCACTAATTTATTGCCATTTTCTTTCATCATTAAAATTTATCACAAAATTAAAAAAATTTGTTACAGAAATATTATACAATATGTATATTGATTTATTAACAAAAATTGATTTTAATTAGACCAATAACCAGGAATATTGACAATAATATGAAGGACGTGGTTCGAAACAAAATGTTAATACTATGAAAATATTAAGCTTGCATGTCGCCCATATTAGTAATGGACTTTTCGCCTCTTAAAAAAAAATTTCTTCACAAATTAGTGATGAAAAAGATTTATTTATTTATGTTTAAAAAGTATATGTCATAATTCATAAGTTTCATATAAATTAATTGTAATTATTATTATTTTTATAAATAACAAAAAATTTTAAAGTTATAATTTAACCGTGCATCGCACGGGTCACAACACTAGTTTATCTCTAAATTGCTTTTTTCTAATTATGTTTACATAATTGGTTTTTTCAAATAAAATCACAATAAGTTGATACTATGGAAATATTAAGCTTGCCCGCCACTTGATGCCACCCAGATTAGTGATGAATTTTTTGTTAATAAAAAAATTGTCACAAATTAGTGACAGAAGCAATTCATCTCTAAATTACTTTTCTCTAATTATAGTTAAATAATTGGGTTTTTCCAAATAAAATTGCAAGAGAAATGGGAAAACATGTTAATCAAAATAAATACATATAACATATAAAATTAAAATAAATATATAAAATTGAGAAATGAAAATGAGTAGAGAAGATGTGAAGATAGAAATGTTAGAATCAAAATTGTGTAGTAAATGGAAGTATATATATTTATCTCAAAATGTTAATTTTTTTTTTTGGAATAACTTCAAGTTTTAAACTTTTGAGATATTTGACCCTATTTTAAACAATAATAATACTTGTGTCCGGTAGAATCATTGGCCACACCACAAGAGTCTATTTAATTTGTGAAAATATTTTTTATTTTTATTTTTATTTTTATTTTTATTTTAATTTTAATTTTTTATTTTTTAAAATATTAAAAATATCTTTTTAATGTTTTTAGCTTTGGGTCTATTTTAAGAATTGTTTTGAAGGAAACTTTTTTATTAAACTCAACCAAACACATTTTAAAACCTATTTTTTATTTTCAATGAAAATAAAAACAATAAAGGTTCAAACTAAACAGACCCTCAGTATTCTATGGTAGACTAAGGAATAGGATCTAACTGAAAAAAGTCAAAAATATCATTTATGTCTAGAACTTTGACCCACATTTCAATTATAACTTTTAATTTTATTTTGTATTAATTGTAACATATATTTTCTATTAATTTAGATTATGTCCTTGAGCTCAATGTCATCCAAATATTTAATAACAAATGATAATGTGTCATTCGATCTTGTACACATCATCACTTACTAATTTACAATGACATTGTCACATGAGATTAAAACAATGACCAAAATAATCATATATAAAATAAAATAATAACTATTTTGGTCATTATCATCTCTAATTAGCATGACAAAGTTAAGGTGAATTAATATATACTGATATGTGCAAGATAAGATGTTATAAATCTTTTGTTGTTAAATATTTGAATGATGTTAGGTTCAAGAGCATAGTTTAAAACTAATTGAAAACATATGAAATATGATTCACACAAAATAAAGATATGAGTTGTAATTGAAATATAGATCAAAATTCATGGAATAGTACTTTTGCCGTAATTATAAATGTTTAAATTGTAATTTTTTATTTAAAAGTTTAACTAAAAAGTATGTGATCAAACTCAAAAAGAAATAAATAAATGTGGGCAGTTTTGGTTTTCATGGTGAGCCAAAGAAATAATAACAAAGAATAAGTGTGTTTGGAAAACAATAAAAAAAATTTAAGTTTAGACAAACTATAGTTTGTAAAAGTAACAATATGAAACTTTTCATCGAAATCATTTAAAAGCAAAATCACGTTAGTGCAAATATTCTCAAATATACTATTTTACACTAAATTCATACTAATACATTTCAAACAATAGTTTGTAGAAACACAACCAAAAATAAACACACACTAAACATTATGTGTTATAACAATAAGAGATTATTTTATTTGCCGTTATAATTACCGGCTAACCTGTGCCTCGTTGGTTTTTGCAAATGCAAAAATCCACTAGGTCACGGGTTCAAGAGCTGGTACTCCTTTAGTGGTGACGATGATGATGATCATGACGTACCCTCTTTCCTGATTCCTAAACTCAGAACTATGAAACCTTCAATATCTATTGAGGTATTTCAAAATACCTCTCTTTTTAATAATGGCGGAGAATTAATACTTGACTCTGGTATTGCCAGCAAATTGTTTTGTTTGAAAACACATTATAATAAAACTTCTATAAAAATTAATAATGTTGGAACTATACAATTTTATTAATTTAAAGAGGTATTAATTAATTGATAAAATAATAATTTATTGATTTAAATAGTGATTTTTCGACTCAGCAAATATAATTTTAGTTACATAAAAAATATTGTATATATCACTAATATACAATGTTTATGTATCATATTTCGTAAATTAAATTTTTTAAAAAATTATTGTACATGTATAAGTGTGAAAATGAGTAAATGAAAAAAATTAGAGCTTAAATCCACCTAGATTTAAATTTTATGAAAAAATAAATAATAATATATTCATATTTTACTAAATTGTTGTAGTTTTATTTGTAATTTTAGAGAATTATTAATTTATAATATTGATAGGACTATAGATTTATATAAGAGTCTTCTTAAAAATTATTATCTTATTAATTTATGGAAATTACTAATTTTGTAAACTGGCCATCAAAAAAATATTATTTTAGAGAGATTATTAATTTATCGAGTATTAATTTATTAATTTATGGAAGTTTAACAGTAGAAAGAAGCTTGCAAAATTTATTTTGTCTCAAATCAAGGTTAGCATTAAAGTGATATGGTCTTATTTTTGTCTTAAAGCAAGTTTTCATTGATTTTGCCAATTACAATTGTCTCCCTTCTACCCTTCACTTCCTATCCTTTCTTCCCATTTTGTGTCTCTCTTTTGCCAATTACAATTGTCTCCCTTCTACCCTTCACTTCCTATCCTTTCTTCCCATTTTGTGTCTCTCTTTCTTCTATCTCTGGTAAAGGTGTTTTTAATTTTGAGAAAAAGTATACTTTGGCCACAAGTTTGAGACTTCTTTTTCATTTTAGTCCCATTTCAATTTTTTATGTTGGTCCCTCTAACTTAATTTGTTGCATTTAGGTCCTAAGAATATTTAGTTTGCTTTGAATATTTGCTTGACCCATACTTCTATATTCATTTTCACTTTCATCTTCACGATATTTACTCCTTAATTCTTTTAATTTAAAGTTCGCATTTTAGTCATTTTGTACCCAACAATTGTATTGCACAAGACTTTGTGCTTAATAGTTACATGTATAATTTTAATCAAACATTAGTACCTATGATAGAAATGAGTGAAATCAGATAATAAATAGAAATAAAATAAGATAATATAAAATTCATACATTTTTTATGGTAATATCTAAACAAAAATCATATTTTTAAAATCAGTTTTGGATAACATTTTTTAAATATGTCATATCTATACAAACTTTGATTTGACCAAAATTAATTTTAAAAATCAATTATGTTCAAAAGGCAAAAGTGGACCAACAACTCTAATATTCTTGGTAAGCCTTACAACATATGACTATGAAGTACCTGAGTTCAAACGTTGGTAGATGAAGAAGAAGATGAAGGTAATAAATGAGGTAATCTAAATTACTTCTATCTTTTCTACCAATGTAAACAAAGTTTTGAAAATCGAATTAGTCATTAAACTAGTTGAGACATTAATTTAATAGTTAATGATTAAATCATGGTTAAATCAATCTATTTCAAAATATTAATATATATATATATATATATACACAAACACACAGAGAGATAAATTAAAAGACTATAAACATAATTTTATAAATTCAATTAAAAATAAAATTTGATATAAAATTACACAAAGTAACATTCACAATAAAAATTTTAAAATAAAAATTGATCAAATAATAAGAAAATATTATTAATTAATATAATATTCATTCATATCAAATTTATAAAATATTAATATATTGACATCTTTATTAAAATTGACTAATTTGTAATATTAATTTTTTCATTATCCGATTATAGAATAACCAAATTTTTTTTTAAAAAAAAGTAATTTAGTTTAACTGATTTATTTAACATCAATTTTTATTTGATTATATTATTCTTGACCAGTTTAATCATCCATCAATTTTAAAGATTATAACAAACCAATTACAAACCAATTTCTTAACGATTCACTATCCAACCAATTAAACAAGTCCTGCATTAAACATGCTTGCCGGCTCCGCCATCTATTTAACTAATACATCTGCTGTTTAATCAGTGGGCCCCATCTTTTGGTGAATGGAAGATCAAGATCTTCATGTTAACTACGTTATATTTTGCCCTCAATTTCACTGGGTGTCCCTTGCCTTAGTGGTTCAGTGCTTTAACTGACTCAATGAGGAAGGATTCGAGAGCCAGATGAGTGACCTTCGCCTCTCAATTTCCCAAATCATAAAAATAAAAAGGAGGAAACAGAACTTACCTATAGAGGTATTTCCGAATACCTCTCTTTTACTTCTACTATTAATTTTCAAACTCCATTGTAGCAATAGCAATGACCAAGTATCTGCTTATTTTTGCATTGTTCATATATAAGAATGTGTATATATATGGACCAAAACATTATATATATAAAAAAAATAAATCGCTTTATATTGTAGGAGGTCGTTCCAGAAGAATTACTTCTACTATCGGACTTCAACTTATTTGTCCCACAGACCTTAAATTTTTTTTTTTTCAGGTCATACACTCAAGTTTCGGATTATGTCATAATTCAGTTCATCAAATAATTCAATGCACTCAATAGATATTGAATATTATATATGGTTAGTTATTAGTTACTTAAATACTTGATATTCAAAAACCACCCAAAAAAAATTTTAAATTTTACAAACTTACATTACATATTAATTATTTTATTGTTTATATTTTAAGGTCTTATAATTTATATTATATATAAGTATGTGTGTGTGTGTAATTATTAGACAGATGTAGATTAACCAAAGCCAAAATCTAGATCTGTCCAATATCCAATATTCATTGAGTATCAAATATTCTTTTTTTTTTCCTTTTTTGATGAATATTACGGATACTTAAAATATCTAAATCAATTTTCATCCCTGATTCACAAGTCACAACCACAAAAGGTTAGTTTCTTTTTATCTTTTCTTAAAGAAAAACATTTGTAATAGATATAGATTAGAAAAAAAAAAAGGAGTGCCCAAAAAAAAATATTCTTTCTGTTTGATGTATAGAAAAAATCTTCTTTCTGTTTGATGTATAGGTTGGTTTCTACAATTTTGCTGTATGTATGAAGAAATATTGCACCATTAGAATGCTAAACTCTTTCTAACTGTAATGATATTAATTATATTATATTTTTGACAATTTAAGTTTGTAATTAATTGTAAACTTGGTTCTCAATTTATGTCTGAAAATGGTGTCACGGTCACCGACCCACTCTCTTGGGCCAGGCCCAATATTCGGCCCAACTTCTTTGTTTATTTTTGTAGGCCCAAAACTACATCCAAAGAATGGTAATGATGTTGGGATTTTGATAACGACTCATCTATATTTGGTGGTAGAAAATGTATAATAAAATTAAAATTTTAACCGTTCGATCATGAAATGAACTATCAATATTAAATGGTTGAAGTTGGAGACACAACTTTTATTTTTTTTATCTATTTAATTACGTTATTGATTTAATGATCAAATAGATGATATTTCAATTTCATTTTATGTTTCTTGCTACTAAAAGTAGATGAATTGTTCTTTGGGATTTCATTGGACATGCTTGTAGGAAGTTATAAAATAAAAAAATGTCATTAACATGATCACTGGCATAGTTGGAAATCCTGGTTATTTGAGTCCCAACCAAGGAGGGACCAAGTTCAAATGCTGGGAGAATGAAAGAAGAAACGAGATATTCTAATAATTCTATTTTTTTTATCTATGTTATCCTTGTTCCTTTTGTATCTCACCAATTATTATAAGAAATGGACTAGATCATATCATTTAGTTTAACTGGTTAGATCAAGAATTAGTCTAGAATAACCTCTAAAATCGATAAGAGATTGAATCAGCTAAGAACCTATTGAACCAAATAAGATTCGATGCTAAATGAACCAGTTGAACCAATTCATTTGATTTTTATATTTTTTAATTTTGCTTATTTTATAGTCAGATAATGAATAAATTAATATTACAGATCAATCGATTTTAATAGGGATGCTAATATATTGATATTTTATGAATTTTATATGAGTGAATATTATCTTGCTTAATAATATTTTTTTGTTATTTGATCAATTTTTGTTATGAAATTTTGATTGTAAATATTGTTTGTGTAATTTGATATTAAATATTATTTTTAATTGAGTTTGTAAATTTATATTTATCTTTAATTTATATATTATTTTTTTAATATTTTAAAGTGGACTGATTTAACTATAATTCGACTATTAACTCTTGAACTTGTATCTCTACTAATTTAATAACTGATCCAATTTTTAGAATTTTGTTATATAGTATGTGGAAATTTTGATTAATTAAAATATTGTGCAAAGGCGTCTCCTACTTTCCCTTGTCCTCGTGGTTTAGTGCTTTTTTAAGCATTACTCATTAAGGATTCGATCGCCGGTACTCACCAAATAATAACAATTCTTCTTACTTATATTTCAAAATACCTCTCGTTTACTCTATTTTTGGTGATATTTTATTTTTATTTTCTTAATGAAAAGCGGACCTTTGTGTTGGATTTACATCAGAAAATAAATGAGTGCCCAAAGCCAAAAAATATATATATATTCCTCCTGTTTGATGTATATCCATAAACTTTTTGGTCATCACTTTTTGTTTGATTGAGTACACATGGAAAAATAATTACAAATAAAAGGCTATGTTATAATAATTGATCTAAATATCGGATCGAATAAACTGGTCTGATCCAAAAACTAGTTAATTGGTCACATAAAAATAATACTATCAAAACGGGTTGGATCAATAACAAATCAACCTTAAACGGCCGGTCACTCACTTAATCTTTTGAGATATTTGCCCCTACTTTTTAACAATAATAATATTTGCACTTGGTGTCTGTTAGAATCATTAGCCACACCACAAGTATTTCACGGCAGACTAAGGAATATGATTTGATTAAAAAGTCAAAAGTACTAATTATGTTTAGAACTTTAACCCACATTTCAATCATAACTTAAAACTTTATTTTATGTTATTATATGTCAATTAGTTTCAATTATTTTTCTGAGTCTAATGTTTATAAAAATATTTAACAGCAGATGGTAACGTGGTATCCCATGTTGTACACATCAAAACTTACTAAACCACAATAACTTTCCAATGTGAGATTAAAACAATAACCAAAATAATAAGATATAATATGAAAAAATTAAAAATATATAAGTAAAATAATAATTATATATTTTGGTCATCATCATCCCTAATTAACATGGTAAACTTAAAGTAAATTAATAAGCATTGGCATATGTAAAATAACATGTTATGACAATATTTGTCGTTAAATGTTTGAACAGCTTTAGGCTCGAAGGCATAACTTGAAACAAATTGGAAACATACGAAATATAATCCACACAAAATAAAATTTAGCGTTATAATTGAAATATAGATCAAAATTCTAGGGGTATAAATAGTATATTTGCCATAATTATAAATGTTTAAATCGTATAAAAGTCAAAATTAAATGTGGGTCCTTTTGGTGATATCACAACTGGCTAACCCATGCCTCTGGTTTCAGTGAAAGTGCCTGAATCCATTAGGGCACGGGTTCAAGAGCTGGTACTCCTATGATGGTGACGATGATGATGATTATGATTATGATGCACCCTCTTCCCTAATATTAAACCCTAAACCTAAGCCTTAAACTCGAACCCACGGACCCTGAATTTCTATTGAGGTATTTCAAAATACCCCTCTTGCGGAGAATTAGTACTTGACTCTGCGATCATGTGCACAGAATTGTAGGGAGAGGTGCTCTAAATATTTTATAGTATTCATTCATATTAAATTTATAAAATATTAACTGATTTATAATATTAATTTATTTATTAGTTGATTATAAAATAAAAAAATTAAAAAAATTAAAAATTAAAAAATTTAAGTGAACAGATTCATTTAACACAGATTTTTACCTAATTTAATTAATTATTAGCTAGTATCACTTATAAATTTTAAAAATTATTTCGAACTGATTCTCTAACTAATTTTTAATCCCACCGATTGAATTAGCAAATCCATTCTGGTTTTTAAATCAATGAATATAAATCATCCTCATTGGTTGGATCATCTATTTAACAAATACATCTACTGTTTAATCATTGGGCTCCATGTTTTGGTGAATGCAAGTTCAAGATCTTCATATTAAATATTTTGCCTTCAATGTCACTGGCTCTCCGTTGTCCTAGTGGTTCAATGCTTTAGTTGATACCAACGAGAAAGGATTCGAGAGCCAGTACTATGGTCTATCTCTTCTCAATTTCCCCCCTTCCAAACCAAAAGGAAACGAAAACAAAACTTGCCTATAGCTATAGAGGTATTTCCAAATACCTCTCTTTTACTTCTACTACTTTTTTTCAAAGTCCATTGTAGCAATGACCAAGTATCCATTTATTTTTGCATTCTCCATATTTATATCTTTCTAAAAAATACATAAATTTAACATGATTTGGTTAATGTGACCTACATCTACGGATATAAAAGATTTTTTCATTCACTGATAAAAAATTGTACAGTACATCAATGAAACCAAAAAACATAAATCTGAAAATGCAAAACCGCTCCAGAGGAAGAAAAAAAAAATCGAGTCGTTCCATATTATGTAAGAGGTTGCAGGGGGTCGCTCTAAAAGAATTACTTCTACTATAAATTCTCATCCTGCTTGTTCTACATACCTCTATTTTTTTCTTCTTTCTGACCGTGCACCCAAGTCTCAAGTCGGATCATAATTCGGTTCACTAGAAAATTTAAAACACTAAACAAATATTGAATACTATACATGGTTAATTATTAGTTATCTAAATACCTGACATTTAATAACCACCCAACAAAAAAATTTAAATTTAATTTTTCCGTTTCCCAAAACTACATCCAAAGAACCATAATGGGGCTGGGATTTACTGGACACGCTTGTAGATATAAAATAAAAGGACGTAGCTATAATGATCACCGGCATACCTGGAAATCTTGTTTGTTTGAATCCCAACCAAGGAGGAACCACGTTCGAATGCTGGTAGAAAAAGAAGAAGGAATAAAAAGAAGAAATGAGGTATTCTAAATTACCTCTATCTTTTTCATCCACATTATATGCTCGTCCATTGTGTCTCACCCATTGCTATAAGAATTGGACTAGATTAGATCTCGTTAGATAAATTAATGAGTGATTGAATTGGCCAATAACCTATTGAACTAGGTAAGATCTGATGCCAAGTAAACTATTCAAACCAATTCACTTATTTTTTTAATTTGTTAATTTTACTTATTTTATAATTATGAATGAAGAAATTAATATTACAAATTAACCAATTGTAGTAGAGATGTCAACCTCTATTTTTTCATTTATGTCATCTTGATCTGTATCCCACTCATTGTTGTAAAAATCGAACCAAATTAGATCAGTCGTTTTAACCAGTTTAATTGGAAACTAATCCAAAATAACTCATAAAACTAGTGAGTGATTGAATCAATTAAGAACCTATCAAATGAATTGGTCGAATTGGTTCATTTGATTAATTTTTATTCTATAATCAAATAACAAAAAATTAATATTACAAATTAACCAATTTTAGTAGAAATACCAATATCTTGGTATTTTATAAATTTTATATAGCGAATATTATCTTGATTAATATTATTTTATTGTTATTTGGTCAATTTTTGCTGTTAACTTTTGATTGTAAATGTTATTTTGTGTAATTTGACATCAAATCTTATTTATAATTAAATTTTTAAATTTATATTTATAATATTTAATTATATATATTATTTTTTAATATTTTAAAATAAATTAATTCAACCGAGCATAATTTGAAAACTAACACTTGAATCAGTGTCCAGTTAAATAATCAATTTAGCTTTTGGTCCCATCTATATAATGCATAAAGATAATTAGAAGATTGTGCCACCAATTTTCAGTCCTAGTGGTTTAGTGTTTCCACAGGCACTGCTCACTCACCGTTTCGAGCGCTGGTGCTCACTTTTTATTGATAGTAATAATAATAATTCTATCAATAGAGGTATTTCAAAATACCTCTCTTTTACTCTGTTTTTGATGATTTTTTTTAAATGAAAAACGGACCTTTGTGTTGGATTTACACTTTAAAAGAAATCAGTGCCCCAAACCAAAAAAAAGTCTTCCTCCTGTTTGATGTATTTTTGGTCATCTCCTTTGTTTGATTGAGTACGCAAGGAAAAATAATTACAAATAAAGAATTATATTATAATCACTTTTCAAGTAATTGGGTTGAATCAGTCAATTTAATAAAAAAATTAGTAAATTAGTCATATAAACAATTTGGTTTAATTTAGTGAATCAATTAGTGAAAAGAAACTAGTTAAAAATTGATAAAATCATACGGTTCAATGGTTGAACCGTTTTAGTTTTATTCTTTTTTTAAAATTTTTTAAACATTTTTTATTTATTTTATGAGTATCAATGTCATGTAAGTACTATTGATATAATATTTTGCAAATAATTTTAAATTTTGTTACACTTTCATATTTGCTACTCAATTATATTATAATACCCGCTAAATTTGGAATAGTATATTGGACAATATTATGATACATTATAGCATTATTTTGATATATTTAATTTAATCACTTTAATATCTATATTTAATTTATTCTATTTGAATAATTTGCTGTAGAAATTGAGATAAATGACTAGACTAAGTATTTTATTGCGGTGTTGTATATTCTGTGAATTAAGAAAAATGTGATAAAGAGGAATTTAATGGAGTTAACTATAATTATTGTGGAATAATTATGTTTGGGTTAAGTGGGTTTGGACAATTGAATATGAGTACCCATGGGTCACCCATTGACCCACCTAGCCATTTAACCCTTGATCTTTCCTTTCTCTTTCCTCATTCACGATTATGAGAGCTTTGAGAGCAAGGGAATAGAACATCATTTTCTCTCAACTCCATCAACATTTTCTTCCATTTCTTTTGGAGATTCTCTACTCTTTGGCCATCAATCTATTTCTTTAGAGTTACAATGATGGAGGTAAGTTTAATTCTCCTATTCAATTTTCACTTTCGAATTTAGATAATTTTGGGTTGATTTAGGATTATAATGGATGAATTTAAGTATGGATGTTGGTTTAAAATATTTTTACATGTTGGATAATAATTATAGAATAAGAAATTTGGAGAAAACTAAGAGAAATTCAAGAATTTGAAAATTTGAAGAAAATTATGGTTCTTGATGAAAATTTGAGGATTAAAACTTTATTTGTGAGTTAAAATTAGGGGTTTCGGTGTCAAAAGATTTCTTAAACATTAAGAATAAAAATCCATGAAAGAAATCAAAAGAAACAGTGTTTTAAATATGATTTTGGGATTTTTGGATGAAGAATACGAAGAACGTTACTGTTTATTCTGGAAATTTTCCAGAAAATACTATTCATTGATAAATTTTTTTTTTCAAATTTTCGTGGTATTGTAGCCTTGACTCGGTCAACGATACTGTAGCATTGACTTTGGTCACAGTTACTGTAGTTGCATTGACCGTTGACAGTTACTGTAGCATCAATTTTAAAATGTTTATAACTCTTTCATCTAGACTCCGATTTTTGCAAATAAAATATCAATGGAAAGATATTTGAGTTTAGTTTCTAATGGTACAAGATTTATTAGAAAATTATTTATTGTTTGATAGTTATATCTAAAGTAGTGATCAAAGGTCAAAATTATAGTAGAGATTTTTCCTATTTTGTGATCTTGTCATGTTTTTGCATGATTATCATATAATAATAGATTCTTTGATGCATCTTCCACATCTTTTAAGATGTTGTGACTAGATTGGGGTAGAGGGAATTACCTTCTATCATCTTACACATTTTTGAGGAAGGTTCAAGGTAAAATTAGACAACGTCAAGGTGAATGGACAACCTTGCAAAATTAATTTACTAAATTAGTCAAAGCATAATATAAATCTCATTTGCATTATTTGTGAAATTGAGAAGATTACCAGTGTATATTCAAGTTGAGAAAAATCACAATATCATTGAGAATTATTTTATTACTTTATGTGAATTAATTTCTCTAATTGACTAAATAACTAGATGTGGTAGTTCCTTGAATAAATTGGAACATTTTGTGAGAATATGATTATATGTCATGATTGTGATTATGTTTGATGCATGAATAAGGTGAGGGATTGATCACCCAACAGACCTGAATAAGATGAAGGATTGATTACCCAACAGACCTGAATATATAATTAGTAAATCCATAGATAAATATTTCTAATAATGAACATTGGGGAGTGTAAACCTATTGAGCACAAACAAATTTTTGGGCTTAATATGGTTGTGAGAATGTAAGTTCACAGGGTTTTCAAAAATAAAAGAGCGTAAACCTATTGAATACCAATGATTTTGGCTCAATATGGTTGTGAGAACGTAAGCTCACAGGACTTTCAAAATTGATATAAAACGCTGGTGTCGATACATATAAATACATTGAATATATTGAATTAGTTGATACATTTTGATTAAATTAACAATGTAGTATTTGTGCTTGTGATATTTTCATACACAGTTGTTTACTCACTGAGTTTTGATTAACTCACACTCTCTATGATTATCTTTTCAGATACAGTAGTTGAGAAGGAAGATGTATAGCCTTTAAGGTTATACTCCACTTTTGTCTGGTAAACAAATAGATATAAATTTGGTAAGAATTAGGAAATGCTCTGTAATCTAGTAGGTCACCTAAGCTTGTGAGATTGTAATGTATGAATATTGAATATTTCTAAGTATGTATATAAAATATTTTTCTAAAAAAGTATTATGTTTTACATAATTGTGAATACTACGAATGTTCATGGAGATTTAGAGATACCATAGAGGTATACTCTAGGTGATATATGTTTAATTCACATGTCTAATTTTTGGGATGTGACATATATATTATTTTTAAATGTGTACAAAAATGTTTAATAATTTGTTTAAACCCTTTGTAAATTTATCAAACTTAAACATGAAAAAAAACTTATTATTCGATTATATTAGATTTTTAATATATAAATGTCGGAATTTTGGTTTTCATGGCAAGCCAAAGAAACACTAGTATCTTTCGTACACATAAAGGAAAAAGAAAAAAAAAAAGAATTGAAATGGAAAGAGATATTTTACAGAAATATCTAAACTTATAAAAAAAAAGGAGAAAGTTTAGTGCTTTTAAGGAGGATAATTTGAACAAAATATGGTTTACAGAATTGATTTTGAGAAAATTTAACTTCGAGCTAACCATGGTTTGCAAAAGCAACAATCTAAAGCTTTCACTAAAACTATGATTTGAGAACAAAACCATCTTAATACAGTTTAAACTATAGTTTTTAAACGCAACAAAAAATCAAACACATAATAAGATAGAATATAATTATTTTGATTATATATATGTAATTGTAATTAATTGTAAATTAGTTTAAGAATCAATAATCGAACTATAATATATATATGTATATATATAATTAAAGACTATAAATATAAATTTATAAATTTAATTAAAAATAAATTTTAATATCAAATTACACGAAACGACATCATAATTAAAAAAATTTAGAGCGAAAATTAACCAAAAAACAAATAAATATTATTAGTCAATATAATATTCACTCATATCAAATTTATAAAATATCAATATATTGATATCTCTACTAAAATTGATTAATTTATAATATTAATTTATTTATTAGCTGATTATAAAATAAGCAACATTAAAAAAATTAAAAAACAAAAAATAAAAAAATTCAAGTGAACAAATTCATTTAATACGAGTTCTTATCCGGTTTGATCAATTCTTGACTAGTATCACTTATCAATTTTAAAAATTATTTCAAACTGATTTCTTAACCAATTTCTAATCCTATCGATTAAATCATCAAATCCGTTCTGGTTCTTAAATCAATGAATATAAATTGGTTGGATCATTTATTTAACAAATACATCTACTGCTTAATCATTGGGCTCTATGTTTTGGCGAATGGAAGTTCAAGATCTTCATATTAAATACTTTGCCTTCAATGTGACCGGCCCTCCCTTGTCTTAGTGGTTCAACGCTTTAGTTGATTCCAACGAGGACGTGTTCGAGAGCCGGTACTACGGTGTCTCTTCTCAATTTACCCCCTTCCAAGCCAAAGGGAAACGAAAACAAAGCTTACCTATACCTATAGAGGTATTTACAAATACCTCTCTTTTGCTTCTATTACTATTTTTAAGAGTCCATTGTAGCAATAGCAATGGCCAAGTATCTGCTTATTTTTGAATTCTCCATATTTATATTTTTCTATAATATTCAATACGCATATCAAATTAACTTTAAGTGTCTGTATCTAGATATATAATTAAAATGCCAAATATCGAAGATACTTAAAAAGTAATAGTAGAAAGAAAAATATAGAAAATATATGAATTTAATATAATTTGGTCAATGTGACTTACATCTATGGATATAGAAGATTTTTTTTATTCATTGACAAAAAATTATACAGTACATCAATGAAACCAAAAAACATATATCTAAAAATGCAAAATCGCTCCAAAAAAAAAAATCAGGTCACTCCATATTGCATTGGGCGTTGCAAAAGAATTACTTATACAATAAATTATCCTACTTGTTCTATAAACCTCTATTTTTTTTTTCTTTTGGGCTGTGCACCCAAGTCTCAAGTTGGATTACAATTCAACACACTAAAAAATTTAAAATAGAAAACAAATATTGAATATTATATATGGTTAGTTGTTAGTTACCTAAATACCTGACATTTAATAATCAACAAACAAAAAAAATTTAATTTAATTTCTCCGTTTCCCAAAACTACATACAAAATAATGGGGCTGGGATTTATTGGACATGCTTGTAGATATAAAATAAAAAGGACGTAACTACAGTGATCACCGGCATACTTGGAAATCTTGTTTATTTGAATCCCACCCAAGGAGGAACCAAGTTCGAATGCTGGTACAAAAAGAAGAAGAAATAAATTGAAGAAATGAGGTATTTTAAATTATCTCTAATTTTTTCATCTATGTTATATCCTTGTCCATTGTGTCTCTTGCTGTAAGAATTGGAGATCATCCAATTTAACTAGTTAGATAAAAAAATGGTCTAAAATAACTTCTAAAATTAATGAATAATTGAATCGGCCAATAAATTATTAAACCATGTAAGAACCAATGCTAAATAAACAATTCAAATCAGTTCACTTATTTTTAATTTGTTAATTTTGAAAGAAATGGTTGGATCCCAAGAGGGGGGTAAATTGGGTTTTATAAAAACTTTTCACAATAATTAATTGGAAGTTAAAATGATTTTCTGTAGAAGTGTAATACTTAAGATAATAAATACAATACAGAAAATCAATGTACAGTCAAGATAAATAATTATAAAGATCAAGGAATTAAAGAATAGATATCAATATGCACAAATTAAAGAGTAAGGGATAGAGAAAGCAAACTCGGAGATTTATACTGGTTCGGCTAATCCAAGCCTACATTCAGTCTTCAAGAGACCACTTGAGTATTTCCACTATAATTACAAGTTTAATCCGGGTACTTGCAAACCACTACAACCACGCAAATTCGATCCGGGTATTTACGAAACTACAATGGATAATTTATGAATCCGGGCTCCTCCTCAACCCAAAGCAAGTTCTTCTAACACCGGTACTTGCGAACCTCAACTCAGAATAATCTATGTGTTGATCAAAATCAACAATACAAAGAAACTTTCTCTAAAGAGTAGATGAATACAAGTGAAGCTCTAATAACTCTAATGATAGAGAATATGCAAGATTTGGCTCAAGAATGTTTTCCTTTCTCTCAAAGATGATAGAAGAAGTTAATATCACATTGTAGGACTTTGTTCTTGCTCAAAATCGTGTATCTAAGGTCATATATATAAGATTTTATAAAACTAGCCGTTATATAGCCGTTACAGCACTTATAATGCAGTCCAGATTTTAAGCTTTCTTTAAAAATTCATAACTCCCTCATTTGAACTCCGTTTTAAACAAATAATAAACCATTGGAAAGCTCTTGGAGTCTAGTTTCAAATGAGCAAGTTTTACTCAAAAATTATTTTTATTTTGAAAGATATAATCAAAATACTGACTATAGGTCAGAACAGAATAATCAACTTTCAGTTTTTCAAACTATATTTTAAATAGTTATATATTTCTCATTTGGACTCCGTTTTGAATAAATAATATACCGTTGAAAAGATCTTTGAGTCTACTATCAAATGAGATTAAGATACTTGAAAAAAATGATTTTTCGTTTATGAGATATGATATAAAGAGTGACCAAAGGTCAAAAACTAACTTTTGTAAAATTTCATATCTCACTATCTTTTTGTTCAAAATAATTGAGCCAATGTATGCAAATCTAAATCATTGAGTTGCACAAGTATACTAGCCTATATAAAATATACCTAATGTAAACACATAGGCTATCTTGATGCATCCAAGCTTCCAAGACTTTAAATATTCTAATTCTTCATTTCTTGGAGCTTCATCCTTGCATGTTGTTTTCCTTGAGTGAAGCATGATATTGCTTTTCCTTGTTCTTCAATACAATGCTCACTCTTCTTGTTTTGAACCAACTTATAAAATATATCTTACTTGCAAATCCAATGATTAGTTCAATAGCATGATTCAATATATGCAACATACATATTAAATAACATAATCATGCTTAAGTACTTGTAGCATATATATGATAATTAATCTTTATATATATCAATGCTACTATTCAAATACATTTGTCATCATCAAAACTTATGGCATATAGCCTTAGGGTCAACAAATTTTGCTTATTTTATAATCATGAATGAATAAATTAATATTATAGATCAACCTATTATAATGGATATGCCAACCTCTATTTTTTTTTCATCTATGTCATCCCGATCTCTGTGTGCCACTCATTGTTGTAAGAATTGAACTAGATCAGATCAGTCGGTTTAACTAGTTTGACTAGTAACCAATCCGAAATAACTCCTAAAATTAGTAAGTGATTGAATCAATTAAGAACCTGTCAAATGAATTAGTTGAATTGGTTCATTTGATTAATTTTTATTCTATAATCAAATAATGAAGAAATTAATATTACAAATTAACTAATTTTAGTGGAGATACCAATATCTTGGCATTTTATGAATTTTATGTGAGCGAATATTATCTTGATTACTAATATTTCATTGTTATTTGGTCAATTTTTCTGGTTAGCTTTTGATTGTAAATATTTTTTTTTTGTGGTTAGCTTTTGATTGTAAATATTGTTTTGTGTAATTTGACATTAAATCTTATTTTTAATTAAATTTGTAAATTTATATTTATAATATTTAATTATGTATATTATTTTTTAATATTTTAAAATAGGTTGATTCAACCATGATTCAATCATAGTTTGACTACTAACTCTTGAATCGGTGCCTTTGCCAATTCAATAACCAGTTTAATTTTTGGTCCCATCTATATAGTGCATAAAGTTAATTAGAAGATTGTGCCACCGATTTTCAGTGGTTTCCCCTTGTCCTAGTGGTTTAGGCTCTATTTGAAAAAATTAACTTATAAGCTAACAGATAGCTTATAAGTTAGCTGATAGCTTATAAGCTAATTTTTAGCTTATAGTTTTGAATAAGAAGTGTTCGTTAAAAGTAGCTGTTGAAGTAATTGAAAAATGTAAAATGACATAAAAGGACATATATTTTTTAATTCCAAAATAATATAAATAAATATAATATTTTTGTTTTTAATTAAATTAATTCAAATTATTATAAATATAAAATTCATTAAAAATATATATTTATATACGAATAATATATTTTCACATATATAATATATTTATATATTTTTATCATATATATATATATATATAATATTATATATAAATATAAATATAATAAAAGATAAGTAAATAGGATATAATAAAGTAATGAGCATAATGAATATTTTAAAAAAATAATAAGGATAAAATAGAAACAAAAAACTTTAAGCTATAAGCTACTTAAAGTAACTTATTAGAATAAACTACAACCTACTAAAATAAACTCGTTTACCAAATATTTTTAACGAGTTTATAAACTAGTCAAATAAACTATAAGCTAGCTTATAAACTATAAACTCGTTTGCCGAACATAACCTTAATATTTTCGCAGGCATTGCTCACTCAAGGTTTCGAGCGCTAGTACTCACCTTTTATTGATAATAATAATAATAATTCTATCATACATGTATTTCAAAATACACCTCTTTTACTCTTTTTTGAGTGATTTTTTTAATGAAAAACGGACATTTGTGTTGGATTTACACCATAAAAGAAATGGGTGCCTAAACCCAAAAAAAAAAAAGTCTTCCTACTGTTTGATGTATTTTTGGTCATCACCTTTGTTTGATTGAGTACACATGGAAAAAGAATTACAAATAAAGAATTATGTTATAATTACTTTTCAAATAATCAGATTAAATCAATTGGTTTGATTAAAAAACTAATGAATTAATCATATAAACAATCTAATTTCATTCAGTGAATCAATTAATGAAAGAAACTAGTCAAAAATTAATAAAATCATACGGTTCAATGGTTACCGTTTTAATTTTATTCTTTTTTTTTATTATTTTTTAAACTTTTTCATGCAATTTATGAGCATCAATGTGTTATTGTACATGTAAGTACTATTAATATAATATTTTACAATTAATTTTAAATTTTGTTACACTTTTATATATGTTACTCAATTATATATAATTTTTAAATGTGTACAAAAATGTTTAATAATTTGTTTAAACCCTTTGTAAATTTATCAAACTTAAACATGAACAAAAAAAACTTATTAATCAATCATAGTAGATTTTCAATATATAAATGTCGAAACTTTTGGTTTTCATGGCAAGCCAAAGAAACACTAGTATCTTTGGTACACATAAAGGAAAAAGAAACAAAAAAAAAAGAATTGAAATGGAAATGAGATATTTTTCAAAAATATGTAAACTTATTTAAAAAAAAAAGGGAGAAAGTTTAGTGCTTTTTAAAAAGGATAATTTGCACAATTCGTCAATCTTTCTCGGTTTTTCTCCCCTCTCTCCTTTTTCCTCACACTCTACCAAACATGTCATACATTAACTTGAGATCTTTTTTTCAACTTTCAAGTCTTTCTTGATAAGGAATATATTTCTAATCCTCTTGTAATATTGTAAACTCAGCACTACATCCACTATCAATTACCATATGTCTAAATTTTTTACATTGTCATCATATGATGATCATACTTGTTGTTTTTTTGTACCTAAGAAGATAATGATTTTGGTTATGTTATTTTTTCTTATAAACATGTAATTAATTGTCAAATTAGTTCTCTTTTTTTTTTTGTCAAATAAAATTAGTTCTTAATATATGTCTGAAAATAATCATCCACTGCCTTCATGGGCCAGGCCCAGAAAATTCACTAAATTCTTTTGTTGGCCCAAAGATAAAGGGGCTGGGGTTTCATTGGACATGCTTATAGCTACTTATCAAATAGGAAAAGACTGCAACCGATGATACTGGCTGCTCTGGTAATCTTGGTAGACCATTCAAGGTTTAACTATGAGTACCTGAGTTCAAATGCCGGTGGAAAGCCAGAAACTGAGATACTAAAATGAGGTATTCTTAAATACCTCTTTTGTTTTGAACCGATTCAATTCAATCAAAATCAATATTTTAAAAATTAAGTTAGTAGAAACACTAATTTAAAAGTCAATAATTGAATTGGTTTATTTTAAAATATAAAAAAAGATACATAACTAAACATTATATATATATATATATATTTAATATTAATATAATAAGAATTAATTTTTATTTCTAATTTTATATATATTTATATTAAAAAATTTAAAACACATATTTTTAAATATAAAATATAATTTCTGCTTTTTTTTTTTCAAAATTATAATTCATTATGCTTTCTTTTCTAAGTTTCTCCATTGGCACACGCAGCTTTGTGTCAGTATTCCACATTATCACCTTTTTTCTTGGTCTGCTGAAGGAGGCTGAAAAACAACAATGAATTTGTTAAGTTATAACTCCAATATTTACTATTCTAAAAGGCTGGGAAGGAAGACAAAGTTAGCGAGACTAAGCTAAGGGAAGGTTTCACGATTATTTCGTTGTCGCCATATGGATTTGGGAGTCTCTTCCAATCTTGACTGATTGGATGAATTTTTGTCGAAATCGATTTGATTCAATTAGTTATTAGATGGTTATAGTAATTATCCAATTTAAATCAAAATAACAGTATATATATAGTGGATAATTTATTGTACTATATACTTAATATGTTTTTCATTTTTAATAAAACACTTAAAAGACTATAGTTTAAACACAATTTTTATAAATAGGACTTATGTTAATTTAATGTTATCAACTTGTTATACTTATTAAAGTGTTATTTGTTATGATGTGTTATGTTATGATTTGTGTTTAATTATGTCATGGCATTAGATTAAAGTTATGATGTTAAAATAAGAGTCATTTTTATTGTTAGAAGTGTCTATTTTTATTGTTGAGATTTGAAAAATAAAAAATAATGTTCAATTTATTAAAAAAAAAGTAACATTTGAAAAGTTCAACCATCAGATTCAATCTAAAGTGAATATAACTGGATTGGATTAGTTCAGTTCTATATAAAATGATCAGATTTATTAAATAAAATTTTTTTCATTCAATTAAATTGAATCATATAATCAAAATGATCAAACCAAACTAATCTAAAGCAATGAACAATCTTACCTCTTTTTTTTCCCTACCTCATCATTAGTTAGAACTTGGAATATTTACAGGCTCAGTTTGGTTCGGTTCGGTTTGATTTTGAGCTGAAACCAAACCGAACTGATCCTATTAGTTTTGTAAAATAATGGGCTTATTCAGTTTTAATTTTTGAACGATTTTGTTTACATATTTTTTTTTTGGCAATACCGTAATATTATAAACAAACATATACTTATCTTTGAATTCAATATATCAAATGTTAAAACAAAAATTGGTCAAATCATAACTTTTAGTAAAAAAAATAGCTTAGTATTATAATTATATTTTTACTCTTGGAAAAGAAGAATTAAGACACATAAATTCAAATTTTGAAAACAAAAATTATAAAATAATTAACGTATATATATATATATAATATTTTTTTATATAAATTTGATTTGGTTCGGTTCAATTATCAAATCGAATCAAACTAAATCAACAATCTAATCGAACTAATTAAATTCTTACTTCAAAAATTGTTTAAAAACTCTTTATTTTTGTTTCAATTGATTTTTAGTTGATTTACTTTGATTTAGTTTTGAATATCTTAATTGGAACATCTATTCAATAACTACATCTACTGCTTAATCATTAGGCCCGATCTTCTAGTGCATATCTTTCTATCAAATCTGTACATTTTGCTTCTATTGTCACTGGCTATCACTTGTTTCAATGGTTGAGCATTTTGATTGCAATCATTGAAGCAAGGGTTCGAAGCTAGTATCATGGGGTTTGAGAACTGTTGCTACTTCAATATCCTAAACGGAAATAATTAACCTACCTATAGAGGTATTACAAAATACCTCTCTTTTATTGTTTTTTGTTAAACAAAAAAATGATGACTCATAAAAATCCACTTTAGAAATAGTAATGAGCGGGTATCTGTTTATTTTTGCAGGTATTTCTATCTTATATATAAATTTGGTATTCAAAATGTCCAAAGTATCTTAAAAGTAATGTTACATAATGAATATTGAATACTATGAATTAGTTATTAGGTAAAAAAAGTTAAATTTATCAAATTTATATTACATGTTTATTATTTTATAGTTTATATATTAATGTCTTATTATAATTTATATTGTATATAATTATATTATATATATATATATATATAATTATTAAACAGATTAAGGTTACCAAATCCAAAATCTGCATCTGTCCAATATCTGATATCTAATATTCAATAAATATCAAATACTTTTTTTGGATGTATACTATCAAATATTCAAAATATTTATATTTATTGCCATCCCTAGTCCACAACCACAAAAGTTTGATTTTTTTTTAAGCCCTTTGTATTGGATATACATTTAGAAAAAGCCCAAAACAGAGAATCTTCCTTCTGTTTGATGTATATCCCCACACTTTCAGGTCATTCCTCTTGTTTGATTGAGTACGCATGGAAAAACAATTATAAATAAAATAATTCTATGGAGATTTTTTATGGGTTCTTGTTTAAAAAGGGTATGCTACTAGACTCTGATATTATATTTTCCTTCAACTGTAGCTTTCCTAATTTCATTTTGGGACACAAATTTAGTTACTTTAATTTACAGCACATCACAATATATGCATGTGAATTATATACAAGTTTGTTCACGAGTCTCTATGGAGGTATTTCAAATTACCTCCCTTTTGTTTTTTGGGTAAAAAAAAGGAGGAAATTTATCATGACCAAGAAGAGAAGACAATGTATGCAGTTTAGTTCTGTTGCATAAGGTTTACATGTTAGCATTAATTTATTTCCTGTGTATATATATATATATATATAATTATTTTGTGAATATATATTATGTGCTAACAATTATTTAGGTGAACTTGCATAATAATTATTGTATATATACATATATTAAGACATATATGTATGTTGCTATCTATAATTAGGTCTAAAATTAAATCTTCATAAAATTTATATTTGAGGGACCTATTTGATATACATTATATTTTGGTTTGGGGTGTTAATAAAAATCATGAATGGTAAAATAGGACTGGACTAACCAATCAAACCGGTTAGACCGAAAACCAAACCTTAGTCCGATCCAGACACACAAAAAAATTGGTGAGTTGAAGAATCGGTCAAACTTGGTCAAAAATTGGATTTGACCACTGATTTTTGCTTCAGACTGGTCATGGTTGAACCAGTTCAAACTAAAAAGAAAAAAAAATTTGCAAACCCGCGCCGTCGAGGTAGAAGTTGAAGAAGAAGACGAAGAAGAAGAAGAGGAGGAAGAGGCTGCCACCATCGAAGGAAGAAGAAGAAGTGCCTCAGTCGACCTCATCCAATAGGAAAAGAGAGAGAGAGAAAGGAAAGGAAGTCGCAGAGAGGCATGAGAGGTAGTGTGCTGCAGAGAGAAATAAAACCAGAGAGATGAGTCTAAAATGAAAGAGAATGAGTCTAAAAATGTTGCAAGATGAAATGAAAGAGAAAGAATAATATGAATGAATTGTGAGAAGGATGCATTGGAAAACAAAACAAAAAAGAGAGGAAGGGGCGTGGATAGTCTGAACTCTAAAGCCTATTATGCATTGGAAATGATGGGTGGTGCAGTAGTCTTTTCACTTTTTTGTTTTTTTAAAATTTTCAATATAAATATTAAAAGTATTAAAAATAAAGATTATTTTTTATTATCTTAATATAAAATCAATATATATAAAACATTGGTAAAAATAATTTATGCGTCTAGGTATCCAACTTTGATTAATAATAGTGATGTGACATTATTATAAAATAAGTCAACTCATGAGTCGATCCATGGGTATGATATTGGGTAGTGATTCCATATGTTATATAAAGGGTTTGCTTTTGATAAGTTGTATGTGTATGGTCATAATTCCATCAAACCAAAAATAATGTGAGAAAGAGTCTCTTATACTGTTCCAGAAGAGCCAACTTACTATCTGATCTTCTAGATTTAAGGAATACACTCTAATTTATTGTTTGTATTGTGTTTTTATTACTTATCAAGATCAACAAACAACTGAATTATAACTAAAACATTCATGTTTTTAATTGAGAAAATTTGCGCATATGAATTTTTATAATTCGGGGTTGTTTTTGCTAAATTTTCTTTCATTACAATCTAAGGAATAGAGAAGATGAGAAAAAACACAGGCAAAAAACATTGACAATAGCCACAACAAGCATAACAAAAAACATCACAGAAAAACTATAGTAGAAAACATAAAGAAAACATAGGTTAGTTAGGAAGCGTGGTTGCATAACCTAGAGAAATTAGTGTAAGGCAGCTTATGAAGTCTTCCTTCATTCGCTAGTTGGTTTGCACAAGCGTTTCTAGTTCTATAGACATGATAAAGCTTGATGCTAGAGAAATTAGAAAGTAGGGACCTACAATTTATTATAAGAGATTGAAAGCGGGAATGGTAATTTTTTCATTTTTTATTAGGTAGATTGTCATAGTTGAGTCCTATTCTACATCTAAGTTGAAAATATTATGAGATGAAGTAAGTTTGAGATCAAGAAAATTTACTCGGAGTTCAACTTGAATTGCATTGCCAATACTTACATAGTAAAAATACCTCCCTTTTTATAAAATAACATTTAACTCTATGTTTAATCATGTGCAAATAATTGTATTAAGAAATGTTGTACCAGTCGAATGCAGAACTCATTTTAACTTCAATCTCATGACTATTAGATAGCCTTTCTTAAGAATATAAAAATTTTAATTATATTACTATGAGTTATAATGAAAAATTTGTAATTAATTGTAAAATTTATTTTCAATTTATGTATGAAAAGTGAAAACGGTCGCCAATCCCTTCATGGACTTGGCCCAATTTCTGTGTATCATTAAGTTTGCCAGAAATTACATCCATAATTAGTATAAGGCAAAAAACATAGGTTAGTTAGGAAGCGTGGTTGCATAACCTAGAGAAATTAGTGTAAGGCAACTTATGAAGTCTTCCTTCATTCGCTAGTTGGTCTGCACAAGTGTTTCTAGTTCTATAGACATGATAAAGCTTGATGCTAGAGAAATTAGAAAGTAGAGACCTACAATTTATGATGAGAGATTGAAAGTGGGAGTAGTAATGTTTTCATTTTTTATTAGGTAGATTGTCATAGTTGAGTCAGATTCTACATCTAAGTCGAAAATATTGTGAGATGAAGTAAGTTTGAGGTCAAGGAAAATTACTCAGAGCTCAACTTGAATTGCATTGCCAATACTTATAAACATAGTAAAAATACCTCCCTTTTTATAAAATAACACTTAACTCTATGTTTAATCATGTGAAAATAATTGTATTAAGAAATGTTGTACCATTCGAATGCAAAACTCATTTTAACTTCAATCTCATGATTGTTAGTTTGCCTTTCTTACCTAAGAATATAAAAATTTTAATTATATTACTACTAGTTATAATGAAAAATTTGTAATTAATTGTAAAATTTATTTTCAATTTATGTATGAAAAGTGAAAAAGATCGCCAATCCCTTCATGGACTTGGCCCAATTTCTGTGTATCATTTTGTTGGCCAAAAATTACATCCATAATTAGGCTGGGGATTTCATTGAGCTTGCTTGTAGCTACTTTATAAATAGGTAAAGATTTTAATGGAAACGACAACCAGCTACTTTGGTCTTCTTGGTAAGACCTAACACCCCAATTGGTACGTAGTAGAGGAAAGGAAATGAAAGGAAGGTAAAAATAGAAAGGAAGAGAGAAAGGAAAAAGGGGGAAAAAGTGTGTTTGGTATGTGATAGAATAGAATAGAATGAAGGAAAGTGGGATACGTGTGGGAGAAATTAACCAAATTAATCCTTGATTTAAAATTATAATACTATAACCCTAGCCCTTTTTTGCCTTCGTGAGATTTGCTTTTCTCAGCTATGGTGTGCGGCTTCTGCCCAGTGCGACGGGTCCTTTGACGGTGCAAGAATGGACGAAGGCTTCGATGGCAGCTCGATCTCTCCTTTGTGACTACCTCCTCCTCCGTTAAGCTGAAATCCTACTATTGGAAACTCCCTACATCCAAAACTAGTGTCAGGATTTTAATTACAAAAGAAATCCTCTAAGGTGAATATCGTTCTTCATCTACACCCATTTCATTTCATGCTTTGGCTTGCATTTTCATCTCAACATTTCATCTTCACTCTTTTCAATTAGTTCTTTTTAGTTCAGTTTAATTGTAAGGCAATGCACACACATATTTATATACTCATTCTTCTTTAATCCTACTGTTAGCATCTCCTGTTTGTGAGTAAAAGTTTAATCAATATTACTTTGTTTTCTTTTCTTTATTCTATTTTTTGATCGGGGTTTATTAAGGGCAGAAGCATATTTGTGAAGTTGTTTCCCTCTCTCGGTGCCCTTTCCATTCGATTTGGGAGGGAAGCCATCCGTACATAAAAATGGGAAAAGGAAAACAATATGGGAGAGGCGTGTTTGTGTACAAAGCCATACCAAACAACTAAATGGAAAGCAATACAGGAGAACGACAGGTGACTTCTTGGGGTGGAAGCGCTACCAAACATGCTATAAAGGTATCACAATTAGGTCTGTGTAATATCCCAAGAATTTATATGAATATTTAAAGTCTAATTTGAAGTTTAGTGAAAAATTTAATTACGTGAAAAATTTGCTTTTTGAATTAGTGAAGAAAATGTTGGAATAGAAATTTTAATTTTTAATTTAGGAAATTTTTACAAATTCTCAAGGACTAAAGTGAAAAGAAAAGAAAGTATAGAGGACTTTTGAGAAATGACCAAGTAGGAACCCGAGAAGAAGAATATAGCTTATGGGAATGAATTATGAGTCTGGTACCGAAAGGATGATGGATTTGGGATTAAAGTGGAGTTTGAGATATTGAGAGGGACTAAAGTGAAATAAGGAAATCTGTGGGGCACCTAGGATTTAGAAACACCTGAGGTGAGATTTTATGAATTTGCTTTTGCTAGTCTTGACTGAGGGTCAATTGCAGAGCAAGTGATAATTTCACCCCGGGCGAGTAAATAGGTGGCCTCACTTATTTTTTCTTCATTTTTCTCCTTTCCTCTCTCTCTCTTCACCTTCTCTCCTCTCTTTCTCTCTCTACACTCCAACTCCACAACCGGGCTTTGGAGGGTGGATCTCGGGCTACGGGACGAGCCTCTAGGAGCCAAGTAACGTAGGGAAAGTAAGGAATCGAGGTATAACTTTCTATTTCTCAAGCTTTTCCCTATTTTCTAGTTTTAAGAAAGTTTGGGGTAAAAATCGAGATTCCGGCTTTGTTTCTCGATTAAAATTGGTGTTTTTAGTGTCTAAATGCTCCTTAGACATTAAGGGTGAGATCCTATGGAAGAAATCATGAAAAACGATGGAGATTTGGCCAGATCTGAGCCAAATCCGAGGGGAATCGCAAAAGGTCGCGATCGTGGCGCCCAGGCGCCAAGGTTCAGAAGGATTTGGGAAGTTAGAAGGCCTTGGCGCCCAGGCGCCATGTGTGGTGCCCAGGCGCTAGATGTACTGAAAAACTTAGCTTATTTTGATCAGTCATAACTTCTTCATCCGTACTCCGTTTTGGACAAACTTTATATCATTGGAAAGCTCTTTGAGTCTAGTTTCCAATGGTGTAAGTTTCATTTAGATATTCATTACCGGTTAGGAGTTATGACTTAAGATGTGAGTAAAGGTCGAGAGTAGTGGTAGGAAATTTCTCTATTTCGTAACCCTGATGGTTTTTGTCTGGTTACAATAGGAATGGTCAAAGTGCAAAGTGGGAGTGCCGAGAGCGTGAAATTCAGGTGAGTGGGTTAATACTTGCTATGATTAAATATCTGTTATTGATTTTTTGCATTATAGTGGAAATATGTTGTATATCCAAGTTTGAAGAGGATGATGTGGAACGATGAGGCATAAACAATTATGGAACGTGTTTGGTAATGTATATAATTATATTTTCTTATTTTCCCATGAATGGAGGTTATATGATGGATTGTGAATGGCATGTGAACTGAGTTGAATAATTGTTCTATATTATGGGTTATGTTGTATACATGTTATGTTGCTGGAACCACATTGATTATGTTGTGGCCTGAATTGTAAATGACTGAGTTGTGTATGTGGCTCAAGATTATGATTGAGGATGTTTTTATATGTGATTGTGATTGTGTTTGACTGGAAAGGAAAGGCATGGTGGTGCACCCCATGGAGAAATTTATGTGAAGTTATAAGGGTGGAGATTATAAATGGAGCGATAAGAGTGGATGCGGCGGGGGCCGCGGGCAACGATCCAGAGGTATTCTGGACGACCTGGTTGGTACGGGAAATGTGTGTGAAATTGATTTCACCGATTGCTGTTGTGAATTTTGAATTATGTTGAAATGTATTTGATTTACTTGGATATTGTTGTGAAGTATTATGAATAATATTATATCATATGATGATCGATTTACGTATGATTGCTGCATGTTATCATTATGATGCATGATATATTTTTTTTGTCATAGTATTGTGTTGTCTACTCACTGGGCACGTGGTTTGCTCATACCCCTCTTATTGACATTTTTTTTCAGAGTTGATAGCTGAAGGTAAATAGCGGTACAAGGAATTATGGATCCTTAGTCCATGATTACCTTTCATTTGTTCAGGATAAAGGTATAATAGTTAAGTCTTATTCTAAGTTGTATAAATCTAGAAATCTCTGTAATCGGGTAGGTTCATTCAGTGATGTAATGTGAATAATTGTAGTATGTATAGAGGACTCGGTTTGGTTGCATGAAAAAGAATTGTATGATTTTTAAGAGAAAGATAGGCTTACGGAGGTGAAATGAAATTCACTTTCCGTGCCGGTCACGTGCTCAAATTTTGGGATGTGACAGTCTGGTTCTAAACAGGTTAGTTTTTAGTTAAAGCTATCAAAACATGTCAACCTGACTCATTTTTTAACAGGCCAATATTATGCTGTCTTGAAGTTAGGTATGGGCTGGCGGGCCAAACGAGCCAGCTTAACTCGTCAATCCACACATTTTTTTCTTGTGCTTTTTCTTAGAACAAAAAAATAGTCCATTTGCTTTTAAAAAAAAGGGAATGAAAGACATAGATTTTGAACTAAAAAAAAAAACAAAAAATGAAATTATTCTTTTTTTCTTTCGTGTTATCTTTTTTCATTAATTAAGATCAAATGATTATATAAATTTGATATGAAATTATCTTTAAATGATATCTATTACTCCCTTTGTATTATTCAACTTTACATATATAATTAATATGTAATATATATATATATTAAAAAAAAGATTAGATGGGCCAATCAATTACGTTTGATTCTAAACGGACTAATTTTTAACCAACTCGACATGCCCCTTAAGCAAGTTAAACAAGTCCAACCGTTTGAGTTGGGTTGGTTTTGGCAGCACTAATTTTAAAGTACCTATATTTTCCTACCTATTTCATCTTTATTAATGCATCGAAGTTAAATGTGTATTTTGTTCCAACGACGCTGGCATTCTCTTGTCTCAATGGTTTAGTGCTTTGGCTCAAACCATTGTGACATGTGGTCGAATGCTGGTACCAGAAACCAAAAATAAAAAAAAAAGATTCCCCCTATAGAGGTATTTCAAAATACCTCTCTTTTACCTTCTTTTTCTTTTAAAAAAAATTATTAGGCAGACAATGTCCAAAACTAAAAATTGTAGTTTTTTAATAATAAAAAAAAACCTTTGTGTGAAATATACAATATTTTAAAAACCCTGATTATTGAATCGATAAAAATATCGATTTAATGGTTAATGGTCGAATTACAGTTGAACCAATGACACTTTAAAAATATTAAAATTATATACATAATTACATATCATAAGCATAAATATGTAAACTCAATTAAAAATAAGATTTAATATTTAATTACACAAAAATTTTGATTAAAAAAAATCCTCGATAAAAAATTTGCAACATAAAAAAATATTATCAATAATCAAATAATTCATAAATATCAAATCTATTAAATATAAAAAAAAGTCCGTAAACTAGCCTAACCGATTTTCCGCTTCATTTCACCAATTCTATGATTTTTTCAGACGGATTTGATTTTAATGACTATGAGGATATACATTAAAAAAGGACAGAGTGCCCCACACAATAAATATGCCTTCTATTCGACGAATATCCCCACACTTTTTGGACATTCCCTTTGTCTGATTGGAAAAATAATTACAAATAAAAGGGATATGTTATAATCCTACGGAAATTATTACTTATGTAAAGAGTTGTAAAAAAATTCTGCCCTTATTATAATTTTAATTTTAAAAAAACGTGTGATATTTTATATATCAGAGAATTATATCTATTTTTTCCCCTTAATTGCAGTACATGCTTGTAAATTATATCAATTTATGTTTTATGTTCTATATATATATATTAATATATTAAATTGATCAATTTTAAAAAATCTGATAATAAATAGATAATAAATTGCATGTAAATATTTTCCAATTCCTTGTAACTTTCCTCTCAAACACGCATATAATGAATGACTTTTAGCCTATTAGTAGCCTTCATTGCCTAGCACAGGATATAATGATTTTGATAATATATTAATTTTTGTTAGGATTTTGAGTTTATAATCAATTGTAAAATTAGTTCTCAATTTATGTCTGAAAACAGTTATCCCCCGTTATGGGCTAGGCCCAGTATGCGGCCCAAATTCAGTGAATCTATTCGGTGGCCCAAAACAATTCTCAACTTAACAAATAAGAAATAGGTAAAGAGACTCAGCACCAACATTTCTGGTATTCATGGTGAGCCTTAATAGGTATAACCATGAGGTACTGCGTTCAAATGTTGGTAAAAGAGAAGGAAGAAGTAAAAGAAGAAATGAGGTATTTCAAAATACCTCTATTTTTCTACGGCAAAAATCTCTTTTTCAGTTTAGGCCCTCACAATTTTTTATTTTTAATTTGGTCCCTCATATATGCCTCTTTTTTCAATTTGATTCCTGAGAAAAATATATTTTTTTTGTTTAGCCCCTCAAAAATTTTATTTTTAATTTAGTCCCCTACAAATCCAAACATTTTTAATTTGATTTTTATAGATTTTTATTTTCAATTTGGTCTCTCATAGATGCATCTTTTCTCAGTTTGGTCTCTTACATATTTTCATTATCAATTTAGTCACTCATAAATGCCTCTTTTCTCAATTTAGTTTCTCACATACTTTTATTCTCAATTTGGTCCCCTATACATGCCTCTTCTTTTTTTTTTTAAAAAAAAATTGTTAGCTTGGAATCCAACGAAAAAAGAAATTGATTTACAAAAAAAAAATTAATACTCAACAATCTATGTCAATGAGTTAAACTGTCAAACTAGCACTTCTATAGAATTATTTAATAACAACTGCACGAGGGACAATCTAATTAAAATACGACAAGTGTATAATTTCATATTTTATATAATTCACAATTGCATAATTGATTTTTTTAAATTTTTTTTACACATTCTAATTTTAGTAGAGAACCTAATAACAAAAATATAAAAAAAAACTTTTATATAGTTGTTTTTCTTCTACTAAAATAAAATAACCTCGTTGGTTGGACCATTTTTCAACATATTTATCTACTATGCTTGATCATAAGGTCCTCATTTGTCATTGAGTGGATGTTTTAAAATATAATATATTTTGCTTGTTGTGCCACTAGCTAACCCTTGTATTGGTGGTTCAAGGCTTTGCTTGTTTCTACTAATACTTGCTTTCGAGAGCTAGTACTTCAAACTCCAAACCCCAAAAAGAAGAAATATATCTATCTATTGAGGTGTTTCAAAATACCTCTCTTTTGATTTTTTTTTTGACAAAATTAGTATTTTGGTTCTCTATGTTTATTTTAAGTTTTATTTTTGTCCTTTATATTTCAAAAGTTTTATATTGATTTTCAATATTTCAAAATTTTATACTATCATGATCATTTTTTGTTATAACTATTAGTTTGCGTAATGAAGTTAACACATTATCTTTCAAATATTGATATACATAATCAATTTATATGGTTATTAATTAAATACTAGTGTCTCATGTGTAATTTTCTTCATTCTTTAAATGATCAACAAACACTTTCACATCTGAGACAAAAAGACAACTTGAAGCCCAGTTTCATTAGGTCAACATGAGTAGGATTCTAGCCACAACACAATTAACAAATTCAAGATATACTCCTACAAGAAAAAGAGGTTCCAATAGATATTAGTTGTGTTTGAAATGTCATGAATCGATTGACAAGTCAAATTCCAATATCTTGATTTCAAATAGCAATGTATCATAAACCTATATATACATATATCATTCGCTAATACATGACCATGTTTGTATCAAGGGACATATGGGCTCTCTTAACATTTTAATACATAATTCGAAAACTTACGTTTTAATTTATTTTGTCAAGTAATTTAACTTTTTGCATTAAATTTAATTATAATTTGTTCCCAGCTAGATTACAAAATCAACGATGTAAATTGATATAGAATATTTTCATGCAAAAATTAAGAAAAATATTTTTTTTATTTGTATTAATTGATTTTGTATCAATATGAATTATTAATTTGTAATCACAAGATGATTATTTCTTTCTCTCACTGGAACACCCCCCACCAAAAAAAAAAACAAAAGAACACACACACACAACACACTGAAAAATACTGTCTATAAAGCGTTATTAGTGATCGCGACTCACTGGCTTACTCATGCATTTGTGGTTCAATGTTATATTTGAATCCACAGTTGCGTGTGATCGAATGCTAGTATCAACCTTCAACTTCTAATTCCTTCTCACACGATAATGAGGTATTTCAAAATACCTCTCATTTTTTTCTTAGTAAAAAAAAAAAAACTCAACTATCAAATAAATACAATCCAAATCGATTATGACTCATTTGATTATTTCAATTTTATATAAAATTGTCAAATTGATCAAACGATTTTTTTTTGGTTCAATTAAATTGAATTAATTAAACAAAATGATTAAACTGAACTAATTCAAAGCATTGAATAATCTTATCTCTATTTTTTGCCTATCTCCTTGTTAATTGGAATTTAGAGTGTTCATAGACTCGATTTAATTTGATTTTTAGCTTTAACCAAACTGAATCGAACTTATCGATTTTGTGAAATTATAAATTTATTCAATTTTAAATTTTTTAGTTGTTTGGTTTGATTTTGGATAATTTTGTTTTCATAATTTTTTTTTTTGCAATCTCATATGATTATAAGGAAAAAAACATTTGTCTTTGAAATCAATATATTAAATGTTAAAACAAAAATTGCTTAAATTCTGATTTTTAGCATAATAAACAACTTAGTGTTATCATTGTTTTTTTTTAGTGTCTGCAAAGAAACAACTAAGATATATAAATTCAAATTTTGAAGGCAAGATTTGTAAAATGAAAACATAATTAACAAAAATATGAGATTAATTAATTTATTTATAAAAGATATTTGGTAAATATAGTATTATATTTATAATTATATATAAATATAATATTTTTTATATAAATTTAATTTTTTAAATCAAACTAAGACGATAATCGAATCGAATCAATTAAATTTATATAATCATATTTTATAAATCGATTAAAACATCTTTTCTTTAATTTTGATCAATTTTTTGTTAATTTGATTTAGTTTGATTTTGAAATCGAGTTAAATTATTTATTCAACAAATACATCTACTACTTAACGTAATCACTGGGCTGTCATCTTCTAGTACGTTTCTTTCTATCAAATTGTACACATCGCTTACTATTCTACTTGTTTCAATGGTTCAGTGTTTTGACTGTAATCACTGAAGCACGTCTTCGAAGCTGGTACCATGGGCTTGGAGAACTATTGCTTTTTCAATGTTCCAAACCAAATAGGGAAAATAAATAGATAAATAATTTACCTCTAGGTATTTCAAAATACCTCTCTTCTTTTTTCTCAAAAAAAAAAAAGAATTTTTACTCATACAAAGTCTACTTTAAAAATAGTAATGAGCGGGCATTTGTTTATTTTTGCAGGTATTTTTGTCAGATATATAAACTTGATATTGGAAATGTCCGAAATATTTAAAAAGTAATGGTACATAATGAATATTGAATACTAAGAACTAATTATTAGGTACTCAACTATTCGACATTTAATAATAACCCAACAAAAAAATATTAAATTTATCAAATTTATATTACATATTTATTATTTTATAGTTTGTATATTAATGCCTTTGTCACGTCCCAAAATCTGAGCACGTGACCGGCACGGAAAGTGAATTTCATTTCACCTCCGTAAGCCTATCTTTCTCTTAAGTATCATACCACTCTTTTAAATACAATTAATCTAAATTATATAATTTAAGAATTAAAATAAGAGAATTATTCATCTTTTCACAAAAAATAAGAAAATACGGCTAAACCTAGTTCTCTATACACACTACAGTCATTCACATTACATCACTGAATGAACTTACCCGATTACAGAGATTTTTTAGATTTATACAACTTAGAATAAGACATAAACATTATACCTTTACCCTGAACAAATGAAAAGGTAATCATGGGCTAAAGATCCATAATTCATTTGTCACGTCCCAAAATCTGAGCACGTGACCAGCACGGAAAGTGAATTTCATTTCACCTCCGTAAGCCTATCTTTCTCTTAAGCATCATACCATTCTTTTAAATACAACTAATTTAAATTACATAATTTAAGAATTAAAATAAGAGAATTATTTATCTTTTCACAAAAAGATAAGAAAATACGGCTAAACCGAGTTCTCTATACACACTATAGTTATTCACATTACATCACTGAATGAACCTACCCGATTACAGAGATTTTCTAGATTTATACAACTTAGAATAAGACCTAAACTTTATACCTTTACCCTGAACAAATGAAAAGGTATTCATGGGCTAATGATCCATAACTCTTTGTATAGATATTTACCTTCAACTGTCAACTCTGAAAAAAATGTTAATAAGAGGGGTATGAGCAAACCACGTGCCCAGTGAGCAGACAACACAATACTATGACAAAAAAAATATCATGCATCATAATGATAACATGCAGCAATCATACGTAATCGATCATAATATAATATAATATAATTCATAATACTTCACAACAATATTCAAGTAAATCAAATACATTTCAACATAATTCAAATAATTCACAACAGCAAACAGTGAAATCAATTTTACACATTTCCCGTACCAATCGGGTCGTCCAGGGTACCTCTGGATTGTTGCCCGCGGCCCTCGCCGCATCCACCCTTATCGCTCCATTTATATTCTCCACCCTTATAGCTTCACATAGATTTCTCCATAGGGTGCACCGCCATGCCTTTCCTTTCTAGTCAAACACAATCACAATCACATCTAAGAACATTCTCAATCATAATCATGAGCCACATACACAACTCAGTCATGTACAATTCAAGTCACAACATAATCAATATGGTTCCAGTAACATAGCGTGTATACAACATAATAACTCATAATATAGAACAATTATTCAACAATAACATACTTCAACTATCCGTATATGAATGAACTCAAAAATCAGAGTATGACACATTTCAACTCAGTTCACATGTCATTCACAATCCATCATATAACATCTATTCATGAGAAAATAAGAAAATATAATTATATATATCACCAGGCATATTCCACAATTGTTTATGTCTCATCGTCTCACATCATCATCTTCAAACTTGGATATACAACATATTTTCACTATGATGCAAAAAGTCAATAACAAAGATATTTAATCATAGCAAGTATTAACCCACTCACCTGGATTTCATGCTCTCGACACTCCCACCTTGTGCCTTGACCATTCCTATTGTAACCAGATAAAAACCATCAGGGCTACAAAATAAAGGAATTTCCTACCACTATTCCCGACCTTCACTCTCTTCTCAAATCATAACTCCTAACTGGTAATGAATATCCAGATAAAACTTATACCATTGGAAACTAGACTCAAATAGCTTTTCAACAATATAAAAAAAAACTGATGCTACAGTAACGGTCAACATAGCTACAGTGTCGTTGACTAAGTCAATACTACAGTAACGTTGACCGAGTCAATGCTACAGTAACGTTGACCGAGTCAATGCTACAGTAACGAGAAAATCTGGAAAAATTTTCTCGGTGAACAGTATTTTCTGGAAAATTTCTGGAAAATTTCCAGAATGAACAGTGACGTTCTTCGTGTTCTTCATCCAAAAATCCTAAAATCACATCTAAAACAACATTTCTTTTGATTTCTTCCATGGGTTTTCATCCTTAATGTCTAAGGAGTGTTTTAACACCAAAATCCCCAATTTTTAGTAACAATCCAAGCTCTAATCTCAAATTTTGATTAAGAACCCTAACTTTCTTCAAATTTCCTAATTCTTGAATTTCTCCTAATTTTCTTCGAATTTCTTGTTCCACATATATTATCCAATATGTAGAAATATTTTAAACTAATATCTTTACTTAAATTCATCCATAGAAACAATATACAAAGATTTCCCAAAATGATAACCTAGGATTTATTCTTGTAAGAGGAGGAAGGAAAAAAAAAGAAGAACATCTACTTACCAATCTTCCTAGCTTCCAAGGCTTTCTTCCTTAAGCATTTGGCATGGATGGAGGTGAAGAAGAGAACTTAGGATCCTCAGCCGAGAGCTATGGAAGGAAGATAGAAAAATGAATAAGAGAGAATGATGAATGTTTAAGTGTGTATGTGTGGGCCCCACTCATTTTCTTTTCAATTTAGTCCCTTTGGCAACCATCTTACCTAGGATTTGCAAGAGAATTGAAAAAGCTTGATTATACTTAGGGCACCTAATAAACTCCCACAAAATACACCTCATCACATCCCATTTTTATTAAAATTCCAAAATCTCGTATTTGTTCACTTTAATCCCTCTCGATGTCTCAAATACCACTTTAACCTTGAATCCATCATCTTTTCGGTACCAGACTCATAATTCATTCTCATAAGCTTTATTCTTCCTCTCAAGTTCCTATTTGGTCATTTCTCAAAAGTACTCCATATTTTCTTTTCTTTTCACTTTAGTCCTTGAGAATTTGTAAAAATTTTCCAAATTAAAATTTTGAAATTTCTATTCCCAAATTTCCCTCACTAATTCAAAAATAACATTTTTTACGTAATTAAATTTTCACTAAACTTCAAAATAGATTTTAAATATTCATACAAATTATTGGGGTATTACATCCTTGTACAGATATTTACCTTCAGCTATCAATTCTGAAAAAAATGTTAATAAGAGGGGTATGAGCAAACCACATGCCCAGTGAGCGGACAACACAACACTATGAGAAAAAAATATCATGCATCATAATGATAACATGCAACAATCATACGTAATTGATCATAATATAATATAATATAATTCATAATACTTCACAATAATATCCAAGTAAATCAAATACATTTCAACATAATTCAAATAATTCACAACAGCAAACAGTGAAATCAATTTCACACATTTCCCGTAACAACCGGGTCGTCCAGGGTACATCTGGATCGTTGCCCGCGGCCCCCGCCGTATCCACCCTTATCGCTCCATTTATATTCTCCACCCTTATAGCTTTACATAGATTTCTCCATGAGGTGCACCGCTATGCCTTTCCTTTCTAGTCAAACACAATCACAATCACATCTAAGAGCATTCTCAATCATAATCATGAGCCACATACACAACTCAGTCATTTACAATTCAAGTCACAACATAATCAATATGGTTCCTACAACATAGCATGTATACAACATAATAACCCATAATATAGAACAATTATTCAACAATAACATACTTCAACTATCCGTATATGAATGAACTCAAAAACCAGAGTATGACACATTTCAACTCAGTTCACATGCCATTCAAAATCTATCATATAACCTCCATTCATGAGAAAATAAGAAAATATAATTATATACATCACCAGACAAGTTCCACAATTGTTTATGCCTCATCGTCCCACATCATCATCTTCAAACTTGGATATACAACATATTTTCACTATGATACAAAAAGTCAATAACAAAGATATTTAATCATAGCAAGTATTAATCCACTCACCTGGATTTCATGCTCTCAGCACTCCCACCTTGCGCTTTGACCATTCCTATTGTAACCAGATAAAAACCATCAGGGCTACGAATTTGTAATATCCCAAGAATTTATATGAATATTTAAAATCTATTTGAAGTTTATTGAAAAATTTAATTACATGAAAAATGTTCTTTTTGAATTAGTGAAGGAAATTTGGGAATAGAAATTTCAAAATTTTAATTTTGGAAATTTTTACAAATTCTCAAGGACTAATGTGAAAAGAAAAGAAAGTATTGAGGAATTTTGAGAAATGACCAAATAGGAACCCGAGAAGAAGAATGAGCTTATAGGAATGAGTCCGGTACCAAAAGGATGATAGATTCGAGGTTAAAGTGGAGTCTGAGACATTGAGAGGGACTAAAGTGAAATAACGAAATCTGTGGGGCACCTAGGATTTAGAAACACCTGAGGTGAGATTTTATGAATTTACTTTTGCTAGTCTTGACTGAGGGTCAACTGGAGAGCAAGTGATAATTTCACCCCGAGTGAGTATATAGGTGGTCTCACCTCTTTTTCCTCATTTTCTCCTTTCCTTTCTCTCTCTTTCTTCTCTCTACTTTCTCTCTCTACACTCCAACTCTACAACCGGACTTTGAAGGGCGGATCTCGGGCTACGGGGCGAGCCTCTAGGAGCCAAGCAACGTAGGGAAAGCAAGGAATCGAAGTAGAAATTTCTATTTCTTAAGCTTTTCCCTATTTTCTAGTTTTAAGAGTGTTTGAGGTAAAATCGAGATTCTGGCTTCGTTTCTCGATTAAAATTGGTGCTTTTGGTGTCTAAATACTCCTTAGACATTAAGGGTGAGATCCCATGGAAGAAATCATGGAAAACAGTGGAGATTTGGCCAGATTTGGGCCAAATCCGAGATAAATCGTGAAAGGTCGCGATCGTGGCGCCTAGGCGCCAAGGTTCGTTGGGGAGGAAGAAAGGATTGGCGCCCAGGCACCAGGTGTGGCGCCTAGGCGCCAGGCTTGGGTTGGCGCCCAGGCGCCAGGTGTGCCACGAAACCTTAGTTTATTTTCAATCAGTCATAACTTTTTCATCCGGACTCCGTTTTGGGTGAACTTTATATCGTTGAAAAGCTCTTTAAGTCTAGTTTCTAATGGTATAAGTTTCATTTGGATATTCATTACCAGTTAGGAGTTATGATTTGAGAAGTGGATGAAGGTCGGGAGTAGTGGTAAGGAATTTCTCTATTTTGTAACCCTGATGGTTTTTATCTGGTTACAATATGAATGGTCAAGGTGCAAGGTGGGAGTACCAAGAGCGTGAAATCCAGGTGAGTGGGTTAATACTTGCTATGATTAAATATCTTTGTTATTGACTTTTTGCATCATAGTGAAAATATGTTGTATATCCAAGTTTGAAGAGGATGATGACTCAAATATATATTTATATGTTTAAATTATATTGTGCTTGAATGGGACGATGAGACATAAACAATTGTAGAACTTGCCTGGTGACGTATATAATGATATTTTCTTATTTTCTCATGAATGGAGATTATATGATGGATTGTGAATGGCATGTGAACTGAGTTGAAATGTGTCATACTCTGATTGTTGAGTTCATTCATATGCGGATAGTTGAAGTTGAAGTATGTTATAGTTGAATAATTGTTCTATATTATGGGTTATGTTGTATACATGCTATGTTGCTGGAACCATATTAATTATGTTGTGACTTGAATTGTAAATGACTGAGTTGTGTATGTGGCTCATGATTATGATATGCTCTTAGATGTGATTGTGATTGTGTTTGACTAGAAAGGAAAGGCATAGCGGTGCACCCCATGGAGAAATCTACGTGAAGCTATAAGGGTGGAGAATATACATGGAGCGATAAGGGTGGATGCGGCGGGGGCCGCGGACAACGATCCGGAGGTATCCTGGACGAAACGGTTGGTGCGGGAAATGTGTGAAATTGATTTCACTGTTTGCTGTTATGAATTATTTGAATTATGTTGAAATGTATTTGATTTACTTGGATATTGTTGTGAAGTATTATGAATTATATTATATTATATTATGATCGATTACGTATGATTACTGCATGTTATCATTATGATGCATAATATTTTTTTTGTCATAGTGTTGTGTTGTTTGCTCATTGGGCACATGGTTTGCTCATACCCCTCTTATTAACATTTTTTTCAGAGTTGACAGTTGAAGGTAAACATCTATACAAAGAGTTATGGATCCTTAGCCCATTATTACCTTTTCATTTGTTCAGAGTAAAGGTATAATGTTTAGGTCTTATTCTAAGTTGTATAAATCTAGAAAATCTCTGTAATCAGGTAGGTTTATTCAGTGATGTAATGTGAATAACTATAGTGTGTATAAAGAACTCGGTTTAGCCGTATTTTCTTATCTTTTGTGAAAAGATGAATAATTCTCTTATTTTAATTCTTAAATTATGTAATTTAGATTAATTGTGTAATACCCATAAAAAATAAAATATAAATGTGTATTTGCAAACTATGGTTACTATGCTAGTATACGATACTGTTCACCTATATAATACTATTTACATATACGATACTGTTCACTTATACGATCGAAATATCAAGAACTAGATGTGGTTTGGTCATAAGAGAAAACTAAAAAGAAGTTCGTAGGAGAAAATGATATTTTATGTATAAAAATACCCTCAGGGACTAAAGTGAAAGGACTGAATTGAAAAGAAACTTAAAGGTTTAAGGTAAAAGGATAGTTTTTCCTTTAAGTTTCTAATAGTAATAAAAAATTCTAAGCCGTTTGCACAGTAAGTCGAATTATTAAGGTGCACAGTAAATTGCATTATTAGAAATGTCATTTTCATGAATAGAAAAAATTGAATATTTTATTAGCGCATAGTGACAAATAGTACCGTTGACTTTTCCTATAAATAGGCCCTTCCATTTCACTTCTAAACTCACATCTTCAACTTCTCTTCTTCTCTCCTTAAGTTTCTCTTACTCTAATGCTATGCCTCTGAGATTTTGGGCTTTTCATTTTCAGCTTAGGTAAGGATACTATGCCCTTTCTATGTCTTTCAAATTTTAGAAGTTATTTTCTTAAGTATGCTCTGTGGTTGCGGCTTTGGCTGATCTTCCACATCAGAAAAACTGTCCTTAGCTACTTACATATTATTTTGATTTTCTGATTACCGAAATAAGATGTAAACTGTGAAGAATACATGTCTAGGAAAGTTCTGGCTAAGGAAAGACCTGGTTTTTAAGTGTGTCCATTGTGACCCTCCACCCTTTCTTGGGAACTTACCTGGTGTACTCTTTTACAGATTGTATTCTCTATTTCTGGTATAAACAGTCTCCGTATATATAAATAGTGCCATATGTATGAACAGTATCTGTATGTATGATGAATATCTATACCTATAAATAGTATTCGTATGTATGAATAGTGACCATACATATGAATAATGACTGTACATATGATTAGTAACTGTATGTATGAACAGTGTCTGTATGAAAACAATCCTAACTTGTTTTCTCTAATCTTTCATGAAAATCTATGTAGCAGAATACTGAAATTCATCTGTGTACTCTTGTCCGTAACGACTTAGAGAAGTGATACTCGTACGGAATCCAGGTGAGTGGAACGACCCCGTTTTAATGAGGTTTTAGCATTACTGGTGATAAAAAGTATGTCGTAGGACACTCCCAAGATTCATAGGGGTAAACTGGATTCAGAATGACAAATCTGGGGAGATAATTAATCCAGAAGTATGGATAAAATGACATAAGTGTCTCATGATGATGTGAAAATCTTTTCAAAAATAGATTAATTGTTATCTTGATTTATGGATTATAAATCTATAATATAGTTATATACTATACCTGTTATATGGATGAATATTATATTGTGCTTCAGATTATGATATGAAATACTGTACTATTGATTGTGATTGAGCGGGACAGTACCCCCTCTCACGGCAAGGCGGAAAACCCGGTTGAAATGGTGTCTTGACCAATGAGTGTGGAGACAACGATTCCCTCAGTAGGGATATAGCCCGGATTGGTGATAAATCCGTGAGGCACCCTAGCTAAGAGGATGAGGTTGTGCATCATGGCGAAAATATACAGAATTGGTGAGCTGACCTGTATGCGCTCTCCGGGATATATTGTCATTGATGAGTGCTAGTAACGTTTGTTGAATTTGATGAATTTTTATCTTCTTGTATGTAATTTCTAACTATGTTTATTGGTTGAGTATGAGCCTTCGGATATACTTGCATGACTGGTAATGTATTTGAATTTTATTAACGCGAAGCCGATTTGCTCACGGAGTTTAAAAGCTCACACTCTCTATAAAACCTTTTTGTTCAGATCAGGTTGCTGATGAAGAATATCTTCTAGAATAGTAGATCACTTTGGACTTTCCCGCTGTCGGGTAGGCCCCTCTTTTATTGTAGACTATGTTACTCTGTAACCGTCTAGGACATCTAGGTCAGGGGTTTGGCATTTGGCTTGTATGTCAGTATAATAATGTATTTTGTATTGAGAATCTATTATTTTTAATTAAGAAAGTTTGATATATTTTCTTCATATTTATTAAGGAATTGTTATTTTGATAACATAGATAATTTAAACTCACGGGTAGAATTTATCGAAGGGCTTACAGTGATGAGAAATGCATCATTGTGCCGATCATGTGCCTAGAAAATGGGTCGTGACAAAGTTGGTATCAGAGCAAATGTTGTTAGGTCTCCTAGTAATTACATAACAAGGTAACCTTAGTAGGACCTCCTCTATCGTTATGAACCTGGGCACAACTATAGAGAGACGGCTATACTGAAGGTCCTGTAGGATGTTTCCATTTCCTTTCCCTCCGAGACTTATCTTTTCTTAGGAATTATGTTCTCAGTTTTAGTTTTAGACAGATGTGGCTACACTTTTGAACTTAGTAAAGGAAAGGTTATTACTTGTTTTAATTCCATTGATGTCGGATCAAATTTTATATGGTGGGTTTTATAAGCTGAATTCATGATTATTTTGTGTAGCTATATTATTTTAGGGTACCAGTCAATAAAAGAAACCACTTGCATTAAAAAAAACTGAAGAATTACATTGCAAAAAAAAAAGAGAAGTCTACTCATGTATGAGTAATCTAAAGGCGAGGTAGTCTCGGATTAGGAGGGTTGTATTGTATCATCACCCCTCGACCATTCCTTGGAGCAAGAGACAGAGCAATGTCGCGGAGGGTAGTGTAAATTCCATTCATACAATCAACACTTCTTTGCTGTTGATTGCAGAAGCACTGGGTGGACCAATAGAAGAACCTATCTATTCTCGAAGTCATTGCCGCGTTATTGCGTTTGGTTAACTTCTCCAGATCCTCTATCATCTTCTTGAGATTCTTCACCTCCTGCTCTAAACATGCGATTTTGTCCTCCGAGCTATGGCCTGTGCTAATCTCCTCGGCTTCCTCATTCTACTTCATCTTTTTCTCCTTTTGATTTTCTTGAGATCCCTCGAGAGGCCTTTTGCCCTTGTCCTTGCCTAAACTTAAGTTTAAGTCAAGTTCTTCTTCCTTAGCCTCTACTGTGAGATCAATGTACTTTCTTGTGGCCATGATTTGGAAAATTTAGAAATTTTTGTAAGAGAATGAGGCGAGAGGAATGCTGGGAGATTGTAGGCTCAGAGATTATTACTCTTTGTGGTGTGGTAACTGAGAACGCTGAGAAGGTTTTTATAGAGAAAAATTAGGACTTAGAGACAAAGAAGATATCTCTTCACCGCACCCCTACACGATCAACCTATGGATTTCTGCAAGCTGGAAGCCAGAAGTCTAGGGTAGGCGTGCACACCAATAGCACATTGCATTAATGCCAAAACCATGAAAGTTAATATTCGGTGGATTTGCGGCCGATTTTACTTGGTTTTCCCATTTCTCCCGTTGGCATTTTCTGAAATTCAAAGAAGTTGACGATGTAGCCATTAAAGATTGCCTTGGATGCTTTTATGATGAACTGAAATGTATTTCTCTGCTTTGTTGTGTTGTTCTTGAGAGCCTTCAGTTGAGTATAATATACATAACTGATTGAATCATGTTGTAATTACATATGATATGTATGCTATTCATACATAATGAATGAAGGCTACGATCAAGGAGAATATGTGATGATCCTACATATACTCATAGAGAATGAGAAATCAAAATGACTTGGATAGAATGAAATGTGTATATGATAATACATCTTCATGGTTACACATATTTACATATAATGCTCTCGTGGGTAAATGAAAGACAATGATTTCCTTGCATTATGATAATGCTTAATGCATGTGACCGTAAGCAGTTAACTTTGTTTTAAAATATATATATTTACATATATATTATGTGTAAGTCCAGAGTAAAGACACCCATTTGAATCTAAAATAAGGCTAATATGAGACCACCCGATCATAGAGGGACATCGTGATATGAGATTATAAGATAAAACAAGTTCAGAGGGAGAAAATCTCAGACTGAAGAGCATAGTTAGTCAAAATTTTGAGAAAGGTCAAGATTAGCCGAAAATTTTTTCAGGAAATCTTTGACTTATGTTAATTACATTAAATTATATTTACTATTTACATGCATGTCCGACATTAATTGCTGGCATTGCGATGTATGCGATCTGTAAACCTCTTAGCGAGCGGCGTATAGGTTATGGTGGCTTTAGCTCGAGAGGCTTCGGGTTGTCTATAAATCTTTTACGCCCGTTACCCCACTCATCACACCAAGCGAACTTCTTTCATTACATACCGATTCCTCAATCTTCATTCATTTCTCGTTTCAACTTCTTTCTGAAATTCCTAGAGCAATGGCCGATAATAAGTCTTTCAACTTGAATTTTGAGACTGGCAACATAGAGCTTAATTTAAATCTAAGTCTCAGAGACAACAAAGGGAAGAGACCTGTAGACAGGTCACCATAAATTAAGAAGAGAAAGAGGGATGTAATAAAGTTGGAGGAGGACAGTACTACAGCATCCTCAGAAAATAAGCTTACACGCCTCGAGCGTAAGATAGAAAACCTGGAGCGTAAAATAAAGAGCCTGGAATACAAGACAGAGGACCAGAAGCGACTAATAAATTGTCTCTTTGAAAACCAAGAGAAACTAATAAATCGTCGTTTCGGGGAACTAGCTAATCGAGTTGATAGACATTCAATGTTTGCAACTCAAAATTTTCGTGACCAACAAGTAAGGTGTATTGACTGTATGAACGGAGTGACTTCTGCTCTTCGCCAAATTTCTCAGGCGCTTCCTCCAGAAACCCTTTCTAGACTGCAACGATTAGCTTCCTCCTTAAGGTCTGAAGCACCTTCCTCTTCTAGACCTAGAGCACCTTCTACATTTCAAAAGCCTCCTCGTCCTTAATTTATTCTTTCTTTTATTTGTACCTAAAGCTATATTTGGTCTAAGCTTCACGTATTAAAATTATCTATGTACTAGAAATAAAATTTAAGTTAGTATTTAGATCTTCTTTGTTGAAGTGATTCCTTTTACTGAAAGAACTTGAGGAATGAGAAGATGTTGGACTTATATTTCGTACTTGATTATGGAAATTCTAAAATAGAGTATGGTAATATCCTTTTGACTGAGCATAGTTACTAAAATGATATTTCATTACACTTCTGAACTATGGAGGAGTGCTAAATAAGTATTTTATGAACCTATATATAGAGAACTATGGGTTTGCCCTAATCATTGAAGGGATACGACTCTATATGAGTCATTGAGGTGAGAGGAATTTCTATATATATTTATTTTATAATTATGCATGAGGAGTATGTTATTTACTTAACACATTTTCTAGAATTGTTCTTCTTAGAGATTTATGTAATGATTTCATGTGATTTTTCCTTTTATATGACGCCTTCAGCTGAGAGTATCGTCTTAAGGTAGAAGGATCGTCTTCGGGCAAGAGTATTGCCTATGGCCAAAATGACGCCTTCGGGTGGGGTGCTTGTATTCACAAAAGTTATATGTGTGTGGTAACATGTGTTCTGAAATTCAGTATGAACTGGAAAGACCACGTGCCACTTTTGAGATGACACCTATTTGAGGTTTTACATAAAGACAGAGTTCGTCTCTGATTAGATGGTTTGAGTTTGGTAAAGGTTAGGAGGATGAGACACTTTATGGTACAAGAGGTCGTGGAGAAGATCAAACTGATAAGTAAGAGATTATTTGCTATTTAGAAAAGGAAAAAGTCCTATGCAAATCATTAATAAAGCAGTCTAGAGTTCACAGTCGATCGTATAGTGTTCTTGTGCATCTCACCAAGGGTGTAATGAGGTTTGGGAAGAAAGAGATGCGAAGAATGAGATATGGACGAAGTAACCACACTTATTTCAGACTTGAGATGAGTTTTGAATTCGGAGGACCGAATTCTCTTAAGGGGGTGATAATGTAATACCCATAAAAAATAAAATATAAATGTGTATTTGCAAACTATGGTTACTATGCTAGTATACAATACTGTTCACCTATATAATACTATTTATGTATACGATACTGTTCACTTATACGATCGAAATGTTAAGTACTAGATGTGGTTTGGTCATAAGAGAAAACTAAAAAGAAGTTCGTAGGAGAAAATGATGTTTTATGTATAAAAATACCCTCAGGGACTAAAGTGAAAGGACTAAATTGAAAAGAAACTTAAAGGTTTAAGGTGAAAGGATAGTTTTCCCTTTAAGTTTCCAATAGTAATGAAAAATTCTAAGCCGCCGTGTCTTTCCGCATTTTGCACAGTAAGTCGAATTATTAATGTGTACAGTAAATTGCATTATTAGAAATGTCATTTTTATAAATAGTAAATTGAATATTTTATTAGCGCATAGTGATAAATAGTACCGTTGACTTTTTCTATAAATAGGCCATTCCATTTCACTTCTAAACTCATACCTTCAACTTCTCTTCTTCTCTCCTTAAGTTTCTCTTACTCCAATGCTAGGCCTCTGAGATTTTGGGCCTTTCCTTTTCAGCTTAGGTAAGGATACTATGCCCTTTCTATGTCTTTCAAATTTTAGAAGTTATTTTCTTAAGTATGCTCTGTAGTTGCGGCTTTGGCTGATCTTCCACATCAGAAAAACTGTCCTTAGCTGCTTACATATTATTTTGATTTTCTGATTACCGAAATAGGATGTAAACTGTGAAGAATACATGTCTAGGAAAGTTCTGGCTAAGGAAAGACCTGATTTTTAAGTGTGTCCATTGTGACCCTCCACTCTTTCCTGGGAACTTACCTGGTGTACTCTTTTACAGATTGTATTCTCTATTTCTGGTATAAACAGTCTCCGTATATATGAATAGTGCCATATGTATGAACAGTATCTGTATGTATAAACAGTATCTGTACGTATAAATAGTATCTGTATGTATGAATAGTGACCGTACATATGAATAATGACCGTACATATGATTAGTAACCGTGTGTATGAACAGTGTCTGTATGAAAACAATCCTAACTTATTTTCTCTAATCTTTCATGAAAATCTATGTAGCGGAATACTGAAATTCATCTGTGTACTCTTATCCGTAACGACTTAGAGAAGTGATACTCGTACGGAATCCAGATGAGTGGAACGACCCCGTTTTAATGAGGTTTTAGCATTACTGGTGATAAAAAGTATGTCGTAGGACACTCCCAAGATTCATAGGGGTAAATGATATCGGCCATTTTTATATACTTGTTAGTCCCTATCTTAGTCGTATTGCTATTTCAATGTTGCCAACTCTCCTATTTTATTATATTTTGAATTTATTGGGTGTAAATTAATTATATAATTAATATGATTCAAATTCATAATTTTATCCCAATTAATTCATGTGCTTAATTTCAGATCTAATAATTGGAGAGAAAAATGCTGACATGGACGTTTTGCTTACTTGGAGGCTACCTAGACATGCTGACTGGGCATTGAATGGTTGACTAGGGCTGAATAGATTTCTGGTCCCCATTGTTCTACACTTTACAGCAAAGGGGAATGTAATTTCTGCTTTGACAGCATGGGCCTTCTACAGCAATCAATGGCAGACATAAACAGCAAAGGAGTGGAGTAACTTGTCTGCTGCTGTTGTCTTGCTACCTACATCATCGAAGAGGCATCCAAGGAGGCATCTAGGGTAGAATATTCCAAGGCATTGAGGGCATCAGTTTTAAAAATGAGATGACACTTTTATTTTCAGCAACTTAGCAATTTTCGTAGTTCTTTTTTCCTCTTTGTTTTCTCTTCTGTCATTTGCTGTTTTGCTCTCATGGAGGGCTAAGTCTTCATTGTAATCAGTCACTGGACCACTGGGATGTTGTAGCATGAACTAAGAATGCAAGTGTCACGTCCCAAAATTTGAGCACGTGACCGGCACGGAAAGTGAATTTCATTTCACCTTCGTAAGCCTATCTTTCTCTTAAAAATCATACAATTCTTTTTCATGCAACCAAAACGAGTTCTCTATACATACTACAATTACTCACATTACATCACTGAATGAACCTACCCGATTACAGAGATTTCTAGATTTATACAACTTAGAATAAAACTTAACTATTATACCTTTATCCTGAACAAATGAAAAGGTAATTATGGACTAAGGATCCATAATTCCTTGTTCCGATATTTACCTTCAGCTGTCAACTCTGAAAAAAAAATATCAATAAGAGGGGTATGAGCAAACCACGTGCCCAGTGAGTAGATAACACAATACTATGACAAAATAAAAATCATGCATCATAATGATAACATGCAGCAATCATACGTAGATCGATCATCATATGATATAATATTATTCATAATACTTCACAACAATATCCAAGTGAATCAAATGCATTTTAACAAAATTCAAAATTCACAACAGCAATCGATGAAATCAATTTCACACACAATTCCCGTACCAATCGGGTCGTCCAGAATACCTCTGGATCGTTGCCCGCGGCCCCCGCCGCATCCACCCTTATCGCTCCATTTATATTCTCCACCCTTATAGCTTCATATAGATTTCTCCATGGGGTGCACCACCATGCCTTTCCTTTCCAGTCAAACACAATCACAATCACATATAAAAACATCCTCAATCATAATCTTGAGCCACATACACAACTCAGTCATTTACAATTCAAGCCACAACATAATCAATGTAGTTCCAGCAACATAGTATGTATATAACATAACCCATAATATAGAACAATTATTCAACAATAACATACTTCAACTATCCGCATATGATTGAACTCAACAATCAGAGTATGATACATTTCAACTCAGTTCACATGCCATTCACAATCCATCATATAACCTCAATTCCTGAGAAAATAAGAAAATATAATTATATACATCACCTGGCACGTTCCACAATTGTTTATGTCTCATCATCCCACATCATTCTCTTCAAACTTGGATATTCAACATATTTTCACTATGATGCAAAAAGTCAATAACAAAGATATTTAATCATAGCAAGTATTAACCCACTCACCTGGATTTCATGCTCTCAGCACTCCCACCTTGCACTTGACCATTCCTATTGTAACCAGATAAAAACCATCAGGGTTACGAAATAGAGAAATTTCCTACCACTACTCTCGACCTTCATCCACTTCTCAAATCATAACTCCTAACTGGTAATGAATATCCAGATGAAACTTATACCATTGGAAACTAGACTCAAAGAGCTTTTCAACGATATTAAAAAAAAAAAACTGATGCTACAGTAACTGTCAACGGTCAACGCAGCTACAGTAATGTTGACCGAGTCAACGCTACAGTAACGTTGACCGAGTCAACGCTACAGTAACGAGAAAATCTGGAAAAATTTTCTCGGTGAACAGTAATTCTGGGGAAAATTTTCGATGTTCTTCGTGTTCTTCATCCAAAAATCCAAAAATCATATCTAAAACAACATTTCTTTTGATTTCTTCCATGGGTTTTCATCCTTAATGTCTAAGGAGTGTTTTAACACCAAAACCCCCAATTTCTACCAACAATCCAAGCTCAAATCTCAAATTTTCATCAAGAACACTAACTTTTTCAAATATCCAAATTCTACGAATTTCTCCTAGTTTTCTCCAAATTTCTTGTTCTAATAACATCATAAACCACCTAGGAATGTTTTAGATTAACATCCACACTTAAATTCATCCATTAAAATATTCTACAAAAATTTTGCAAAAATAATAACCAAGGATTTGATCTTGTAATAAGAGGAAGAAGAAGAAGAACATCAACTTACCAATCATCCTAACTTTCATAGCTTCATTCCCAAAGCAAAAATTGCATAAATGATTGATGAAGAAATTCCTTTGCAAGCATAATCGAGAGAGAGAGAAAGTGAAGCTACGGGAGGGAGAATGAGAAAAATAAAAGAATAAGGAGAAGTGTATACGCGTGGGCCCCACCAATTTCTTTTTCGATAAAATCGCTCATAGCCACCTTAGCTTATAAGATTTGTTCACTTTAATCCCTCTCGATGTCTCAAACTCCACTTTAACCTCGAATCCATCATCTTTTCGGTACCGGACTCATAATTCATTCCCATAAGCTCTATTTTTCTTCTCGGGTTCCTACTTGGTCATTTCTCAAAAGTCCTCTATACTTTCTTTTCTTTTCACTTTAGTCCTTGAGAATTTGTAAAAATTTCCTAAATTAAAAATAAAAATTTCTATTCCCACATTTTCTTCACTAATTCAAAAAGAAATTTTCCACGTAATTAAATTTTTCACTAAACTTCAAAATAGGCTTTAAATATTCATATAAATTCTTGGGATATTACAGCAAGCTAAGTGTTTTATTCTCTATTTTCATCTCATTTCGTTTCTGTTTTGCTGTTATGTTTATGTTGCTGTCAGATTCTGATTAGAGCTTGAGAAGTAACATAAACTGACTTATATATTAAGATATAACCTTGCTTGACTGATTAGGAAAGTAAAAGAGGGGAAATGACTAGTTAGATGATATATTTAACTTGGTTTGGTTGAGATTTTCGACTGAATGCATCTGGTTATAGTAGAGAGATGTTCTTGACTGTAATTAGTAGCATTAAATTCTAGATGTTATTCTAGAACCATTTTCATAAAGAACCAAACAATGGAATGAGAACAAAACTGAATCAATGAGCTAGGTAATGATAGTTGCACTCCCATGAATCCTAGTGGCTGATTACATAGTCTCTTTACTGTCAACACCTTGCAAATTTCGCTGCTGCGGCTGTTGTAGTTATTTGGTTGCTGTTCTATTCTGTTTTTATTATACTGCCAACAAACCCCCCCCGTTTATGTACTTTTCATTAGTGTTTGGGTGTTTAGAACGATTAATTAGTGTTTAGAAGTGAGGCTCTTTGAGTGAATACGACTTGGGGATCACTATACTGCAAATTGCCACGAATTTAATTTTGGGCGATTCCGCATCGTAGTGGCGTGAACCAGAATTTTGGCGCCGTTGCCGGGGAGCCAATTCATTTCTAAGTGTTAATTAGTTGTTCTATTGTGTTCTTGTTTGATTTTAAGTGGCTTGGTATTGTTTGAAGTGATTACAAATTCTTCAAGTCAATTTTTCAAGTTTCCTAGTTATATTTCAGCCACTATTCATCAGCTAAAAAAACTAAATCAGATTGACTTGAAAAATTGGTAGTCCACTAAACACGACCGTTTCGGGCATAACTCCTACGACTTTGTCGTGAGGAGCACCGCCCTATCTCAGCAAAATTTCAACGTTTAGACTACTTTTTCCATTTTACAATGATTTTAACCATTTTTCCAATTAATTGTGATTTTTGGTTTGATTTTTGTAGATCTTATTTTTGAGTTCTGTTTGTTGATTTTGTGCCTCCAATTGGTGAAGGATTTTTCCAAGAAAAATCAGATTTTTCTGAGATACTTCATTTTTGGTTATTTTCCTTGGTTGGAGCCTCGTGTTCTTATTTTGCTGTTTTTGTTCTTTTTGTTGTTTTCTTGTGATTTTTGCCCTTTCTAGTGTATGAGAAGGTCTCATAACGTGAACTTACCACCTTTTGATCCAGAAATAGATAGGATCTTCCATAGGCTAGTGAGAAGCAATAACATTAGGACTAGTATAGTTTCTGAACTTGTTTATGAAATTGTTGAGCTTGTTGTCAATAGCATAGAAGTTGAATTAGATTACGAATCTGATATTGTGTTGGGATCTACTGATTCTGAGTCAGCTGGGACAACTGGGATGGATATCCAAAATGCACAAGTGCCTCAAAATAGGCAAGAACAATCCATTAAAGAGTTGATTGCACCTGATGTGCATTATCAACCATTGTGCATAAATTATCCTGAGTTGGATACTAATTTTGAACTGAAATTTGGTCTAATCCATTTGTTGCCTAAGTTTCATGGTCTTGCAGGAGAAGATCCGCACAAGCACTTGAAGGAGTTCCACATTGTCTGCTCTACTATGAGACCACATGGAGTTGGAGAAGAACAGATCAAATTGATAGCCTTTCCCTTCTCTTTGGATGGGGCAGCCAAGGATTGGCTTTACTACCTGCCCACTGCCTTAATTACAAGATGGGATGAACTGAAGAAGATGTTCCTAGAAAAATTCTTCCCAGCCTCAAGAACAGCAGCAATCAGGAAAGACATCAGTGAGATTAGACAAGTAAGTGGTGAATCATTGCATGAGTACTGGGAGAGATTTAAGAAGCTGTGTTCAAAATGTCCCAACCACCAGATTTCAGAGCAGCTTCTCATCCAATATTTCTATGAAGGATTACTACCTATGGACAGATACATAGTTGATGCAGTTGCTGGTGGGGCATTGGTGGATAAGACTCCTGCTACAGCAAATGAATTGTTGGCCAAGATGGCCCAAAATGCACAACAGTTTGGCACTAGACTGAATGATCCAGTAGTAGTTACTGTCAATGAAGTGAGGACACCTCCCATGGAGCAACAAAGGATAGAAAATAAATTGGAAGAGTTAGCTTCAATGGTGAGGCAATTGGCATTAAATCAGAGAACACAACAACAAGCCCTTCCTCATTCAGTCTGTGGTATTTATTCCCTGAATACCCACCATACTGATCAGTGCCCTCAACTGCAAGAGACCTCAACTGAGTCATGTGCTGGTATATTCCCTAGTAGACCCATGCAGCCACAACAACAGAGATATGACCCATATTCCTCCACCTACAATCCTGGGTGGCGTGATCATCCAGCTTTCAAGTATGGGAATACCTCCAACCCCCCTTACTAGCCACCCCATGCAAGATACAATCAACCTGAACTTAACCATACACCTCCTCTAGCACCCAAGAAACCGGAGCCTAGTCTTGAGGATTTAATGAAGCAACTGACTGCCAATACTCTTCAGTTCCAGCAGAGAACAGAGACCAATATGCAAAATTTGGAAACCAAGATTGGTCAGTTAGCCACAACAATCAATGAGTTGAAAAGTCAAGGTTCGGGGAGTTTACCATCCCAACCAGTGATCAACCCAAGAGGCAATGTGAGTGCCATCATCTTGAGGAGTAGCAAGCAAGTAGACAGTCCAGCTTCTGAATCTAAACCAGAAAAATCAAATGTCCAGCAAAGTGTTCCTTCATCCTCAACCAGTGAGCAAAATAAAAAGGATGAAGAAGTGGTTCAAAAAATTCCTCTTCCTTTCCCCAATAGGCAGACTCAATCAAGGAAAGCTTCAGAATCTGACATGGATAAAGAGATCATAGAGACCTTCAGAAAAATAGAGGTTAATATACCACTTTTGGAAGCCATTAAGCAAATCCCCAAGTAAGCCAAGTTCCTCAAAGAGTTGTGCACTCATAAGAGGCGTTTAAGGGGTAATGAGAGAGTCAATTTGGGGAGAAATATGTCTGCACTCATCCAACCACCTTTGCCACCCAAGTGCAAAGACCCTGGAACTTTCACAATACCATGCACAATAGGCAACATGGAGTTCTCCAATGCTATGCTGGATTTGGGAGCCTCAATCAATGTTATGCCCAAATCAGTATACTCAAGCCTCAAGATTGGTGTTCTTTCACCAACTGGAGTGATTGTCCAACTTGCCAATAGGAGCACAACACATCCAGCAGGAGTTCTAGAAGATGTCCTGGTAAGAGTCAAAGATCTCATTTTTCCTGCTGATTTTTATGTGCTTGATATGGAAAATGATAATACTCCTGGCCATGCACCATTAATACTTGGTAGACCTTTTTTGAAAATTGCAAAAACCATTATTAATGTGCATGAAAGGACTTTGTAAATGGAGTTTGCTAGTAATAAAATTGATTTTAACATTTTAGATGCCATGAAACATCCTATGGAAAATCATTCCAATGTGCATGTGGTTAACTTTTTGGATTACTTAGTTGATGAGGCATGTGATGATTTTCAAACTGAATTAATTTCTGATTTTCCTGAATTTTCTGATTTGGTAGATACCTTTGAATGCAATTGTACTGGTTCTGAATTCTATTATGCTTGCACTGAAATTGAAAATTCTCTAATTGCAGACAATTCCGAATTGCATTATAATTTGCATAATGGTTTGGATTCTGATGTGCATTTTGATTCTGCAATTTTCTCTAGCTTAGACTTAGATTCTGTTTCTGTTTTAGGTAGTTGTAGGTGTAGTGATTTAAACTGTAATGTTGTACATTCTTCATCTCTTTCCTCTTGTGCTGCTAACCCTTCCTCCTCTTTAGCCAAGAATTCTGTCTTTGAGTAATCTGAATTTGTAGGTGCCTCCTTGGATATGACTCCACAAAAATTGATTCCATCCTCCATCCAACCACCTGCATTGGAGTTGAAGGCTTTACCAGAAAACCTCAAGTATGCCTTCCTAGAAGTAGGAGACCAGCTTCCAGTGATTGTAGCCAACAATCTAAAGCCTGATCAAGAACAAAAATTGATAAGTTTGCTGAAAAAGAACAAGAAGGCAATTGGGTGGACTCTAGCAGACATTCCTGGGATTAGTCCTTTTGTGTGCATGCATCGCATTCTTCTTGAAGAAGAGACTAAACCAGTCAGGCAGCCCCAAAGATGACTTAACCCCATGATTCTTGATGTAGTCAAGAAGGAGGTAAGTAAGCTCCTCCAAGCTAGCATTATTTATCCTATCTCTAATAGTAAATGGGTGAGTCCGGTACAAGTAGTGCCAAAGAAAACCGGGGTAACTGTTATAGAAAATGAAAATAATGAGTTAGTACCCACTAGAGTGCAAAATAGTTGGCATGTTTGCATTGATTACAGGAAGTTGAACCAAACAACTAGAAAAGATCATTTTCCTCTTCCTTTTATTGATCAAATGCTTGAAAGACTTGCTGGAAAATCTCACTACTGTTTTCTTGATGGTTTTTCTGGATATTTTCAAATTCACATTGCACCCGAAGATCAGGAGAATACTACCTTCACCTGTCCCTTTGGTACTTTTGCATATAGACGCATGCCTTTTGGTCTCTGCAATGCACCTGGCACTTTTCAGAGATGCATGATAAGTATATTTTCTGACTTGTTAGAAGATTGCATGGAAGTGTTCATGGATGATTTTTCTGTTTATGGAGATTCATTTGATGCATGCTTGAAAAATTTGGAGAGAGTACTTGATAGATGTATAGAAAAGAATTTGGTTTTGAATTATGAGAAATGCCATTTCATGGTAGAGCAAGGGATAGTCCTAGGCCATATAGTATCACCACATGGCATAGAAGTAGATAAAGCTAAAGTTGATGTTATATCATCTTTGCCTTACCCCGCTTCTGTGGGGGAAGTTCGCTCTTTTCTTGGCCATGCAGGATTTTATAGAAGATTCATCAAGGACTTCAGTAAGATCGCTCTACCCCTATCTAAACTCCTCCAAAAAGAAACTGATTTCATTTTTAATGATGCTTGCAGGTCAGCTTTTGATGAGTTGAAGAAGCAACTTACCTCCCCTCCTATCATCCAACCTCCACGGTGGGAACTTCCCTTTGAGCTCATGTGTGATGCCTCAAATTTTGCTGTGGGGATAGTACTTTCACAAAGAGTAAAGAGAAAGTTGCATGTCATAGCCTATGCGTCCCGCACCCTTGATTCAGCTCAATCAAATTACACAACCACAGAGAAGGAGTTTTTAGCAATTGTTTTTGCTTTAGAAAAATTTAGATCATATTTGCTTGCCTCCAAAGTAATTGTGTTTTCTGACCATGCAGCACTGAAATATTTGTTGAAGAAACCGGATGCAAAGTCAAGATTGCTTAGATGGATGCTACTCCTCCAGGAATTTGATGTGGAAATCAAGGATAAGAGTGGAGTAGAGAATGTAGTAGCCGATCATTTAAGTAGGCTTTTGGAGCATCTTCTTATTAGAGATCACTTCCCAGATGAGTGTTTTTCCATTTTGTATGGTATTAGTGAGCCTTGGTATGCTGATTTAGTGAATTATCTTGTTGCATTTGAATTGCCTGCATACCAAAATAAACATCAGTTGAACAAATTAAGAAGCGAGGCTATGTACTATGTGTGGGATGACCCTTATTTATGGAAGATTTGTAGTGACCAAATTGTTAGGAGATGTGTTCCAAATCATGAATTTGCATCTGTGCTGAATTTTTGTCATACTCTTGCATGTGGTGGACATTTTGGTCCCCAAAGAACAGCTAGAAAAGTGTTAGATTCTGGTTTATATTGGCCTACTTTGTTTAGGGATGCCTATAATTTTTGCAAGAACTGTTCTAGGTGTCAAAGAACTAGAAATGTGTCTAGAAGAAATGAAATGCCTCAACAACCTCTCCTCTTTTGTGATATCTTTGATGTTTAGGGTATAGATTTCATGGGTCATTTTCCTGTTTCTTTTGGCTTTATATATATCTTGGTTGCTGTGGATTATGTGTCAAAGTGGGTGGAGGCAAAAGCCACTCGAACTGATGATTCTATTATTGTTGTAGACTTTCTTCGTTCACATATTTTCTGCAGATTCGGTATCCCCAAGGCCATAATCAGTGATCAAGGATCACACTTTTGCAATAGAAACATGCAAGGGCTATTAAAGAAATATGGAGTGGTGCACAAAACCTCTACACCTTACCACCCCCAAACCAATGAGCAAGCAGAAGTCTCCAACCGGAGATAAAGCAAATATTAGAGAAAACTGTGCAGCCCAACAGAAAAGATTGGAGTAAGAGGCTTGACGATGCGCTTTGGGCCTATAGAACCGCTTTCAAGACTCCCATCGGCATGTCTCCATACCGCTTGGTATTTGGTAAAGCATGTCACTTGCCGGTGGAGATTGCACACAAGGCATATTGGGTCGTTAAACAATGCAATATAGACATGACCCTAGCCGGTAAAGAAAGAAAGTTGCAACTTCAAGAACTGGAAGAACTAAGGCTAGCGGCTTATGAGAATGCGCGCATCTATAAAGAGAGGACAAAAGCTTTACATGATCAGAAAATTGAGAAAAAAGAATTCCAAGTAGGAGACAAAGTCCTTCTCTATAATTCTCGCCTCAAACTAATGCCCGGTAAGCTTCGCTCTAGATGGGTTGGCCCTTTTGTTATTACTAATGTCTTTCCTTTTGGTGCAGTAGAAATTCAAAATGAGGCCACCAACAAGCAGTTCATGGTAAATGGGCAAAGGTTGAAGAAGTTCTACGAGGGCTTCAAAGAAGAAACTGTAGAGGAAATCCAACTTTACAATGTTCCGGCTCCATGATAAAGCTGTACTCTTTCCCTCCTTTTTAATTTATGTCCTCTTCATTTTATTTGATGTTTGGTAATAATTTGCATTGAGGACAATGCAATGTTTAAGTGTGGGGGGAGAGAATTTAATTGGAGCTGATTTTCAAAAAAAAAAACTTTTTTTTCTGCTGTCTCCTCTGTTTCTGTCCAGAATTTTTGAGCTGTCTTGCATGAATTTTCTATACTGATTGGCTACGAATTTTTCTAGTTTCTTTACATGTTTTTAAAGCTTTATATGTCTTCTAGTTGTAGAATTTTATTTGGTATCTTTCGCATTTGTTTTGGTGTAGTTTTGTGTCAGTAAAGCTGAGTCGTCAGAATTTCTGCATTGCAGAATTTTGCTGCTCTGCTCTGTCCGAATTTGATACTCTATTTTTTTAAAGAAATTTGATTAAGTTTTTGTGTGAAAGCATGCATGGTGAAATAGCTTAAGTTGTGAATTGACTTAGCATGAAAAGAATTCAGTCTTCTTTTTCTAAGGAATTCAAGTAAAATGGCAATGACGTTGTCTTTAATGAGTTTTTAGTAATAGTCTTTAAACCGTGAGAATTTGAGCCTTCACTGCAAATTAATATTCTTTCTTGCTGTGTGTATTCCCTATCATGATTTTTACTCCAGAATTTGTCTTGAATCTTTGTTAAGGCTACATTACATGTACATGCTTGGAAATGATTTAGGCATTTGTTTCTTATAACCATTCTAGCCAAATAGCCACCCTATGTGTTGTTTCCATTGTGTGCCACTTTGTACCTTACTTCCACCTTTCTTTCTTGTGTTTTCTAGCTCTCTCCCACTTTAAAACAAATCATTTCTTTTCCCCAAACTTAAGATTTGAAGAGCTTTAGAAACCTCTTTCTTTTGAAAATAGATTGAATTGGGCATGTGTAAAAAGAAGGATTTGTGGGCTGTTTCGAATTTCAGTTTTGCTAAACAAAAACAAAAACAAAAACAAAAAAAAACAAAAGAGCAAGAAGGAGAAAAGAAAAGTAGCATTGTTGTGCCCAAATTTCAAAGTTCAATCTCTTGTAACCTTATTGATTGATGCTCTTCATTTCTTTAAATTCTTGTTAAACTTTGTTTTGTGTATTTCTTTCTACCTCCCAATCATTCCTTCACCCAATCTTACACCCTTCCAAAGTCCTAATAATTCAAGCATGTATGTGATTTAAGTAGTGGAGATTTAGATTCTTGACAAGCTTATAGTAGTGAATTATGTGATAAGTTCAATTTCGAGTGATTTACCCTAGACACTTGAGAGAATAGAGAGTAAACACATTCCTGGTGAGGAGGAGGCTAATTACTTGAATTCATTCATATCAAATTAAATTGCCATGATGCTTGGAATCTTAGAAATTTAAGATTAATTTTCTTCAAGTGCTAAATCTTTTCAAAATTTTAATTATTCCATTCTAGCATGCTTTCCATGCTTTTCCTTTGGTGTCTTTTGGTGTTCTGAATATTATTTTACTCAGGAGTGCAAAAAGGCCAAGTGTGGGGGATTTGATATCGGGCATTTTTATATACTTGTTAGTCCCTATCTTAGTCGTATTGCTATTTCAATGTTGCCAACTCTCCTATTTTATTATATTTTGAATTTATTGGGTGTAAATTAATTATAGAATTAATATGATTCAAATTCATAATTTTATCCCAATTAATTCATGTGCTTAATTTCAGATCTAATTATTGGAGAGAAAAATGCTGACATGGACGTTTTGCTTACTTAGAGGCTACCTAGACATGCTGACTGGATTTCTGGTTCCTATTGTTCTACACTTTACAGCAAAGGGGAATGTAATTTCTGCTTTGACAGCATGGGCCTTCTGCAGCAATCAATGGCAGACAGAAACAGCAAAGGAGTGGAGTAACTTATCTGCTGTTGTTGTCTTGCTGCCCACATCATGGAAGAGGCATCCAAGGAGGCATCTAGGGTAGAATATTCCAAGGCATTAAGGGCATCAGTTTTAAAAATGAGAGGACACTTTTATTTTCAGGAACTTAGCAATTTTCGTAGTTCTTTTTCCCTCTTTGTTTTCTCTTCTGTCATTTGCTGTTTTGCTCTCATGGAGGGCTAAGTCTTCATTGTAATCAGTCACTGGACCATTGGGATGTTGTAGCTTGAACTAAGAATACAAGCTAAGTGTTTTATTCTCCATTTTCATCTCATTTCGTTTCTATTTTGCTGTTATGTTTATGTTGCTGTCAGATTCTGATTAGAGCTTGAGAAGTAACATAAACTGACTTATATATTAAGATATAACCTTGCTTGACTGATTAGGAAAGTGAGGGAGGCAAAATGACTAGTTAGATGATATATTTAACTTGGTTTGGTTGAGATTTTCGACGGAATGCATCTGGTTATAGTAGAGAGATGTTCTTGACTGTAATTAGTAGCATTAAATTCTAGATGTTATTCTAGAACCATTTTCATAAAGAACCAAACAATGGAATGAGAACAAAACTGAATCAATGAGCTAGGTAATGATAGTTGCACTCCCATGAATCCTAGTGGCTGATTACATAGTCTCTTTACTGTCAACACCTTGCAAATTTCGCTGCTGCTGCTGTTGTAGTTATTTGGTTGCTGTTCTATTCTGTTTTTATTATACTGTCAACAAACCCCCCCCCCCCGTTTATGTACTTTTCATTAGTGTTTGGGTGTTTAAAACGATTAATTAGTGTTTAGAAGTGAGGCTCCTTGAGTGAATACGACTTGGGGATCACTATACTGCAAATTGCCACGAATTCAATTTTGGGCGATTCGGCATCGTAGTGGCGTGAACCAGTAAACTGATTCAGAATGACAAATCTGGGGAGATAATTAATCCAGAAGTATGGATAAAATGACATAAGTGTCTCATGATGATGTGAAATTTGAATCTTTTCAAAAACAGATTAATTGTTATCTTGATTTGTGGATTATAAATCTATAATATAGTTATATACTATACCTGTTATATGGATGAATATTATATTGTACTTCAGATTATGATATGAAATACTGTACTATTGATTGTGATTGAGCGGGACAGTACCCCCTCTCACGACAAGGCGGAAAACCCGGTTGAAATGGTGTCTTGACCAATGAGTGTGGAGACAACAATTCCCTCAGTAGGGATATAGCCCGGATTGGTGATAAATCCGTGAGGCGCCCTAGCTAAGAGGATGAGGTTGTGCGTCATGGCGGAAATATACAGAATTGGTGAGCTGGCCTGTGTGCGATCTCCGGGATATATTGCCATTGATGAGTACTAGTAACGTTTGTTGAATTGGATGAATTTTTATCTTCTTGTATGTAATTTCTAACTATGTTTATTGATTGAGTATGAGCCTTCGGATATACTTGCATGACTGGTAATGTATTTGAATTTTATTAACGTGAGGCCGATTCGCTCACGGAGTTTAAAAGCTCACACTCTCTGTAAAACCTTTTTGTTCAGATCAGGTTGCCGATGAAGAATATCTTCTAGAAGAGTAGATCACTTTGGACCTTCCTGCTGTCAGGTAGGCCCCTCTTTTGTTGTAGACTATGTTGCTCTGTAACCGTCTAGGACATCTAGGTCAAGGGTTTGGCATTTGGCTTGTATGTCAGTATAATAATGTATTTTGTATTGAGAATCTATTATTTTTAATTAAGAAAATTTGATATATTTTCTTCATATTTATTAAGGAATTGTTATTTTGATAATATAGATAATTTAAACTCACGGGTAGAATTTATCGAAGGGCTTACAGTGATGAGAGATGCATCATTGTGCTGGTCATGTGCCCAGAAAATGGGTCGTGACAAATTGTATTTAAAAGAATGGTATGATGCTTAAGAGAAAGATAGGCTTACAGAGGTGAAATGAAATTCACTTTCCGTGCCAGTCACGTGCTCAGATTTTGGGACGTGACAGAAATAGAGGAATTTCCTACCACTATTCCCGACCTTCACTCACTTCTCAAATCATAACTCCTAACTGGTAATGAATATCCAGATGAAACTTTACCATTGGAAACTAGACTCAAAGAGCTTTTCAATGATATAAATTCACTCAAAACGGAGTCCGGATGAAAGAGTTATAAACATGCTACAGTAACGGTCAAGGTCAACGTAGCTACAGTGTCGTTGACTAAGTCAATGCTACAGTAACGTTAACCGAGTTAATACTACAGTAAAGAGAAAATCTAGAAAAAATTTCTCGGTGAACAGTATTTTCTGGAAATTTTCTGAAAAATTTCCAGAATGAACAGTGATGTTCTTCGTGTTCTTCATCTAAAAATCCTAAAATCACATCTAAAACAACATTTCTTTTGATTTCTTCCATGAGTTTTCATCCTTAATGTCTAAGGAGTGTTTTAACACCAAAATCCCCAATTTTTTGCAACAATCCAATCTCTAATCTCAAATTTTGATTAAGAACCTTAACTTTCTTCAAATTTCTTAATTCTTGAATTTTTCTTAATTTTCTTCGAATTTCTTGTTCCACAATTATTATCCAACATGTAGAAATATTTTAAACTAATATCTTTACTTAAATTCATCCATAGAAACAATATACAAAGATTTCCCAAAATGATAACCTAGGATTTATTCTTGTAAGAGGAGGAAGAAAAAAAAAAAGAACATCTACTTACCAATCTTCCTAGCTTCCAAGGCTTCCTTCCTTGAGCATTTGGCATGGATGGAGGTGAAGAAGAAAACTTGGGAGTACTTGGCCTATAGAGAGTGAGAGAGCTACGAGAGGAAGATAGAAAAATGAATAAGAGAGAATGATGAATGTTTAAGAGTGTATGTGTAGGCCCCACTCATTTTCTTTTCAATTTAGTCCCTTTGGCAACCATCTTACCTAGGACTTGCAAGGGAATGGAAAAAGTTTGATTATACTTAGGGCACCCAATAGACTCCCACAAAATACACCTCATCACATCCCATTTTTATTAAAATTCCGTATTTGTTCACTTTAATTCCTCTTGATGTCTTAAATACCACTTTAACCTCGAATCCATCATCTTTTTGGTACCGGACTCATAATTCATTGTCATAAGCTTTATTCTTCCTCTCAGGTTCCTATTTGGTCATTTCTCAAAAGTACTCCATATTTTCTTTTCTTTTCACTTTAGTTGTTGAGAATTTGTAAAAAATTTTCAAATTAAAATTTCGAAATTTCTATTCCCAAATTTCCCTCACTAATTCAAAATTAATATTTTTTATGTAATTAAATTTTTTAATAAACTTCAAAATAGATTTTAAATATTCATATAAATTCTTGGGATATTACAACCTTATTATAATTTATATTGTATATAGTTATATTATAAATATATATATATATATATATAATTATTAAACAGATATGTCCAATATCTGATATCCAAGACCAAGTACTTTATCTTTGGATGCATACTATCAAATATCTAAAATATCTATATTGATTGCCACTCCTAGTCTACAATCACAATAGGTAGGTTGTTTTTTTTTTTTTGTAAAAGCCTTTTGTGTCGCATATATATATATAAAAAAGGGCCCAAAACATAGAATCTTCTTTCTGTTTGATTTATATCCCTACAGTTTTAGGCCATTCCTCTTGTTTAATTGAGTACGCATGGAAAAAAAATACATAAATAAAATAATTCTATGGAGATTTTTTATGGGTTCTTTTTTAAGAAGGGTATGCTACTAAACTCTGATATTATATTTTCCTTCATTTGTGTAGCGTTCCTAACTTAATTTTGGGACACAAATTTATTTACTTTAATTTACAACACATTACAATATATGCATGTGAATTATATGCAAGTTTGTTCATGAATCTATGAAGATATTTCAAAGTACCTCCCTTTTTTTGGATAAAATAGGTGGAAATTCATTAAGACTAAAAGAAGAGAAGACAATGTATGCAGTTTAGTCCTACTGCATAATGTTTACAACCCAGGGAACATAAAAGACAAGAAAAAACACGAGCAAAAAATATTGACAATAATAACAACAATTATAACATAAAACACCACAAAAAAAATAATATAACAAAAAACATATGTTAGTTGAGAAGTGTGGTTGCATAATCTATCTTGTCCTTCAAATATGATGTCCTTAAGAAGCCTAAGACAAAGTTGTAAGTAGTGTAAGGTAACTTATGAAGTCTTATTTTCTTCGCTAGTTGGTTCGCACAAACGTTGTTAGTTATGTAGATATGATAAAGCCTAGTGTTAAAAATAGTAAAAAATAGAGACCTGCAATTTATGATGAGAGATTAAAAGAGGTGAGTAGTAATATTTTCATTTTTTATTATGTAAATTGTTATAGTTGAATTAGATTCTACTTCTAAGTTGAAAATATTGTGAGACAAAGCAAGTTTGAGGCTAAGAAAAATTGTCTAGAGCTCAGCTTGAATTGCACTACCAATACTTATAAATATAGTAATGACATCATACCAGCTTGAAAAGTGTTTCCTTTTTTACAAGGCAAAAAATAACATTTAAATCTGTTCAATCTCATGACTTTTAGGTAGCCTTTCTTATATAAGAATATAAAAGATTTTAATTATATTATTAGTTATAATGATAAATTTGTAATTAATTGTAAAATTTATTCTCAATCTATGTTTGAAAACGATAGCCAATCCCTTCTAGACCAAGCCCAATATACGACCCAATTTCTCTGTATCATTTTGTTGGCCCAATATTACATCCATAAGGGGCTTGGGCATTTTATTGGGCTTACTTGTAGCTACTTTATAGATAGGTAAAAGATTTTAAAGGAAATGACAACCAACTATTTTGGTCTTCTGGCTAAGCTATAAAGGGTATCACCAAAAGGTACCAAATTTAGAAGAAGAAGGTGACATGAAGAATTGAGGTATTATAAATAGAGCTGTCAAGACAGGTCAATTCGTCCAGATCAAATTGGTTCACTTTTTAATGGGCTAACATTATGTTGGCCTGGCCCATTAGGTGTGGGCTGGTGGGCTAGCTAGTATCCAACTCTTTTTTTTTAATATTTAAATAATATAATATTAAAATTATTTAAGTGAAAATTTCAATAATTTTATATTGAAATACAATTTATACATGTAAAATATTATTTCTTTAATATTTTAAAATAATTAATAACTTTAATTTTTCATATTTTATTTTTAAATGAACTATATTATATTTAAATTTGAAAAATTCTATATTTATTTTTAAAAAATTATAAAAGTTTTCATATCCAAATTGATTATAATTATTGAATATAATGTTATAAAATATAAAAAATGTGATAAAGTGAGGTTATTTACTTACTAAATAATACAATGTAATTATATAAAAAATTCAAAAAAAATTTTTAAAAAAAACAAGCTGGCCCTTTTTTTAGGGCCTAAATTTGGATACTCAAACATGTCCAAATGCAAGCGGGCCAAAACTCATTTTGACAGTGTTAGGGCCAACTTGCCAATTCACACCTTTTTTTTTTCTTAGAACAAAAAATAATAAAAAATAGTTAATTTGCTAAAAAAAAAGAGGAAGATATGGATCTCAAGATTTGGAACCAAAAAAAAAAAACTAAACTGGATTTATTCTTTCTCTTTTTTTTTAGTGTTATCTTTTCTTATTAGTTAGGATTAAATAATTATATATATTTGATATGGAATTATTTTCAAATAATGTTTCTTAATCCCTTTATATTATTCAACTTAACATATATTATTAATATTTACTCTATATATATATATATATACAGTGGCGTATCCAAGACCCCTCGGTCAGGGGGGGCAAAATTTTCATTCACTTTTTTTAGATCTAATGATAATTTTCTCAAAAAATATTTCCATTACAAACAATTTTTTCTTCTTCTAAATCCTAATTACATAATCAATCAACCAATTTGATAAATTTAGACCTATGTACAAAACCTCCAAATTCTAAGCTTTTACAAAGAGGTCCCTAATAATGGAATGATAAATTAACCATCATCAAGAAAAAATTTCATAAAATTCACTTCACAAATATGTTACTCATGATCCTAATTGTATAATCAATCAACTAATTTTATGGAATTAGACCTATGTACAAAAATTTTAAATTTCAAACTTTTACAAAGAGGTCCCTAACAATCAAATGAGAAATTAACCATTATCAAGAAAAAATTTCATAAAATTGACTTCACAAATATGTTACTCATGATTTTAATTACATAATCAATTAACCAATTTGATAGAATTATATTTATGCACAAAAACTCCAAATTTCAAGCTTTTACAAAAAGGTCCCTAACAATCAAATGAGAAATTAATAATCATTAGGAAAAAAATTTATGAAATTGACTTTAAAAATATGTTACTCATGATTCTAATTACATAATCAATTAATCAATTTGATAAAATTAGACCTATGTACAAAAAATACCAAATTTTAAACTTTTACAAAGAGGTCCCTAACAATGGAATGAGAAATTAACTATCATAAAAAAAATTCATAAAATTGACTTCACAAATGTTACTGATGATCCTAATTACATAATCAATTAACCAATTTAATAGAATTAGACCTATGCATAAAAACACAAAATTTCAAACTTTTACAAAGAAGTCCCTAATAATGGAATGAAAAATTAACCATCATCAAAAAAAATTTTGTGACTCTGGAGAGTGGAGGTCTCATGACTGTAAGCAGTAGAGAGGGACTAAGTCACTAAAAGGGTTCAAAAAAAATACTAAAGGGGTTCAAAAAAAACTAAGAGGGGGGCAAAATGAATTTTTTTTTTATATATGGTTATGTAAAATCCAAGGGGTCAGCTGCACCCCCTCAACCATACGTGGCTTCGTATATATATATATATATATATAAATATATATATAAAAGATTAGGCTGGCGAGACCCTTGATTTTAAATTGGTTGGCTAAAAAGCCAACTTGACCTTCCCTTTAAGGAGGATAAACGGGCCAACCCCTCATTTGCCACCACTAATTTTAAAAGACCTCTATTTTTCTACTTGTTTCATCCTCATTGGTCCCATTTGTTAATGTGAGGAAGTTCAATTTGTACGGTCCATTTTGCCTCGCTGGCGTTGGCATTCTCTTGTCTTAATGGTTTGATGCTTTGGTTCAAACCATTGCGGGATGAGTTCGAATGCTAGCACAACTTTTCCCACCACTCACAAACCAAAAGAAAAAGACAAAAAGAAAAGTCCACCTATGGAGGTATTTCAAAATATCTCTCTTTTACCTGTTTTTTTTTAATTTTTTATGTTAAGTTATGTTATTAATCCTTATAACATTTAAAATATTCACATTTATGCTAATTCATCTTAATATTTAACATAAGTTGTATTACATGTCATGTACATATGAGTTAATATCACTTAATTATATATATATATATATATATATTCTTTTTTCTTTTTGTTAGCATAAATAAGGTATATTTAAAGCGTCAATATGCATGCAGTTATTCACGTTAATAAAATTCAATGAAATACGTACAAAGTCTTAATAACAATGATTAAATTAAAAATTTGTGAAACTATAAGGATTTAATTGCAAATTTCTAAACTATAGGAACCGCATTAAAATTCTAAACTATAGGGACCGCATTAGAAATTAAGTGAAATTTTAAGGACCCAAAAGAATAAATTAACCTTTATAAAAAAAATTATGAGACCTACAATGTCCAAAACTACAATATTTATTGATTTTTTTAAAATAAAAATCAAGCCTTTGTGTGGGATCAGATACATTAAAAAAAGAAAAAAAACGGATAGAGTGCCCCAAACAATAAGTATTCCTTCTATTTGACTAATATTCCTACACTTTCTGGACATTCCCTTTGTCTGATTGAGTACGCATGGAAAAATAATTACAAATAAAAGGAATATGTTATAATCCTATGGGAATTATTAATTACTTATGTAAATAGTTGTAAAAAAATACGCCCTTATTATAATTTTTATTGAAAAAACGTGATATTTTAAATATCAAAAAATTATATCCATTTTTTTCTTAATTATATCAATTTATGTTTTATGTTCTCTCTCTCTCTCTCTTTATATATATATATATATATATATATATATATATATAATTGATCAATTTTAAACGATTCTATGGAGGTATTTCAAAATACCTCTCTTTTGAACAAAGCAAAAAAATAATACTTAACTCTATGTGTGATAATGTGCAAAGGATTGCAAAGAGAGGTAGCACCAGAATCCAAAAGCAGAAAATTGTATATAAATTTTTTATCAAATTTTTTAATAAAAACATAATATATGTAAAAAGTTATGTAAAAAATAATTATAAAATCATGAGTTGTAAATAATATAAAGTTATTTTTAAAGAACCATCCACATATATAATGAATGACTTTTAGCCTATTGAAAAACTATATATTTATTATATTCTAAATAAAAATTTTGATAATAAATTGCACTTAAATATTTTCCAGTGCTAAACTCATTCTAATTTTACCCTCAACAGGATTAGCTCCAAGTATTTGGAGGTTTCAGCTCTTTGTTAGTCACGATTTTATTTATTTAGTCACAGTTAAAATTGTGGTTAAATGTAAATTTTAGCAACGGCTTGATTTAGCCATAATTAAAATTATGACTAACAAAGAGATGGAACCTCCAAGTGTCTGGAGTTAATCATGATCCCAAACACATATATAATGAATGACTTTTAGCCTCTTAGTAGCCCTTGTTGCCTAGCACAAAACATGATGATTTTGATTATATTATTTTGACAAAAGTACTTTTTCAATTCTTAACATTTATATTAAGTTTTAATTTTGTTTTTAATTTTTTTTGGCATTAATTATGTTCTATATGATTTATTTTTACTTTAAATCTTTTTTTTACTAACGCCGTCTATTATATTGACGAAAAATATTGATTGAACGATTAGTAAAAATGATAGATTTGAAACAAAAATGAAACATGTAAGACATAATTGATATAAAAAAAATTAGGAATGTAAAAATTATAAGTTTGATTCCTACATGTTTCATTTTTGTTTTAAATTAATCATTTTTACTAACTATTTAGTCAATATTTTAAGTTAGCAAAATAGACAACTTTAAGAAAAATAATAAATTTAAAATAAAAATAAAATATATTGAACATAATTTATGTAAAAAAAATTATAAATAAAATTAAAATTTATTGTAAACATTATAAACGTCAAAAATATTTTTGTCTATTATTTTTTTCTTATAGTTATAAGTTTATAATTAATTGTAAAATTAGTTCTCAATTTATGTCTGAAAAGTGAAAACGGTTATCCCCGTAATGGGCTAGGCCCAGTTTTCGGCCCAAATTCACTGGAATCCATTTGTTGCCCCAAAACTACTTATAAGAAGTAAGAACTATGATGGGGGACATTGCTTGTAGCAGCTTCTCAAATAGATTATAGGTAAATGTAACAGGCACCAGCATCTCTGGTATTCTTAGTGAGCCTTAAAAGGTTTAACCACGAGGTTTCGCGTTCAAATGTTGGTAGAGAAGGGTGACGAAGAAAATGGTAGAGTGAGGTAATTCAAAACACCTATTTTTCCGACTACAAAAACCTCTTTTCGCACTTTAGCCCTTCACAATTTTTTATTTTTTAATTTATTCCTTCACAAAGTCAAATATTTTTTATTTGGTCTTTCATAGATTTTTATTTTTAATTTGGTCCTATGCAGATGCCTTTTTTTTAATTTGGTCCCTCACATATTTTTATTATCAATTTAGTCCCTCACAAGTGTCTCTTTTCTCAATTTAGTTTAGCCCCTTACAACAAAACCTCTTTTCGCACTTTAGCCCTTCACAATTTTTTATTTTTTAATTTAGTCCTTCACAAAGTCAAATATTTTTTATTTGGTCTTTCATAGATTTTTATTTTTAATTTGGTCCTATGCAGATGCCTTTTTTTTAATTTGGTCCCTCAAATATTTTTATTATCAATTTAGTCCCTCACAAGTGTCTCTTTTCTCAATTTAGTTTAGCCCCTTACAAATTTTTATTTTTAATTTAATCCTTCACAAATCCAATTCAAACATTTTTAATTTGGTCTGTCACAAATTTTTATTCTCAATTTAGTTCCTCACAGATGTATCTTTTCTCAGTTTGGTTCGACATATATTTTTATTATCAATTTAATCCCTCATAAATGCCTCTTTTTTCTCAATTTGTTTTCTTGCATATTTCTCTTGTCAACTTGGTCCCCTATACATGCCTCTTTTTCTTTTTCTTTTTTTTTAATTGTTGGCTTGGAGTCCAGCGAAGAAAGAAATTGATTTACAAAATAAAGACTTGGCACTCAACATTCTAAGTCAATAAGTTAAACTATCAAATTAATACTTCTATTAAATTATTTAACAGCAACTGTAACCTCTTTTTTTAGTTTAGCCCCACACAAATTTTTTATTTTTAATTTAGTGTTTCACAAATCCAAACATTTTCAATTTGGTATTCCATAGATTTTTATTCTTAATTTGATCCGTCACATATTTTCATTATCAATTTAGTCTCTCATAAATGCCTCTTTTCTTAATTTAGTTTCTCACATATTTTTATTTTCAAATTTGGTCCTCTATAAATGCCTTTTTTTTTTGGTTTGGCCTAGATCCAACAAAGAAAGAAATTGATTTACCCAAAAAAAAACTTTGCGCTCAACAATCAATGCCAATGAGTTAAATAGTCAAATTAACATTTCTATTAAATTATTTAACGACAACTGCATAGAGAGATCATCTAATTAAAATACAACAAATATATTACCTTTAAAAATAATTTTACATTTTATACAATTTATCGTTATATAATTAATTTTTTAAAAATTTTTTACACATTTTACTTTTAGTAAAGTCTCGTAACGAAAATATAAAAAATTTTGTATTGCTGTTTGACTTCTGCTAAAATAAAATAACCTCGTTGGTTGGACCATTTTTTCAACAAATTTATCTAATCATAAGGTCCTCATCTGTCATTGCGTGGATGTTTAACATTTTAATATAATCCATTTTGCTTGTTAAGTTACTAGCTAACCCTTGTCTTAGTGGTTCAAGGCTTTGCTTGCTCCTACTATTGCGTTCGAGAGCTAGTACTTCAATATCCAAACCCCCAAAAGAAAGTTTCATATTGATTTTCAAAGCTTCAAAATTTTACTATTCTAATCCTTTTTGTTATAAGTATTAGTTTGTGTAATGGAGTTAATACATTATCCTCTAAATATTGACATAACCAATCTATATGGCTATTAATTAAATATTAATGGCTCTTGTATAATTTTTATAATTCCTAAAATGACCAAGAAACACTTTTGCATCAGAGACGAAAAGCCCAGTTCCACCAGGTCGCCATGAGTAGAACTCTGACCATAACACAATCAACAGATCCAAGATATACTCTTACAAGTAAAGGAGTTTTCGATAGATATTGGTTATGTTTGGGCTTGCTTGTAGCTACTTTATATATAGGTAAAAGATTTTAAAGGAAATGACAACCAGCTACTTTGGTGTTCTTAATAAGCCCTAACGGTATAAGTATCGATTTAAGGGTCAATGGTCGAACCACAGTTATGTTGTAAAATATGGACACTAGCACAATTACAATCTGAGTTGTGTCTTTAAGAAACATAGTCCTTAAAGAAAATTATTATGCGACTATAGAAATAATTATGTGTCTACAAAACTCTCTCAATGATTAAATAAATTCCTCTAAGAAGATCTCAAGAAACAAAATAGTAGAAATGTAAACAATGTAACCTATAAAGTGAGAGAGCAGAGAGAGAAGGGAGACGAGAGTTCAGCAAATTGTTGTGGTGTAAAAATTGAGGGGGATGAGAGCCAGTTTATAGTTGCTGAATCATAACTACGGCAGACAAATATAGTTATAGAAATTATTAAAAAATGAAACCAAAATTGGTAGCCCTTAATTTCCATTTTATTGTACGTGTAGGAGGCAAATCGAATGATTTGCACTGTACTAGTCCGGGATTGTAAGCGCTCAAGCCTGCCATTTCCATTAACTCTTTATGAGCCTACTAACACATGTTAGTATATAAAGCCTCTTCCACTCCTTGCTCTAAGTAATATGAGACTTAGCTCACTCTTTTAAAATATAAAACCTTTACAAAGTTATTTTCACAACAAGTCAAGCTGGTGGTACTTTAGAAATATTAAAAAATAAAATATATAATTAAAAATATTAAAATACTATAGATAATTACATATTAAAAACATAAATTTGTAAATTTAATTAAAAATAAGATTTAATATTCAATTACGTAAAAATTTTGATAAAAAATCTTCAATAAAAAATTTACAACAAAAAAATTAACTAACAAGAAAATATTATCAATCGTTAAATAATTTATGCATATCAAATCTATCAAATAAAAAAAAATCATTGAACTAGCCTAATCGATTTTGTACGAATTCATTTCACCAATTTTTTGAATTTTTTCAGACCAATTCGTGGTTCAGTTCTAATAAATATGGGGGATATACATTAAAAAAAGGTCAGAGTGCCCAAAACAATAAATATTCCTTCTATTTGACGAATATGCCCACACTTTTGTTGTGAAAATAGCCTTATAAAGGCTTTGTATTTTAAAAGAACAATCTAAAAGTCCCATATTGCTTGGAGCAAGGAGGGGAAGAGAGCTTATATACTAACATGTGTTAGTAGGCTAATAAAGAGCTTGGGAAGAGGTGGGCTCTCGCGCACATAAGCCCACATGGATTCAAGCTACTGTAGTGCAAATCATCCGATTTGCCCCCTACGCATGCAATAAATCGGACCGGTTTAGTTTTTTTTCTGGAAAAATATTTTTAACTTAATTTATTTTTAGCTTACCTAAACAGAGGTGAATTTTACACTTATGAAATTAATTTGGATTAATGTCAGAAAATTAAAGGCTGACGGTTTTGTGTTTCTTTGTTTTAAATATATTTAAATATTTAAAAACTCCCCATTAATTTTTTGAAACTGTCCATTAATTTTTTGAAACTGACCATTAATTTTCGAAACCGAATTTTAATTTTATTAATATTTTGTCTGCCTCATTATTGTTCAGCGACTATAAAAGGAGGACTTATCCCCCCTCATTTCACACACTAACTCAGAAATAATTCTGAGCCTCTCTCATCTCCCTCTCTCACTTTCTGGGTTATGTTTCTCTCTAAATTTCTGTTGTTCTATGGTCTGAGAACCTTTTCTCATAAGAATATTTTTAATCCTGGAGGGAGTTCTGTAGACGCAGTACTCTTGCTGTAGTCGTGGAATAATTTCCTTAAGGACAGCGTCTATTGCAAAGACGCAACTCAGATTATCATTGTGCTGATTTCCAAATTTTTTACAAAAATTTTAAGGAAATTATGGAAACCAACGCTGCTGCTTCTGCTGTTCCTGCTGCCACCATGCCCGCTATGCCTCCTGTCACTTTCTCTAAACCATTCCCAGATATTTCAAAAATTGAAATATTCAACGGTTAGAATTTTCGGCGGTGGCAAGAACGTATTTATACTGTTCTAGACATGCATGGAGTTGCTGCGACGCTGACAAAAACTCATCCATTGCTCACTGCTGACCAAGCCAGAATTGATATATGGAATTATGCTAATAAGGTATGTAGACACACAATCATTAGTACTTTATCTAATGAACTTTTTGATGTCTACTGGACCTATAAGAAAGCAAATAGAATATAGGAATCCATGATTCTCAAATAAACTGCGGAAGATGCTACCAAACAGAAGTTTGTCATCGGTCACTTTTACCGATGGGAAATGACGGATAACAAGGATATTAAAGTCCAAATCAATGACTACCACAAGTTGTTGGAGGACCTTCATGCCGAGAAGATCAACCTGCCTGATGAGTTTGTTGCTGGAATCTTAATTGAGAAGCTGCCTGAAAGCTGGAAAGACTATAAGCAACAACTAAAACATAAGCATAAACAGTTGCCGCTCTCGGAACTAATTAAGCACGTCATCATCGAGGATACCAATAGGAAGGAATCTAAAACGGCAAGTGCTAAAGAAATGACATCAAAGGCTAACATGGTGTAAGGTACTTCTAGTCGTAAGAATAAAAATAAAAACAAGAAAACTGATTACAAGCCTAGAGAATCTAACCCCGCTTTTAAGAAAAAAAGGTAACTGCTTTGTGTGTGGAAAACAAGGACACCATATGGCCCAATGCAGAATGAGGCTAAGAAATGACAATCCTCCTAAGTCAAGTCCAAACTTGGTTGAAGGAGATGATGTTATAGCTGCGGTCATTTCTGAAGCTCTTCTGATTGCCAATGTGAAAGAATGGGTAGTAGACTCTTGGGCTACCAGGCATATTTGTGTAAACAAAACATCCTACACTTCAGTCAAGGATAGAGAAGAACATGTTTATCTGGGTGATTCTAGCACCACTAGTGTCCTTGAGAAAGGAAATGTTTTTCTCAAACTTACATTTGGCAAAATATTGGCATTGAATGATGTCCTACATGTGCCTAACATTAGAGCTAACTTAATTTCTGTAGCTCTGTTAGGAAAAGCAGGGGTTAAAGTGTCATTTGAATATGATAAGATCATAATGACAAAGAACAATATTTTTGTAGGGAAAGGCTATTGTAATCAAGGACTTTTTGTACTAAATGTTGCTAATGAAAAAGGTGAATCTTCTACTTACTTGATTGATTCTGTTGAAATATGGTATGCTAGACTAGGACATGTTAGTATTTCATATATTAAGAGAATGCTTGAAACCAATCTAATTTGTGGTTTTAATAACATGGACATGGATAAGTGTGAAACATGTGTTGAATCAAAGTTAGTTAGGAAACATTTTCATAGTATACATAGAGAAACAGAATTGCTAAGTCTTATTTATACAGACTTAGGAGACTTAAAATAAACTATGACTAGAGGAGGCAAAAAGTATTATGTGACCTTTGTAGATGACTTCTCTAGATACACTAAGGTATATCTTCTTAAGAGTAAAGATGAAGCCTTTAGTTCTTTCCTAGTTTATAAAGCAGAAGTTGAAAATCAGTTAAATAGAAGGATAAAAAGAATTAGATCTGATAGAGGAGGAGAATATATAATCTTTAATGATTATTGTGAAAAAGAAGGAATAATTCAATAGGTTACTCCTCCCTATTCACCTGAGTCTAACGGGGTAGCAGAAAGGAAAAACAGAACCTTAAAAGAAATGATGAATGATATGCTTGTTAGTTCATATGCACCAGAAAACTTATGGGGAGAGGCTTTAATGTCTGCTTGTCATATACAGAATAGGATTTCCTATAAACAGACTAGAAAGACACCTTATGAGTTGTGAAAAGGCTATAAGCCTAATTTAAAGTATATGAAAGTGTGGGGATATCTAGCAAAAGTTATGTTACCTGATCCAAAGAAAAAGAAGTTAGGTTCTAAGATGTCTGATTGCATGTTTATAGGATATGCTGAACATAGCTCTGCCTATAGATTTCTTGTTTAGAAAAGTGATGTGCTTGATTATGATACTATTGTTGAAACAAAAAATGCGAAATTTTTTGAACATGTTTTTCTCTTGAAAAATGTGAATGCTTCTAGTACATCTATGCAAAACAATGAAAGAGAATTAGAAATTGAAAATTCGTGTGAGAATGTCCATGAGAATTTAAGAAGAAGCAAACAACAAAGGAAGGCAACTTCTTTTGGAGATAATTTTTATACATATGCTGTTGATGATGAACCTAGAACTTTTTCTGAAGCTGTTGCATCTCTTGATGCAAAATTGTGGAAAGAAGCAATTAAAATTGAAATAGATTCAATTCTAAAAAATAAAACTTGGGAATTAGTGGATTTACCATAAGGAGCAAAAACCATTGGCTGCAAATGGATTTTTAAAAAGAAATATAACCCTGATGGGTCAGTTGATAAATTTAAAGCTAGATTAGTAGCCAAAGGTTTTACTCAAAAACAAAACATTGACTATTTTGACACTTTTGCTCATGTCACTAGAATATCGTCTATAAGAGTTTTAATTGCTTTAGCCTCCGTATATAAGCTCTATGTTCATCAAATGGATGTTAAAATAGCATTTTTAAATGGTGATTTAGAAGAAGAAATTTACATGGAGCAACTTGAAGGTTGTATTCTTCCAGGTAAAGAGAGAAAAGTTTGCAAACTTCTTAAATCGTTATATGGATTAAAACAAGCACCTAAACAGTGGCATGAAAAATTAAATCATGAATTGATTTGTGATGGCTTTACTCCTGTTGAAGTAGATAGATGTGTGTATACAAAAAAAGTTGATGCTGATTGTGTAATTATCAGTCTGTAGTGGATGACATGCTAATCTTTGGTACTAGCATGGATATAATATATAAGACAAAAGACTTTCTTGCATCAATTTTTTATATGAAGGACTTGGGTAAAGCAAATGTGATTTTAGGAGTCCAAATCATAAAGAAAGGTGATAGTATTTGTAATACCCATGAAAAATAAAATATAAATATTTGTTTACAAACTACTGTTACTATTTCAGTATACGGTACTATTCACCCGCATAATACTATTTACGTATATGGTACTGTTTATTTATACAATCAAAATGTCAAGTACTAGATGTGGTTTGGTCATAAGAGACAACTAGAAAGAAGTTCGTAGGAAAAAATGACGTTTTATGTGTAAAAATACCCTCAAGGACTAAAATGAAAGGACTGATTTGAAAAGAAACTTAAAGGTTTAAGGTGAAATGATAGTTTTCCCCTTAAGTTTTTCAATAGTAAGCCACATGTGACTTTTCCGAAATTTGCACAGATTAACGTGAATTATTTTATTATAAATGTCATTTTTATAAATAGTAAATTGAATATTTTATTAACGCATAGTGTCAAATAGTACCTTTGACTTTTCCTATAAATAGGCTCTTCCATTTCACTTCTAAACTCACACCTTCAACTTCTCTTCTTCTCTCCTTAAGTTTCTCTTGCTCTAATGCTAGGCCTCTGAGATTTTGGGCCTTTCCTTTTCAGCTTAGGTAAGGATACTATTCCCTTTCTATGTCTTTCAATTTTAGAAGTTATTTTCTTAAGTATGCTCTGTGGTTGCGGCTTTGGCTGATCTTCCACATCAGAAAAACTGTCCTTAGCTGTTTATATGTTATTTTGATTATCTGATTACCGAAATAGAATGTAAACTGTGAAGAATACATGTCTAGGAAAGTTCTGGCTAAGGAAAGACCTGGTTTTTAAGTGTGTCCAGTGTGACCCTCCACTCTTTCCTGGGAACTTACCTGGTGTACTCTTTTACAGATTGTATTCTCTATTTCTGGTATAAACAGTCTCCGTACATATGAATAGTAACTGTACATATGAATAGTGACCGTACGTATGAATAGTAACCGTATGTATGAACAATGTCTGTATGAAAACAATCCTAACGTATTTTCTCTAATCTTTCATGAAAATCTCTGTAGCGGAACACTGAAATTCACTTGAGTACTCTTGTCTGTAACGACTTAGAGAAGTGATACTCGTACGGAATCCAGGTGAGTGAAACGACCCCGTTTTAATAGAGTTTTAGCATTATTGGTGATAAAAAGTATGTCGTATGACACTCCCAAGATTCATAGGGGGAAATTAGATTCAGAATGACGAATCTAAATGAGATAATTAATCCATAAGTATGGATAAAATGAAATAAGTATCTTATGATGATGTGAAGTTTGAATGTTTTCAAAAACAGATTAATTGTTATCTTGATATGTGGTTTATAAATCTATAATATAGTTATATACTATACCTGTTATATGGATGAATATTATATTGAGCTTCTGATTATGATATGAAATGATATTGATTGTGATTGAGCGGGACAGTACCCCCTCTCACGGCAAGGCGAAAAACCCGGTTGACAGGGTGTCTTGACCAATGAGTGTGGAGACAACGATTCCCTCAGTAGGGATATAGCCCGGATTGGTGATAAATCCGTGAGGCGCCCTAGCTAAGAGGATGAGGTTGTGCGTCATGGCGGAAATATACATAATTGGTGAGCCGGCCTGTGTGCGCTCTCCGGGATATATTGCCATTGACGAGTACTAGTAACGTTTGTTGAGTTGGATGAATTTTTATCTTCTTGTATGTAAAAGGATGATGTTGTGCGTCATGGCGGAAATATACATAATTGGTGAGCCGGCCTGTGTGCGCTATCTGGGATATATTGCCATTGACGAGTACTAGTAACGTTTGTTGAATTGGATGAATTTTTATCTTCTGTCTATTGGTTGAGTATGAGCCTTTGGATATGCTTGCATGACTGGTAATGTATTTGAATTTTATTAACGCGAGGCCGATTCGCTCATTGAGTTTAAAAGCTCACACTGTTTGTACAACCTTTTTGTTCAGATCAGGTTGCCATCGAAGAATATCTGCTAGAGGAGTAGATCACTTTGGACCTTCCAGTTGTCGGGTAGACCCCTCTTTTGTTATAGATTATGTTGCTCTGTAATCGTCTAGGACATCTAGGTCAGGGGTTTGGCATTTGGTTTGTATGTCAGCATAATAATGTAGTTTATATTGAGAATCTATTATTATGTGCAAATCGTCTCTATGAATTTCAAATAAGAAAATTTGATATATTTTCTTCAAGAATGGTTATTTTGATAATGACTAAACTCATGGGTAGAATTTATCGAAAGGCTTACAGTGATGGGATATTCATCATTGTGCCGGTCATGTGCCCAGAAAACGGGTCGTGACAGTATTATACTATCACAGGAACACTATGTTCAAAAGTTACTCAAAAGGTTTGGTCATTTTGATGACAAACCAGTGTTATCTCCTTATGATTCTACTACTCAATTGAAGAAAAATTTGGGTGAGCCTATTGCTCAATCAGAATATGCACAGATCATTAAGAGTCTGTTGCATCTGATGAACTTCACTCGTCCTAACATAGCATATGCTATGTGTAGATTGAGCAGATATACACACAATCCCAATGAAGACCATTGAGGTGCTCTTGTGAAACTTATGATATATTTGAGGGGTACCATGAGTTATGGTATCGAGTATAGTGGATTTCTTGCTGTATTAGAAGGATACAGTGATGCTAATTGGATCTCTGATTCAGATGAGACAAAATCCACTAGTAGATATGTGTTCACCCTTGGTGGTGGAGCAGTGTCATAGAGGTCAGCTAAACAAACCCTTATAGCTAGATCAACCATGGAATCAGAGTTTATAGCTCTGGAGTTGGCTAGTAGTGAGGCTGAGTGGTTAAGAAACTTCTTGGCATGCATACCTTTAGGCATGAAACCAGCACCATCTGTGTCTTTGCATTGTGATTGCCAAGCGGCAATAGCCATCGCAAAGAATAAAATTTATAATGGTAAGAGTAGACACATTCGTTTGAGACACGATGTGGTTAAGCAATTACTAAAGGATGGAATTATATCGATCAATTTTGTAAGGTTAGAAGTAAACCTGGTTGATCCTTTGACTAAACCCTTGGGTAGAAGTGTAATTAATAAGACATCGAGGAGAATTGGACTTAAACCAACAAGAAATTAACAGCGGCGGGAACCCAACCTTTGTGATTAGAGATCCCATGAAGAAGGTTCATATGGGTAATAACAAGTTGTCTGTTAATTTTGCTAGCACTATATTCTCAGTCCATTTCCTATGGTGTTAAGTGTGAAAATGCTAGAATGCATTGACTTATGGGTTGAGCGCAAGCTCTTTATGATATTTATAGCCCTACGTTAAAGGTGGTGTATTCATTGCAGATACACTTGATGAAGTCACCTATATGAGTGTGCAGTGGGGCCGCTCCTATGAGATAGTGGCAAAATCTCTAAAGCACTCATGAATTCAAGACACACGCACAGCCGAAATAATGTACACAACGGCGTTAATAGCAGAAATGTGGGGGGTAAGATGCGACTCTTAAGGTCCCTATCTTACGACTAAGAGTATGTTGGTTCATAGAAGCTACATGCTTCACTGACTACTTTGTGAGATAAATCTTATCAGTCTAAATCTAGTTCATAGTCTAAAAAGAGACACTGGATTAATAAGTCTACACCCATATATGTAACCCAAAAGTTTTTAAATATCTTTTAAAATATGTGGGGGATTGTTGTGAAAATAGCCTTATAAAGGCTCTGTATTTCAAAAGAGAAATCTAAAGCCCTATATTGCTTGGAGCAAGAAGGGGAAGAGAGCTTATATACTAACATGTATTAGTAGGCTAATAAAGAGCTTGGGAAGAGGTAGCCCACATGGATTCAAACTACTGCAGTGCAAATCATCCGATTTGTCCCCCTTGCGCGTGCAATAAATCGGACCGATTTAGTTTTTCTCTGGAGAAATATTTTTTAACTTAATTTATTTTTAGCTTACCTAAACAGAGGCGAATTTTACACTTATGAAATTAATTTGGATTAATGTTAGAAAATTAAGGGCTGACGATTTTGTGTTTCTTTGTTTTAAATATATTTAAATATTTAAAAACTCTCTATTAATTTTTCGAAACTGCCCATTAATTTTCGAAACCGAATTTTAATTTTATTAATATTTTTGTCTGCCTCATTATTGTTTAGCAACTATAAAAGGATGACTCTTCCCCCTCATTTCATACACCAACTCAGAAATAATTCTGAGCCTCTCTCTTCTCCCTCTCTCACTTTCTGGGTTACGTTTCTCTCTAAATTTCTGCTGTTCTGTGGCCTGAGAACCTTTTCTCAGAAGAATATGTTTAATCCTGGAGGGAGTTCTGTAGACGCAGTACTCTTGCTGTGGTCGTGGAATAATTTCCTTAAGGACAGTGTCTAGTGCAAAGACGCGACTCAGATTACCACTATACTTTACAACAACTTTTTGGACATTCCCTTTGTCTGATTGAAAAAGTAGTTACAAATAAAATGGATGTGTTATAATCCTATGGGAATTATTACTTATGTAAAGAGTTGTAAAAAAAACAAAAATGTGCCCTTTATTATAATTTTCATTTGAAAAAACGTGTGATATTTTATATATCAGAGAATTATATCTATTTTTTTCTTAATTGCAGTACAATCTTGTAAATTATATCAATTTATGTTTTATGTTCTATATATATATATATATATTAAACTGATTAATTTTAAAAAAAATCTGATAATAAATATATAATAAATTGCATGTAAATATTTTCCAATCCTAAACTCATTCTAAATTTTCTCTCAAATCAAACAAATATATAATGAATGAGTTTTAGCCTAGTAGTATTAGTAGCCTTTATTGCCTAGCACAGGATATAATGATTTTGATAATACACTAATTTTCCTTAGGATTTTAAGTTTATAATTAATTGTAAAATTAGTTCTCAATTTATGTCTAAATAATGAAAACGGTTGCCCCCGTAATGGGCTAGGCCCAGTATGCGGCCCAAATTCACTGAATCCATTTGTGGCCCAAAACTACTTCAAAGAACTGTGGGGACATTGTTTGTAGCAATCAAATAAAATATAGGTAAAGACACCGAGCACCAGCATCTCTGGCATTCTTGATCAGCCTTGTAAGGCATAACCTTGAGGTTCAGAGTTCAAATGTTGGTAGAGGAAGAGGAAGAAGAAGAAGAAATGAGGTATTTCAAAATACCTCTATTTTTCTAGGGCAAAAACAACTTTTTTAGTTTAGTTGCTCAAAAATTTCTATTTTTAATTTTGTCATTCAAAATTTTAAACATTTTCATTTTAGTATTTCATAAGTTTTTATTCTCGTCCGTCGCATTTTTTTATAATCAATTTGATTTCCTATACATACCTCTTCTTTTAATGTTTTTTTTAATACCTCTATTTTCCTATGACCAAAACCTCTTTTTTCAATACAAATTTTATTTTTAATTTAATCCTTCAAAAATTGAAACATTTTCAATTTAGCCTTTCATAGATTTTAATTCTCAATTTGGTCCCTGATCCCTCACATATTTTCATTATCTATTTAGTCCCTCATAAATTCCTCTTTTCTCAATTTAATTTCTCACATATTTTTATTCTCAATTTAGTCCCCCTATACATGCCTCTTTTAAAAAAAAAAGAAAAAGAAAATTGTTAACTTGGAGTCCAACAAAGAAAGATATTGATTTACCAAAAAAAAAAAAGTTGGTCCTCAAAAATCCATGTCAATGAGTTAAATTTTCAAACTAACACTTCTATTAAATTATTTAAGAACAATTGCATACGAAACCATCTAATTAGAATACGATAAGTGTATGATATTTTAAAAAAATTTCATATTAATTGATTTTTTGAAAAGCTTTTTACACATTCTACTTTTAGTAGAGAACCTAATAACAAAAATATAAAAAAAACTATATATAGTCATTTTTCTTCTACTAAAATAAAATAACCTCGTTAGTTAAACTATTTTTCAACATATTTATCTACTCTGCTTGATCGTAAGGTTCTCATTTTGTCATTGCGTGTATGTTTAAAATATAATATATTTTGCTCGTTGTGACACTAGCTAACCCTTGCCTTGGTGGTTCATGGCTTTGCTTGCCTCTACTGGGGTTCGACAGCTAGTACTTTTATTTCCAAATCCCCAAAATAAAAAACATTCAAATTACCTCTCTTTTGATTTTTTTTGGCAAAATTGCATTTTGGTCCTCTAAGTTTATTTTAAGTTTTATTTTCATACTTTATGTTCCAAAAGTTTTATTTTGATTTTCATTGTATCAAAATTTTACTATTATGATCATTTTTTGTTATAACTATTAGTTTATGTAATGTAGTTGATACAATCTATATGACTACTAATAAAATATTAGTATCTCACGTATAATTCTCATAATTCATAAAATGACCAACATACTTATTGTTTCTAAGACGAAAATACAACTTCAAGTTTAATTCCATCGTGTCACTGTGAGTAGAACTCTTGCCTTAACAAAATTAGCAAATCCAAGATGTACTCCTACAAGTAAAGGAGGTTTCAATAGATATTGATTGTGTTTGAAATGTTACGAATAGATTTACGAGTTCAATCCCAATATTTTGATTTCAAATGGCAATGCATCATAAACCTATATATACACATATCGCCTACGAATACACAACCAATTAATATTTGTATCAAAGGACATATGGGCTCTCTACATTTTAATACATAATGCAAAAACTTACCTTTTAATTTATTTTGTCAAGTAATTTAACTTTTTGCATTAAGTAAAATTGTAATTTTCTCCCAATTAGATTACAAAATCAATGATTTAAATTGATATAGAATTTTTTCATGCGAAAATTAGGATAAATATATTTTTTTTGTGTTAATTGATTTTGTATCAATCTAAATTATTGATTTGTAATTTCAAAATGATTATTTCTTTCTTTCCCAATCGACCCCCCCATATATATACACACACATACACACAATGATGTAAAAAAATCTGCACTTATTATAATTTTTATTTGAAAACGTGTGATATTTTATATATCAGAAAATTATATCTATTTTTTCTTAATTATATCAGAAAATTATATGCTTGTAATTTATATCAATTTATGTTTAATGTCCAATATATATATATATATATATATATTAAATTGATCAATTTTAAATGATTCTATATGGAGGTATTTCAAAATAAATCTCTAGTTAGTAAAAATGACAGATTTAAATTAAAAATAAAACATGGAAGACATAAATGAAACAAAAAAAATGTTAGAGAAGTAAAGATGATAGATTTTGAGTCCTGTTTCATTTTTATTTTAAATTTTTCTTTTTTATTAACCACAGAATCAATATTTTTCGTTAGTGGAATAGACGACTTTAATAAAAATGATAAATTTAAAATAAAAATAAAATATGTACAATATAATTGACCAAAAAAATTATTAGGGATGAAATTGAAACTTAATATAAATGTTATTAACGTAAAAAGTACTTTTACAAATTATTTTGTCTTATAATTTTAAGTTTATAATTAATTGTAAAATTAGTTCTCAATTTATGTCTGACACTGGTTATCCCCCGGGGGTTATGGGGTAGGCCCAGTATGTAATGCGGCCCAAATTGACTGAATGCTTTTGTTGGCCCAAAACAACTGGTCAAATAAAAAATAGGTAAGTATAGTGTGCACCAGCATCTCTGGTATTCTTGGTGAGCCCGAAAAGGTTTAACCATGAGGTGGAGAGTTCAATGTTGGTAGAGGGGGAAGAAGAAGAAAATGGAATGAGGTATTTCAAAATACCTCTATTTTTCAAACAACAAAAACCTCTTTTTTCACTTTAGCCTCTCACAATTTTTTATTTTTAATTTAGTCCTTCATAAATCCAAACATTTTTATTTGATCTTTCATAGATTTTTATTCCCAATTTAGTCTCTTGTAGATACCTTTTTTTTTTTTATCAATTTGGTTCCTCACATATTTTCATTATCAATTAGTCCCTCATAAATGTGTCTTTTCTCAATTTAGTTTAACCGCTCACAAATTTTTATTTTTAACTTAGTCTTTCACAAATTTAAACATTTTCAATTTGGTCTTTCATAGATTTTTATGTTTAATTTGGTCCTTCACAGATGTCTCTTTTCTCAATTTGGTTCCTCACATATTTTTATTATCAATTTAGTCCCCCATAAATGCTTCTTTTTCTCAATTTAGTTTCTCACATATTTTTATTCTCAATTTGATCCCCTGTACATGCCTTTTCTTTTTCTTTTTCTTTTTTAATTGTTGGCCTAGAGTTCAGTAAAAAAAGAAATTGATTTACAAAATAAATACTTGACGCTCAACATTCCATGTCAATGAGTTAAATTGTCAAATTAACACTTTTAGTAAATTATTTAATAGCAATTTCAACCTCTATTTTTCAGATTAGGCCCACACAAATTTTTTATTTTTAATTTAGTCTTTCACAAATCCAAATATTTTCAATTTGGTCTTTCATATGTTTTTATTCTCAATTTGGTCCCTCACATATTTTTATTATTAATTTAGTCTCTCATAAATGTCTCTTTTCTCAATTTAGTTTCTCATATATTTTTATTCTCAATTTGATCCCATATAAATGCCTCTCTGTTTTTTTTGTTGGCCTAGAGTCCAACAAAGAAAGAAATTGATTTAAAAAAAAATACTTGGCACTCAACAATCAATGCTAATGAATTAAATAGTCAAATTAACATTTCTGTTAAATTATTTAACAATAATTGCACAAAGAAACCATCCAATTAAATTACAAGAAGTATACGACCTTTAAAAATAATTTTATATTTTATACAACTGAACGTCGTATAATTAATTTTTTAAAATAACTTTTACACATTTTACTTTTAGTATAGATTCTTGTAACAAAAATATAAAAAACTTTGTACAGCTATTTCACTTCTACTTAAATATGGAGCATTTTTTCAACAAGTTTATCTACTCTGCTTGATCATAAGGTCCTCGTATGTCATTGCGTGGATGTTTAACATTTTAATATAATACATTTGCTTGTTGTGGCACTAGCTAGCCCTTGCCTTAGTGGTTAAAGGCTTTGCTTGTTTCTACTAATACTTGGGTTCAGGAGCTAGTACTTCAATTTCCAAACCCCCAAAAGAAGAAACAGATCTATCTATAGAGGTTTTTCAAAATACCTCTCTTTTGATTTCTTTTTTGTTTGGGCAAAATAATATTTTGGTTCTCTATGTTTATTTTAAGTTTCATTTGTCCTTTATGTTTCAAAAGTTTCATATTAATTTTCAATGTTTCAAAATTTTACTATCATGATTTTTTTTGGTCATAACTATTAGTTTATATAATAGAGTTGACACGTTATTCTTTAAATATTAACATAACTAATCTATGTGGTTACTAATTTAATATTAGTGTCTCACGTATAATTCTCATAATTCCTAAAATGACCAACAAACACTTTTGCATCTGAGACAAAAAGACAACTTAAAGCTCAGTTCCATCGGATCCCCATAAATGGGACTTTGGCTATAACACAATCAGGGTCATCCCTAGAGAATTTTGGGCTTAAGTTCATGTATTATTAGTCTCAACATCTATTTCTAATAAATTATCTTCATTTAAATTTTTATCACTTTTTTGTTCTTGATTAGAATTAAGATTATTAGTGTTTTCGACATTATTTCTTTAGGTGATTGTTCAATTACATTTTCATCAATTGAATTTGTAGCATTTTTTTTATAAATAATAACAAATTTATCAAGAACACCTCATTGAGATTGAATTAATGTTTTTTTTCTTTTTTTCTTCAATTTTTTAAAACTAGACTCGTACTTTCTGTTTGACATTTTCTATTGCTACAAATCACTACAAATCAAATCGTGATGATTCTTATTAGTTGGCATCACAACTTTCAAAGTTATATGCTAACTGCCAAGTCCATTTACTTCTTTTTTATTTTTAAATTTTTGAATACACCGTTGGGCATTAAATTAAAGCAAAAGTTAATTGAGGGCCTGAGGCAATTGCTTTAGTTGCCTTACCCAAATACGGCCCTGAACACAATTAAACAGATCCAAGATGTACAAGTAAAGGAGATTTCAATAGATATTGGTTGTGTTTGAAATGTTATGAATTGATTGACAACTCCAATTCTAATATCTTGATTTCAAATGACAATGCATCATAAACATAACCATATATATATATATATATATATATATATATATATATATATATATATATAGTCCTCTAATACACGACTAATCACTACAAAAAATCAAAGATCAGAGACGAATTTTTCCATTTCTGATTAAGTAAAAATCTGTCTCTAATTGATTAAATGCATATTTAGAGACATATTTTCGTCCGTCTTTGATCTTGGCATCCCAAAACAAACTTGATACGGAAAAAAGATTCTGTCTCAAAATTAGAGACAGATTTTTCTGTCCCTAAATACTGTCTCTAATTCTCTTAACAGAAAAAAAAATTTTGCCAATGGATTATTGAACTGATCAAATTTGGCTTTTCAAAAACATTTTAACCACATTAAATAATATAAAATTTGAAGACACATTGATTCATTAGTCTTCTTAATACAAGAGTATTCAATGAAATACTCTATGTAGAAAAAGAAGGGGGACTCTACTTATATAAGAAAAGGTTGGAGGCTAAGTCTTTGAATTGGCCAATGCGGGACTAACGAAATCTGAGGTGGAATTTTGAGACAGAATTTTTTCTTTCTCTAATTTGAGACGGAATTTGAAATGAAATTTATTCCCTCTCTAATCTGAGACGGATTTTAAATTCCATCTTTAATCTGAGACGAAATTTAAGACAAATTTTTTTCTGCTTTAGATTCTGTCTAAAAATCTATGTCAAATTTTTAAACTAAATTTTATAGATGAAGTTAGAGATGAAAATTAGATTACAAAATCAACGATTTGAATTAATATAGAATTTTTTATGCGAAAATTAGGAAAAATATCTTTTTTTTTTAATTGATTTTGTATTAAACTGAATTATTGATTTGTAATCTTGAAATGATTATTTCTTTCTCTCACTAGATATTAACCCCCCCCCAAAAAAAAACAAAAACAAAAAACAAAAACGCACACGTAGACACACTGATAAATGCTGTCAAAAATATAATGCATTATTCATGATCCAGGCTCACTGGCTCACTCATGCATTTGTGGTTCAATGTTATATTTGGAACTACAGTTGCATGAGATCGAATGCCAGTATCAACCTTCAACTTCCCAAATCCTCACTCATTCTCACACGATAATGAGGTATTTCAAAATACCTCCCAGTTTTTCTTATTAAAAAAAAAAACTATAATGCAGGCACATTACTATAACTATAAAATACATTATTCGTAGATGGATTTGTTGAAATGACAAGGCAGAAAATTAAACATCTAACAATCTGTTATAATTGACTATGGCACTATTATTGTAATAATTTTTAAAATTGGTAAGTGATTGAACCAGTTGAATTAAATAAAAATTAATATTAAATAAATTAATTGAATTTGATATTAAATTTTATTTTTAATTAAAATTTTTAATTTATATTTATAGTTTTTAATTATATATATTATCTTTTTTCTATTTTAAAGTAAATCAGTTTAACTATGTTCGATAACGGTTTAATCATTAACCATTCAATCAATGCTTCTACCGATTTAATGACTGCTTTGATTTTCAGAATATTAGATAAAACTTAGCATAAGATCGTAAAGTAAAGGAAGAGAGAGAGAGAGAGAGAGTTTTTTACTTTTATATATCAAAAAAAATTAGATGAGTTAATTTTTTAATAAAAAAGTATAACGTGTAAACAAAAGCTAACAACCTAATTATGTAATGAGTTGTAAAAAATCTCATTAATATTGTGTCATATCTTTATTGAAAAACTTGCATGCATGAGAATAAATTAGTATTGTGACCCGTGTGATCTACAGATTAATACAAATATCACAATTTTTATTTATCAAATAAATAAAAATAATTAAAAAATATATAAAAGAATACATGTACAAAAATAATAAGACATTTAAGTCATATTAAGATACATATAAGATGATTCATTAGATACAAATGCTTTGAATATTGAATGTGAATTACGTCAAATGAAAAAAAAACATATTACATAAATTAATTTAGATAAATATATTAATTAATGATAAAAATGAGTTAAAATAAGAGTTACTAACCTAATAAGTCTGCTATGATCAAAATGATTGTCTTCCTTTGATTGTTTCTTCTTTTATTTCTACAAATATATATTTGGATTAGCAACAATGATAACAACTATAGGTTTATTAAAATTTAAAACATAACTTACATATCCACAAAATTTTAAAACAACAAAAAGAAGATAATCAAGAGAAATACACATCACATCCCAATTTTAAAATTTAATACTTTAAATCCTAAATTAGCATTCAATCAATCCACACATATAATCTCGACATTGCCTGAAGTTTCTCTTCATAGGGAGGCCTCTACCCTTTGCTTACAGTAAAACTAAAAGGGATTATTCATTAATCTTATTGGATGAAAAAACCAGAAAAAAAAAATTAATTTAAACATAGTCAAATTATATTATTCAAATACAAGTAACTACCTCAATAGCATTATTTTTTTCTTTTAGGCTTTGATTTTTCTCATGACATGCTTTCCTCAAGAAAACATAATGACATAAACAATAAAGCGAAATTGGAATTAGAAAACCAGAAAAATGCAAAAATAAAATACAACAGACAGGAATAAAAAACCAGAAGACCAAAAAGAAATATAAACAAACCAGAAACACGAAAAATAACAACAGAGAACAAATACAGAAATGAAAAAAGTAGAAAAAAAGAAGCACAAAACGAAAGAGAAACAAAAAATCAAAAATCACAATCGAATGAACAGTAATAGCAAATGTGAACAATACGTGAACTGCATAGATCAGAAAAATAAATAAAAAGAAAACTGAGCTATGATACCAAATGATGTGAAAGAAATATTACTTTAAACCTTTGATACTAAATCGTCATTGTTGTCTTTCAACCATGTAAAGGAAGAAGAAGCAAAATCAAAGACAAAAAAGAAGGAAAATTGTGTGAGAGAAAGAGATATGCAAATATGGATGAGTTTTACAAAAGAAATATATAAATATCTACATTAATTTTAAATTTTAAAATTTTAATTTTGAAAAATGAAAAAACCTCCAAATTGGCTAATAGTGATGGTCAATTTTTAAAAATCTCTCCATAAAGATAGGAGAGTGGCCATTGATAATGGTGCAATAAAGAAGTCTAGTATGCTTGTATAGAAAAAAGAAAAATGAGTGATAATTCATTATTATGGTTTGATTTGATGGAGGTAATTTTAAATTTTATTATAATTATTTAAGAAGAGAAATAAATAATATGAACATTTGTATGTTAGTTTTTATATAGCAATTAATTATTTGATTATTTGTATATAATAAATGTTAATTTATCAAATAATAATATATTATATTTCAATTGAAAAGTTTACCTAATTTATCAATTATATAGTAATTATAGCAATTACATACCAATTATATAGCAATTATATCAATTATAAACCAATTATATAGCAATTACATAGTAATATACCCTAATTTTTTTCAAATTCATTTAATGTGATGTGATTAAGTTACCAATTTTATTCATTTAAATTTATTCTATCATAATAATTTAATGACCTACCAATAATTAATGCCTTAGAGTAGAATTGTTTTAGTCTATTATATAGATATCTAAAAATTATATGTAATTTTTTCTCAATTAACATACATACTTGTAAATTGTACATTAATTAACTATTTTTTCTGTTGCTAAAACTTTTAGAAACAAAAAAAATTGTTGTTAAAAGTTCAGACATTTGTTGCTAAAACTTTTAGCAACAGAAAATATACTAAAAATCTAGGCACCTTTGCTATTAATCTAAGTAGAGGACCTGCACCCATTTCAAAATGATCCATTTTAAGAATTCGAATTGATGCAAACAAACGATCAATTTGATCTTATGTGATAATCAAATAATAATTTGATTACATGGCAAAAGTAAATGACAGTAATTTAGAATTACATTAGTACATTTAAATGAGAAGAAAAGGTAGATGACAATGGAGAAATCAGAGCATAATCAATCAGAAGGGATTAAAGCAAAGCATACAAAATTTGAGGGGAAAAAAAAAGGGCAACGGAGCAATTTAAGTTGCATCAAGTTGAAAGAAACATAAATTAAACACAAACCATGCACGCTTATATATAAGTTCAGAAAATTAATTAAAGAAATATCGCCATCAAGGCTTCAACTTCCTATGAAAATGGATACTAAAGAAAAATGAAGTAAGTAGAGTTATCAAAATGAGCTTAGCTTAGTAAGTTAGTTCAGCCTTACCCTATAAATGAGATGAGATTGAATAATAATTTAATAGCTTATTTTGAAAATAGCATAGTTTAAAGAAGGACTTTTAACCTGATCCATCAAAGTCCTTGAGACTTAGGTAGATTGAGATACGCCGGCCCTTATATTTTAAGCTTTTGTCTTTTTTAGAAGTTTGGTTTTATTTTTTAAAGTTTCATAGTTTTAATATCTAATTTTTGTCATTTAAAATAACTAAAATTACATTTTAAAAAAGAAAAAAAAACATATTTTAAGGTTTAATATATTTTTTTAGAATTTTAATTTAATTTCTTGAAATTTGAGTGTTCGAATATGTAGTTTACATTATTAAAATAACTAAAAGTACATTTTTCAAAACAAGATAAATATGTCAATGGGATCAGCTCATAATCCATGATGAATTGAGATGTGTCAGAATTTTTTAACCATTAATTATATAAGATTCGACTCGACTTATTTAATAGTCCTAGAAGTAGCAGTGTCAAATGGGTCTGCTTGTCGCGGGTCACTGATAAACGGGCCTCAAATAGAATGTCTAAGATAGTATGATAGCTTGCGGGCTACTCTTTTTTTTTTTCTTCTTCTTTTTTTAATAATATAAATAATATAAATTTAAATTTTTTAATAAAAAATTTAATAATTTTATATTAAAATACAATTTATACATGTAAAAGATTGTTTCTTTAATATTTTTAAATAATATTATAAAATATAAAAATATAATAAAATAAAATTATTTATATTAAATAATATAATTTAAAAAAATAAAGAATAAAAAATAAACAAGTTAACACATTTTTAAATAGTCTTATTTTTTTCACCCAAAACTAACTATTTATAACCAAACCTGAATTAACTCGTGAGTCACTTATCATTCTGGCACTGCTACAAGTAACAATAATTAGGGACGACTTAAAATGGATACAAAGTTATGGTCTGGAGAAGGAAGTGTTACTGTATATGAATTGGACAAGACGATGGAAGAGTCAGACTGGCAACATTATTAAGCATCTACGACTACATGCAGTGACAGTACTGAGCGTAGCCGAAAATAGCGTCTGTGTTATCTTATTCAAATTTCTTCAACATTTTGACCATCAACTTCTCAAGATTCCGCTGCTCCAAATACTCACTCTTCTGTACTCTTCAATAGTTTCATAGATTCTCATGTTTCTTTTCTTGTCACTACTGAAAACGAGAACAAACCGTATCGTTGATTTAAATGGAGATTTCGTCGCATTATATATATATATATATATATATATATATATCCAAAAGCCAAAACATCAATTTATCTTAAAAGCATAAGAAAATTATTGAGCCACTCAGAATTATATGGTGATCCTCTATTTAGAAGTGTGACTTCAAAAGGAGAAAAGTTCAGAAGTATGTGATGTGAAAATAATATTGAGCGACCTATTTTGTATTTTGTTTTGAAATGAACGATTATGTCTTATATATATATATGTTCATTTTTTATTCTAAATTATACTGTACTTGAAATATTTTGTTTGAAAAAATATAATATTTTTTTTATCCGTAAATACATGTTACATTGATCGAATCATGTTAAATTTGTATGTGTTCTCTATTTTACTTATTTGTTAATTCTTGTGTTAATTCCTTGACAAAAATGAAAATACAAAACTTTAAACCTTAGATTATTTAAAAATAAGTTCCTAAAATTTTTAATTTAAAATTAAATAATTGAACTTGTAAATTTAATATCTATTTGATATGTAGATAATATCAAAGAATATTATTTATTTAGTATATAAATTCAATCAATTTTAAATTTAGGTGAACATGTATATTTTAGCTAGATATTTGATTACCCAATAATTAATTTAGGGTATTCTATATTTATTAATTATGCCACATTTCTTTAAATTTAGAAAGTTAATTTGTTGAAATTTGGATAAAACTCTGGTCGAACCGTTCTATTTTAAAATATTAAAAAATAATATATATAATTAAAAATTATAAATACAAATTTATAAATTTAATCAAAAATAAGATCTGATATCAAATTACACAAAATAACATTTGCAATCAAAAGTTCATAGCAAAAATTAACCATCTAACAAGAAATATTATTAATCAATATAATATTCATTAATATCAAATTCATAAAATAGTAAAATACCGATATATTGACATCTCCACAAAAATTGACTGATTTGTAATATAATTTCTTATTACTTGATTATAGAATAATAAAAATTAAAAAATAAAATAAAAATCAAGTAAATTGATTCAATCGATTCATTTAGCACTAATTTTTATTTGGTTCGACCACTCATTAATTTTAAATGTTATTCCAGGCCAATTTCTGATCTAACTGATCGATCCGATCTAATTTTGATAATAATACAAAATAGCATGTTTAAAAATTTTTGTATTAATATGATTTTACCTTTAAAACCATGATTGCAGTAAAAAAAATTTTAGGTTATTATTTTTATAAACTATAATTTGTCTAAACATAATCAATAAATCATAATTTATTCATACACAACAATAGAGGGCAGCCTTTGAGAAACGCCTAGAGAGTGGCGTCAACATACTTTTACGAACAGTAAGACAGATGAAAGCAGCTAGCTGGTATGTACTAACACAACTTTCACAAGATTTGATTCAGTTTGATTCAAAGGTTACAGCCAAGCAAGCATTCTGATCGACACAGCGTGATGCCACCTCCCACAAATACACACATCACAATCCAAAACCCAGATACTACTGTTCCTTCTCCCCTACACTCTACGACAACAAGTACACTACGTGGCTCTGCCTTCTCTAATTTAATCCTGAAAAAGCTACGTCAAGAGGAGAGCCTCCCTTTGACCTAATAATTTCAGTACATCATAACCCTAAATCCAATCCTTGTGATCCTAATCCTCCGTATCATATGGTAGCTCTAATTGTATTCACTTCACTTCATGATGTGTATATGATTTACTTATTCGTTTCAACTTTCAATTCTGCCCTGCTGGCCCTGGGTATCTCACTCCTGCTGCCAAAGCCCGTTGCTGCTCCATCTGCATTATTAATTACGTACCACAATTATATCATATCATAGCCTCCTCATAGGTCTTAAATTTCATGTAATAAAACTTGGTACGTACGTAAACAAATGCAAGATAAAGCCGTCTAGCTAGCTTCAAAAGGTACCATTATATATATATATATATATATATATATATATATATATATAAGTTTATTTAGTGAAAGGAGTAGAAGTACTAATATGAGAAATATGAGAAAAAAATAATTACTCTTAAATCACAAAATAATAATTTAAATTAGTACTAAATCTATCTATACACACTTAATGATTTAGATTACATTAATGAATCTTATGTCAATACCAAATCTATCTATTGCAAAGGTTTAAAGCTATAATTAGGAATGTATATAAATTTAGGTCAGTTCCATTTTACAAAATTAGAGATATTAGTTTGATTTTGGACATATTTATTTACAATATTTTTAATTTTTAATTTCAATAAAAATATATAAATATAAAATAAATATACCAAATTAATTTATATATATATAATTTGTTGACATTAAAGTATGTAAATATAATATTTTTTTATATAAAGTTCGTTTAGTTCAGTGTGTTTTAATCGAATCAAATTAATAATCAAATCAAACTAATTAAAATTTATATTTTAAAATTTGATTTAATTAAATCTCATTTTTTTAAATTTTGGTCGATTTTATTGGCTTATTTAGTTTTGGACACTTGTTCTTATAACATATTGTTTAATTATTTGCACCCGTCACCACTGGCCTGCCGCTTAGTTGCTTTGTTTCTCTTATATTAAATGACTCTCTTCAATAGATATACTCATAGACACACGCAAACGTATAGATATATACATACATGTATATGTATATATATATATATATATATATATATATTTCTTACTTGGAAATATTCATGTAACTTGTTCTTGAGATAGCAATATTCATGCTCCAGCATCTCCAAGGCTCTCAAGCATCTGAAATTATATATTTAGGAAATACCTGGTTAATTAACCAACGTAGAGGTAATTAAAAATTAAACAACAAAAGTCGACAATAGTAAATCGTTCACGAACATCTGATATTTCAATGGAAGAAGAGGGGAAAGAGAACCGGTGATGGCAAAATGTCGAGAAACGAAAAGAAAGAGAGAGGGACGATTGAGAACGAACCCAGGGCGGTTGGCTTGTTCAATGGAGGCTCGAAAGGCAAGACAAACGCTTCGGACTCTCTTGGCGCCAATGCTGGAGCTGCTTCCGATCAACTGATTCACGTGAATATCCATCTTCTTGAAGTTCGTCAACTCCCTATCCATCCTACGCCATTCGAATCGAATCGTAATCAAACGTGAAGATATATATATTAATTAAGAAAGAAGGAGGTGAATAGTGATCAAGTACTGTGATGTGAAATAGATATTAGATAGAGAGAGAAAGAGAGTAGCACAGGAGAGAGTGGAAGATATACATATGTATTAAGGAAGAAGGAGGTGAATAATGATCGAGTACTGTGATGTGAAATAGATAGATAGATAGATAGAGAGAGAGAGAGAGAGTAGTAGTAGTAGTAGTAGTAGTAGTACAGGAGAGAGCGGAGGGAGGAGAGGAGCTTCTCGGACTCGTGGAAGTAGATGGAAACGACGTCGGAGACAAAGGAGGGGGAGGATTGGTCCTGGAGGGTCTGGAGCTGGACGAACTGATCGTCGAGGACGCCCTGGTGGAGGAGGAAGGAGAGGAGGCGGTTCATGTCGGCCCAGGAGCGGTCGCCACCCAGGCCCAGGCCCAGCATCCACACCGGCACCCCCGTCTTGTCCAGCTGTTCCCGATCCCAACCGCCTGGATTCGTTAGCGAGGGATGCGCGCTAGGTGGTTAGGGTTGTTAGGGGGTGATGATGAGTTTGTTTGGGCGGGGCGAGAGGGGTATATAAGGGGCGTGGAGAGCGTGGTGGGGGGAACGGGGATCGAGGTGAATGTGGGGGATGTGAAGGACCTGAACAGAGGGAGGGGAGACCTGCTGTCTGCTGTCGTCGTCTCCGGTCACATCGCGTGCCTCTCTGCTCTGCGTTTCGGTGCGGCGCTTCACCCCCGACAGCGCCCTGCACCTCCCTCACTTGTCAGTCACCGAGCCCCTTCAACCCCTGCTACCTATATATATTTATTCCCTTCTCAATTCAATTCATGTATATATATATATATATATATATATATAAAATCACTCCTCACTTAAAGTTTATCAAATCCATTTCTCTAAAGGAATTGGATTTAGTACATAAAGAGTAAGATTATGATATTAAGTTTAAATTTTTGTTAGAAAAATATTAATGTTTAATATTGAGTTATATATATATTCTCTTCTCAATTCATATATATATATATATAATTACTCTTCCCTCAAAACTCAAAAGTTTATCAAATCTACTTCTCTAGAGTAAAGCTTATTGGATTTATGAATTTAAGTTTATCTCTTTGGGAGAAATATCCATATTTAATGTCTAATAATATCTTGAAAAGAATTAAGTTATATATATATATATATATATAATTACTCTTCAACCAAAGTTTATCAAGTTTATTTCTCTTTTATAAAGAAAATTGTGTCTCGTATTGACTTTTTCATAAAATAATAAATTTAGATTTAAACTTTTGTTAAGAGAGGTGTCATTATTTAGTGTCGGACAGTACTTCGAGAAGAATTGGATCAAATATATATATATATATATATATAATTACTTCTCAATCAAAGTTTATTAAACCCATTTCTCTCTAATAAAGGGGGTTGGGTTTGAGTTAGTCTCTTATAAGATGATGAATTTAGATTTAAATTTTTGTTAGGAGAAATGTGTTCGATAACACCTCGAGAAGGATTGCCTCTAATAAAAAATAATTGTGAAAAAAAAAACTCATTTCTCTCTCACTCTAATTAAATTCTCTAACTTGGTTTTCATTTCATTTCAATTTTGTTTTTGTAAACAATCATCTGATGTCCAAATAACAAATCACAGGTGTCGACTAATATGAATTTGAGTTCGATATGACCACAATGGATGATCAAGTTTTAATGCAGTTACATTTTTAGAGACTCTAACTAGAGACATTTGATTAAATTAAGATAATTTTTTACCAGTTGATCTCAATTTAATTATATCCACAATTTCTCAATCAAATTATAGTATGATGATAAATAAAATTAAACAATTTTATATTATTAAATTAATGTATGTTGAGTAGAAAAGTTTACTTGTGTATGATGAATTAAAGAAAAATCTTTTACTATATATATATATGTGTGTGTGTGTGTGTGTGTGTGTGTGTTAGAATGATATTTAAAACAATATCAGGTATAATTCAATCAAAATTTCAAAAAGAAAAAGTTAATATATGCATGAATGCATTGTAAATGTCATTGAGGCTGAAGTCATTTAGTAATATCTTCTGATTTTATCTCTCACACACACAGATATATATATATATATATATATATATATTGATGTTCGAGACTTATAAGTGCTGAATCAGTCTTACTTTAATTTTCATAACGTTACTGCATCCAGACATCCACTATTTAATCAAATCCAAAAGAAAGACTAAATTATTAATGCAGTTCGAAACATACAAATCCAATAAGCTAAAACCCTTTTGTGTGTGCCTCATCACTTGGTATAAAATTGTCATTCCGTTTTGGCTGTATTATAGAGTATAGTTAGTAAATGGTGCCACCCTCTGTACTGTCATATATACATATATGGGAAAATTGCAATGAAAGATCCTTGTAATTTACTTCTTTAGACTTTTAAATATTTGTAAAAAGATCCCTCTGTTAAATTGACTATCAAGTTGATTATTAATCAATAGTTCAATCAATTTTTTATATCTAATTAAATATGAAACACAGTGATTTTGATTCGATTTTCATTATTTTTATTTGTAATTTTTATTTTTTCTTGATTTATTACTTTGTTAAATATTTTAGATTGAAATGACAAATATATTCTTATTACATCAATGTTCATGTGGCACATTTATACTAGTTGGTAGGAGTGTTCAAAGGTTCAATTCGATTCAGTTTTGAACTGAACCCAACCAATCGATTTTGAAAAAAATATGAATCTATTCGGTTTTATTTTTAGGCGGTTTAGTTCAGTTTTAGGCAAGTTTGAAAAAAAATATCATAAAGTTCATAGACAATATTTAATATCTTTCATTATTATAGTTAGAAAATTTTTTTATAACATTATTTTATGAACATAATAAATACATATTTTTTAATTTTTTCATAACTTTATATTTTTCTCCTTAGACAAACCTATTAATAATCCAAATCATAATTTAATGTATTATTGTTAATATATAAATTTGTAATAATATATCTCAATTGACATCCAATAATAATAAAGAAATAAAATTAGTGCATTAGTATATAAGATTTTTTTTAATATATATATATATATATATATATATATATATATATATATATATATATATATATATATATATATATATATAACCAATCTAATCCAGTTAAAATTGACAACTGAATTGAATTGTTCGATTGTCATATTTTAAAAACTAATTTAAACTTTTTATTTTTTAGTTTTGATCAATATTTTATCGGTTCAGTTCGATTTGATTTTTAATATTTTTATTGGTTGAATATGAAAAAAATTGACTAAACTATTAATAAATAATTAATTTTATGGCGCACCTAACAAAAAGAGTCTTTTATAAATATTTAAAAATTAAAAAAAAGTCTTTTACTAATTTTAAAAATTTATAAAGATAAATTGTAAAAATTTTAAAGTTGACGTGAGTTTTACATAATTTGCCATATATATATATGTGTGTATATATATATATATATATATATATATATATATATATGTTCTGCTCCACCTTTCTCCTATTCCACCTTTTCTTCACTTTTCTCCATAAAAATGTGTGAAACCAGACCTCACTCACTCTCTTCCTCTGAGCCTGAGCCTGCATTCATTCAGACATTTCTGGACGGACCCAGTCAGAATGTGTAGCCCCCGTCAAACAAGCCTCTGGTTAATTTCTGAGTTACGGCTCGGTGATGAATGCCCATAAAGTTTAACTAGTCCCTCTGCCCACGTGGCACATTATGGGATGCTCCCAGTATTTTGTCCCTTTCTGCAATTTTGGTGTGACAGCACCCACTGTCATGACAACGCAGTGCACCCTAGGGGTAGGGAATGAATGAGCCCAAAATTATAGGAATTTCTTGTATTATGACTCACGTTATTTCCCATCATTTCTAATTAGTTTTCATGATTAATGAAGTTATTTCAGAGACTGGGAAAACCTAGTCACCAAGCATTTGTACGTACTTGATGAGTTGATCAAGATTTTTTGCACCAAATATAAGATAAGTGAGTTGGGGAGTAGTTAATATTTATCAATGAGATTTGCAAGCAATATATATAAGAATATATCTCTTGCTTGTCACCCTCATGATGCCTTGAGTAGTTAGTGATGAGTAAAGTCTAGATATATAAAGAAAGCAATAACTTGAGAGAGAGAATGCGTGTTAGCTATTGACATCAATATACAAACTATTTGTTTTAAGCTACTCGGGTATCTATTTTAGTAAAGTGCTTATATATAGTATGGTTGAAATATTTATTATTTATAATAGACTAGTCGTACTTAGAAATTAGATATAATTTATTAATTGTAGATATTTTTTGATTAATTAGTGACTTATAAGTTAATTGGCTTTAGTCAAACGTGTTTGGTCAACAATCTATATTTATAAGAAAGTAGATATTTTGGTTGTTTTGAAAAAATGTTGTACGTTAGTGTAGAAATATCAAAATTAGAGTTTGTACATATAGTTCTCGTTAGGGGTGAAAGATAAACCCAGATTAATTGATGTTATAGTCAAAAAACCGAGTAAGGGAAGTGCTTATTTTCAAAAATTGCAAAAGGTCGATTATCTAGTGAGATCTAGGATTTTAGATTCACTATCAAAAGAGCTGACATGTACAAGTTGAATCTGATGTGTGCTCTAGACTCTAATTCTGATATACTAGTAAGGTTATTTGAAATATTTCTTTGGCCAAATATGAAATTTGCATGTGGTGTCACTTGTGTTTAAATGATTATATTTCTTTAGTCAAGATTCTGTGTTTATAAGGGAGCAAGCCTTTTTGGCCGTTTTGAAGAAATGTTATTCGGTTATTTGGAATATTTCTTTGGCCAAATATAAAGATTGCATGTATTGTCACTTATGTTCAAACAATTATATTTAATCGAAGGGCTACAAAATTAGATCGAATAAAATGTAGATAATCATATACGTATATAATAATGTATGCTTAATATATATCCTTATTTCAATTTTTACTTGTCTTCTCATTGATATGTTCCTTGGATATACTGTATGTGTATTTTACACCAATTCAGATCCTCAACTATTCCTAATACTATTTGATGGATAGTAAAATTCACATAAATTTTACCTATTAAAGCTAGCAAACGATGTCAAAAAGCTCAGTATCATAATGTTTTCAATCCCGTCTCGTTTTACACATGATGGAGCCATATATTAATTAAATATAACTTTAGCCGTACTAAGTGCGAATGAGACTCAATTTAGGTTATGGGATTAATACTATACTTTAACTTAGATTCATTATAATATAATGAAGCATGTTGGTTAATTTATTTATAATCATGAGTGTCTCGAAATCCTTACTCGAAAGGCATGCTTTGTTTGTACTGACGTAAGCAAGCTGGTTAATTGCCTAATAAAGTATATTTGTCCGCTCATTAACATCACGGTTTGTCAGATCCTAATTAATTATTAATTAAAATTTTATTTCACTATACCCTTGTTAATTTGCAAAATTTTCAAGACATTAATTATCTTTTTACCCATCATGGTATAAAATTAAGTTGAGCAATATTTCTTTTACTTTTTTTTTGTTGCAACTTGCAACTACTAATTTTTTTTGTTTCAGTCACATTAATTTGTTTCAGTCAAATTAAAACTATCAATATTTAAAAATTTATTTGATTTCATCTAATTAATCTAATTTAAATTGAATCGGATTATAAAAATATAAAAAAATTAACAATATTTTTTGGCAAAAATATCTTTTTTGTCCTGAACGTTTACCTCAAGTTTCAATTTTATCGATAACTTTTTTGTGTCAATTTCGTCTCATATGTTTCTTTTGTTACAATTTTATCCCTAAAAGTAATGTTGTTAATATAATTAATAGGAAATATTGACGTGAATTTTTTTATGGAACCCGTTAACTATTGACATGTCATACTAATTTATTTTTATTTTTAATTTTTTTTCAAATATTTGACTAAACTTCAATTTCATCCCAAACGATACATTTTGTTTTTCTTATTCATTCCAAATTAATAGTTAAACATTTGATGTGTCATATGGAAGAGTCTATATGTCATTTAGAGGAGTCCACATGTCATTTAAACAAATTCACATTAACATTTTTCATCAACTTTATTAACGACATTAATCTTAAAGATAAAATTAATATATATATATATATCAAAAATTGACACAAAAAATATTAAAGATAATTGAAACTCAACATAAATATTTAGGACAAAAAAATATTTTTACCTTAATTTTTTTCATCTACTCAATTCAACTCTAGATTTTACCTATAAATCAAATGTAAAATTACTTCAATCCTCAACATTATTGACGTACATATGTTGACATTTAAGCCAGCCTTTTGAAGACTAAAGTTACTTTTTTTTTCATGTTAATCAAAAGAAAAAAGTTACCTTCTTTAATAAAACATTGTTATTATTGTACTATCTATATTAGTGATATAGGCTTAATATTCTTTTAATGCATAAAAGGAATAATGCTTGATATTGACGTAAAAAAGACCGATTGATTAAAATAACTGAAAACTGCTTTAGTTACAGAAAGCACTTTGAATGCGATCATATCAATGTTGCATTAAAAAAATATTGAAACCCTCGAAACTTCATAATCGTGCTTTTTGCTCTCCAGTGCCTTTTGCTATTTCTCTGTTTTTTATATGATAATTAGTTGTTTAATCCCCTTTGTGGATTGTGTCCCTAGAGATGGAATGATGCCATTCTTTTACTGTATTAATGTTCAAATAATTGTACTAATTGTTTATTAGGTTGCTAGGGTATTTGGTAATTAATTCATTGTGTATTGTGAGTTAATTATGATTGATGGTCTCAATGTTGTGTTTGTTAATTAAATATTGTTAGTCTTTAAACTATTCTTATATTCATACTTTTGGCATACCAATCCTCTGTTTTCTTTTCCTTTGGTCTTTCCAATAAACTAGTTTGAATTGGGTGTCACGATCAAAACGTCAATAAATTTTTTGTTTGGTCAAATAAGTCGTCCGACCTATTCTATCAAGGTCTAAGCAAGTGAAGTTCATATTAACTCCACCCGTAAGAACTAATCGGACGACCCTACTTGAACGAATAGAATGTTTGGCTAAATAAGAGATCCTTACTTGATTAGAATTATACCTTTTTGCATTTTTGTATTCAGTTAAAAAAGAATAAATAATACTGATTGGTTTAATTAAATTTATATTTAATATTCTTTATTTTAAATTTGACATTTGAAAAAATATAATATAAAATTTCTCCAATTTATTTTGTATTCAATATAAAAGTTCATTTAATTTCTGCATAATATGTGTTTTTTCTAATAACAAAGTTATTTAATTCCTCTACTATTGTATTAAAATTAAAATTATCGTATGTAAATAACTTGATCAACAAAAAAAATCAATTCAATGAAATATTTTTGTAATAATTATTAAATACCAAAAAGGTGAATGATATCTTTGAAGCCAAAAGATCATTAAGCATAATATGGTAAAACATAAAAAAAAAAGTAATAAATCACTAAAATAAAAAATACGAGTTTGATGAGAATTTCTTTTTTTTTTTTTTAAAAAGAACACATCATAATTTTTTAACCTGTTTATTATGCATTACCAACGGTATAATAAGATTTTGTTCGGACTAAATGTTTGCGAAATGCTAAATTTTAAAACTAGGGATTTACTGAATCTCAAAAAATGTTATTATTGCAATCTATTGTGTCCTCTAACTATTTAGAGGGATATGGGAGAATTTTAAAACAATCATATAGAAGTACTTGAACATCTTTTTTTTTCTTCCAGTAGCACATGATAAAGGGAACCGATTAACTCAAGTACTGAAACTATTGATTCCTGATGTCAATTGTTAACCGTCTAATTGATGATCAGATATCTGGCAATAAGTAACTTAAAAAAAACCAACCGTCCAATCACAATTAAATAGTTGACATTAGACATCAGTAACTACAATACTAGAGCTAACCGATTTCCCATAATAAACCAATAATGGAGAGTGTGATGGCTAAAAGACAAGGATGTTGGGAGGCATCAAAACTGAAACACATTTAATACCAAATGTAGTGCACTACACAAACTACGAAATCAGATTCTATTTTTTGTGCATGTAAAGGACCATTTTAGAATTTCGATCCTCTAAAAGTATTTTCAGGACCATGTAGTAACATCTTATGAGTGGATAGAACAAATAATATAAGATTGAAAGAAGAAAATTGACTTTGAGATGCTATCACGTAACCTTGAAATATCTCTGTAATACCATAGGTATTACGTGCGGTTAAAAGTACGTATTTTTTGTGAGGGTGAAAATTTTGCTTGATTTGGATGGGTGCTTAAGAAGAGACAAGGGTTTCAAAGTCTTAATGAGCGTTTAACATATGCATGAGGCCAAATGAAATCATGCCAGATAAGGAAATGCAAGGTTATAAATGGACAATACCTGACTAGGGACCCAAGTGAAAGGAAGGGAAAAATGTCAAGCCATGCTGTCGATAAGGTTAATATGAGAATCCTTGTGGAATTTTAAGCTTATAAGATTGGGTTAGGGAGCTAGTGCCATGGAGATGGTGGAAATGAGGCCGTAGTGGGATTTGAGGTATCGAGAGGGACGAAAGGGAAAGAATATAAGAATTTTGTATTTTAACAAAAATGAAGTGGGATGAAAATATCGGTGTGTATATGTGTATTTTACTAAAGTATAGTTTTGGGTGTCCTACTAATGATTCCAAAGAATTCCCAAATTCACCTCTCAAGGTCCTAATTAAAATTATTTCACCTAAGGGACCAAACTGAAAAAAAATATAGTAGGCCCCATACACACATCTTTAAATACACACATAACAACTAATTCCTCTCATTCTCTCTTCCCTCATGGAACTTTCCATCTCCAGCGCCCAAGACCCTTCTCCTCTACATTCAACTACCCTATGCTTGTGGAGAAGCTATCCAAACTTCAAAAGAATTGGTAAGTGAAATTTCCCTTTCCTCCTCCTCTCTTTCCTCCAAGTTTTGAGTTGCATAAACCCTAAGATGATTTGAGAAATTTTGAATGGATCTTTAAGATTGATTGAAGTGGTCTTGGCCTTGCATTGAAATAATAAAATTTTGAATTTGTTGGAAGTCTTTCTTGTAAAGTATAATAGGAAATTATAGAAGGATTCAAGCAAATGTTGAGAGTAGAAATTTTATTATTTTCTTATAACATCTTGTTCGATGATTGGTTTTAAGTTGATGAGTTTTTGGCTACTTAAATTGTTTTTCAACCTATCTAAACTCACCCAAGATGATCCCTTGAAGCATTGGAACCAAAGGAGAGTAGTCGACCATGTTTGGAGCTTGTCTCATGCTCCTTCCATGGCTGCCTAGCCATAGGTGCCTGGGCGCTAGCGCCCTAATTTGGGCAACCAATGGTGAAGATGAAGTGTGGCACCTTGGTGCCGATGTGAGAACTCTTTTGGGTGGTGCCATAGGTGCCAAGGTGGGCTCCCAAGGAGCCACCACTTGAACCTCTTTGCCTATGTTGTAGAATTTATGTTCTCTCATGTCTCTTTGGTCCCTAGGCTTTGGGTAAGAAGATGGAACCTTTTCCACTCCTTCAAGGCTTGCAAAACTTACTCCAATAAGGGAATGTAGTAAGGGAAGATCAACGCCAAGGTGAGGGAGTTTTTCTATCCTAAATTTTTTGTTTTTCTTATGAGTATATTGTGGTATGTTGTGTTTTTATATGTACATAAATACTTCACCTTTCTCCCATAAGAGTTTTGATGAAATTGGATCCTAATGGATGGGTACAAGTCATAACTTGTGTATCCATTTGTGAAAGAAAGATGAAGTTCGAGGTACGGTCATTCCTATGTCTTCATTCGTAAGTATATGATGTTATATCCTTCCAAGTGTGATGTCCTATGGTCTAGAAATGTGATGAGAACATAGCTAGGAATGTTGGTCATGCTTGAATATCCATCATTATCACGAATGCATAAAATAGTATATTTAAAATATCACAAGTAAAAATGTGTTATATCTTATCTATTCGATACAAATATAGAAGTATCCCTTAAGTTCAATCTTGGTGCCTAGTGTCGTCCCTTAGAATATTGTTAATATCTAATTGAATGAGGAAATTTGGATGTTTGATAATAATGGAGCTTATTCTTTTAAGGTCCCTGTGATTTATGTATGACATGTCATATTGAATTTGTGTATGTGGAAATTGTATGCATATGTTGCATTGTAGAATGTGTATAAGATAGGTTGGCTGCATTGCCCTTGGTCTCACGGTGCCGTAAGCACGAGTAGGGCATAGGGGAGGCCCTGTGCTTTTGAGGTCATGAGTTACTTAGGATTGATTAGCCTACAGTTAAATGATTTACTTCTTATGACAACAATATGACAAGTTGTTTTCTATTGTTACATTTCTATACGTATGTACATGAATTCAAGATAAACTGATGCAAGTATAGTAAGTTATTCCACTCTTGTTAAGTTGAATGGCATTAGGCATATGTAAATGATGCATGTACATCCATGATGTAAGGGTGTGACATGGAGATTTATTGTAGGATAAGGATGGATGATTGTCACTGTTAAGACCTCATGATGTTATGTTTACAATGTGGATGATAAGGGGGGTTTTTTTTCGTGCCATTAAAAAAACATCAAGCACGAAAGGGACTGATATGAGTGAATCATGTTCTTATGTATCATGTAGAAATATTATCATGTATTCTTGCTCTCATATATATATATATGTCGCACATATGTTGTCCAAAGAAATTGTATGGTGTAATTGATTGATTGTTATAAGGTTTGTAAGTGTGAAATATGTTGTCCCTTATACAACAGGAAATTCATATTTTTAAACTTACTAATAGTAACTCATTTTCTTTTAATGGTTATAAATTTTTCTCAAGAAAATATAATGGTTGGGAATTTCACCATTTTATCTCTTAAGTGACATATGGTTTCCCCATCAAGTCATCTTTTGTCAAGAACTAAAAGACAATTGTATACTTGGTTGTTGCACAGTCCTGAATATGAAAATCTTAAAATTATATAAGATTTGCTATCATGTGAAATAATCTCCCTTGACTGGTTGCGACATGCTCGAGCATATATATATATATATATATATATATATATATATATATATATATATAATTGCACATATGTATATCTGCCATGTTTTTCCCATGTTATTGTATTAAACTTGTAGTAGGATAGAACTTTCTTGCCATGTTTACAACTCATACCCTTACAGTTTTAGGTATCACCAGAGGCTACATAGTCGACTAAGTTTCGCTGTCGCCTTCTTGTTCAAGGTGTTGCTCTTGTGCGCGAAGGGTATCCATCGAAGGAGTGGCGGGTGCTCCCGACATTACCTTCTTGTCTTGGGTCGCCATCCATGTAATGTTTTGTTGATGTTTTGTCTAGAAGGCTTTGTGATCGTATAGATTGCCTAGGTCTTAGGGGAATATCAAAGACGATTTTAAAGAAATGATGCATTTCTTTTCTTGAAAATTTTAGTCTTTCTTAGAAGTTAAATTGTTACTAAGTATTTGCTACGAACATGAAATTTTTATTAATGAATATTAAAACTGTTATGTCTCTATTGCGTGTAATTAAGTAAATTCAAGTGTAATGTTATGATCTATGTCAGTCAAGTTTGGCTTATGAGTTCGAAGGGTACACCCTTAGGCCCATACCAGTCACATGCCTAATTTGTGCAGCTTGACAATCTCCAAACAATCAAAATCATGAAAATGATTTTGCCCACGAAAAGGAGAATATTTGAGTCCAGACACTACACAGTACTATTGCATTGATTGAAGAAAGAAAACAAGAACATGCAACATGTAGATTAATTGATTTCACCCTTCAACCCTTTGCTTCAAAACTCCAAAGTCCAAATCCTAGTGACTTGATGCAGTGGGACCAATAAGGCTTAGAACTATACAAAGTTCGTGTATAGTCTTTTATAAACTTGAATGTTAAGTGCAAGAAATCGAGAGAGAGACAGACAGACAGACAGAACAGATTCACAGAAGTGATCTGAATTAGTTATATTCAATGACATTAAAGTTCATAGACATTAATATATATACACTCTATAAATTGTATTATGTTACATATAGCTAACTGATTCTAAAATAGTTAAACCTATACAACTGTATAACTAACTCGATGATGCATCACACATCATACACTACAATTCTACGTCATGCTGCCAGCTCATCATATACACATTCCTATCATCCCCCCTCAAACTCAAGTGGGGGATGACAGTGAATTCAAATCTACCTGGGTGAGTTTACTGTAAAGAAGTGAGAACTGACTGTTAGCAAAAGGTTTTGTAAATACATCAGTAATTTGAAACGATGAAGGTAGATGAGCAATTGCGATGTTTCTTTTCAAAATTTTCTTCCCGAACAAAGAAAATATCAGTCTCCATGTTTTTCGTTCATGCATGTAGTACTTGGTTGTGACAGTAGTATTGCACAAAGGTTATCGCACAATAGCACATGAGTGTTAGGAAGTTGAACTCGTAACTCTCTCGACAAAGACTGAATCCACATCAGCTCAGCAACAACAGTAGCAATGCTGCAATACTCAACCTCAGTGCTTGACCGAGAAACCGTGGCTTGTTTCTTGCAACAGCAAGCAACAAGATTAGGTCATAGATAGACACAAAATCTGGAGGTAGACGTCCTATTCATTGAGGCACTTGCCTAGTAAGCATCAGCATAACACCAAAGTGAGAAATTGTAGATCATAGCTCATAGTGCCCTTAAGATGCTTCAGAAATCGCTTGACAGAGGTCTAATGTATTTTAGAAGGGGAAGCCACAAATTGAATGACCTTGCTCATGACAAAGTTGATCTCAAGATGAGTAATTACTGCATAATGTAGAGAACCTACAATAGAGAGATACAGACTAGGAGTGGAGAATGGGGAACTGTTATTCAGTAATAATTTGAGTAAAGTTGTCATATGGGTGATAGCTAGCTTTGAACTAGTCATTCCTGCTTTATGGAGAAGATCACACATATACTTCTATTGAGAGAGAACAAGAGCACCATTAGTAGACTTTGTAACCTCAATGCCTAGGAAATAGTTAAGTGAGCCTAAGTCCTTTAAAGCAAACTCTTGATATAGTAAATTTTTAACAACAATAACAACTTAGGAAGAAGACCTTATGAGGATGATATCATCCATATAGACAAGCATATAGATTACAAAAGTAGGTGTGAGTTGCATGAAAATAAAAATGTCACACTTACTCTGTTGAAAATTGAGTTTAAGTAATGTAGTGGCCAAAATTTCAAGCCAAGCTCTTGGAGTTCATTTAAGGCCATACAAGGCCTTTTCAAGTTTGCAAACTAAGCTTCTATCATTATATTCAAAACTAGGGGATTGAGCCATATATTCTTCCTCTCTTAATTGGTCGTTGAGGAATGCATTGCTAACATCCAATTGATTGAGGGTCCACCCATTTGCTAGTGTAAGAGATAGGATAATTTTGATCGTTGTAAGCTTTACCATTAGAGAAAATGTCTCATTGTAATCAAAGCCTTGTTGTTGATGGAAGTCTTTGGCTCCTAATCGAGCTTTGTAACGACTGATTATTCCATCCGATTCTTTATCTTAAATACTATTTACAACCGATGGCACTTCTATTAGAGGGAAGAAAAACCAATTTCCAAGTTTTATTCTTGAGTAAAGCGTTATATTCATCCTAAATGGCAGCCAACCACAAAGGATATTGAAAGACTTTATGCAAGCTATCAGGTTCAAAATGAGTAAGATACACTTTGGGTTTAAAATTACCTAATTTACACCGTGTTACTATAAGGTGAGAGTTCTACACAGGGGAGTTATCGGGTGCTTGCTGTTCAAGCTGTTGAGGTTGTGAGTTTAGAGAAATTTGTGGTGCATTAGTTACACAGTACATGGAAGATAGTGGTTAGAATTTTTGTGACTCGACTGACCCTGATCACCACGAGTAGTAATGGAATCTGCAGCTTCTGAGGGAGAATAGTGTTGGTTATTTTGATTAGAGAAAGAAGATACAACTAGAAATAGCCTTGTAGTTGCTAAGTTACTGTGCAGAGGAGACTGAATTGTCGAGGGAACATCTGAGTCTGTCACATCTTGAACTAAATTAGTATGAGAAGAAAATGACGACACATATTTAAAATGAGAAACATGTTGGGTATTAAGCAAAGAAGGATATGCATAGGGTAAAATTTGGTCATAAGAGATAGATGCAGATGAGTATGATGTATGACCAGAAGTTGTCCAAGTTTTGAAGGGAAAGAAAATTTCATTGAACCTTACAACCCTCGAGATATATATTTTTTCAGTCTTATCTAGACAACGATATCCTTTGTGCTGGATACTATACCCCAAAAAAATACACTCAGTGCTTTGAAATTGAGGTTTATGTCTGTTGGATGGTGTAAGGAGTGGATAATAGGCACATCCAAAAATTTGAGGAACAAATAATCAAGATGTGTCTTGAAAAGAGTGAATAAAGGGGTATGATGCTCAAGTCTAGTCAATGGTGGTGGGTGATTAATCAAATATATAGCAGTAATGAAGGCTTATTCCCAATATTTGAGTGGCAAATGGGCATGGCAAAGCAAAGTAAGTCCTAATTGGACAATGTGATTATGTTTCCTCTCAATGGTACTATCTATTGATGGGCATAAAGACAAGTCACTCTATGTAAAATTCCATGAGCTTTTAAAGTTTTTTGAAAGGATCTGAAGTCCCTCCTCCCCCTCCTCCCAATATCTGTCTAAGGGAGTGTTTGGTTCAATGTAGGGGAAGGGATGAGAGGGGTTTTAATGGAAGGGAGGGGAGGGAAAGGGAGGTAAAATAAAATTTCTTTGTTTGATTTAGTTTGATAGGAGTGGAGAGAAAATAAATTTTCTTTTATTTGGTTTTCAAGGGGAGGGAAGGGAAAATAAAACAAAATGACTAATATAGCCCTTTGATTGTATAACTAACAGAAAATAATAAAAAATATTTCAAATGTATTATGTGTTTTAAAAATCATATAAAATTTTAAGTTTATCCTTTAACTAACTTATGTATTCATATTATACTAACAAGAAACGGTAGCAGACTTTTTGGTTTATTGAAGTTGACTATTCCAATAGCAGACTTTGTTTTAATCTCACTTTTGTCTTTCCTATACTGAATGACAATTTATATATATATATATATATATATATATATATATATATATATATATATATATATATATATATATATACCTTCGTTGAACTACAATATTATATCAATTTCAATGTATTATATGGAATAAAGTAAGAACTGAGAATCAACAACTCTAACAAAGAGTAATCAGAACAACAGAGACAACAAATGGTGAAAGAGAAAAGGCATATGCCACACACAAGGAGATGAAGAAACAAAGAGATAGACAGTTGCGTGAAATACCTCTCAGTTGTTGCATTACGTCTGTGAAAATGGAAGAAATGCCTCAGTTGCCATATGTGGAGACTGAAGATGGAAGAGATGAGTTTTTAATAAATGATTAGAGAGACTAGGTTAGAGGACAAACTTGGTATTAAAAAAATTATTAAAATTATTTTTATCATTTTACATAATTTCACTTTTCCTTCCCTCCAAATTCTTCTACTTTCAGTGGGAAAAAAAGAGAAGGAATGAGAGATTTTTTTCACCTCTATTTTCCCTCCCCTCTAACTAATTGAAACAAACAAGTTAAACTTAAAAAAATTCCTATCCTCCAATATGTAAATGGTTTTCATTGTGACTCCAAGTTGATTTTCAACTAAGTTTTTGAACTAATAAAAATCTCCTAAAGCATTATTTTTTTTCTTGATGGGAAAAATCCAAGTATACCTTGAAAAAGCATCAACAATGCTCAAGTAATAAAGATTGCCACTACCAGAAGGAATTGTAGTAGGGCCCTATAGGTCACTTTATAGAAGATCAAGGGGTTTTTCATATACATTTGGGGAGGATAGAGAAAGGAGCTTTTATGCTTTGCCACAGACAAATGAGAACAAAAATCAAGGGTATTTTTATTTGTTGAAGGTAGTTTGATAACTTCGATACTAGGATGTCATAGTTTATAGTGCCACAAGTCTAAACTAGTAATAATGGAATTACGTGTAAGAAAAATAGAATTATTTGCTACTATATTTTCAAATTTAGACGAATTATAAACAAAGGACTTGGATGTTGATGTATGTGCTATAGATGGTGTATATGCTGCACAGTTTTCAAGATGCTAAAGGTGAAAAATTTTGAACTAATAAAGTCCTTCTTGGTCAACTGTCCCTTCCAACACCATTTGGTTGGTATCCTACAATTTAACATAGCAATGAAAAAGATGAAGTCCAAAAATACATGGTTATCTTGGGCGAATTTAGAGGCATTGACTAAATTCTTTGTGATGCGTGGGACATGTAATAAGTTTTGGAAAGATAGTGAGATTTTTAAATTAAAAGAAGAATTAACTAAGGAAAATACCCAACATGTTTTACATCCAAACCTTTTTCCATTATCGACATGAACATGTTCTTGGTCATTGTACTCAGCACGATGCATCAAGTTTCTATAATCCGAGGTCATATGGTTCGATGCCCGGCTTATTGCATAACTAGTAGACTATATGCCTTCCACCATTCCCGTTACCTCATCCTCTAGATTGATTGAATCCTTTGCCACCTCTAGCATTATACTATTCCCTTGGTTTGATTTATTTACATTACTGGACCCCTTATCTTTACTGTCTGAACTAACAACATTCACAGAGATTTTATCACCAATGGTACTGATCTTATTATGATTTTCCAACCTTACCTTTTGAGCAATCAGTAAACTCTCAATCTCAGAAACCGAATATAGTTCCAGACTAGTGTTGACTGACATAATAAAAATGATTGTACTCCTTAAATAAACCATCAAAGATAGATTCTATGTGCTCAGCCATGGTTACCTTGTTGCCAATTGAGACCAGAGAATCCACAATTGCCTTAATCCTCAATAGATACTCATACGAGTTTGTCTTATGCACTCACAAATTTGCTAGGTCATTGTGCATCATCATTGATATACTTCTATAATTCATGTCCGTAGATCGCCACAAGAGTCTATTACTTCGAGACCAAATAATGCTTCTCGTCAAGCTTAACTGATATCAAGTGATGAAAGGTCATAAAGCTCGCTTTTTGTGAGTTGTAGAAGTTGTTTTTGTTTACCATGACTCTCAGGCTCAACAGCTCTGATACCATGCAAGAAATCAAGAGAGAGAAGATATTCACCGAAGCCATTTGAATTAGTTTTATTCAATCACATTAAGGTTCACAGACATTAATATATATATATATATATACACTATGTAAATTGTATGTTATTACATATTGCTAATTGATTCTAAAATAGTTAAATATGTATAATTGTAGAACTAACTTAATAGCACATCACACACAACAATTCCACGTCATGCTGCCAGCTCATCATATGTACATTCTTATCATTCATAAAGAGATCATTGCACTAAGAAAGTTACTTAATTTGACACTAATAATAATACCTCAAAAAGAAAGTAACCTGCAAGTTGATCTAATTTGCCAATCAAATTCTAATGGTTTGGCATAGTGCAAGTATATCTTGATTTTTAAACATTTTAGAATCTATTTATAAAATATTTCAACTTGCCATATATAATATATAATCTTAAATTTTTTATTATGTTCTAAACAAAAATAGGTTTATCTCTCTAATTACATTAGTGAGAGACACAAGGCCAAAAGCACTATATAACACTACAAAAAAGACATATTCTCATGACATACTAGACTCTAGCTAATGTTGTGCATATATATATATATAGTATGAAAACCAGAATGTCACAGATTATAAAGCAGATGGATCTGAATCTAACAAGAAAGAGAGCCTTAAAATTCTAATTACATGAGTGAGAAACATAAGCCCAAAAACACCATATGACATCACAAAATTGACATTAACTCATAACATTTTAGATACTTGCTAGTTTTGTGGACATATATGTTATCAAACCTGAATTTCATAGATCATATAACAGATGGATTATCTGAATCTGATAAGAAGAAAGCCTTATAACTCTAGTTACATCAATGAGAGACACAAGCCCAAAACACCATATAACACTGCAAAATTGACATGAATGCTCCCATAACATACTACACTCTAGTATTTTTGTGCATGTGTGTGTGAGGGGGGGTTATATCAATGAAAGACACAAGTTCTAAAATACTATACAACACTACAAAAATAACATTTTCCCATAAGATACTGGACTCTATAGCTAGCTTTGTGCATATATATGTGTGTGTAGTGATATCAGTGAAAGACACAAGCCCAAAAGCACTATATAACAATTCAAAACTAACATGCTCCCATAACATACTAGACTTAGCTAGTTTTGTGCATATGTGTGTGTGTGTGTGTATGTTTTTTTTTTGTGTCTAAGGTATCAAACCAAAATGTTGTGGAGCAGAAGGATGATCTGAATCCGATAAGAAAGAAAACCTTATAACTCTAGTTACATCAGTGAGAGACACAAGCCCAAAAACATTGCATAACACTACAAAATTGATATGCTCTCATTCCCATAACATACTAGACTCTAGCTAGTTTTGTGCATATATATATATATATATATATATATATATATATATATATATATATATATGAGAGTATGTGTGTAAGGTATCAAACTAGAATGTCACAGCTCAAATAGCAGAAGGATTATCTGAATCTAACAAGAGAGAAACCCTTATGACTCTAATAAGAAAGCCTTATTGTCACTACCCACTTCTTGGGCACATGACTGGCACAGTAACAACACTTTCCCGTTACTGTAACTCATCCCTGAAATAATTTAATCAAAGTTAATTAGTTAAAGGAAATTAATGTCCTTTTATACTTATAAAATGTAAAGTCTTCTTTTTAAACAAGTGAGTGTTATACATATGCTTTAAATACAATATTCCTGGCCACATGACTGGCATAGTAACAACACTTTTCTGTTATTGTAAGCCTAACCCGTCCCTAAAATAATTTAATCAAAGTTAATTAGTTGAAGGAAATTAATGTCCTTTTATACATGTAAAATGTAAAGTCTTCTTTTTAAATAAATGAGAGTTACACATATGCTTTAAATACAATATTCCAAATCGTTAAAGAAATCAAAATTTTACAAATCCAAATAAACCAAATTTAAATAAATTAATCCTTGTCTCAAAATCCCCCTAAGTGTCCTACGCAACTATAGAGGGACCTACAGACTCAAACTAATTACGAAATAGGCTTATCCTACAACAGAAAGGTCCACAATAAGCCTTGCTACTACTTATACGGGTATTCCTCGATGATAACCAGATCTGTAGGAAAAATAAGCCATAGAGATTGTGAGTTTTCAAAACTCAGTGAATGATACGAGTTTTGCCATAACAAAGTTCAAATAAATCAAATATCATACAAAGTGTCTGTCGAGCCAAAATCTCATATACCAAAATCAAAAGTTCAGAAAGTACAGCACTTAATCTCATCCAAATCAGTGGTGCTTGTTAATGGCAAGGCGCCCATCGGGAGTTAAGGCTCACCCGAGCCACTTCCTTGTCATGACGGCACCGAATCTTCCAACCAGAGATACTTGTTAGTGGCAAGGCGACCATCGATAGTCAAGGCTCACCCGGGCCACATCTCTACCATAACGCAATCTCATCTTACTAGTCAAGGTGTCTATTGGTAGTCAAAGCTCTCTCGAGCCACCTCCATGACCTCGCCATAGGGGATCGCCTTCTACCACTCACTGACCAAGGCGCCTATTGGGAGTCAACGCTCACCTGGGCCAACTCCTTGACATCACCATAAGGGGGTGTACCATCCAGCATCAAACAATATCCAAACAACAGTTTAAGCATGTATATTCCATAGTAATACATCCATAATAATGTCATCAAGCATAACATATGAAATTTTCATTTGTATCAAATGAATATTCAAAGTATATAGTACCCTCTTCTTACCCGTATGTAAATTAAGTTTAATCATACCCAATTATAAAATCATACCATACGGTTTAATCATGAGAATTATAGCCGATTCATAACAATAACTTTATCATGGTAAATTAATAATCATAGCCGATTCAAAAGAACAACTTTATTATGATAAATTAATAATATAGTTGATTCATAATAACAACTTTATTATGATAAATTAATAATTTGTAGTCTCTAATCCACATGTCATGCTTATTCTGTATTTACAGTTTTATTTTGAAGCTAGAGGCCTTTGTCCTATCAATTATGGAAGACTTCCCTACGTCACCCTATATGATAGTCGATATTAGAACTAAGTTAAAGAGAAGTCGTTTCACTCACCTGGATTCTAACGCGATGTTTTTCGGGCTTCACATGTTAAAATATGTGTGCAAGATTCTGAGATAAATTCCTAACAACTACAACAAAGATTGTTGCAAAAAGTATTTAAAACTATAAAATTAGAAAATTGTTCGTTTTTGCTTCCATCCTTTGGTCACTGTTTCAATCATATCTTCCAAACGATAAGGAATTTTCAAACATCATTTATCTCATTTGAAATTACACTCAAACAGCTTTCCATTGATATATAACTCATTCAAAACGAAATTCAATTGAGGGAGTTGTAATCGATTTAATTTTTGTAAAAATAAAAGTGCAATAAATAAGTTTTTTTTATCCTTACCTTTGTTTCTTTGAAATTTTTCGACACGAGAACGACCACTGGAGATGTGTTTCTTGAGATTTTATGTGTAAAGATGTGGCGTCTAGGGTTCTTATGTTTTTTAGTGATGGAAGAAAGAAGAGAGAAGATGTCTAGGTTTTCCTAGTTGAGAGATGTAGGAGGTGTCTTGAGTTGCTAGATATTGAGGCCTTGGGTGATATTTATAGATGAGGTATAGTGGCTACCAATTAACTTAGGTTAAATAAAACTAGAATTTGTATTTTATTTTTAGTTATCCACTTAATATTATTATTATTATATTCTTAGTTACTTATCCACTTATTTATTATATTCTTGTATAGATTATCCCTTCATTTATTATATTACTATTATTTAGATAATCCCTCTTTTTATTTTTATTTACAGCTTATTCAATAATTATATTAACTACCTTCCTAATCTAATTCTAAGTCCCATTTTATTATTATATTATAATTTCTCTCCTTTTACTACTAAATCACCGTTTAATTATTATTATATTTTTTTTATCTTACCCTAATCTTCATTATCTCATATATATAATTTTTTTTTACGTTTATTTGATTTGAGTTCCGACTCATTGTCTTGCATAAAGCAAGCGACTTTCAATGATAATGACTATAAATAATTATACTAATGTTTCCTAAAATTCGATCAAATTGCAATTAAATTCTTATTGTTTTACAATACTCAACGTCATATATTTACTTATTATTTTAGTTTTATTTACTTAGACTATTTAGTTTCGTTAACATATCTAATTAATTTACATTTATTTCATTATGCGAATTATTTATAAATTTTGACTATTTTTATTTTACTTAATTTTTGTTCACTATTTTTTACCTTAAAACCTTACGTCACTCTTATTAATTTATTCCTAAACCATATGCCACTTTTGATGTGTTTTATTTAATTCTTACACATAATGTTAATTTTCATTTTAGTCCCTCCCTTATTCGTAGAAATAATCATCATACTTACCCATAAATATTTGTCTATTTACGAAAATTTTTTAACATGTCCTAACGCTTTCTTACGTACGTCATCATAATACCCGAGTATTACACATATAACTCGAGTTACAACTCAAGTTACATTAGTGAGAGACACAAGTCCAAAAATAGTATATTACACTGCAAAATTGACATGCTCCCTAGACTCTAGCTAGTTTTGTATATATATATATATATATATATATATGTCTCTGTGTGTGTGTAAGGTATCAAACCAAAATGTACAGATCATATAGCAAAAGGATTATCTGAATCTGACAAGAGAGAAAGCCTTATAACCCTAGTTACATAAGTGAGAGACACAAGCCCGGAAACACTATATTAACATTGCAAAATTGACATGCTCCCATAACCTACTAGACTCTAGCTAGTTTTTTGCATATATGTGTGTGTGTGTGCGCGCGCAAGGTGTCAAACCAGAAGGTCACAGATCATATAGCAGAAGGATTATTTGAATATGACAAGAGCGAAAGCCTTATGACTCTAATCACATCAGTGAGAGACACAAGCCCTTGAAGCAGACCATCTTGATCCACCACCCAGACTCTATGTACATGCTTAGTCACTGCCCTTTCGATCACTTCAGACAAGGGTGATTCAGCATGGCAAGTCACGAGTTCCTTCCTTGAAGAGCCTGTGTTCTGTGCTGTGCTTGAGGCTGTGTACAATGGACTCGATGCAATTTCTTCGGTGAATGCAAGTGCACTTATCCCTAACCACGATTTCAGTGTGGCCACGTAACATCCTCTTAGATCAGTTGCAGAGAATGTTCCTATTAGCTTCCTGGATCTTCCCTGCAATTATAAGCAGATTCTGCTTTAGGCATAGTCCCAATAGCTTTTGTTCCCAATATATGGCCACTAAGTATATAGGATATGTTTGGCTTGTAGAAAGAGAAAAAAAAAGTAAAAAAAAAAAGATAAAAATTGAGTATTTTACTAAAATATTCTAACATTAAAACAGAAAGAAAGAAAACTTAATATTTTTTAAGAGAGTAATTTGGATAATTTCTCAATATCTTCCTATTACTTCATCCATTTCATCAAGTCCAATCCTTATACCAAACATGCTGATAGTCTAGCTGTCTAATTAGGAAGGAAGTGAGTAGTTAGCAAAGAAGTTTTAAATTAAAATCTAAATATTTTCCGTATGCCCAGTTGCAAAAAAAAAAAGTCTTGTCCATTGTAGCCTAGAATATATAATTATTGGATTTAAGCTTAAATTCAGTTTGATTCAAACATATATGTTAACAAGATTACTGATAGTGCTTCCTTGGGGAATTGGCAAAAATGTTTTTAGCTAGTATCATGTGTACTGTGTACACTTATCATATTTTCATTTAAAAATATACTCAAATTACAAGGTCCTCTCTATTAATAAATAAACAAATTTACTTCCCCTAAACTCAAAAAATATATGGTACACTGACCCTTCTTACAACAAATAATAAAACTAAAATTACACTTATTTGACTAAAATGCCTTTCTATCAATAATTTTTATAAGAAATATTAAATATATATTTTATCAATACAAAAGATATACTCTTCAATAAATTTATAGATTTTATCACAATACATAAAATTGAATTAAAATTTAAAATATTTTTCTAATAAAAAACTAAAATTATAAAGTTAAAAGCAATTTATATCTTTTTTCAATAATGGTGGCAAGGGCCTAAAACTGTCATCTAAGTTTTCTCAATGTATTGGGGTGGGCCCTAGCCCATGTAGCCCCACTCACGACTCTGTAAGTTCAGTTTTGGCTTTAGGGCATAAACTCACATATATTAGCTGCTTGTGATCTTCGTCTTCTTCACCACGCGCCTCGGAGGCAGTGATGATGGGAACAGCATTCAACATTGCAGTTTTGAGGCACCTGATGGCGTCGATGAGGGTGGTGCGATTGGTGATGGCGTAAACGTTGTGGTTGACGGCGCCGAGTTCCTCGACGGCGCGTGAGAGAATGGCGCGTAACTGGGAATCTCCACCGTGTTCTCTTAAGAACTTCAGAACGTCCATCTGAGTCAGCATTTGGTAGCTCGAAGCAGACTCCACGAGCTCCACTCCTACAGTCACGCTCTCCATGTGGCTGTCTACTGGTACCATTGCACGGTGCACGCCTTTGCTGAACACTTCCATGCATTCTAATATGCTGCCAATAAAATATTTATAAATTAAAATTTAAAAAAAAAACTGAATCAATTCTTGTATTACACAGTATTGCAATTTGAAAAGGCTAATTCTAGTTCTTGAGAATCGTTCATTCATCGGAAAAGCTATTATTTACTAACCTGGTATTCGGATTCAGAGTCCACAAGCTAAGACCTTCGAAGCAGTGACCTATAATGTTGGACACCGGAACGGACATTCGTCGATCGAGATCGTCGGTGCCATCGCCGCCGTTCAAGCCGTCACCGTCATCGCCTTCCATGTGCGCCACAATATCAAGCATCGTCACCATCCCTATGTAATGCTTCCGCACCGTGCCGGTTTGTTTATCGGCCTCCACGATCATCGATCCTCCGGCGCCGATCCACTGTCCCGGCGGCACCGCCACCGCCACCGCCACCACCTTGTTCGCCACCAGCGCGTTCATCGTGTGAGCAAGCGACGCCGTGTACGGTACCTCCACTAGCCTCTTCTTATCGACCATCAATTCTCTCACCTTCCTCTCTGTGAACCTCTTGCTTTCGCTTCGTTGCATCTTCCTTTCCTGCATCTTCTCAATTTCTTTCTCCTTCTTCAACTTTTTTTTTTTTTCGTTTTTGCCTTTCTCAAGGTTTGTTGTGTGAAAGTTAATAGAGCGTATATATAGATACGCAAAGCTGCTTTGTTAATGCTTAATATTACGTGTCGTTTTGCCAAGTTTTGAGAGATTGCGTAGCGAGGTTTAAGATTGCCACGTATTAATGGTTGCTGTTGACTCATCAAGTGAGGATTTACATCTTATCTAAGAGAAATATAATGGTAATATCTTATAAATTTAAAAATGTTCATTTCAAATTGACCAGCTTAAATTAAAAAAAAAATTAAAAGAAAAAATAGATCTCATAAAATGCTTTTATATTTTAATCTAAGATTATTTGATTTAACATGGACCGTCTAAACATAGAATGTGATGTAAATCTCATCAAGTCATCTAGAACCGTTTTGTATATTATAATGGGCCAACTTGCTTCAAAATACTGTTTAGGTTTGGTCCAAAACTACAAATGGGCCAAGGTCAAGAAGCCCATGATGAATTTCAAAACTCGGATTTGGTCCATATTAAATCAGATGATCAAAAAGCTTACAAAATTACAATTTTTATTTCAAGTTGAACGGCCCAAATCAAATAAATAATAAAAAGAAAATTCATATTTTATAAGATATTTTTATCTTTTGATCTAAACCATCTGATTTAATATGAACCATTTAGATTTGGGACATGATGAAAATCCCATCAAGTCATTTAGTACCGTTTTGTATATTATATTGGGCCAGACTTGCTCAAAATACTGTTTAGGTTTGGTCCAAAACTACAAATGGGCCAATGTGGTCTAAATTTCAAAACTGGAGATAACTAGGCCCAAATAAAATCTGAAAGAATAGATCATAGTTCTCCCCAATAGGACGAGCATTTCAAATACCCTAAGTTTCTACAGTTTTTTTTTTTAAAATAAAGATGATCATATTATTATATGATCCTAAAAAATTTCTCATCATTTAATATAATTTTATAACAATTCATAGTAGTTTTTGTCAACACTCACAACTACTTGCCCTCTCTAGCCTTCCAAATCCTCTATGGTAGAAGTGTCATACTTTTTACCAATAGTAAAAGTATCTAATATATATCAATCATTGACTCAATGCTGCATGGACCATACCTAATGAGGATTTTTGTACAAAATAAAGACCAAAAATTGTGATATAGTCATTTAGATGCTCAATCGTAAATAATTTTAATATCATAGTAACGTTGAATATAAACCATTCGATTAGAGAATAAGGATGCATGAGTTATCTGTATCTTTTGATTAAACGATTTCTATTTAACGTCACAATGACATTTGCATTGAATATGAGTTGTCCATACATTTTGATCAGACAATTTATATTTAATGTCACAATGACGTTAAGATCTCTACGTCAAAAGAAAGAAAGGCCCATTAGAATTTTTGATTTAAGAAAATGATACTTGTGATTAATTAAATCATTTGTTTTTCTCTCGACCCTTATTATCCTTGTGTCCAAAAAAGATGTTTATTAATTATTTCGCCGCTAAAAGTTTTGTCTCTTTAAGCTCATCCGTCTAAACGGCGATGTGGGACAAGGACAATATTAGTACTTATTTAACACCATTCATGACTCACCATGGAAATCAGTTGTAAATAAATAAACACACACCTCTCTCTCTCTCTCTCTCTCTCTCTCTCTCTCTCTCTCTCTCTCTCTCTCTCTCTCTCTATATATATATATATATATATATATTACATTGAAAATCTAATATAATAAATTAATAAATCTTCACACACACTCATATATATATATATATATATTAAAAATATAATATAATAAATTAATGAATCTATTCCATGTTTATATTTGACAAACTTATAAATGACCTAGATAATTTATTAAATATTTTTATACACATTTAATAATAAATAGTTAATCAGAATAATACAAGAATGGGGAACAAAATTTAAAATTAGTTACAAAATATTATCTCAATAGTATCTATGTGTAGAATAACACATTAATATTCATAAAATGCATGAAAAATTAAAAAAGTATATGAAAAAATTTGAAAAATAAAACTAAAACTAAAATGGGTTTCACCATTGAATTGCCACTTTTTTTTAAATTTTTGAATGGTTCAATTAGTTTTTTTATTTTGTGATCGACTAATTAATTTTTTTAGTCTGATCGACTAATTTGGTTCTCTGAATAGTATTTAGAATGTACAACTAGTGTGTTTTTAAACTATTTTGATAGAAAACCAGTAAATTAACAACAATTAAGGACTAAGAACAAATTATATAATTGTATAATACAATGTAAGGGAGGAAAAAAGTAACAGAAGAAACAAAATACATTTGTATTGGCTTGAACTACCATAAGAATTTATAAGAAATGGTTACGTGTGACAGAGACTAAGCTAATGAGAATTGGCACATTAAATTTGGATTATGGAATATACTATATATGAACAATCTTTCAAAATGAAAAATGAAAACAAAATGTTAACATGCTAATTCTGGTTTTTATTATAATCAAAACTACGGTTTAGAGAATTGGATCGAATCGGTTAATTCAACAAAAAAATCAATAAATTGGTCATATCTTTGATTCAATTGGAACATAAAAATTGGTGAGCGTTTAAACTGACAAAAATCAGTCGAAAATTTTTTAAATTTTTATTGAATATTATTATGTATTTTTAAGAAATTTTCAAAAATTGAAAGCATTAAGAAAAGATCTATGACTGATATATTTATATTATATATTTTAATACTTTAATATCTGTAACATATACATTAATTATATATTTTAATATATTTTAAACACTATTAATTCAACCATTAGTTCTTATCCCGACCACTTTAATAACTGATGAAATTTTATGAACCTTGTCAAAATCTCTGGCTGTGAAAGGATGAGATTTTATATAATGCAACAAAACTATTGAAGTTTCCTATGGCTTTCTCCTTCATCCAAATCCAAAACATTATTTTTCATTAAATAAATTCAAGAATCTTGTATGTTTGATCACATCCTCTGCGAGAAATATTTACTATTTAATTTTCATTGTCGTCTTACGAAGACAAACAATAATATATATGTTTTTATGTTGTTTTTCTTTGTTTCGAGAATACTTGTTTTTTTTTTAATTTTCTCCTCTACTTTTAATTTAATTTTTGTGACAAAATAGTAAATAATGTATCATTTTAGTGCTTTGAATATGCATAATTCATATCAATAAAAAAAATTAAAATAGATAATAGAATAAAATTTACTCATCTCTATTACATGACTTTTTGGTTAAACAAATTTCTGGAGATGTCCTGTCACAAGAACCAATTGGTTCTAGTATTGAAATTATTAATTTTTTATATCAATTGTTTTATGGTGATCAACTAACTAATATTAATTTATATTTAAAAAAAAATATTGTCAACTATCTAATCACGATCAAATGACTGATATAAGAATTCGGTGATTTCGATACTAGAACCAATTGGCTCATATCACTAATCATGTATATTTAAACTATTAAGATGATATCTAAAACTTCGGTTCAAATGATATTTCTTTGGATTCAAATTTTGGGATTAAATTCGTAGACAGTTCTTTTCCTATCTACTTTGTACCTACTAAGGCTTTGTGCTTAATGTGATATATGATTGATAAGTCAGCAAAATTTAATAATATATTAACAGAGGTTTAATAAAGTGATTGAATTAAGACTTTTTAAAATTATAAAAACGTAATTATTAACCTTGAAGTTAATTATATAGTTATTTCCAACAATTGGAGTGATTTTTTCTTTGAAAAATAAATCTTAAATTTTAATATTTTGGTTGAAAAAACTTTTTAATTTTTTTTATTATAAAAGAGGCACAGGACTTGGGAAAAAGGGGTAAGAAAGGAGCATGAGAGGCATAAATTCCCTAAGTTAGGACCCTCAATTTGAAGCATTATTGTAAGAATCAAATTGAATCGATCGGTTGAAAATCAACCAATAAATTGATTAGGAAAATTTTTTAAAATTAATGAGTGATCGAACTTGTCAAAAATAAGTTGAACCGGATAAGATCTAGTTCATTTTTTTTTCTATAATTAGGTAATAAAAAATTAATATTATATATCAACCAATTTTAGTAAAGATATAAATATATTAATATTTTATAGATTTGATATGAATAAATATTATATTGATAATAATATTTCCTTGTTATTTGTTTAAATTTTACTGTAAACTTTTGATTGTAAATGTTGTTTTGTGTAATTTGATATCAAATATTATTTTTAATTGAATTTATAAATTTATATTTATAGTTTTTAATTATGTATTTTTTTAATATTTTAAAGTAAATTATTTTAACTACTGTTCGATAACAATCCGATCATTGACTCTGAAACTAATATCACCTCTGGTTTAATAATCAATCCCGTTTTTAAAACAATAATTTAAAGATTAACAAGCCTATTTTTTTATTTTTTTATTAAATTTAATTGTAGAAAATCAAGGATGACACTTAAATATAGGATGCTTCCATTCTGGAATAGGTGCAAATTCTGTTGCCTGTTCATATATTAAACTTTTTAATATTAATTATGGTGCAAAATAATTACATTTGCACCTACCACAAGAATATTAATTTAATTTATTGTCCCCACAACAACGGCTCATGGACTTTTGAATTTTAATATTTCCCCATTTCCATTCGCAAACAGAAAAAATGGACCCCATTGAAGCTGCATACAGCAGCTGCATTTCATCTTGACAAAGCAAGCAAGGTGGGAAGCAAAAAGAATACAAAACTTGCCTTCCACATCTCTCAATTCATCTGCAAAACCAAGCAATAAATTCGTCTTTTCTGGTTTTAGCCCTAGAAAAGAAACCATGTCTTTACTCTCTCTCGCAGCGTCGTGGTTCCCACATCGTCCCTGTCTTCATCCTTCTCGCTGAAGCGTGCTGGTACGGAGAAAGAATCAGCTTCTGGAGTGGAGGAACATTAAGAATCTGGGTTTGTTTTGGGGGTCAATTTGAAGTTTGGGATGGCTTTTTGCCCAATATTTTGCTGTGCAAAGGGTTCGCAACTGTATGTCGATGATTCATTGATATCCAGTTTAATGACTGTTTTTTATTATCTCTCTGTTTCTTTTTTACTCTGTTATTGTTGTTTTGGATCAGATATTTGTGAAATATGACTTCAGGGAAGTATTATCCTGGTTTAGTTTTGTTTTTAGTGGAAAAATGAGAATCAAAGAGGGTTTTAGATTCTGGGTTTGTATCAGATTCCTGGTGTAAGCAATTTGTTCTGAGTGCGAAAAATCTAGAGTAAGTTACTAATTTGGTTCCAAAAAAATTACAGCTATTTCAGTTTACCATAAAAGATGGACTAGTTCTTTTCAAGGTGCTTTTGGCAATGAAAATTTTGAGATTTAACCATGGTAGATTTTGTAATTTAGCAAGAAAAAAGACCAAATTGTGACATGCAATTTTTCAGGGACTAAACTAAAATACTTGATCTTTTAAGTATCAAATTGAGAAAATTGTAATTTTTCAAGCATTAAACCAATAATTTACTCAAAAATCAATAATTTACATTTTGTCAAGATAGCTTTTAGCAACGAAAATTTTGAGATTTAGCGATAGTAAATTTTTTGATTTAGCAAGGAAAAGGACCAAATTGTGACATGCAATCTTTCAGGGACTAAACTGAAATACTTCATCTACTGTAATCTTTCAGGGATTAAATAAATAATTTACTCAAAAATCTCTTGAGGGTTAGTTTTTGGCAGCCAAAACTAAGAGGGGAGAGAGAAAGAGTTTGTTCTTAATCACTGAATTGCTTAACTCTTATGGGCAAACCAAAGTGCTTGTTTCTTTAATTTGAAGTCTAGAGACTTTTTGAACAACACTTTTAGATTCAAACTTATGTTTTTTGTGTCTTCCCCAATGGATAATTGATAGTAGAGTCTCCACTTCATGCAGAAAAGTGCGAGGGAAAAAAGCACCAACATGGCGAGTCTTTTCTTTGAAGGAACTCCACTCAGCTACAAATAATTTCAACTATGATAACAAGCTTGGAGAAGGGGGATTTGGCAGTGTTTACTGGGGCCAACTTTGGGATGGATCACAAGTGAGATTTATACTTTTTCTTTCTTTGTTGCATGTTATTAAATTAGCTTCAGTTTATAGAACTGTGGTTATTTTTAGGGGAACCACATTTTACACCTGAATTAATGCCTAATTACAAAATTGGTCCATCAATTTTAAACTTTGAACTAAAATGAAAATTTTAAATCTCAACCAGAAAGGGACTTTTTGACAAGTCCAACATTGAGCTAAACTAAAATTCTCTTGTTGTGGCCTATTGCTGTTAATTTTAACTGAGATTTGAAGTGTTCATTTTAGTCCAAAGTTTAGGGGAATATTCTGTTGCTGTTTTAGAGTTGATGTATTAATTTTGTAATTGGTCCTTAGTTCACAGGGTAAAATGTAATTTTCCTCTTATCTTTAATCATCCTAATTTTGATTGCAAATGCTCAGTGTGTAGTTGTGGTGATTAATTTGACCCAATCTAGTAAGCTAACTAATCTCATTGCTTTTGGCTATAAATTTATTTTCTTCAGCTAAGAAACGTCTATATTGAAAGATGTAGTTTCTTATTATAATTTCACTTAATTTTAGTTGGCTAGTATCTATGCCTCTACTGGGATGGTTTGGGACACTCGACTCCTATTCTGGACCAATTATACCAATGAAAATGTGTGAAATAGAGGAATTTGGCATGCATCTCAAGATCAAGAATTTCAAAAAACTCGTCAAATAATCAGTGTGCCCCTCATTGTCTCACTTTCATTTTGAAAATTTTATGCAGTAAATGTAGAGAAAAACATGCAAGTTGGAGGGGCTTAGCTAGCATAGTCCGCCCTTCTTATCAAAGTGCACTACAATAAGTTGTGGCTTGCTCTTGAAGCTTCATTTAAAAGAAAAAGTCTTAAATTTTCTTATCATAATTTGTAAGTGTTACTAATATTGGACTGGGATTAGAGCTATCAAATGGGCCAGCCTAGCCCACCACAACCCAAGCGCTGCGGGATTAATGGTGAGCATGGATCTGGTTGGGTCGGGGTCGAGCCTTATATAATTTTATAACTAAAAAATCTTGGCTCATCCTAACCCATCATAAGCTGGCTCCATGGTAGAGATGTACAAAACCGATTAGAACCGACCAAACCAAACCAGACCTAACCGAACCATCCAAAAACTGAAGAAAATCGAAAAAAGTAGGTTTAGATTGATTTTTAACTTCTCATATTTTTTTGGTTAGGTCGGTTCTTCGGTTCTCGGTTAGTTTGATTCGGTTATAATCGATCGAACCAAACCCTATATTAAAAAAATAATTTTTATATATTATATTTATTTTTATATATATTAAAAAAATATTAGGCTCTCAGTGCTCATGGATAAAAAATGTATCCATGTAAAAATTTTCATATGCCTACTTTTTGCATGCTTAATTTGCACAAAACATAATAATCAAATTAAATGCATAATTATGATGTAATGTAATAACATAATTTCTTTAAATAACATAATAAAAATTCAGCATTAGAAAAGAATTAAAAATATAATTATGTTGAAAATTAACTAACACTATAGATATCAAAGTCAAATATACATCTCTTAAAAATAGATAACAGCGAGAGTATTTTCTTTTTTAATTAACATAAACCTCTAAATTTTTTTTTTAATTTTTGGCATAAATCAAACCAAACCGACCCGCCTGCCCATAAACTGAACTGAACAGTCACCAAACCAAACTGAACAACCCTTCTTTTAAGACTAAATAAGTCCCATTTTTTTGTGAACCGATTTCCTGATGTACACCCCTACTCCATGGGCCTATCTATCTTATTTAAAAAATATACTTTTAGTTATTTTAATTATAGAAACTAGATATTAGAATAATCAAATTTTAAAAAAATTAAATTAAACTTCTAAAAAAAATATTAAATTTTAAAATAGGCCATGTTTCTTTTTTAAAATGTAATTTTAATTATTTTAAATGATAAAAATTAGATATTGAAACTATAAAACTTTAAAAATTAGAATTTAACTTCTAAAAATAATAGAGTAAAGCTTAAAATAAATAAATAAATAAAAAGCCTACAAGGACCGATCCACTTCAACCCATCTCAACTGTAAGGATTTTGATGAGTTAAACTAAAAGTCATTCTTCAAAATGAACTATTAAATTATTGGCATATCCCATCTCATTTGCAGGATTGACAGCTCTAACTGCTATGACTGTTGCTTGTATCTCATAGATGTGAATGTTGTTTTTGTTCCTTGTAACATGAATTTGTAGCTCATAATGTGATTTTTGTCAAAAAAGAAGTAGGATCAAAAGTTCAGGTGCTATTGCTGTTAAACCTTTGATGAAGTCATTCTTCTAGTCCTTGTGAAAATGAAGCTATTCAAAATATGTCAATGGCTGATAGAATATAGCATACTTTTGTTCCCTCTTTCTTTCAGAATTCTCTTGTGTGACCCATGTATACCTACAGATTGCGGTGAAAAGATTGAAAGCTTGGAGCACCAAAGCAGATATGGAATTTGCTGTAGAGGTTGAGATATTGGCAAGAGTACGGCACAAGAATCTTCTTAGTCTACGTGGCTATTGTGCTGAAGGGCAGGAACGGCTAATTGTATATGACTATATGCCAAACTTGAGCCTACTTTCTCATCTTCACGGACAGCATTCTGCAGAATGCCTTCTTGATTGGAGCAGACGGATGACTATTGCAATTGGCTCAGCCGAGGGAATTGCGTAAGTGCTGACCCAGCAACGCTAATGAACTAAAAAACACTGATATTAAAACTATGCTCATAGTACAATTTGAAGTGGCATATTGTGTCTGATATATATGTATATTTAGTATCGGTGCTTCATAACTGATGACTTTTGGTTGCTATTAATATATGAACTCTAAAATTTTATTTTTCTTTCAGATATCTTCACCACCAAGCAACACCACACATAATCCATAGAGATATCAAAGCAAGCAACGTGTTACTGGATGCAGATTTCCAAGCTCAGGTTGCTGATTTTGGTTTTGCTAAGTTGATCCCTGATGGGGCAACCCATGTGACCACAAGAGTTAAGGGAACTCTCGGCTACCTCGCGCCGGAATATGCCATGTTAGGTAAGGCATCTGAGAGTTGCGATGTCTACAGCTATGGAATTCTCCTGTTGGAACTTGCCAGTGGCAAGAGACCAATTGAAAAACTGAGCACCACAATGAAGCGATCAATAACTGATTGGGCCCTGCCATTGGTTTGTGAGAAGAATTTTGGCGAGCTTGCCGATCCGAGGCTGAAGGGTAACTACGTGAAGGATGAGCTTAAAAGGGTTGTTCTTGTTGCACTTGTGTGTGTTCAGAGTCAGCCTGAGAAGAGACCTACCATGCTTGATGTAGTAGAGCTACTGAAGGGAGAATCTAAAGATAAGTTTTTGCTGTTAGAAAACAATGAACTGTTCAAAAGCCCTCCAGCTTTAGAAAACAATGATGGGGTTTCAGTTGCTGAAGACAGCACTTCAGACTTCATCTCAGAAGAGAAGGAATCCATATATGAGAAGAAAGAGAACGGTGGGCTATAAACTTTGAAGAAAAGGTGAAGAAGCTATGGGTTTGATACATTAATACATACTGTAAAAATTTCACAAGTGAGTGGCTAGTTGTTAAGTAGCATAGCCATGTCGGCCACACTGTCCAAATATGGAAAGCATGGTTTTATCAGTACTTGGAGCTTGAGTTCATGTCAGTACTCATATTTAGAGCAACTCATTGTGCACTGTTTTCTTTTTCTTTATTTTTATTTTCTTTTACTTGTATGATCTGTTCAGCGTTATTGTATTAGTGTCATTGGGCTTGGCACACAGCCATTCAAGTGTGATTAAATTTAAATTTGACAAACTTCATTCCAAATTGATGTTTACTTTGATTAAATACAAATCAAAATTATTTATGACAAATAGGAGTTCAAGAAAACAAATAATATTATGAGTAAAATAAGCGACAAACCAAGTAATTACTTTTATACTTCACATCAAATTTAAGAATTCAAATATGAACTCAAGACCTTTATATTGTTACTCTACCTTTATTTAGTCTTTCAATTTTTTTGAATCCTTAGACTTTTCATCATCATGACATGAAACCTGAACTGCACAAAATTCATATTTGTGACTACTTTTTTAATAAACATGAACCGTCTAATCATGAGATGGAAGGACTAAATTTCACATCACGAATCCTTACGTTAGAAGATCCAACATTTTTTTTTCCTTTGGGGAGGGGAGTAAGAGAGTCAAACGTCCGAACTAGAGCTTTGCTATCAAGAACATACTCAACTATTGTGTACAAAAAGAAATAATCAGAAATGTAAATAAAAATGCGTAATAAAACATTGTAACCAGCGGGCTCTATCCTGTTGAATCTTTAAGAATATAAAACTAAGTACACCTCTAAATTCAAAACCTTAACCCAGCCGCAGAAGCAGACGGGCCTTGATTGTTGTATAATATTTGAGACTTAATTCTGTAATATATTTACAAAGCCGAAAATCGCTGCTTACAAGTCCTACTTTGTGCGGCCATTAGATGATACAATTTACAACTTTTATCCGTCTAATCGATTAAAGCCTAAAGGTACTAAAATACCAACGTCTTCAATCCTGCAACTAGCATTTTAATATAGACTAAGCGCTGATGTCTCAAGTAAATGTATCCTCTCTATCTCCCTCAGCGATTGTTTCACCTTCCTCCATATTGCTAAACTCTAAGAAATGAGTTGGTCTGTGGTCCTCATGGTAATACTCCCGAGGGGTCCCAAGCTTGACGCCATACTTCATCCCTGATGCGTGCCTCACTCCCATGAAGTTGTAATTCCATGGACCATTATCAGGAACCTAAGGATTTGAAGCCAGAAAACAATCAAGACACCAAAGAAAAAATTAAAAAGGTCCTATATAAATATAATAAAGCTAAAAAAATCCAGGCTGGTGGGAAAGCTTACCATATAGAAACCAAGGAAGCGATCGCTGAGGAGCATCTGAACCTTCTCATAATGAGTAGGAAGGTAGCCATGAGGATTGCTTCCTGTGTCCTTATTGATGCGTCCCCATTCATAACCAGACGGAGTGAGCTTGTAGGAGGTTAATGAACAGGAACCTGGAGTAAAACTGCAAGTCAAGATAATACACTTCTCGCCATCCCACTGTTTATTGTTCTCCAAGACTTTAGCATGCGTAGTAAGATCCTGCAATGATTATTTCTCAGGTGAGACGATGTACCATGAATCATGAATTTGGTCCTCTCCAACAAACTAAAACAACATTGTCAAAATTTCTTTGCTTTTTTTGGGAGGTAGGGTGTTTTTTGATTATTTTTCCTCCCCCACCCCCAAAAAAGAAAAATCCCGCTAGTTAAGTGAAAGTGGACAAATGTAATGTTCTATGTTTATATTGTATTAAAGATTCAAAGCAACAAAAAATAAATGCAATAAAAAATAAATTTAACAAAAACCTGCGGGGACAACTGAGGAAGTTCATTTGGCTGAGTATGCATCCATCCCAAAGGCTCCAAATCGTTCAAGAAATCATGCTCTGGAAGGGCTGATGGGAGATGGACCTGCTGATGAGTCCCCCACTGTGGGGGCATCACAATGCAGCGTATTTCTTTAACCTGAGGATTGTCTGGAGGACTTATGCCAAACAAGTATCCAGCAATTTGAGTTCGAAGATCTGCTATGCAGATAAACTTTTTCAAAATGTTCTTGGGCATAATATAAGTGTATCCAGTTTCCTGCACCGCCAATAATGTTACAATATGAATTAGCAGCAATATGAATGATCTGAAATGAGATAGGAAAATATAATACAAACCTTTATATCCTCAGAGTTCACATATATATGGTTCACACGAAGATACAAATTAGTGGCTGATATTGCTCTAACACGCCAGTCAGTCTTAGAACCAAATGCAGCTTGTTCATAGGGACTAGTAGTGGTTACTATGAGTTCATCACCATGAACGTTCGTAGTCTTTGTTGTCACAGCTGTCAGCTGACTTGCTTCTTTTGCCTGCAAAATAGTAACAACTCAAATGAAAAACTTATGGATGAGATGGAAGGAAAAATCCAGGCTGAAAAAAGAAATTCTGAGCAGTAAAAAATTGAATTCAGTATCCAGACAGCAGCAAGAAAAAAAATATCACCTGTTTTTCAATCTCTGCTATCTGTTGCCGCTGTTGAGAAGGTGGAGTAATCTCAGCTCCAAGTATAATATCACGAATCTCAGATTGAGTCAGGGCGGATGTATTGACATTATTCTTTTTGGCATAATCTGAGAGTATAAGATCACGTAATGCAACCTCCACCTGTCAGAACAAAATTTTTAGGTTATGAATCTACAAAGAAACAAAGCTGTAGAACGAGGTATATATATGATGTCATGCACCCTTCATTTACAAAGCAACTCATCAACGTAACACAAAAATACGAGATTTTATTTTAGGGAAAAAATTTAATATTGAAGTTCGTTAAGATCAGCCAACTTTAGTCTTTATATAGTGACAATCAAGATATAATAACCATTTACAGCAGCTCAAACGTTGAACTTTCTTCAGAAATTTAACAAGTCAAAGAAGAAATGGTTGAATTTTACAACTTTAAGGGAATAAATATCTTGTTCTTAAACTTGAAGATGAAAATTACCTTCATCCACTGGTCATCACTGAGAGAAGGCCAGATGTGATGAGGTTCAGTAATGATTGTTTTGTCGGGCTTTAGTAACATTTTTGCCTTCTCATTATTCACATGTAGAGCACGCAGGATCAGAATCAGCCTAGAAAATGCAGTGTATGATGAGATACTCTTCAGCCAGTCATCATATATGTTGAACAAAACCATTTGTGGTTCTGTAGCCTTCAAAATAAGATCTCCAAATTTCTCAATCTTCAAGCATGCCTGGAATGGAAGCTGAAGCTCACTTCCTTTTATCACAATGTTAGGAAAGTCCAGTAGGTGAACCTCTAATGGATCCAACATTCCTTTACGAGTAACAATAATTTGCTTTGGTTGTTCTTCAACAGGTAGAGATCTTACAAGAGCAGCAACTTCTTCTGCTGTTTTCCACTTTGCCAATTGTCCAAGACGCTTCTGACCAGCCCAGACACTCGTGTGGATAACCTGCAATGTATTATACGAAATATCTAAGTCTGGACAATTATAGTTAAAATATATATCAGTATGGATAAGTGGGAGCAAGCAAGCAAACCTTGAGAAACAACTGGCCAGTCCTAGGATTAAAAATGAAGATGGCACCATTAATGGGCTTTGTTGTGAGATTTCCTTCAAATGTCTTGTGGATTGTAACACGATACACATTAGTGTCATCAACAAACCATATTATTTGATTGCTAAATATCTCTCCATAGTTTTGCGAAGACAAATATGGTTCTGTAGGCTCAGAAGAATACAACTGCAAGCCTTTCCTTATACGCTCTCTCAAGACATATAATGCAGGATTTGACTGCATATGCACAACACCATTAGTAAACAACAACTGGTGACATAATCAAAGAAATAACATAGCAACCTGGACTTAGCACAGGTGGTTGGGGATTTGTTAGAGGTCCTAGGTTCAGGTCTAACATCTCCACCCACCCACCCCCCCAAAAAAAAAATTTTTTTTAAAAAGATGCATGGCTTTATGTACATGATTATGTTACCTTCATGATCTTATTCATGGCCTGCTGAAGCAGTGGCTTTGACCCAGGGAACCAGTTTCCAAATGCAGAGTGCAAATTATATGCCAGATCAAGGCCAATCATTACCCCTGCATGGAAAGGATTGATTAGGTCAACTTTAAATAAAAAGTACAAGGAACAGACACAACTAACAGAAACATACCCGTAGGAGAAGGATATATAGACATATTATCTGTAGTGTAATCCATAAATTTGGCCCGTGTATAGCGCTCAATATCATGAGAGTCATAATCCCCCCACCGAAGCTGTACATCAATCCAGTACTTATTGCTTGCCTTCTGATCAAAAACATCCTTAGATTCGGCAACCAGACTAGGCTTTGACATTGGCCATCTGTGAGCTGCAAAAAGGAGAACGTCTGCACAAGAACTGTTCATTTTGTAGCTTTTCCTTGGATGAATTGTTTCCTTCTGGACAGTTTCAATCTCCAAAGCATCCAACTCCTGATCTAAAACCTGACAGAGATCCATGACAACACTCTCATGGATCTTCTGCCATAAGTGGGCTCGGAATATCTGAATAAGTGAGATTTTCAAGGTTGGTATCTTCCCATGCATGAAAATCCCAGTCAGATCCAGCTGCACTTGGAAACCCACATAAACATTGGCTCGATTTATAGTTGGTGACCACCAAAGAGTAAACCTACGGTTAGGTATCTGGTTGAGACCAGATCTCTGGGCATTGGTTAGTTTCTTATATTTCATAGATTCCTCAAAACCTGATGCCTTCTCCCAGAAGAGACCTTCCCAAGTTGGGAAACTGAAAATAAGAAATAAAAGCGTGAAAATTACAATTTTTTCCTTAGTTTCAACAATAGATACATATAGCAGAAACATATTGGTTGTTACAATTTGGTTAAGAGGGAAAAATGAATCCATCTTCTCTAAAAATGTTCCCAGCTGAAAATATTATATAAGAAAATATCCTTGAAAATGTGTTCAAAGCTTTTTCTGTTGGAAATACTTTTCAAAATCAAGTTATTTACCATAAGAACAAAAATGAACACAAGATACTGCCACTTTTTTATGCTTTCTAATTTCTGCAGTAGTATAACAATCTGGAGTGAATGCACCAAGACTCATAAGCAGGTCATGAAGAATACAGGAATCAATTTTTATGCAATGATGAATGAATTTAAGGATGAAATTTATTCTGCTTGATAATTCAACCCAATGCAACAGTTAAAGAAGTTTAAGAACAACTTACTATGTTCCTTTAAACAAAGTATGTTCAAGAATTCCTTCAACACCTCCAAGGGCTTGAATAACATCAGTTCGGTAGTTGTTCAAGTTCCACAACTTCCCATCATGCCTTTGGTGAGTCCACCAGAAAGGATTTTGTTTCAGAACTTGGTACTGCTTGAAATCTGTACGCACCCTCCATCCTTTATCATAAGCCAAAGTGTGTCTATCCTTTTGGAACAAAGTGTTTATACGTGGTATTCCCCTATCCCATGAATCCTGTCAAACAGATCAAGATTTTTTGAAAAATAAAAGAATATTAATATTAGAGAAAGTGAATGCAGCAGAAATAAGACATCCTACTAAATAGGAAAATGAAAAGAAAACAGCAAGCCAAAGGGGTTCAAAAAAGCAACAAAGCTGACCAGTCTATTTGCATATCAGTAACTGAAGTTCCCTTGAAACAATCATGGACAAAGCAACAAAGAGAAGCCATAAACATAAAGCTATCTTCTAGGAAATTTATGAGCAAAGAGACTAACACAGTTAGTAGTATGAGATGAAGAAAATCTTATTACTTAGATTATAATACCTTGTAATTGGAAATTTTAGTATTCACTGAGGATTTAATTTAGTGGGTTGGAACTTCGAATATCTTATTCTAGTAGTCTTTGTTAGGAACTCCTTAGTTGAATTTTAGTTAAATTGTTTGTTTGGGTTGCCTATATAGAGGAGTACATAATATTGGTCTCAGGGTTTTTATCCCCTATTGAATTTGAATAAAGAAACCTAAGTGTTTTTAGTTTCCTAAGTCCTTCTCATCCTACATCAAAGAGCAACCAAATACGCCAGAGAATTGTATAATCTGCAAACAGCCATAAAGTTATAACTTTCTTATTCCTGCCAAAGCCTTTAAAAAAATGATGAGAAGCTGCTCCAAGGTGAAATTATGAACCCAGTGTGCACCAAGAACCCTGAACAGGTTATTCCACCAAAAAGTAACAACCTCACAAGAGAACCACAAAGACATATTGCTTCAACATAAAATTAAAGAACAAATACTAAGGACACAAAACAACATAGCCTCTGCACATTTAGATTTTAGACACATAACCACCCAAATCCCAATGGCTGAAAGTATTAAGAAAATTTAGAATACTCACTTCCAGATCTTCAAGGGTCAAGCGCCTGTTTTGTGCCTGAGCTTCCTGCCTCTTCAATGCATATTCAGCCCAGACACGTTGAGAATCAATGAATTCACTCTCCCAAGGCTGTCAATGTTCCAAAACAGAAAAAATACTAAATTAAACTCCAGTGAAATTTTTTTTTTTGATCGAAAAAGAAATATTATTAAGGAAGATAAAGCCATAGAAGGCCGCTTGATCTGCCGCAAATCGTTACTGTTAATTATATTTAGTTAGTGTAGATGCACACAGAATATGACTTAATTGGGGAGGGGGGGGGAAGAGGTTCACTTGTATGTAGCGGTAAAGGTTAGGAATCAGCTGGTCCTCTTCATGACTCATCCCACTCCGGAAGTGGGTTACACCAACATCAGTCTGCTGACTGTATCGAAGATCACTTTGTGGTATCAAAATGTGACCCATAGACAACATGCCAAGCCCTCCAATTTCTTTGGGAGTGTAGAAAATGACAGGAGGAAACCTGATTGAAAATACATTAGAATTATTTGAACCAAAAAGCTTAAAAAGAAAAAATAAGATCTGATTCCTTACCTGCTAGGCATCTTTGAGTTGAGTCCAATTTTAATACGAGTCTGAATTTTATTTTCACATTTAACCAGCAAATCTAACAGCTCTTGAGTATGTACAGTTGCCTCCCGAAAGTAGGTCATCAGACCTAAGGGACGAAGTCAATTAGCAAACTAATGATAATGACTTCATGGAGGCCCTACAGTCAACTAACCATACAACTTCACTTATGACTTACCTATTAAAGCTGTATTCCATTTATTGACAATTTTTGTGAAGGTAGTAGATCCTGAAGACATAAGAATCTGCCTCCCACGATTCTCAAACACTTTCATGTGTTCATCATCAACTCTTAGAAAAGCAACTGCTGTCCTTTCTTTAGTCTGTTCATTTTGAAGATTCCAGACACCATCTTTTGTGTTGCTGAATGCTTCTTGAGTCATTCTAATTTTAGGAAGTATCCGCACTTCAAATCCACACCTGTAGATCATTGAGAGGTACAGCAAAGAGAATTTCATTAATCACAAATAAAAAGAACCAGATCACAAAAAATAATGATTAACTAAGAGTAAAGACCCCCCCCCCTGGGCCCCAAGTCACCAATGATAATTTAATGAAAAATATGGCATTTACCATAAAAGTAGATATTGGGAAGGGGGAAAAAAGATAGATGCTAACAGAAATTGTCTGAGACCATGCAAAGCAACAAATTCAATTGTGCAAATATTTCGACTAAGGTAACCAACTGATATTACAACTAAATAGAAGCTAGATTATTTGCTTAAAATCATTCAACACTTACATGCTAAAAAGCAAGTTTGGATTATCCTTGCTGTAGACTGAAACAAAGCTGTTCTCCCACTCCAAAGTTGTGATGCTTCGAGGAAGACGATTCTTCATATCCCAGAATACACTCCTCCCAAGATTAACTGAAAAGGACACCAAAGAAAATGTTAAGCAAATTAGAACTAAGTTTCAAAATAGCATTACAAACTCACTCGAGGTAAAAGGAAAAATAGCAACCATCATGTTTCATGAGCCTCATTCTTGCATCTCTTGGCCAGCATTTCTTATTGTTGTAACCCACCATGTTCTCATTGTTAGGATCAGGATGCTCAGTGAGATATCGCTGAATGAGATCTCGAGCCTCCTCATGGGTGAATCGGAACAATATATGAACCCGATCTATGTACCTAGAATACAGCCTAATTGGATGCCTTGTCTCAACTTTCGTGTCCCAGTATGTGATGAACTCATTTGGCATTTGTGGTGGGCCAGCAATCTCACTGGCTCGAGTCAATCCAAGAAGCAATAAGTCGAGCACCAGTCCATAGTATTGAACAACAAAGGATGCAAATTGTAAACCACGTATTAGACCATATGAATTTGTGTGGCTCATGTCCTTGTATGACAACACAACATTGTTCTTAGCAGTGACATAGTCTGCAATGTTATGGTCAAGAACCAAGCGCAGAAGCCTGCAACATGACAAGTTAATAAAAACAGAGAAGTAAAGAAAACCCTGACTAAAGTTAGAAAGTGACTGCCAAAGTACATACCTGTTTAGCATAGTTAAATCAATCTTATCAAAAAACTTCTCAAACTTGGTCTGCAGCATTACAACACACTGACCTTCACTAGTATCCCATACACCTTGCAAATTGTTTATACCCTGACACCATTTGTAAACCAAAAGTGGAGGTGGCTCTGAATCCGCTGGTTTGATCCAATTGGGAAAGAGATGGCGCTTGTCACCCTCATACCACAGATACTGATCGAGATAGGCATCAGTAATCTTTTCAAGAGGCTCTATCTCATAAACTGGAATCAAGTAGCTATATAAATCCATGAACTCTATTCCCACCTACCAAAAAAGAAAAAAGTCACAGTTTGCCTTTGCCAGGAATTCACAAACTAGAGATCACTAATTTTTCGTTAAATTTCAAAATACTTCTTTGAAGGCACGTTGAGTGAGGAGATGTCTCTTAATTCGAGATAAAGCCTCGTGTGGATTGTCATAAGCTTGCTCAATTAGCCCCAACTCTTCTCTTTGCAGTTGATTTAGCCTTACTGCAACACTATAGGATTCTTTCAACCTCTCAAGAGCAAGAATAAGCAACTTTGTATCATGCTTGTATGACAGAGGAGGAAATGGAATGGGGGAGAACTTCCTTGATTCCAGCCAATGTACTGTTGTTGTATAGATAGCAACAGCTTCTTCTGGAGTAACATATGGACCATCTTTCAAATAATTGTGTTGGCGTTCCTGCAACAAGAAGTAATGATTAGGGAACGACTGAGAAAATAGTAGGACTTTTGAAATAATTAATAATGATAAATAATACTCAAAGATCAATTCTTTAAGACAGAACAAAGCAATACAAACTTAAATGGCTCATGGAGAACACCAAATACACCTGCTCTGCCTTCAGCCAGAGACGTGTTAATCTCCCAAGGTTCTTGCGGCAAACAGTTTTATCAACAGTTGCACCTCTTCTTATTCGCTCACGATTATAATGAGCAACATTTGTCCACCAGTCTGCTTTTGATTTCACATAACGAAGGATCATGTTCTCTATCGGAACAGGCAAACCAGGCACCTACAATATAACCAATAGAAGGAAATCTTCAATAGAACAATGAATCAGATTCAAATGAGATCACTAAAAAAAGGTTAGCCTCAGTTTAGCTTCAGTAAGCAAATAAGTTCTAATTGGTAGCTATTCGTCTAGAAGCAAAGAACTTTTGACTGACAAATACAACTTAACAGCGTTCTCCAAACCCAAGCATTCATTCCACATTTTTATGTATTCACCTGCAATTCATTTCAGTCATTAAAATAAGAAAAAAATTAGTCATGTACCTTCCAAGGAATATTTGCTTTCCAACAGCGCCAAGCCTCACTCAAATGCTGCAATATAGTTCTTGCCTTATTTTGTTTAATGCCCTCTGCCATTCAAAAAAAATGAGGGGAAAAGAGGCTTAATCTTGCTGCAAAAGCCACTTGCTGAACTGAAAACAAATACAAATTTAATGAGAAGTTAAACAATGCTGTTCTAATAATGTTACCTGGCATGGCATCAAGCACATCATGCATAACTGCCGCTCGAAGCTCCAAGTCAAAGTGGCTCTCGACCCGCTGCTTGGTAACAGTCTTTGCAACTCCTTTTGAGTGTCGCCCCTCAAACTGTCGTGCAAGTAAATTGCCCAGCCATCGTTCAAGAAGGGGCACTATACCACGAAGGAAGAATAACCAAACCCTCCACATTGGTGCCCAAAACCCACAGCCAGGTCCTTTTCCAACAGGTCCAGTATTAAAGCGGTAGTATATCAAGTGCTTCAAGTCTTTGCACATTCTGATTTGCCGCATAAGCCTGTACTTATAACGATACATACCAGTCAACTGACCAACATGTGAAAAAGTATATTGCAGGCCATCAGCCAGCTGGAAAGCATCCACGTTACCCAGACGGAACTGGACATTGGCATCCACCACAAGCTTAGTCAAACGAAGGATTTCACGGCAAAGATGAAAAGCATTACCAAACCGTGATTTCTTCCGTTCTTTCGTAGTTAGGGTTTTGACAGGCTTTAGATTGAAATTATAATCAAGGTGAAGGTAATTCAAATTTTTTCTGTGAATCAACAGATTCAACATGTTATACCCCTGTCTACACACTTGAAGGCCTGCTTCAACCCAATCAAGTTCTGTGGTTTGGAAAAACTTGGTTGCTTGAAGAGATCGGAATAGGTGCTTCTTTTTCTGAGCCTTTGGAGGTCTGTGATGCAGCTCATTCAACACAAAACATTTCAGCAACTTTTGATAACTAACCCGCACTTTAACTGGATATGAGGGAGGACTGATGGAAAAATGCAAAAAAGAAACTATTAATTTCCATGTTAAGAGGAAATGAGATGACACAAAAATGCTTAATCAATGAAAGACTCACTAGGAGCAGCATGTAGGGAAGGGAGGTCACAACTTACCAATGCTCCTTATACCATTCTGATACAAGTGGAATATCTTCTGCCCGCCTCATGCGACCAGATCTCATGTTAAAAGGACGAGGTGCAAATAGTAGGGAGATTCCAGCAGCTGTGGTATCTGTATAAAGTTGTGTATCCTTAAGCAGAGGTTCGACACCTTCTGGCAATTCCCACTCCTCATCATCATCCTCATCATGAACTCTCTTATCACGCCTTTCCTTGTTAGCGCTAGTTATTGGGTGTATCAATGGATCATAATAAAAAGCAGGTAAGTCAGGATCCTCAGTTTTAATGTACATGATCATGGGAGTATGGTACACACCCAGCTTTACTTTGCGAGGCCTATTGTTATAGAGATGAGGAAATGCAATTCTGTACTCTGTCCTAAGAGGTGACCTTATAATGAGTTTATTGATGTCATTAAACTCATTCCAATCCTCATCCCCCTTCTCCATGTCACGGTACAGAGGCTCAAACTTAGGGCCACCTATAGGGCATTAATAAGAGAAAATCAGTGCTTATTTTTTAATTCCCAAATTAACAATATTTTATTTTCTCTCTTCTTTTATTTTTTCAAGAGACCCACTCTAACATAACGTTGTATGTTTCAAAACCTTTATTAAAAAGTATATTAGAATCTGCATGCAACCTAGTTTCACAAATGCCAAGTTTCTGGTAGCATTGGTAACCATACCATATAATTGACATACCCAGAATAGCAAAACAACCAACACCAAATCTAGCTAATAAGTAATACAAGATTTACCAATTTACCAACATAAATATATAGAAGAAAGAAAGCCACCTACCAGGTATACACATGTTCAAGGCTTTAGCTGTAAAAAACGACTCCATGTCAAACAAGTAGAAATAGTTGCAGTCGATCAAATCAGAAAGAAGTTGTCCTGCAAGCCGATGCAGAGTTGCCATAATAGGAAGGGAAAGATGCCATTTACGGTAACTAGGACCATTTATGAGCTTTGTTTTCACAAGAGGCTTATGGTCATAAAACCAAGTATAGACAGCAGAATCTTCCTCTTCATCCAACTCCAGCTGTATTGGCTCTAGAGGATCAACATCTAACAGATTATCGGCATAGTCTAATGGAGGTTCCTCATCATCAAATGGGGGGAACCGCATCCTCTTGAAATGACGACGATCCCTCTTCTCCCTTCTCATCATGATCCACATAGTGCCCCACTGTCAAATAATAAACTTAATTAAGAACCAGCGAAGAAAGAAGTGCATATCTTGATAACACAAAGTTTGGCAGCAATAATGGTAATTGAACTTCTAACAGCTATTACATGTGCACCAAGAGAGTGAACAACATACCTGAGCTAGATAAATTGGCTCAACAACCCATGGTATTTCATTAACAAATGTGATTGCCCCAGAAATATGATACAAGACCTTCACATCTCGTACCTATATGAGCAAGGCACCTTGCAATAAGTGACCAAAAAAAAAGAAAAATTAAAAAAAAGGACCAATAAATGGATAAAGATTTAAGATTAATACTTGCTCCCATGGCATAGGCATATTCTCGAGTAGCTTGTAAACTGCATGTGGGATGAATTTAAGTGCTCCAAGATAAACACGTTTGTCATGACGATATTTTTTTGATGACATATCTCCATGGTCCCTGTAGAAAGAAAGAAGAAAAAAAAAATAGAAAGGAAAATTACAAAAATTCATCCACAGACAAAAAGGTTCTTATATCTTTGTTATTAGGTTCTTACCACTAAAAATAGAATATGTGTAAAAAGTACCTTAAAGGAACCAATCTTGCGATATTGAGTTGTAAAAAGCATACAGTTATTTTTGAAGACCATACACTTGTTCTATTCTAATGGGAGAATCTAATAGCAAAGATATAAGAACTGCACCTAAATTTTCTTCAAATAAAAATGGTAGTGCCATCACAATTACAAAGAAATGAAGAATTAACTTCTCTAGTTCTAGAGTTAAGGCCATGAAGGAAACTATGAACAAAAAACAATTCATAACAGATCTCCTATTATCAACCAACTTATATTTAAGGGTGAGCAGGATTTGGGGTGCAAAAAGGTTTTTCTTCAGTATGATCTCCTGCAACTATATTCAGGCTAAATGGGAGCCTCGTTTCATATTAACATGGATAGAACTGGCAAAACTAGTGTCAGTATTACTTATAAAAGTCAAACAATTTTAAATAAAGGAGGTTAATCAAGCACTCATAATGACCAACCAACAGGTCAGCACCCGCGCAAGTATTGGCTTCTTTGATTACCACAATGAAGTAGTTCATTCAAATTTATAACTTCTAAGAACGAAAAACGAAATTTGAAGAGATCCTACCACTGCCTTTTGCTAATTTCACCAGAATTCATGAATGGTTAAGAAAAAAAAATCGATCAAAAACTGTAATGATAGAGATTAAAAGTAAAACAGGGGCATTCTTATCTTTTTACGCTATTAAAAATGGGTAAAGTGGGAAAGAAGGTCGTTAATGACAGTTACTTACAGTTCAAGACTTCAAGACGTTAAAGGAGTCTGTTGTATCTAATATAGGAAGTCAGTGGTACAAGAGTATGTTGCATCTATAATAGGAAGTCAGTGGTATAAGAGTCTGTTGCATCTATAATAGGAAGTCAGTGGTATAAGAGTCTGTTGTAGCTATTATAGTAAGTCAGTGGTATAAGAGAATTATGTAAACGAAAATATGTGTGGAATAAGTGATATCATTCTCAGTCCTTCTTTCTCTCCTTCCTCTTCTTCCTTCTCTTTTCTCTCATTCTTCCCTCTTCTCCTCTTTTTCCTTAACATGTAGGACTATTTGTTTCAAACACTGAATAACAAAGGAATCTAAACAATAAAATCATCAGGACATGAAAGCTTCAAATAACTCCAAGTCGGCATGAATGGCAAATAACACTTGCCTGATTATTTTCCTAACATGTTCTGGTGGCATATCCTCTTTCTGCGTCTCAACAAACCCAAACTTCCTCTTATCACTGTATCGCTTTGAATTCAGCTGCTGCCATTTTCTAGCCTTCTCCTCGAGCCTCGCCTCTGCCTCGGCCTCAGTCTCAGCTGGGGCCGGAGGCTGGGGAGGAGGCGTCAGCACCGTGTACGACGGTTGTGCTGCCGGAGGCGGAGGAATCGATGAGCCAGTAGTTCCTGGCGGCGCAATCTGGCCGTTGTTCCACATATTGAATAACTATACAGCTTGAAACCTTGAAATTCGATGAATTATCCCCGCAGCAAATATTGCATATACTTTCAAGGCATGTTTTGAGCAAAAATGGATGAGCCTGCAAGGGCTCTAGTTGCAGATTCTAGGGTTTATGAGCTTCCTATCAGTGAAGAGAGAGCTCAGAGCGACTCCAGAAGAGGAAATGGTTCAAAGTTTGTTAAATTGTACCCCAAAAAAAATTTTGGGTATACTTTATAATTTAAAATTTTATAAATTGTAGCAAAAAATTATGATTAAATTATAAATTAAGTCCATGTAATTTTACTACAATTATAATTTAGTCCATGTACTTAATTTTATTATAAATGAATCCCTATAATTTTACAAATTCTAAGAATTCGTCCTTACTATTAAGATACGTTTGAAATAACTTATTTTGAGCTTATCTTAATCATAAAATCTTATATACATATTTGGGATAAATTATAAAAATAACTTATTGCAATACTTATAAGCTATTTTCAACTTATTTTTATAAGTTAAGCTAAACAGCTTATGTGAAGTTTGTTCTTATAAACTTTTTAATTGTACTAATAATTTATATATATAAACATTTAAATAAGTTGTTACCCAAATAAAATAATATTTATATAATAAGTATTTATTCTAAGTAATTACTGATAAAAATAAATATATGTGACAGATGATGTTAATTTTTTTTACATGTCAATTTTTTTAATTCAAACCACAGTTAGCATCTAAAATAAAATACCCAAATTACCTTCCTTGGGTATTTTATTTTAGAAAGGCAAGGTTGAAAGTTATGGGAGTACCTTGCCAATTTATAAATGAATACAGTTGGACAAACATTTAATTTAACTTTCATCTTTTAACTCTATATAATGTACCGTAAAAATTGTTAAATTATATATAACTATTAAAATGCAAAAAATTCTCTCAGAGATAAACGATACAATTTATCTTTTTAATTTTGACAATTATTAAACAGGAGACTAAATTCTTATTTTTGCGTAACATAACACATCAATTGACTTTCTTATACTTTCTCATTGAAAAAAAAAACTTAACAATACTTGTGATATAGGTTTTAAAAATAAATTTAAAAAAATCACCCAATACATTATTATAAATGAAAAAACATTTTTTTGTCATTTTTAAATTCTTACAACAAAAAAACCTTTTAGGATGATAAAGTATTTGTATTTTTTTATAATTTGACTTTTTTTATACTACATAAGCAAATAGTATAACAATTTTAGAAGCAAAAATTAATAAAATATCATGTTGCACAAAGTTAAAAGTTAATGAAATTTAATACCAATTTTTAAAGATGATAAGATAAATTGCATAATTTCTTAAATTGAGATTATTTTCATTTTGACCTAATTATTAATAACTAATTTGAGTGAGCATCACATTTCTATGATAAAATTGATTAAATAAACAAAATTGATATATACTACGAAATGTTTGAACTCTCTAGAGTAATTTTTTAATTATTGAAGATATCAACTTAAGGAAAACTTTTTCATTTATATTTTATAAGCTCAAAACAAATGTTTTTTAGCCTATTGTGTAGGGTATATTATTTGGAAGCGGATTCTTTTATGCATTTACTCCAACTCCAAATGTAACTGTTGGATGCGCATTCAACAATTCACATTTTTTTTTTATTTTTTAAATTATATTAAGTATTGGGATTTAATGACTATTGATCGATATTGGACGATCAATAAATTTTTATTTAAAAAATATATATATATAAAAAAATGTGAACCGTTAGATATAACGCATATATCTGTCTCAATGTGCATCATAGAATCAATTGATATATTCAATTTTCATACGACTTATTGTTTATTATTATTCGATCATTTACAAATATTATTTTTCTAATGCTTCACTTAAAAATTGTGACACAAATGGCACATATATAAAAATTAATAATCATACAAAAATTGACGAGTGATATATATATTTTTTAAAACAAGTGCTACAATGAATTTAAACTACTTTTTAAAATAAAAATATATATACACGTAGTTAGCAATTTAATGCCATTTTCGACATTTTTTATTTTTGCTAAGATGTTAGAGCTATCACAATGTTTAATCTATTTGTCTTTTCATTCACCATGTAAACATTGAATGCATTTAAAAGATGTTATTTTGAGCTTATCTGACTTATTTTATGATATAAGTACGTAGGCATATATTTAGGATAATTTATAGAAATAATTTATAACATGTTCATGAGCTATAGTTTATGACATGTCTATAAGCTGTTTTCAACTTATGTGAAGTTTTTCATCGTAAATTATTTAATTATAAAAATAATTTATATATAAATATTTATATGATAAATATTTATTGTACAAGTACTTAATTAAGTTGTTTACTCAAATATGATAATTATTATATAATTCCTTCTTACTACTAAGTTGCTTTACAAACTAAAGCCTTTTATTTACATTTTTTATTCATTACATAATTTGGTATATTAATCAATGATTCATTTAATTATAATCGATGTTCTCAATTTTTTGCATGTCTATGTGAAAAGTCCTTGAATAGAATGACAAGAGATTGGCTCATCCACCTCACATGGTGTAATGGGGTAGATTGCCAAAGAATTCTTGAAGATTAACATTGATGGTAGCTCGTCAGAGATTTCGGGTAGGGCCGGTAGGAGGGTTAGTTTTCAGTGAGGCTAGAAACTAGATCATTGATTTTTCAGTGTTTATAGGCTTCACTTCGAACATACATGTTGAACTCACGCCAAGGCTTGCTTATTGCTTTGGAGATTAGTGTTAGATATTAGAGATATTTTAAACAAAACTAAATCAACGAGGTCGAACTAAATTTACCAAAACCAAAAAAAAAAGAGCTCCACATCAATTTTTAAAATATAAATTTTAATTAATTTAGTTTGATAATTACTTTAGTTTAGTTTAATTCAGTTCGATAAACTTTATATTAAAAAAATATATATATATATATAATACTTTTTTTATATTTTTATGTCAATAAAATTATTGTAAACAAAACTAAAAATAACATTGGAATATATATATATATATATATGTCAACAAATTTATTTATATATTTTTAAAATTAATTTGGTCTATTTCTTTTAATTAATTAATTTTTTTATATTTATATATCTCATTGAAATTAAAAATCACAAATAATTATAAATAAAACCGTCCAAAAATTAAAAACTGAATATATCCACAATTTTACAAAACTGATAAGCTTTGTTCAGTTTGGTTAAAACTTAAAACTGAATCGAATAGAGTCTATAAACATTCCTATTACATATGTGCTCACATAGATAGATTCACTTGAAACTATTTGGCTCATTGAGAGAGGTTGCTCTACTCATGTGTTAGGGGTGATCGTTGAGGACATCAAGTAGATCCTTGATGAAAAGACTACTTTAGCATCATTCACAACCTTTTTTTTTTGTCAATGAATATCAATTCTATTAAAATAGTAATAAGTCAAGATTACATAAGATATACAAAGTTTAAAAGTCTTCATATACATTACAAGCCTAAATTTATGAGAGATCGAAAATAATTTAGGATATCGTATCCTTAAAATCAATATCATATATATATAGCAAAAATATGAGACTAAACAGAAATAACACACATTTGACCCTAAATCTAACGAATTAAAAAGAGGCAATACACCTCTAACCTTAGATTAAATGTAATATTCTAAAAATCCAAAGAATATATATAAACTAACAGGCATGTCTAACAAGCTGAACTTGAGTTGGTAAAGCCCATGAAACACCCCAAAAGAAAAACATACCAGAAAAGACTAAACAGAACAACCATCATCCTCAACGGACTCATTTGGGTCATACAACGTGCCTTTACCTCATTGCCACCAGATCGCAAGATCTTTAACATCAGCATTTTTTTTCATCGCATCGTGCCTGGCTGATTTGGTGCATAGAAAGACTCAAGCTCGGTTCTCTCCACTTTTGATGGTGATGGAGATCTGGACCGGTGGGAGGTGATGCCCGGGGTGGTTGTGGTAGCAGAAGCGATGATGAGACCGACAAAGGAGACGAGGGGATGTGCCGATGGAGTCACTGGGGCAGCAGCTGAGATTGTGCATTCACTACCTTAGAGAGACTATCCATTATGTTGATTTTCTTGCTAAGCTGGGTGCTATAAGTTCCATTATAATTTGCATTTGGGATGACCCACCCCAAGACGTCGTTTTAGCTCTTTCGGCAAATTACTCATCAATAATGTCTGTCAGAAGTTAGTCTATCTTTTATTTCCTATTGTCTACCAAAAAAAAATCTATGTTTCTATTTATCAATACAAAGTGGCATCATGGTACCAAAAGAAAAAAATTTAACGATGGTGATGGAATAAAATTTGGCAAAAGTATTTTTAATATTCTTAACGTTTACACCAAGTTTTAATTTTATCCTTAATATTTTTTTTTGTGTCAGTTATGTTTTATATGTTTTATTTTTGTTTCAAATATACTATTTTTACTAATACCGTCTATTCAATTGACAGAAAATGTTAATTGTACAGTTAGTAGAAATGGTAGATTTGAAACTAAATGAAACATGTGGGACTCAAAACCTACATTTTTTAGGTTCATAATATTTTTTTTCCTGCCTAGTCAATATTTTCCGTTAATGAAATATAATATATTAGTAAAAATGATATATTTAAAACAAAAATAAAACGTGTAGGATATATGTAATACCCATGAAAAATAAAATATAAATGCGTGTTTTCAAACTATTGTTACTATTTCAGTATATGATACTATTTACCCGTATAATACTATTTACATATATGGTACTGTTCATTTATACAATCAAAATGTCAAGTACTAGATGTGGATTGGTTATAAGAGGAAACTAGAAAGAAGTTTGTAGGAGAAAATGACGTTTTATGTGTAAAAATACCCTCAGGGACTAAATTGAAAGGACTGAATTGAAAAGAAACTTAAAAGTTTAAGGTGAAAGGATAGTTTTCCATTTAAGTTTTTAATAGTAATAAACATAAAAATTTTTCACAGTAACTACATTATTAGAAATGTCGTTTTCATAAATAGTAAATTGAATATTTTATTAGTGCATAGTATTAAATAGTACCCTTGACTTTTGCTATAAATAGGCCCTTCCATTTCACTTATAAACTCACATCTTCAACTTCTCTTCTTCTCTCCTTAAGTTTGTCTTGCTCCAACGCTAGGCTTCTGAGATTTTGGGCCTTTCCTTTTTGCTTAGGTAAGGATACTATGCCCTTTCTATGTCTTTCAAATTTTAGAAGTTATTTTCTTAAGTATGCTCTGTGGTTGCGACTTTGGCCGATCTTCCACATCAGAAAAACTGTCTTTAGCTGTTATTTTGATTCTCTGATTACCGAAATAGAATGTAAACTGTGAATAATACATGTCTAGGAAAGTTCTGCCTAAGGAAAGACTTGGTTTTTAAGTGTGTCCAGTGTGACCCTCCACTCTTTCCTGGGAACTTACCTGGTGTACTCTTTTACAAATTGTATTCTGTATTTCTGGTATGAATAGTACCCATACGTATGAATAGTGACCGTATGAATAGTGACCGTATGAATAGTAACCGTGCGTATGAACAGTATCTATATGAAAACAATCTTAACGTATTTTCTCTAATCTTTCATGAAAATATCCGTAGCAGAACACTGAAATTCACCTGTGTACTCTTGTCCGTAACGACTTAAAGAAGTGATACTCGTACGGAATCCAAGTGAGTGAAACGACCCCGTTTTAATAGAGTTTTAGCATTACTGGTGATAAAAAGTATGTCGTAGGACACTCCCAAGATTCATAGAGGGAAATTGGATTCACAATGGCGAATATAATGAGATAATTAATCCAGAAGTATGGATAAAACGAAGCAAGTATCTCATGATGATGTGAAATTTGAATCCTATAGTTATATACTATACATGTTATATGGATGAGTATTATATTGTGCTTCTGATTATGATATGAACTGTTGTACTATTGATTGTGATTGAGCGGTACAGTACCCCCTCTCACGGCAAGGTGAAAAACCCGATTTTAAAGGGTGTCTTGACCAATGAGTGTGGAGACAACGATTCCCTCAGTAGGGATATAGCCCGGATTGGTGATAAATCCGTGAGGCGCCCTAGCTAAGAGGATGAGGTTGTGCGTCATGGCAGAAAAATACAAAATTGGTGAGCTGGCATGTGTGCGCTCTCCGGGATATATTGCCATTGACGAGTACTAGTATCGTTTGTTGAATTGGATGAATTTTTTATCTTCTTGTATGTAATTTCTAACTATGTCTATTGGTTGAGCTTAAGCCTTCGGATATGCTTACATGACTGGTGATGTATTTGAATTTTATTAACGCGAGGCCGATTTGCTCACTAAGTTTAAAAGCTCACACTCTCTGTACAAACTTTTTGTTCAGATCAGGTTGCCGCCGAACAACATCCGCTAGAGGAGTAGATTACGTTGGACCTTCCCGCTGTCGGGTAGGCCCTTCTTTTGGTATACAGTATGTTGCTCTGTAACCGTCTAGGACATCTAGGTCAGGGGTTTGGTATTTGGCTTGTATTTCAGTATGATAATGTATTTTGTACTGATGATCTATTATTTTTAATTAAGAAAATCTGATGTATTTTTTTTGTATTTATTAAGGAATGATATTTTGAGAATATAGAGATAATGACTAATAATTTTACTTGTGGGAAGAATTTATCGAAAGGCTTACAGTGATGGGATATTCATCATTGTGCCAGTCATGTGCCTAGAAAATAGGTCGTGACAAAGTTGGTATCAGAGCATAGGTTGTTAGGTCTCCTAGTGATTACAGAGCAAGGTGTCTTTAGTGGGCCTTCCCTTATTGTCGTGACTGCAGCACGACCATAGGATGAAGATCCACCAAAAGCCCTGTAGAGTTTAAAATCCATTTCTTTCGTGTCTTTACTTGAATCATAATAGTGACGATATATATTATTCTTAATTGTAGAATAAGTTTAGATGGCACCAAGAAAATCAAACGCTTCTGGAATCTGCACAAGATCTGGCAGGGCCCTGGTCCCTCCAGCTGCTCAGTCAGCAAATGCAAGACTGGAGATGCCTAACCGTGCAGAAGATAACCATGCACAAAATAGAGAAATATCCACTGAAAACCCTGGAAGACATGCTGGAGAACCATCACAAATTGACGCGACTGTAGTGATGGAAGCATTAGCTGCAATGCAGAACGAGGTGAATGGGCTAAAGGAACTTCTAATGGGACAATCATCTGAAGATGGCTCACAGGCATCAGTACATGCTGCAAAAGTACAAGAGACAGACCAGATGCCACCTCCACCCCCTCCTCAGGATTGGGTAGGGACAGAGGTCAAGATCTCAGAATTTATGAAGCTGAATCCACCAACCTTTGCAGGAGATGTTAATGAAGACCCACAATGTTTTCTAGATGATTGTGAGAAAATCCTTAACACGCTAGAATGCCCTGAACCTCAAAAAGTAACCCTTGTTACCTTTCAATTAAGAGGTAAGGCAGACCGCTGGTGGCGAACATGGAAGAATGGCATGGCTAGAAATGCCCCACCTGTTAAATGGAATGACTTTAAAAGAATTTTTCGAGAACAATTTATTCCGCAAAGTATACGAGAAGCAAAGATGAATGAGTTTGAGGCACTCCGGCAAGGATCACGAACCGTCGATGAATACGACAATCTGTTTGTAGAGTTGTCTGAATATGATACTCACATGGTCCTAACTGAGAAAGAAAAGATCCGACGGTTTATTAAAGGCCTTCGAGAGTCTTTATTTGACAGGGTGGGATCGAAGATACGAGATTTTTCATTTTACACAGAAGCCGTCGACATCGCCCGTATGATGGAAGAAAGAGATATGCATAAAGAAAAATAGAATAACAAAAGAAAAAGGAAACAAGATGAGAAATCACGCTACCACGGAGAGAGTTCTGGACATGCAGCCTCTACCGCTAGTGCACCACAGCGTCAACAAAGTGGTACAGGGGGTCAACAAAGGCCCTAGTGCTCTAAATGTGAAAGAAATCACTTCGGAGCTTGTTTTGTCAACAACAACACTAGGGTCTGTTACCAATGTGGTCAACAGGGCCACATCAAAAGAGATTGCCCCCAACTCTACACGAGATCTGGCCAAGGGTCAGTACGCCCTAATCAATCAGAGGCCACTGTTGCCAACAGAGCCCCTGTAACTGTAGGAGGCAATGGAATCGAAGAGGTGCTGGCAGAGGACAAGGTGGTCGAGGTCAGGCTTTAGCAAGCCGAGGGAACGCTCGAGTATTCGCTTTAACCCGTCAAGATGCTCAGGCGTCTAATACGGTGGTAGCAGGTACTCTTCTGATTGAATCAAATTTTGCACATGTTTTGTTTGACTCTGGCTCTACGCATTCCTATGTGTCACCATTCTTTGCTAAGAACTTTAAGCAAAAAGTTGTTAGATTAGAATGTCCATTTTTAGTAACTACGCCTAATGGAGGCACCCTACTAATAGAACGAGGTTATCAAGCTTGCAAGGTAAGAGTCGGAGAAATAAATACAACAATAGACCTAATGCTGTTAGACATGACAGACTTTGATGTAATCTTAGGCATGGATTGGCTGGCATCTTGTCATGCCACCCTGGATTGCTATAATAAGATAGTTAAGTTCAATATTCCGGGAGAGCCCTCTTTCGTATTTCATGGTGAACGGAGTGAAATTTCTGGGAATCTTATATCTTTAATGTGTGCCCAACGTTTATTGCGAAAGGGCTGTCAAGGATACTTGGCATTCGTTAAAGATATTAAGAAAGAAGAACTAAAAGTAGAAGACGTTCCAGTAGTCCAGGAGTTTGTAGATGTTTTCCCAGATGATCTATCAGGTGTACCCCCACATCGAGAGATTGAGTTCCAGATAGAGTTAGCACCAGATACTCGCCCAATCTCCATACCCCCTTATAGAATGGCACCAACAGAATTAAAAGAGTTAAAGACTCAGTTACAGGATTTGCTAGACAAAGGCTTTATAAGGCCAAGTTATTCACCTCGGGGAGCTCCTGTTCTGTTCGTGAAAAAGAAGGACGGATCGATGAGACTATGCATAGATTACAGGCAACTGAATAAGGTAACTATCAAAAATAAATACCTGTTGCCTCGCATCGAAGACCTTTTCGATCAACTTCAAGGAGCCAAGTGTTTTTCAAAGATTGACTTGAGGTCTGGTTATCACCAACTCAAGATCAAGGAGGAGGATGTGCCTAAAACAACCTTCTGTACCAGATATGGGCACTACGAGTTCTTGGTGATGTCATTTGGATTAACGAATGCACCAGCTGCTTTCATGGATTTAATGAATAGGATTTTTAAATCCTTTTTAGACAAATTTGTCATTGTCTTCATAGACGACATTCTGGTGTACTCAAAGACTTAAGAAGAGCACAAACAACACCTTCGTGTTGTGTTGCAGACATTGAGGGATCATCAATTGTACGCTAAATTCTCTAAATGCGAGTTTTGGATTGATCGCTTGACTTTCTTGGGACATGTGATCTCCAAAGATGGCATCCAAGCAGACCCAAACAAAGTAGAAGCGGTCAAAATGTGGCCTAGACCTACCTCCGTCATGGAGATTCGCAGCTTCTTGGGATTGGCAGGATATTATCGTCGTTTCATCCAAAATTTTTCCCAGTTAGCCGCCCCTCTCACACGACTGACTAGGAAAGGAGTAAAGTACCAATGGGATGACGCTTGTGAAGAAAGCTTCCAAGAACTCAAGAAAAGGTTAATCTCCGCACCTGTATTGGTCTTACCCTCAGGACCAGGAGGCTTTACAGTGTACTGCGACGCATCAAGAGTAGGGTTGGGATGTGTTCTCATGCAGCATGGCCAAGTAGTGGCATATTGTCACATCCCAAATTTGAGCATGTGAGTAACTTCGTAAACTCAAGAGTATACCTCAATGGTATCCCATAAAATCTCTGATTAATACTAATGCATAACATAATTTTTCAAGAAAGATATTTATACATATAAAAAGTTCAGCATAGTGAAACAGAAACACAAGTCAAATATCATACAATATGATACAACTTTCCAAGCCTAGGTGACCTATAGAGATTACAGAGCATTCCTAAGCTTTTGGATTTATAAGCGCTCCAGATAAAAAGTATCCTCGAGGAATACTAATTCTCCTGCGGATTTTCTTCGTTGACATTCACTGTATCTAAAAAAAAATGTTCATGGAGAGTGTGAGTTCATCAAAACTCAGTGACTAAATGACTGTGCAATAATAAATATATCACAAGTACAAATACCAGAATCATAATCACAATAACAACAGTTATTTTGATATTTAGGGTTTCTATACCTCTGTATTGAATGTTCAAGAATTCAGTCTCCACTTATAATCTCAATCATTACATGCATTGGTATCTTGGAAATAAAGCCCTCAACCATTCCATGTGTAAAATTTCATGCATTGGTATCTTGGGTCAAGCCCTCAACCATTCCATATATATAATTTCATGCATTGGTATCTTGGGTCAAGCCCTCAACCATTCCATGTGTATTATATATTCATAATAATCAACAATAAATTTCATTATCTAACAATCATCAATAAATATAGAATCTAATTGCGATGTGAGATGGAGTTTATATTGTACTTGGAAATAAAGTAAATAAATTCGGTTAGCAAGGTCATCCACTCACATAGATTCCGTATCCCAGTCACTTTTTCGAGTTGCTACAAAGAAGAGTACGTAGCTGGATTTCAGGTTCCGCTACGGAGATTTTCATAAAGATCAGATATAGAAAGTCAGGGTTGCTTTTGTACCAAAATACTATTCATATGTATAATTATTATTCATATGTATGATTACTATTCATACGTACGATCACTATTGACACATATAAGTACTATTCATACATCCGAATACTATTCATGCATACGGTTACTATTCATACATACATGTACTATTCATACCAGAAATAGAGAATACAATCTGTAAAAGAGTACACCAGGTAAGTTCCTAGGAAAGAGTGGAGAGTCCCAATAGACACACTTAAGAATCATGTCTTTCCTTAGCCAGAACTTTCCTAGACATGTATTCTTCACAGTTTACATTCTATTTCGGTAATTAGAGAATCAAAACAACATATAGGTAGCTAAGGACAGTTTTTCTGATGTGGAAGATCAGCCAAAGCCGCAACCACAGAGCATACTTAAGAAAATAACTTTTAAAATCTGAATGGCATAGAAAAGGGGCATAGTATTCTTACCTTGGATCTAGGCTAAGGAAGAAAGATCTAGAATCTCAGAGCCCTAACGCCGGAACAAGAGAAGTTTTGAGGAGAGGAGAGAAGAGAAACTGAAGGTGTGAGTTTTGAAGTAAAATGGAAGGACCTATTTATAGGAGAAGATATGGTACTATTTGCTACTATTCTATCTACCGTTCTCCTTTACTATTTCACTTACCAGTTTTCATCTACCAGTCTTACTTACCAGTTTTCATCCACCAGTCTCACTTACCAGTTTTCATCTACCAGTTTCACTTACCAGTTTTCATCTACCAGTCTCACTTTCAACTATTCATTCTAGATTCCACTTTTGAACTGTATTTTTACTTAATGGGATTAATTCCATATCGTATCATCCATTATATCCCACAATTTATAGAATCTATAAATAAAAATTTGTATTTTCAACAATATGCATAAACGAGTATACAAAAATTAAACCGATAGGGAATTTATTTTCTCCAAAATAAATTTATCGTAATTCTTTAATACTTATAACTTAAAAAAATATAATGGGTATTACATTCTACCCTCCTTAAAAAAAATTCGGTCCTCCGAATTCGAAAACTTACCTCATGATTCGAATAGGTGTGGATATTTTGTCCACATTTCATCTTCTGTTTCCCATGTGGCTTCCTCGAGAGTATGATTCCTCCACAGAACTTTGACAATGGGAATTTCCTTGGTACGAAGTTTCTTGACCTGCCTATCGAGGATAGCTACTGGCACCTCTTCATAAGTAAGAGTCTCATCAAATCGTACGTCTTGTGGCTGGATGACATGAGAGGGGTCAGGAAGATACTTACGTAGCATCGATACATGAAATACTGGATGTACTCCCTCTAGGTTCGAGGGTAAGGCTAGGCGATAAGCCACATTACCCACTCTTTCCACAATCTCATAAGGACCAATATATCTTGGGCTGAGCTTCCCTTTCTTTCCGAATCTCATTACTCCTTTTATCGGTGAGATTCGTAAGAAGACCATATCACCAACAGAAAATTCTAAGTCACGTCGCCGATTGTCTGCATAGGACTTTTGCCTACTCTGAGCGGCTAATAACCTCTCCCTGATCAGTTTAATTTTATCCACAGCCTCCTGTATCATCTCGGGTCCCACCATTTTAGGTTCGCTTAGTTCAAACCAACCAATAGGAGATCGACATCGCCTCCCATATAATGCCTCGAAAGGAGCCATCTTAATACTAGCTTGATAACTATTATTATAAGCAAATTCGATAAGCGACAAGTGGTCTTCCCATCTGCCACCAAAATCCATTATACATGCTCTCAGCATATCCTCTAAGGTCTGAATAGTTCTCTCAGACTGACCATCAGTTTGAGGATGAAAAGCTGTGCTCAAATCTACTCTAGTGCCTAGAGCTTTCTGAAAAGCTCCCCAAAATCGGGAAGTGAACTGGGGTCCTCGATCTGATATGATAGACACTGGTATGCCATGGAGCTTTACTATCTCATTCACGTATAGTCGACTAAGTTTTGCCACACTGTAGGTGGTATGAACAGGAAGGAAATGTGCCGATTTAATAAGTCGATCCACAATAACCCATATAGAATCGTATCCATTCAAAGATCGGGGCAAACCCACCACAAAGTCCATAGTAATCCGTTCCCATTTCCACTCGGGAATCTCAAGCCTTTGCATCAACCCAGGTGGTCTCTGATGTTCGGATTTGACCTGCTGACATGTCAAGCATCGAGCGACAAAGTCAGTCACATCTCGCTTCATGCCCTCCCACCAATAAACTTGTTTCAAGTCCTGGTACATCTTGTTGGCACCAGGATGAACAACATAGGGCGCTCCGTGAGCTTCTTGTAAAATTTCCCGCTTCAAGGGTTCAATGTTCGGAATACACAATCTCCCGTTAAACCATAACACATCTTCTTCATCTACTGAGAAACCCTGTACTAAACCTACCTTCGCCTTCTCTCTAGTTTTAACCATTTCGGTGTCATTCTCCAATGTTGCCTTCACCCTTTCTACAAGGGAGGATTTAGCTGTCAAGTGAGCCAAGAAAGCACCTGACTTAGTAATCTCAAAGAATACTCCACTAGCCTCTAACTCATGTAATTCTTGAATCAAGCACCTCCTTACTGTGGTAATATGAGCTAGACTTCCCATCGACTTCCGACTAAGGGCATCTACTACCACGTTTGCCTTCCCTGGATGGTAGAGAATGGTACAGTCGTAGTCCTTTAGGAGTTCCATCCATCTCCGTTGCCTTAGATTGAGATCTTTCTGTTCAAAGATATATTTAAGGCTTTTGTGATCAGTGAAAATCTCACATGTCTCCCCATATAAGTAATGCCTCCAAATATTTAAAGCAAACACTACTGCTGCCATCTCTAGATCATGAGTAGGATAATTAAGTTCATGCTTTTTAAGCTGTCGAGAGCCATAAGCAATGACCTTACCGTGTTGCATTAACACGCATCCCAATCCTACCTTTGAGGCGTCGCAATATACAGTGTAACCCCCCGGTCCCGATGGTAGAACTAGAACTGGTGCTGAAGTTAGACACTCCTTCAACATAGAGAAACTTTGCTCACAAGCATCATCCCAAGTATACTTAGCGTTCTTCCTAGTCAACTTTGTCAGTGGAAGAGCCAACTTAGAGAAATTCTTGACAAAGCGACGATAATACCCCGCTAAGCCAAGGAAACTCCGAACTTCAAATACAGTTGTTGGTCTAGGCCACTGCTTCACTGCTTCGATCTTACTTGGATCTACATGAACACCTTTTTGAGAGATTACATGCCCCATGAATGTTACTTGACTCATCCAGAATTCACATTTTGAGAACTTAGTGTATAACTGATGTTCCCTCAAAGGTTGCAGCACCGTTCTTAAATGTTCTACATGATCCTCCCGACTTTTGGAGTAAACCAGAATATCATCAATGAAGACGATCACGAATCTATCAAGGAAAGGTTTGAACACTCGGTTCATAAGGTCCATAAATGCTGCTGGCGCATTAGTCAATCCAAATGACATTACGAGAAATTCATAATGCCCGTATCGCGTCCGAAAGGCGGTCTTGGGTATGTCTTCATCCTTAATTTTCAGTTGATGATAACCAGATCTCAGATCTATTTTTGAGAAGCATTGTGCCCCCTGTAATTGGTCAAACAAGTCATCAATTCTTGGTAAAGGATATTTATTCTTTACCGTGACTTTGTTTAACTGGCGGTAATCTATGCACAGTCTTAAAGAGCCATCTTTCTTTCTCACAAAGAGTACTGGGGCACCCCAAGGTGAGAAACTTGGACAGATAAACCCCTTATCTAGCAGGTCTTGTAATTGCTCTTTAAGCTCTTTCAACTCAACGGGTGCCATGCGTAAGGAGGAATTGAAATTGGTCTAGTGCCCAAAACCAATTCAATATTAAATTCAATATCCCTCTCTGGTGGTAAACTAGGTAAATTTTCTGGAAATACATCTGAAAATTCACTAACTACTGGTATTCGTTCAAGACTTCTTTCCTCCTTGTCTATATCTTTGACAAAGGCTAGAAATCCATGACACCCTTTTCGTAACATACGTCGGGCGGTTAACATGGATATTATGTTACAGGGAACCTCACTTCGGTCTCCTTGAAATATGAAATTATGCCCACTCTGTCACGTCCCAAAAATCTGAGCACGTGACCGGCACGAAAAGTGAATTTCATCTCACCTCCGTAAGCCTATCTTTCTCTTCTTACAAAAAAAATAATAACAAGAAATTAAGGCTAAACTGAGTTTCTCATACACGTTACAATTATACACATTACATTGCTGAACAAACCTACCCGATTACAGAGCTTTTCTAGATTCATACATTAAAATAAGTCCTAAGCATTATACCTTTATCCTGAACAAATAAAAAAAAAAAAATAAATAATCTTGGCGTGAACGTCATCGAACTAGGAAGTTCTTCATACCTGAAACTGAAAACAGCTTCTACTTGAGAGAATCCCACCACATTCACACACAATATAGGTATACATATATACATACAGATATATATAATTGATCTAACGGTATAATCATCTAAATTTTGGTGTACAAGATATTTAAGATCAAGCCAAATCACATTCAAACAATTCATACAATTTCAAATCAAGTTCCCAGACATTTTTCGGGTCCCGTCCACAATAAGTGGCCGTTGCCCCACGGCCCCTGCCGCATCCTCCCTTATTTCACCCATGTCCTCAAAGGGACAAATATGTAATCTAACCTTATTTCACCCTGTCCTTAAAGGACGAAAATCATATTCAATATCACATGGCCATAGTGATTTCATTCCACCCCTGTTTCATCCCAGGGGATCCCATGAACTCCACTTCCATTTCTTTCGAAATCAAACACAATCACATTACACAACCATCGACAACCATATGCTTTCCATTTCAGGAAAAGTTCACAACAGAATCATATGCTTTCCATTTCAATGTATATCATGAATGCATGAATTTCATGTTACATATAGATATAGAGTATGCTTTTAATATATATATTAAATCAGCAAACAAGGTAAGGTAGGATCTCTCAGCTCGATTCCAAGCTAAAATTCTACACTTCATATCAGAGGATAAATGCTAAGGAACTCATCAAAGGCTTTTGCCCTGTTGAATCCTGCTCCAAATTGCTGAAGCTACCTCAATCTTAAGATTAACAATAACTGGCTTCAAAAGAGAATCTGTATCAATAGGCTTTATTGGCTTTTTTTTTTTACATAAATGTTATATTTTCCTTCTATTATTATCTCTATGGACATCAGAATATTTCCTATCTTTCAACTCTACAAAACAGGAAATTATGCACAAAAGAATTAGCTACAACCACCAAATTCCTATGGTTTCAATGCAGAATTTCTTTCTCAACATTATTCTTTCTTAGTCTGAGAAACATTTGATGAAGAAAATTCAGACCCCAAAATTCAATACTCAGCAAGCATTCACCTAAAAGGAACATTTCTCGACACAACAAGGCAATTAAGAAAATCTTGCAAAAACAGATCAATATAATTAGCCATTTCTCACGGCTTCATTAACCCATAATTTTTCCTTTGCTAACCCATTTAAACATCCAACCACATTCACTCAAATTTCTGATTTATGAATGAGTTTCGCAACCCCTCTGACAATAACACAGCAGAAACCCCCCTCTCTTTTTATTTTTGAATAAAAATAGAGGAAATGAGAGAGAAGGATCCAATTATTCTTACCTCCAGTCAGCCCATCTCGCCGCCGTGGAGGGTCTTTCCATTTCACAGCAACGCCATTTTTCTCTCTGTTGATGCTCCTCTGTCGTATCTCGTTCTCTCTTTATGATCCTGCAATCCTTGGAGATGATTCTTGTAATGATTTTCTATGAACTACTTAGCAGCCGCGGCCTTCTGTCTGGTAACCGGAGAGGAAAATCAAATTCATTCCGGTCATAGTTCAAGTGAAGAGCTCCAAGCCTCACAGTCCCATCGGAATCACAGACTCTAAGATGAAAAGGGTCTGCCTGGACCCTGAAGGAATTGAAATTGCAAGGTCTCGATGGCCTAAGCTTCAGAATCCGAAATTAGGCAGGATCCGAGAGATGCTGGTGTACGGCGATCGAGAGGGATATGCTGGAGTTTATCTGAAATATCACTTGCTTGGATCGAGGAAAGCTCTTGGGATGATGTAGCCTGCAGAGAAAATGATCTTCGGTAATCCTCATCTGAACCGAGCTCACGCTTCAAACCAAAATCTGAGCTCTTTAAGAGAATCCCAGCGTGAAGGAGGCCAAGACAGCACACTGCGAGCTTATACAGCGAAACCTACCCACCAAGCGGGGCAGAAGAATCGGAGAGAAGATCAAAGACGAGGGATGGGATTGTCCGGGAACACTTACTTTTCCAGCAAATATCACCGATCAATAGGAGAATTTGGTGCAGACACAAGCGAGCCCAGTGTCGTGGATCTTCTTCAAGCTTAAGGAAGATGCAGGAGATAAAGCCTCATATCCTGGGCGTCCTAAATCCAAAGCTCCATGGGTCCAGCCAACTGGAACGGAGCCAAAGATGGCAATCCATTAGCAGAATTTCGATTCACCACAAGCCCGTTGTGGTCACCTGGATGACCCGGAAAATTGACAAATCCTGGTACTCCCACCGGTTCACGTCTTCGAGAAACTTGAATGGAATAACCTTGCGATCAATCTCCAAGCCGAATTCGTACTCCACTGAATGCCCTACCTTCACATCTCTTGGATCAAACCCGGTAATCTTGAACTCTTCCCCTGGCAATCCCAACCCTTTCACAATCGCTTCCTTCAAATCCAAAATCGCCTTGGGATAGGGTGGATTAATATCTGAGTAAGTAAGCAAAGCCGAAGCGAAATAGGAATGAAGAAGCAACGCGATGGAGATCCTCTGAAACTGAAGGGACCTCATCGTGCAGTGGAAATCGCAAAGAACCGTAGAGTGAAGATCCAAGCAGACACTACAAACTCTCGACCCTTTGTTTTTTAGGCTTTCTGTGTTAATCTTTTTTTAAAAAAAAAAACAAATGCTCGAGGTATTACACACCCGGTATACTAAAAGAAATGGTCTTGTCATGACAATTCAATGTAGCATGGCATGAGGATAGCCAGTCCATTCCTAAGATCACATCAAAATCTGTCATACTAAGCAGCATAAGATCTACCTCTGTCTCTATGTCCTTAACAGTTATCTTACAAGAACGATATCCAGATCTAACTACTAGGGCTTCCCCCATCGGTGTAGCTACCAGGAATGGTTCGTCCAATATAACTGGCTCAGACTCAAACCTCTTGGCAAACAGAGGTGACACATACGAATGTGTGGAACCAGGGTCAAATAATACATGTGCAGCTAAAGCGCCAACTAATAAAGTACCTGTAATAACAGCATTGGATGCCTGGGCATCTTGTCGAGTCAAGGCATATACTCTGGCAGTACCTCTACCAGCTGCTTGCTGCCCACGACCTCATTGGCCTCTGCCTGATCCTCTCCCAAAGCTTCCTCCAGTAGAAGCGGTCGGTGTACGAGCGACTGGAGTAACTCTCGGTTGGGTGTGAGATGGAAGAACAGATGCTTGACCAGATTCAGAAGTAAGTTGAGGGCATTCCCTCCTGAAGTGCCCTTCTTGTCCGCAATGAAAACAAATTAATGTTCCCATCTTCCTGAGGCATTCTCCAAAATGAAATTTTCCACACTCAGGACATTGAGGCTTTCCTCTTCCTGCTTGAGAACCATCCCTGTTCGAAGAACTGTAACCACCTTTATATTCTGAGCGAGGCTTAGCTGCACTAGCCTTGGAGAATGTGGGTTTAGATGATGCAATCGGAACATGCTGTGAAATGATGGAAGGCTTTGAGGTTCCTGAGTTCCCACCTTGGTTAAAATACCTCCCATCTCTAGACCTCTTTTTATTTTTAAATTCTTCCTTTTTATTCCACCTCTTTTCCATTCTACGTGCAGTATCGACAGCGGCAGAGTAAGAGTTATAATTAACCATATTAGGACCCACCTGCGAATAAAGAGAATCGCGAAGACCTTCCACAAACTTCTCCACTTTAGCCTCTTCTGTAGGCACCAGTTGCAGAGCATATTCTGCCAACTTAATAAACTGGGCATTGTATTCGTCTACCGTCATGGATCCTTGTTTCAAATACAAAAAGTCTCTTACTCTAGATGATAGAACACTTTTTGGAAGGGATTCATTGATAATCATATTTTGGAATTCCATCCATGTAATTGGTGGTGCATCTTGGATTCTCCCATTCTTCCAGGTCTTCCACCATTTACCGGCTCTCCCTTTTAGTTGAAAGGAGACAATCTCTACTCTTCGGGCATCAGAACACCCCAAAGCATCACAAATTGCCTCGCAATCATCCAGAAATCGTTGCGGGTCCTCATTAGAATCTTCGCTGGTGAAAATGGGTGGCATCATCTTTAGAAACTCAGACATTTTCACGTCCTTAACTGTGCCTTCTCCAGCCCGTTTGGTCTCAATAGCAAGAGGAACCTTTGGTGTATCAACATGTTTTGCTCGTTCTCCCTCTATATGATCTAACCGATCATTCACCAGGCTGAACATTTGCATGACAATAGCAGCGTCAATCTGTTGGGCGACTCCAGCTCCCTCCGCCCGGCCACCAATTGAACCATCAATATTTGGAGCATGTGAATTATCTCTGTGGTCAGAAGGGTTGTCCTGCGTATTAACTGGTGGAATTAAAGTCCTCCCTGAGCCTACATGCTCATTATGATTTGAAGATTCCTCTGACATCGTAGAGTTAAGTCTACACAGAGAACAAATACTTCTCAGATCAAACAGGATTACCTCATATTAACCCACCAAGGAATAAGTTATAAAAACAAAAGGCACTATACTCTATAAGGTCTTTTATGGAACCTAATCCCATGGTCATGCCGCGGCTCACGACAATGGGGAAGGGCCCACAAAGAACACTTGCTCTGTAATCTATAGGGGACCTAAAACTCCTCTGATACCAAAACTGTCACATCTCAAATTTGAGCATGTGAGTAACTTCGTAAACTCAAGAGTATACCTCAATGGTATCCCATAAAATCTCTGATTAATACTAATGCATAACATAATTTTTCAAGAAAGATATTTATACATATAAAAAGTTCAGTATAGTGAAACAGAAACACAAGTCAAATATCATACAATATGATACAACTTTCCAAGCCTAGGTGACCTATAGAGATTACAGAGCATTCCTAAGCTTTTAGATTTATAAGCGCTCTAGATAAAAAGTATCCTCGAGGAATACTAATTCTCCTGCGGATTTTCTTCGTTGACATCCACTGTATCTAAAAAAAAATGTTCATGGAGAGTGTGAGTTCATCAAAACTCAGTGACTAAATGACTGTGCAATAATAAATATATCACAAGTACAAATACCAGAATCATAATCACAATAACAACAGTTATTTTGATATTCAGGGTTTCTATACCTCTGTATTGAATGTTCAAGAATTCAGTCTCCACTTATAATCTCAATCATTACATGCATTGGTATCTTGGAAATAAAGCCCTCAACCATTCCATGTGTAAAATTCCATGCATTGGTATCTTGGGTCAAGCCCTCAACCATTTCATGTATATAATTTCATGCATTGGTATCTTGGGTCAAGCCCTCAACCATTCCATGTATATAATTTCATGCATTGGTATCTTGGGTCAAGCCCTCAACCATTCCATGTGTATTATATATTCATAATAATCAACAATAAATTTCATTATCTAACAATCATCAATAAATATAGAATCTAATTGCGATGTGAGATGGAGTTTATATTGTACTTGGAAATAAAGTAAATAAATTCGGTTAGCAAGGTCATCCACTCACATAGATTCCGTATCCCAGTCACTTTTCCGAGTTGCTACAAAGAAGAGTACGTAGCTGGATTTCAGGTTCCGCTACGGAGATTTTCATAAAGATCAGATATAGAAAGTCAGGGTTGCTTTTGTACCAAAATACTATTCATACATATAATTATTATTCATATGTACGATCACTATTCATACGTACAATCACTATTTACACATACGAGTACTATTCATACATCCGAATACTATTCATGCATATGGTTACTATTCATACATATATGTACTATTCATACCAGAAATAGAGAATACAATCTGTAAAAGAGTACACCAGGTAAGTTCCTAGGAAAGAGTGGAGAGTCCCAATGGACACACTTAAGAATCATGTCTTTCCTTAGCCAGAACTTTCCTAGACATGTATTCTTCACAGTTTACATTCTATTTCGGTAATTAGAGAATCAAAACAACATATAGGTAGCTAAGGACAGTTTTTCTGATGTGGAAGATCAGCCAAAGCCGCAACCACAGAGCATACTTAAGAAAATAACTTTTAAAATCTGAATGGCATAGAAAAGGGGCATAGTATTCTTACCTTGGATCTAGGCTAAAGAAGAAAGATCTAGAATCTCAGAGCCCTAACGCCGGAACAAGAGAAGTTTTGAGGAGAGGAGAGAAGAGAAACTGAAGGTGTGAGTTTTGAAGTAAAATGGAAGGACCTATTTATAGGAGAAGATATGGTACTATTTGCTACTATTCTATCTACCGTTCTCCTTTACTATTTCATCTACCAGTTTCACTTACCAGTTTTCATCTACCAGTCTTACTTACCAGTTTTCATCCACCAGTCTCACTTACCAGTTTTCATCTACCAGTTTCACTTACCAGTTTTCATCTACCAGTCTCACTTTCAACTATTCATTCTAGATTCCACTTTTGAACTGTATTTTTACTTAATGGGATTAATTCCATATCGTATCATCCATTATATCCCACAATTTATAGAATCTATAAATAAAAATTTGTATTTTCAACAATATGCATAAACGAGTATACAAAAATTAAACCGATAGGGAATTTATTTTCTCCAAAATAAATTTATCGTAATTCTTTAATACTTATAACTTAAAAAAATATAATGGGTATTACACATATGCATCGAAACAGCTTAAGAAACATGAACAAAATTACCCCACCCACGATCTGGAAATGGCATCAGTAGTTTTCGCTTTAAAGATATGGCGACATTATCTGTACGGAGAAACTTGGGAAATCTACACTGACCATAAAAGTCTAAAATATATTTTCGACCAAAAGGACCTAAACTTGAGGCAGAGGAGATGGGTAGAATTACTAAAAGACTATGATTGCAATATTCTTTACCACCCAGGCAAAGCAAACGTGGTAGCAGATGCCTTGAGTCAAAAATCTATGGGTAGTCTAGCCCATATAGCAGTAACAAGAAGACCATTGATCCAAGAACTACAAGAGCTGAGAGCAAAAGGTGCTACTCTTGAGGTTACAAGGACAGGATCATTCTTAGCCCATATCAGGGCTAGATCTTCCCTTATAAACCAGATACGGATATCTCAAATGGAGGATCCTGAGCTTGTCCAAATTATGGAAAAAGTGAAGATTGGTGAAGTGAATAGTTTCACACTTGACGATACAGGAGCCTTACGTTTTGAACAACGGTTGTGTGTACCAGATGTTGGAACTCTTAGACGAGATATCATGGAAGAAGGCCATCGTGCTGCATATGCTGTACATCTAGGAGCCACCAAGATGTATCAGGATCTGAAACAGATCTACTGGTGGAAAGGAATGAAACAAGACATAGCAGAATTTGTGTCTCGTTGTTTAACCTGTCAACAGGTTAAGGCTGAGCATCTAAAGCCAGGAGGCTCGTTACAACAATTAGAGATTCCTGAATGGAAATGGGAACGAGTGACGATGGACTTTATTATTGGTCTACCTCGCTCCACAGGAGGTTATGACTCAGTTTGGGTCATTGTTGACCGACTAACCAAATCAGCACACTTCATTCCAGTCAAAACCACTTATGGTGTAGTAACGTTGGCACAATTGTATATTAAAGAAATAGTGAAGTTGTATGGAGTACCTATGTCTATCATTTCTGATAGAGGTCCTCAATTTACCTCTCGTTTATGGAGAAGTTTTCAAGAGGCATTAGGTACTCGAGTGGACCTTAGTACCGCTTTTCACCCACAGACAAACGGACAGTCAGAGCGGACGATTCAGACGCTAGAGGATATGTTACGAGCTTGCATCCTAGATTTCAGTGGTAGCTGGGAGAAGCATTTGTATCTCGTAGAATTTGCATATAACAACAGCTACCAAGCCACTATTAGAATGGCACCCTTTGAGGCCTTGTATGGGAGACGTTGCAAATCCCCGATCGGTTGGTTCGAGGTAGGTGAAGCAAAAGCATTAGGACCCGACTTGGCCCAGGATGCCCTAACCAAGGTTAAGACAATACAAGATAGGATGCGAGCAGCTCAAAGTAGACAAAAGGCATACGCTGACCACAGACGACGTGATTTGGAGTTCTCAGTCGGCGATATGGTATTCTTTAAGGTCTCTCCAATGAAAGGTGTGTTGAGATTCGGAAGGAAAGGAAAGTTGAGTCCTAGGTATATCGAGCCTTATGAGATTTTAGAACGAGTGAGAAAAGTGGCTTATCGGCTTGCCCTACCTATGGAACTGGAAGGGATTCACCCTGTTTTTCACGTATCCATGTTGAGGAAGTACCTTCCTGACCCTTCTCACATACTTCACCCTTCTCAGAATGATTCTATCCTAGTAGATTAAAACTTGTCATATGAGGAGATACCGGTGGCTATCCTCGATAGTCAAGTAAAGAAACTCCGATCTAAGGAGATTCCATCCGTCAAGGTTTTGTGGAGGAATCAAACTCACGAATAAGCCACATGGGAAGCCGAGGCCGACATGCGTTCTAGATATCCGCATCTTTTTACGACTTGAGGTAATTTAAATTCAGAGGACCGAATTTCTTAAAGGGGGTGATAATGTAATACCCATGAAAAATAAAATATAAATGCGTGTTTTCAAACTACTGTTACTATTTCAGTATACGGTACTATTCACCCATATAATACTATTTACGTATATGGTACTGTTCATTTATACAATCAAAATGTCAAGTACTAGATGTGGATTGGTTATAAGAGAAAACTAGAAAGAAGTTTGTAGGAGAAAATGACGTTTTATGTGTAAAAATACCCTCAGGGACTAAATTGAAAGGACTGAATTGAAAAAAAATTTAAAGATTTAACGTGAAAGGATAGTTTTCCCTTTAAGTTTTCAATAGTAATAAACATAAAAATTTTCCATCGTACGCGTAAGGTGTACAGTAACTGCATTATTAGAAATGTCGTTTTCATAAATAGTAAATTGAATATTTTATTAGCGCATATTATCAAATAGTATCCTTGACTTTTGCTATAAATAGGCCCTTGCATTTCACTTCTAAACTCACATATTTAACTTCTCTTCTTCTCTTCTTAAGTTTGTCTTGCTCCGACGCTAGGCTTCTGAGATTTTGGGCCTTTCCTTTTTGCTTAGGTAAGGATACTATGCCCTTTTTATGTCTTTCAAATTTTAGAAGTTATTTTTGTAATACCCTTTAATTTCGGAATATAATTCGCTTAAGAGTATTTTAGAATTTTACAACGTTGCTTTAGTTATTTATTTTGGTCATTTTTAATTTTCATATTTAATTGTTCTCTTTGAATATTATTTATGAAAATTGAGTTAAATGACTGGACTGAATATTTGCACTACGTGAGATATATTCTAAGAATGGTGAAATTCATGGAAAAGTGGTTTCAGAATGGTCAATTAGTCCATTTATTGTAAATTGACTGGATGAGTTTGGATGTTGGGTTATGGATACCCATGGGTTATTGAATAACCCATTAGAAATATTTAATATAAAGTTTCAATAGTACCCCCTCATTTTTTTCTCACGCAACCGAAGCCTGAGGAAGTTTTCTCTCCTTTCTTCATTCTCTTCTCAAATCCTTTCCTTGATCTTCATAGCTTTGATTATTTGTTCGGTTTAAAGGCTTTGTAAGGATCGAAGGTAAGCTTTAATCTCATTATTTTCCTTAAATTTCAGTTTATGTAGAAGATCAGAGGAGGTTTTGTTCTTGAAGATTTTGATGATAATTCATGAATCTCAATTGTTTTAGAAGTTATATTTGAGTTATAATCGGTTAAAAGAGTTGAAATTCTAGTTTTGAAACAAGAATGGAAAGAATGAATTTTTGAAAGATTTTTCTGCAAAAATTCGAGTTACTATAGCGACCAGAGATTTCGAAAAAATTCTGAAAAATTTTCTTCGAGTACTGTAGCAGTTACTGTAGTGTCGGCAGTTAACGGTACTATAGCAGTTAACGTTACTGTAGCAAACGACACTGTAGCAAACCGTTACTGTAGCAATCAGAAAATTTTACGTATTTTCGTGATTTTGTTTCATTTCTTATGTTTCCTTGTAATATATTTTACTAGGAAATTTTCCTACACAAATTCTAGTGTGGAACAAGGTAAACTTGGACAAACATCAAGGTGAGTGAATAACCTTGCTCAGCTAATTTGATATTACTAGTCAAAGTACAATATAAGTCCCATTTACAATATTATTTGGATAATAAGCAAGTAGAAATAAGAGTATGTAGAAATTATTTATTTCATGACAATTGTACTATGTGATGAATTCTCACTATCTTATTAATGAGTAAAGATCTACGGGATCTAATACACGAGTGTGAAAGGGTTAAAGTCCCATACTACTCGGTGTATATCTAAGAAATCTTATACACGAGTTTGAAAGGGTTAAAGTCCCATACTACTCAGTGCATATCTATGAAATCTATACACGAGTTGAAAGGGTTAAAGTCCCATACTACTCGGTGTATACCTATGAGATCTTATTCACGAGTTTGAAAGGGTTAGAGTCTCATACTACTCGGTGTATATCTATGAAATCTTATTCATGAGTTTGAAAGGGTTAGAGTCTCATACTACTCGATGTATAAGACAATTAATTATATGAGTAAATGTGGTATTTGTACTTTTGATATTTTATATAGTACAGTTATTTACTTACTGAGTTTTTAAATAAACTCACACTCCCTATGATTATTTTTTTTTTCAGATACAGAAAACAAAAAACAAGAGTATCCGTTTGAAGATTAGAAGCCCATTGGGATTATTCTCTATTTCTGTCTGGTGGGATACCAGTACTTATTAATGTGGATACTAGAAACGCTCTGTACTTTCTATAGGTCTCCTAGGCTTGCGATGAGATAGAAATATCAGACTATGTATGTCTATATTTGCTTATCAGATGAATATAATTCTGTAGTGTGGAATGAATGATTAAGGTTGAATGTAAAACCTTACAGAATATATGTAAATGACGTATGTTTGAGAATTTTATTTAATGAGTAGTATCTTTTCACATGTTCAATTTTTGGGATGTGACAATTTTCTTAAGTATGCTCTGTGGTTGCGACTTTGGCCGATCTTCCACATCAGAAAAACTGTCGTTAGCTGTTATTTTGATTCTCTGATAACCGAAATAGAATGTAAACTGTGAATAATACATGTCTAGGAAAGTTCTGGCTAAGGAAAGACCTGGTTTTTAAGTGTGTCCAGTGTGACCCTCCACTCTTTCCTAGGAACTTACCTGGTGTACTCTTTTACAGATTGTATTCTGTATTTCTGGTATGAATAGTACCCGTACGTATAAATAGTGATTGTATGAATAGTAACCATACGTATAAACAGTATCTATACGAAAACAATCTTAACGTATTTTCTCTAATCTTTCATGAAAATCTCCGTAGCAGAACACTGAAATTCACCTGTGTACTCTTGTCCGTAACGACTTAAAGAAGTGATACTCGTACGGAATCCAGGTGAGTGAAACGACCCCGTTTTAATAGAGTTTTAGCATTACTGGTGATAAAAAGTATGTCGTAGGACACTCCCAAGATTCATAGGGGGAAATTGGATTCAGAATGGCGAATATAATGAGATAATTAATCCAGAAGTATGGATAAAACGAAGCAAGTATCTCATGATGATGTGAAATTTGAATCCTATAGTTATATACTATACCTGTTATATGGATGAGTATTATATTATGCTTCTGATTATGATATGAACTGTTGTACTATTGATTGTGATTGAGCGGTACAGTACCCCCTCTCACGGTAAGGCGGAAAACCCGGTTTAAAGGGTGTCTTGACCAATGAGTGTGGAGACAACGATTCCCTCAGTAGGGATATAGCCCGGATTGGTGATAAATCCGTGAGGCGCCCTAGCTAAGAGGATGAGGTTGTGCGTCATGGCGGAAAAATACAAAATTGGTGAGCTGGCCTGTGTGCGCTCTCCGGGATATATTGCCATTGACGAGTACTAGTATCGTTTGTTGAATTGGATGAATTTTTTATCTTCTTGTATGTAATTTTCAACTATGTCTATTGGTTGAGCTTAAGCCTTCGGATATGCTTGCATGACTGGTGATGTATTTGAATTTTATTAACGCGAGGCCGATTTGCTCACTGAGTTTAAAAGCTCACACTCTCTATACAAACTTTTTGTTTAGATCAGGTTGCCGCCGAACAACATCCGCTAGAGGAGTAGATCACGTTGGAACTTCCCGCTGTCGGATAGGCCCTTCTTTTGGTGTACAGTATGTTGCTCTGTAACCGTCTAGGACATTTAGGTCAGGGGTTTGGTATTTGGCTTGTATTTCAGTATGATAATGTATTTTGTACTGAGGATCTATTATTTTTAATTAAGAAAATCTGATGTATTTTCTTTGTATTTATTAAGGAATGATATTTTGAGAATATAGAGATAATGACTAATAATTTTACTTGTGGGAAGAATTTATCGAAAGGCTTACAGTGATGAGATATTCATTATTGTGCCGGTCATGTGCTTAGAAAATAAGTCGTGACAATATAACTGACGCAAAAAAAAAGTTAAGGTCGAAATTAAAACTTGATGTAAACGTTGTGTACGTAAAAAAAATATTTTTGATAATCAAATTTTGATGTAAATTAACTGTATACACAAGCACTACATTGATGAATCAAGGATTGTTGGATGAGGGATCATATAACAGACATCATTCAAATTGGTAAGAAGTTATTAAATAAAGCTACTGAAAAGATAAATAAAACTTTGTTGTCAAGTTTTTTGCGGTATTAAAGAGAATGAAACACTGGAGTGGGTTTTGTAAGCTAATGACTAAATTAAAATAAAATTAAATTAAAAGACTAAAGTGAAACTAAAGATAAAATTAAGAGATTACAGTGAAAGAAGTACACAGTTAAATTGAAATAAAATAAAATAAACGTTAAATTATGATTTTAATCCTTATATTTTTATTTAATTTTTAATTTAGTCTCTATAATTTAAAAATTTGTAATTGAGCCTTTATAATTTTTTAATTTTTTAATTTAATCCCTATTATTAAAATTTTGTCAATATTCTGTAAAATTTTAGTAATATGACCAATTATTATTATCTTAATATTGGGAATATGCATGACTTGAGCAAATTTGTCATAATTATTTAACATAGGTTACATTACATGTCATATATATGTGAGTTACTATCATCTAATTATCTACTTTTTTTGTTTTGTTGGTATAAGTTTTGTACATTTATATATTAATATTCATATGATTGGTTATATTAACAAAATTTAATGAAATACCAACAAAAGTTTAATAGCAATGACTAAATTAAAAATTTATGAAATTATAAAGATTCAATTACAAAATTTTAAACTACAAAGACCAAATTAAAAATCAAATGAAAATATAAGGACCAAAAGAATAATTTAACCTAAAATTAAAGAGATAAAAGGAAAAATCAATGTTTTAAAAAAAGACCGATCATTGAACTAGTAGAAGTATTGATTCACGGTTTATTGAGCTAACCTTAGTTGAACCAGAGTTTAACTGATAATAATTAAATATATTTTTTAATTTTATATATTAAAAATATATAATATAATAAATTAATAATTATTTTCATATTTAATCTTAATAAACTTATATGCATATATGTGTGTAATTACTTTTTTTCTTGTTATTTTATTTATTTTTGTGACAAAAATAATATTATTACAAAAAATAATTAAGACAGAAAAATATGATAGAAAAGAATAAAAAAATAAAAAAATTAATAAATCTTATATAATGTGAGAAATAATTATATTTTGTTAATAATAATTTTTATTTACAAAATACTAATTTTTGATTGGCTCAACTGGTTATTTATCAAAATTTTGGCTTTATCGTTTTTAAGGACGAATTGAACTAGACTATATCAATAGCAAGTTACTGATCTGATTAGTTAAAATGGCCGGCTGGGTCTGATTTTTACATCCATAGTAAAAAACTACAAATTGAGGAAAAAACATAAGGAATAAAAATAATATTTTAACCAGTTGATAAAATAATGCATTTCACAAAATTTAAACGGCTCAATCTTATTATCTTATCAATTATGTGGTGTTTGATATTTACATGTGCCAGCAAAGAATGATCAAATTTTCAAACACCACGAAGTTCGCTTCATAAATCCCCGAACTGAAGGAAAGAACTAGAAGAGCCTAACCCCCAAGAAAACCCCACAGAAGTCCCAATCTTCAGAACCCTAATCCTAACCCTTTCTCCCTTGCTGGACAATCGGATTGAATTGGTTTCTGGGAATCAGGGCCGGAGGAAAATCAAGAGACGCCGGACGGTTTAGTATTTGAACGATGTCTGCTGCAGTGTGTGGAAGCAAGAGATCTTTCTTTGAAGACCTTCCTCCATCACCCCCAGTATCCAAGAGACTTCGTTGCTCATCCTCAACCTCGCCAATTCGTTTATCGGCTCCGAGCCTCATTGATCAGCTTCGGGCTGTCTTTCCTTACATGGACATCCAGGTATTTTTATGGCCTTCGGGGTTATTTCCCTGTATTTATTTCAGTGGTTTAGGATGACATTTTTAGTTTACCGCAATTCGTTTGGTTATGGGAAAACGGTGAGAAATTGAAAGGAATTAAAGCAGAGAAATTATTTTTAATGTATTTCCAATATAGTTGAGTGATTCAATGCCTTTTCGCTTTGAATTGATACTATCATTTCCCAGGACTTTTAACAGCTGAGGGTTTTCCCTCTTATTTCAGCTTTCTTCGTCATTGAATATGGAACTTTGGCCAAGTATAAATTAATAATTATATGTTTATTATTATGGATTAACCGATGGTCTATTCATCTATCTATAAATAAAGCAACCGATGGTTGTTTAACATCCTTTTTGTAAGGCTTGGTATTTATTTATTTATTTATTTATTTTTTACGTGTGCAGTTTGAAGAGAGAATAATGTTTGTAACTTTTTATGTTGTTATTGGTTGCTATATATTAGTGCTTTAACAAGATCATTCAATTAGTGATTGTTACATTGGTTGATGTTAGAAAGGGAATTGCATAATTTACAGTTGGCACCCTCGAAGTATCTTTATTCAGTTGATATTTTACATTTTAGGTCCTCGAGAGAGTACTCCACGAATGCGGCAATGACATAGATGCTGCCATCAAGAGCCTGCATGAGCTTTGCTTAGGATCGGCCAATGAAACTTCTGTGACTGCTGAAGAATCGGAAGTTAATGAGGAGATAGGTATAATTGATATCTGCAGTTTAATTTTTAATGAGAAATTTGGAATCTTCGGCCTTAAATGAGCCACACATAAGGGTGTTAGTGAATTAAATTGTTTAGGAGTTGAAAATTCTTTTGAGTTGAATAAGTTGTCATAACGAAGTTTTATTTTAACAAAACTTCTAATTGTGAGGCCAACTAAAAGCAACCTTTGGTAGTTTATGAGTAGTTTTAATTGAAAACATGGGTTTTGTATTTCCACCTACTTAGGTTGAGTCTACAAATTTAATCTGATGTTTTGTTTGATTAAGTTTTCCTCTCTCTCTCTCTCTCTCATTTTTTTGGCATGTTGGGGTGCAAGTATACTGTTTCTTTTTATGTTAGCATGTTTGTTTATTTATTTTTATTATCAGCATGATTTGGCTGCACTGGCCTGATTGCAACATATTATCAATATCCTGAAACACTCACTAGCCTTGTCACTGTTCTCTTGTATCTTATCTGTCTAAGTGGACCTCAAATCCGCTAAGAAATAGTATGCAGCATAGTTCAGTTTAGGCTGCTAGCCACTAGGAGTGCTCGTATATCTTTGTGTATGTCTTAAAAAAAAAAAAAAAGAAGTTTCAAATATGATGTTACTTCCTTACTCATTCGTGCTATAACTATATGCTGAAATTATTTTTTTTTAATAGCATTTAATATCTCTTCTTGATGAGGCATTGAGAGCTTTCGAAAAACTCACAGGTAACTTGAAAGATGATGTGGATGGTTCTGCTTCTGAGAATGAGATAGTTTCGGACAACCTTCCTGCAGAAGGAGCAGAATGGGTTGACCTGTTTGTGAGAGAAATGACGAGTGCTACTAGTATTGATGATGCTAAAGCCCGTGCTGCTAGAATTCTGGAGGTTCTAGAAAAATCAATCCATGAACGTGCGAGCGCGGAGGCAACACATGTTATTCAAAAGGTATGTGTTTATGATAGAATCATAAATAATACCTATGTATACCATTAGAGTTGGACCTTGAAAATTTTGGGAAGCAATTATTTGCTAAAAAATATTGTTGTGGGTAACTGAGAATGCCAATAGCCTGCTACCCACTCTCAAGATTCATCTTAACAATCAGTTTCCTATTTCTTAAATCTGGTTAAGGAAATGGGGTCGTCTCATTTGTGAAGGGCAACTTAATTGAATGCTCCATGCTTAAGGCCAGAGATTATTGAAGTAGAAGTTGGGAGGTATCTGCTGTTTGGGGACCGGTTAAATTGACGAACACATAGTTTTGAGGATGATATATCCAAAATTCTGGAATGTAATATTTTCCCTCTGTTATGCATTACAACTCTGTGTACCCATTTTTTTTTTTTTTGGGGGGGGGGGGTTGCAAAACATAACCTGCTTGGAAATTTTGTTCTGTGAAGATCTTCTTGGAATAGGCATGCAAACTATATTGAGGGCATTAGTAATAGTGACTGATACTCCCTATTCTAATATGTTTTGATGTCAAAAGGTTGTGTAATTCTTGCAGAAAGTTATCGGAGGTAGAAGTATAATGCTTAGTCTTGATTTTGTCATGTGAAGATCTTCTTGGAATAGGCATGCAAACTATATTGAGGGCATTATTGCCTGATACTCCCAATTCTAATACGTTTTCAGGAATAGGTTTGATTATTTGTTAAGAGTATAAGGTTAAGCTTGCTCATAGTTTTTGTGCTGCACTGTTGAGCTCTATGCATGTATATACATATATTTTTAGAATTTAGTGCTTTAAGAATCATAAACTAATTTTGTAGTTCTCTATTTCTGGTTGGGCTTGTATAATCATTGTTATAAGATGTTTTCATTTTCAGGAAAATTTGCTGCTGAAGGAGCAAATTGAGGGGCTGGTTAAGGAGAACACCATTCTTAAACAAGCAGTGAAAATCCAACATGAAAGACTTTCTGAATATGAGGAGAAGAACCAAGAGTTGCAGCATTTGAAGCAGTTGGTGTCTCAATACCAGGAGCAGTTGAGAACTCTTGAGGTCAGAATTAGCTTTATCCCTGTTCTGTTCACCTTATGAGCAAAATGTTTCAGTCATTCTCATAATCGGTTCTAAAATTATTGAAAACTTGAAAATTCAGCTGTCATCCACGTACAATGTGGAACCCTTTTCCTATTTAGAATGGAAGAGAAAGGAAGTAAACACAGGTTTTAGAAGTGATAACTTTCATAGAGAAATATAGTCAATCCCTGAAATGCAATGTTACTAGAAAATGACGGCTAGGCCTTGGAATGCAATTGAGGTTCTTTGCCTGTTGGTTAGCTATCATCTACCCTCCGAGGGGTTGAAAGTTCTTTAACTATTGACAACCAACCACAGTCCAAAGGTCTTACAAGTGAGTGTGCGTAATGTTTCATCAACAGGTCTTCTTTCATCAACCTCTCCCCGTAAGGGAAAAACATTAGTTCACTACTATAAGATAAATCAGTGAAGAAAAAAGGGGGAAAAAAACAAGTAAAAAAGAGAGCAGAAAATAAAAGTAGACAGAACATGGCAGAAAAGAAGAAAGAGATGGAGGACAAATCAGAGAAGAATCTATAAAGACATAACAGAGAGGGAGAGTCCAAACCTGGTGAAAAGGGGAAAGAGGACGAACTGAATGGCTGTGAACCTGTTCCAGGGACATATGACAGCTTAAGGGTGGAGAAGATGAGCTTTCAATGAAGGGTTTTCATCAATCCTTTTACATGGTGCGCTGCGGTGAATATAGCATGTGCCATAGTGAAACACCATAGCTGTATTGTGGAAGCAGCCACGGTGTTGCACTCTTACAAAAGAATTGTCCATATAAAAATCAGAGTTTTTCAATTCTTGTCCATTCTTATTTTTATACAGAGGAAGTGTTAGACAAATGGATTGATTTACATTTTTCATTAAAGAACTATCAATGTTTAGAGAACCGGACCGGTCGGTTTGGCCGAAAAACCAGAAAACTGGTGAATCGGCTAGGTCTCCGGTCCTGGTTGGACTAGAGAATCAGTGAGCAATTAAATAAGTGGAAAATCGGTCAAACCGATAAAATCGGCCGATTCAACTGGTTCAGTTCATTTTTATTTATTTATTTATTTTAATTTTTTTTAAATTTTTACTAAATATTATTATGTATTTTTAAGAAATCTCTAAAATTTTAAACTATTAGAAGAGTATCTAGAATTGATATAAATATGTATCTGTAACATGTCTTGAATATTTTAATATTATATATTTTAATATTTTAATAATAATAACATATACATTAATTATATATTTTAATACAACAACAACAACAACAACAACAAAGCCTTATCCCACGAAGTGGGGTCGGCTACATGGATCGCACGACGCCATTGAGCTCTATCAATGACCAACTTTTTAGATATCTCATTTACTAAAAGGTTCCGTTCAATAATTTCTCTAAGTGTCCTTTTTGGTCTTCCTCGACCTTTTTTCATAGGGCTCCAAACCATCTGCTTAATTATATATTTTAATATTTTAATATATTTTAAGTACTACCGATTTGATTATAGTTCAACTATTATCCTTTGAATTGGTGTTTCGACCGGTTCAATGACTGATTTAATTTTCTAAACCTTGAGAATTATACTTGTTTTTTTGAATGCTGAATCATGTGTATCATGGGTTTGTTTGCAGGTGAATAACTATGCTTTGGCAATGCATCTGAAACAGGCTCAACAGTGCAACTCCTTTCCTGGTCGTTTCCCTCCTGATGTTTTCTAATACAATCAATATGTGGAATTTCATAATAGAGGCATATTAATTATATCTTGTCTTGTTATATTTTGTGTAGCTCTTGTAGGTCTAAGCATAAATGCTGCTATTCCTAGTTCTGGGGTGATTCAATTTCATCTTTTGTCGTGTTATTCAGATGCCGTTTATGATTTCTCATTTTATCGGAATGTTTTCTTTTATCTTATCTGCATTTCTCGTTGTTATTACGGTCAGGGGATATTCAAGTAATGTCTTGGGTTAAGTTTTACAAACCTATGTATACAATCATGTTTGGGCTGTCCAAATTAATGTCATTACTGTTTAGAGTTTGTTGTTATGTTTTGATGATTAATTAGTACTCAATATAGTTGTCTTGGGCGTACTTGTAATTTCCATCCTAACTCTTCTTTGACGTTTGATGTGGTTATCTTTGTTATAATAAGCATGGTTTAGGAATTGAACCCAATCAGTTGGTTTGGTCAGAAAATTGGTGCATCGATCAGGTTTTTTATTTGGTTTGGACATGAGAATTGATAAGCGTTTAAACTGGTAAAAAATTGATCAAACTGGTAAAATCGGTTAGTTTATTTTGTTTTTTGAAATTTTTTAATATTATTATGTTTTTTTAAAAAATTTTTAAAAATTTAAACTGTTAGGAGAAAATTTAACATTGATTGTAACATGTCTTGAATATATTGTATATTTTAATATATGTAACATATTTATTAATTATATGTTTTAATATATTTTAAATAGTAACGATTTGATCATAATTTAATTATTGACATTTGAATTAGTGTTTTGATCGATTTGGTTTTATGAACTTGACAAGACTACTATGGGAATTGGGACGATTCCTTTTAGTTTTATATTTTTGTTTTTGAATGAATTATTTAGTACCTAAATTATTGTAATTATTTCATATTCTTCCAGTTATTAAAGTGGTGTTTTGGCAATGACAAATTAGACACTTAGTGATGATGAATTTAATATTTAGCAACAAAAAGAAATAAATTGTGAACAATGTAAATTTTTATAAATTAAATTAAAACACTTGATATTTTAAAAGTCAAATTAAGATGATTATAATTTTTTATAATTAAATCAATAATTTACTTATTTATTTTTGGATTAAGATTTTAAGATTACCTGCGATTAAAAGTATGTGTACCTGGATGATCTAAGTATTAAAGGAAATTAACAATTGTTGGTTTAAGTAATTTTGTACTTGTTTTTTTTTAAGTAATGATTTTTGTTTAAATTTTTTAAATGAAAAAATTAATGCTAAAACAATTTTACACCTATGTTAGTTGAGTTAGTTCAAATTAAATTGGTTGAGACTTAATAAATTAAAGGATACTTGTGGCTTTTACTAAAAAAAAGGCGTTAAAGGGAATTCATCTCTCTCTTTTAGTATTATACGCAAAACTTAAAATTATATTTTTTACAAATTCTATATTGAATGATTGATTTTTTAAAATGCTTTTTATAAGTTTTATTTATTAAAGAATCTAATAAAAAAGATAAAATGAGGTGCTTATAAGTTTGTCCTATATGTTAACAGATAGCCACAGCTAATTAAAACAAAGGTTTAAGTTTCCGTTGGAAGAAGACTAATTTTGGAGGACTACGAAATGACTGCTATGAACTAACGACGAAGTAAGGACTAAATTAAAATAAATTTAATATTTCAAAAATCAAATTAAAATAATTATAATTTTCTCGAGATCAAATCAATAATTTACTCCTAAAAAAAGCTGCTTTTCCTACCGCTCAAAAGCTTGGTACACATTCACTTTCTAAGAAAATTATAAACGTGGTCTTAAGGTACCTCATAATTTGTCATTTTCTCATGTATTTTTGCTTCATAGACGTGCATGGTTAGCTGCCACAACTTTTATCTTTTGGGTCCCATTCATTTCTTCCCTTACTCTCTATTTTCTCTCATACTCTGCAACTTAAGTCAATGAACGTCAAACCTTTTCGTTTGCAGATTCTCTCAAATGATGGACAAAATCAACCCCTTCCTCCTCTTCCTCTTCTTTTAGAACATAAAGTTATTTGACCTAACATTGTCGCGGCATCTTTTATATTCAATGGCCATTGCATCTCTCACTTTCCCTTCTCTGCTCCCACCGTCCTCTTCGTCTGACTTCTTGAGTGGGGTCTATCTCCGATCTCATAAAAGCTTCACCTCTATCCATCCACCTTCGTCGACATTAAGAACAAAGGTCTCTTCTAGGCGCCTGGGAATAGTAGCTATTGCTTCTGGCGACTATTATGCTACTCTTGGAGTCTCCAAATCTGCGACAAGCAAGCAAATCAAAGCTGCTTATAGAAGGTTAGCTCGCCAGGTATCGAATTATCATTGACGGTATCTGGATTCTCTTGTTGGTAAAGTATAAAACATTTTATTTCGAGGATGACTTCTAGTGGGTATCAATTTTCCAATGCAAATTTTCATGACCACGTAGTTAGTCGTTGGAGCTAAAATTGTGCATTTAGAGTATTTTCTTCTTGGGCTAATTTTATATTTCATGTTGCCATTCTAGTACCATCCTGATGTGAACAAGGAGCCCGGAGCTACTGAAAAGTTCAAAGAAATTAGTGCTGCGTATGACGTACGCACAAAAAGTATAGTTTTGACAATGAAGCCTTATTTACTGCACTGTACATATGCTTACGGCACTTGCTAACTGACTGTTGAGTGTGACTAGAATTGTATGGGCGACCTGGTCCGTAACCCAACCCAGATTAATTGAGTGGTTATGTTTTGTTCATGTATATACTCTTGAGTTTTTTCCTATTGTACTGTACTCTCAGTTGGATTGATTGCCTGATAATAATACAGATCTCTCTGCTTATAGACGTAAGTCTGACTGAATCACGTAAATCTGTGTAATTGTTTCTCTTTAATTTCCTTACTATTATTGCGTAAATTGCTAACAATTACTTTTAATTTTAGTATGTCAGCTAATATTTGGTTTTAACCTTTATTTTACACATGAATGGATAATTATTGTATAAAAGATAAAATCTTCAACTTTAACTTGAATGTATGTGTGTTGAAGTTACTGGCCTGGGATTTTGGATTAATTTTTTCATTGATGTCTTTTAAAATGGAATATTATCTTTTGAATTTTGAAGTACAACACTGCCAGGTGCTATCAGATGATAAAAAGAGGGCTTTATATGATCAATATGGAGAGGCTGGAGTTAAGAGCACAGTGGGAGGAGCATCTTATACGGTATTCACCTTTTTTTTAAAAAAAAAAAAAAATTTGCCCCTCATTCTTCCTTTGCTGTTTCACTTGTAATGACTATGCAAATATACATATGTTTCCATTTTTTGGGCACAAATGCATGCTAATTGAAGTTGTCTTTTTCTCTGTCTAACATATTTCCCCCTATTTCTCTATGGTAAATTTATTTAAATATATAACCTTTTTATTTTTCTTGCAGACTAATCCATTTGATTTATTTGAGACGTTTTTTGGGCCAAGTATGGGTGGCTTCCCTGGCATGGATCCAACTGGATTTGGAACACGCCGACGCAGTACTGTTACTAAGGGTGAAGATATCCGGTGAGTTATGGTGGGGTTGGTTAGTTCAATGAATGTTTCTGCTACGTAAAACAAAAATGATCACTAGTTGCTTGGGAAATAAGATAGGATACATATCATGAATCTGTTGCTCTGTCTGATGCTTTAACTGCTTGCCACTTCCTAGATGTTAACAAATTATGTCCATTTAGGAGACTCTGGTTACTTATATAAGAAATCTAGGTATCTTTCTATATATTATGAAGCCCTTTTTGGTTTTTTGGTAGAATATTATGATCCCTCCTTTTACTCCTTGTTCATTGCATGGGTTGGGGGAGAGGTAGGAGAGGAGATTCAATGTGAGACCATGAGTTCAGACATGAATACTTTTAGATAAACATTTCCGCACCAAAAATGTAAGCAAGAACTGTTCCTCGAATCTCTAGAAGTTATTTTCCTGTGGCATTCCTTGTATCTAAACTTTTCTTAGTTTAATTTATAGACCAGCGTGTTGGGATCAGATTTTTGTTGGATTTCATGCATAAAAATGGTAAGTTTTGCTTTTGCAAAAAATATCTGAAAAGGATTATGTTTTTCAGATATTTTTTCAGCTAGGTGCATGAACAGATGCACAAGTTGGTGTGCTCTATATTTATTCTGAGAACAAGCAAATGGAAATTTATGCAGTAATGATGAACATCGAGTATTTTTCTTCACTGTCAACAGAAAAGGAAATTTAGTCTGATTCATTCTCTGATAGTTAGACATTCTATTTTACCAACTTCATTGACTATTGAAGAATTATGTCTTATCAATGCTATGACCAGAAGATGTGCTTAACAGTTCTGTATATGAGAACTTCAAAGCCTACAAACTTCTTATTAAAGCTTGCTGGAATTTGGAGTTGACTTTTAATTCCAATGTCAACAGTTATGACATCTCCTTGCAATTTTCTGAGGTGATTTTTGGAGCAGAGAAAGAATTTGAGCTTTCCCATTTGGAAACGTGTGAAGTTTGTGTTGGTACTGGAGCAAAGATGGGCTCCAAGATGGGAATATGTGCAACTTGTGGTGGGAGGGGTCAGGTGATGAGGACGGAACAAACACCTTTTGGAATGTTCTCACAGGTAATTTGAGCTTTGAGTGAAGAACAAGAAATGACTATTCTTAATTTGAGCTTTGAGGTTTTTTTAACTGATATGAAATGACTGGAAGCTGCTACTCTGGTAGCTCCTGTGAAAGATTTTCATAATTTGCATGAAATGACTGGAAGAGACAGGTAATTTGGCCTGGTAACCACCTGCTCCCCCACCCCCCCCAAAAAAAAAAAAAAAAATATATATATATATATATAAAATGATATGAGTACTTATGAATGTAGTGAAACTCTTTGTACCATCTCTGTATGTTCGTGTGTCGTTCTATGTTCATGTTACTTTTTGATTGATTTGTTTGAAATAACTTTCTTTGAAAATTGAGTACAAAACAAGGAGTGTTTGATGAGTGGTTAGAGAAGAAATTAGTGTTGAACTACTGATCAATTAGAAAAATTGAGTATATTTATAAGTAAATGAATACTTAAGGATGCTATGCATAGAGCACAGAACAAAAAGTAAAATCTCTGGAGGTAATAAGAAAATGATATGCTGGCTTGCATCTTGCAAAGAAGTTTCTACATTGTAAAGACGTTATGCATGACCTATGCAATTTAAATTAAAACTCTGGTGTAATTTTTTTTTTTTTCATAAAATTTTTGGCACTTGGCACTTTCTCATCATTTTGCTTTCAGGATTGGTTGACTTGTTATCACCTTCCTGCATTCCGCATATATTACTTAATTTTCATGTAGTATAACTAATTTATTACATAAGGTGCTTATGGAATTCCTAAACAGTTTAGAGTTGAAAAAATAATACATTTTTCCTGCTTGAATGTTATCTTGCAATCTCTATTGATAAATTAGGTTTCATTATGTCCAAACTGTGGAGGTGATGGTGAAGTCATATCCGAATATTGCGGTAAATGCAGCGGAAAAGGACGTCTACGGGTTAAGAGAACGATTAAAGTTAAGATTCCTCCTGGGGTTAGCTCAGGCAGTATATTGAGAGTTGCTGGGGAGGGTGATGCTGGACCAAGAGGGTATGCCTTCTTTATAATTTTATTGCATGCGCAACATGTAATACTTTTCTTATTAATTAAAATTTTTTTTTCGTCTCATAAGTTTGATATAGAGGAAGTTTTATTAGAAAAGATAAGGAATAAAAAAAAAGGGTATCCTCCCTAGACAAAACAGCAATCTAGGGACAAATACTTCCCCTTATGAAATAGAGCAAAGTGCTGCAACCCAAGGCACCAGGTGGTTGGTTGCATACAAAGAACAATGCAACAATTAATAACACTTTTCCCTCAATATGGGTTTCAGCAAATAGTTTGTTTAGGGAGATATTTTTGTAGATCTATAAAGGTATTGAAAGGCTTTCTTGTGTTGAGGAGTCTGGGTTGTTTTCTTTTGTTTAAGGAGGATCTCTTGTCTTCTGTTTCTGTATCATTTTGTATTCTCTCTTCTCATCAATAAATTCTTTTTCATAGAAAAAAGATATTAGAGATGAGGAAACTGTTCATAAGATAAGATATCTTTTAATTATTTTCTTCATGATATTTAATGGATACCTAAATGTTTCGTTTCAAGTTCTTCCCCAGCAAAAGACCAGTAATAATTATTTCTTGTTTAGAAATGGTTTATTTGTGATTCAGTACTCAAGAGTTAAATATTTGTCTGAATTCAGACATTTTTTTTTGGTATGTGCTTAAGCATATGTTTTGAAACAGCTTTTGATCTTCTTGTTATGGCAGGGGCCCTCCAGGAGATCTTTATGTGTATCTTGATGTGGAAGAAATACCAGGAATTCAAAGAGATGGCATTAATCTCTGCTCAACAATATCAATGAGTTACCTAGAGGCCATACTTGGTGCCATTGTCAAGGTAAACTATTTTAGTCAGTATTCATGCTTTAGCTGAAATTTTGCTTTTGTTTTTCAATCCAATATTTATGTTAGTGGACTTATCTCCTTCCTGTCCATTAACTCTATTTGGATAAAGTGAGAGCTCAATATGGTGTTACTGTTACAAGTAGATCTGTGTACACAAATTGAGTAAAAAAGCATGCACTTAGGGATTTCTTCTTGGATGTTAAACTGAGTAACATCCAAGAAGAAATCCCTAAGTGCATGCTTTTTGCAGATGACGTTGTTCTCATAGCAGAGACAAGGGAAGAGATTAATTTTAAACTTGAGTTATGGAGAGTTATTTTGGAATCGAAGGGTTTTCGTCTGAGCAGGAGTAAGACCGAATATATGCATTGTAAGTTTAACAAGCGACAAGCTAGGAACGAGATGGAGGTTAAACTTGGTGATCAGGTCGTATCACAAGTGTCAAAGTTTAGGTATTTGGGATCAATTATACAAGATGACGGCGAAATTATTAGAGATGTGGAATATAGGATACAAGCTGGGTGGTTGAAGTAGAGAATGACATCAGGGGTTGTTTGTGATCGGAAAGTACCTGATAAACTCAAAGGAAAGTTTTATCGTACTGCTATAAGACCAGCGATTTTATATGGGAGTGAATGTTGGGCAATGAAAGGACAACAAGAACATAAAATTGGAGTGGCGGAGATGAGGATGTTGCGTTGGATGTGTGGTCATACAAGAAGAAATAGGATCCGTAATAATCATATACGAGGTAGAGTTGGGGTGGCACCTATTGAGGAAAAAATGGTTGAAAACCGTTTAAGATGGTTTGGGCATGTGCAAAGAAGACCGTTGGAAGCGCCAGTTAGGAGAGTTGAGCAGATGGTTTAGAACCCTGTGAAAAAAGGTCGAGGAAAACCAAAAAGGGCACTTAGAGAAATTATTGAACGGGACCTTTTAGTAAATGAGATATCTAAAGAGTTGGTCATTGATAGAGTTTAATGTCGTCGTGCGATCCATGTAGCCGACCCTACTTAGTGGGATAAGGCTATGTTGTTGTTGTTGTTGTTGAGCAAAGCATTATTTAAAGTTTGTATAGAACATATCATTTTGCATAACGATCCATAATGGAATGGATTGCTGCTAATTATGACATTCAATTGTGTAGCAAGCTTAATCAATATACTCTAGTGTAATTGCTGACTATAAGGTGGGAAATCACATATCTTTGGTGGTCTGAGGGTCACCAAGCTCTTAGTCTAACCTTATGCCCGGACTATATGTTAATGTTAATGTTAATGTTATAACCTTATTAGCATATGCTATCAATTGATTCTTTAGCTGTTGAACAGGTAAAGACAGTTGAAGGCATTTCTGAACTACAAATACCTCCTGGAACCCAACCAGGAGATATCCTTGTCCTTGCAAGGAAAGGTGCACCAAAATTAAACAAACCATCAATACGTGGTGATCATTTATTTACCGTTAAAGTCACAATACCAAAACGTATCAGGTAATGGGTCATTTTAAAATTTTGATTTCTAGTTAAATCTCTATCATTCATTATATGAGTCTTACACTGTTCCTATCTTGTGAATCTACATTGACATGTGAATGCCTCTTCTTTGCATCTTCAGTACAAAGGAACGTGAGCTGCTTGAAGAACTTGCTTTGCTGGGCAACAACACAAGAAGCAACCGTTCAAAACCTCGTCCTACAACTCAATCTTCTAGTAGGTGGTTTCCTTGTATTTGCAACTTATCTGCATGCTTTGTCCAATGATGTACAGAAATAATTTGTTATTTGATAACTTGAATGCGTGAAAGTGGATGCCATTCTTACTTTTACCACATTTGCAAGTTGGAATAGAGAAATTTTATAAGTCAATGATGTTTGAGTTGGGAACCATGATGTTTACCCTCTGCAGCAGGTAAAGGAGGTACTGAAGGTCCAGCATCTCAAATTACTGAAAGTCCAGCAGCAACGGTTGCAGAAAAAGCAGGTAATGGAGGTACTGAAGGTCCAGCATCTCAAATTACTGGAAGTCCAGCAGCAACGGTTGCAGAAAAAGCTGAACAATTAGAAGATCAAAATGATATATGGAAGAAGTTTACGGATTTTGCTGGGTAATAGTTTTCTCTCCTTTATTTCTTTATTTTGTCAGTGTATGGATTGCCTGAAATTTTTATAATCTGGAAACATCAATCCTGTAATTACTGATTAAGCAGAGAGAAAACTCTTTCTCTTTCTTGATTAAATCATTTCGACAATGAGGTGATAGCTCATATGATACCAATATTTGGATTAGATCCCTGCCCCTTGCTCTTTCCTACTCCCTGGGTCATGGACCTCCTATCTAATAAAAAATAAATAAATAAAGAAAGAAAAGGCAAGCTCTTAAAAGGGATTTCATTAATATGCTAGTGGATAGGTTATGTTCAATATCAGTTAGTTTATGCATTCTAATGCTGATTTCCTGGTGCAAATTCAGGATCAGCACAAAAGTCTCTTTTGCAATGAATTGATGCAACAGACATGAGTCCATCTATCTTGTCAATGCTTATTTATTACTGATCAAGCTCGCACAAATGGTTTGACAGGAAAATAAAAAGAATGAGCTGGTTTTATCTTCGCTAATTGATAGATAGTTGTAAATGTGGCATCAGTTTATTGTCATCTGCGGGCATGATATAAGTTGCTATTTTGTTTGTATTTATTCTAGTCTTGCTGCTGTTTGTATGGGAATTTCCTCATTCTCCAACTGTTATATTGCATGACTACTTTTAATGAGTTGATTCAAGAAGTATCAGTTTATTGTCATCAAGTTGCCATTATGTTTGTATTTATAGTAGTCTTACTGTTATTTGCATGAAAGCTTCCTCATTCACCAACTACCATTGTGCATAACTGTCTGTATTGAGTTGACTCAGAAGTATCGCTGAACTTTGCAGGTCTGTTGCAAATGGAGCTTTTAAGTGGTTAAAAGATAATCTCTAGTCTTGTGGATTTTATCAGGTGGTCCAGATTCTCCAGGATGCATTTTATCCAGTTGAGTTAGATTTTTATGATTCCAGGAGCCACTAAAATGGAAGTGCTATGCAGACATTTCAATCACATGCTTGGACTAAAAATTGTTGACATTTTACAGCAAAATCAAGCAGGGAGTCATGCATATTCTTTTATTTGATTTACTTGTAAATTTTGGCACCAGGCAGTTTGTACAAAATCAGTTGTTCAAGGATTCAAATTGTATTCCATTAGCACTTAACACCAGGAAAATCTGTGTATATCTGATAGGAAGTTTAGGTTCTATTTGAGTCACTGAAAACTAATTGGGAATTTTACTCATTCCTTATGGTTAATATATCTGAAAATTTAGCTTCCTTTATTCTTTTCATTCAAGCCAATTCTGCTGTTGACTGTATATCCAAGCTGGACTATTATACAATTACTCAAAAGGGGGACTATACAAAGTATCTCGTCATTATATTCCTTTGTATATCACATGCCATCTCCTTTTCATATTTGAATCATCTAAAGCATGTTATGGGAGTGAGAGGGGTGAGGTCTAGAGAGGACCTTAGGGAGCCCCTCTCCTCTTTGTGTCTATCTCTCCAAATTTTCATTTTAAATGCCAGTTTTAGCGTATCCAAATCTAGGGCTCCGAGATTTCAAACTTGAATATTCTTGCATACTCAAATATACCACGATATCTTTTACACTACTTGTTTGTTTGATTTTGGACCAATGCAGAAGCAAATTGCTTCAGACAAATGGGAATTTTAGGAAAAAAAAATGTGATTTGAGATAACAGATGAACATTAAACCAAACAATTGATTTGAGCTCAAAATCATGTTTTGGAGTCCAAACGAGTTTTTGAGGAGTCCAAACATAACCTAAGAACAACAAGTACGTGCAAAGCAAAATACAGAAATGAACTGCAGTCTGATATGTCCAATGACCTAATGTTTTGATTAAATAGGCGAACAAGAGAAAGCAAATGCATCTTCGGGGTTCAATACATCTGCAGTTCTACAATAAAACGTGTAGAATCCTTGGCAGTATCACTATTAGGCAATTACCTTACATTAAAATGCCTTGAATCCTAGATGAAGCATAAGCCATGATTAGGGATTTGGATCCCTTGCTTGGCCCCAAAGCCAAGCAGGTTGCTTGGAACCAACGGTCCAAATTTAGTCAAGCACCCTACTTGGCTTTGAGGCCAAGCAGAAATCCTCTTCCCCATGAATAGCAGCAACAAGGTTCCTAATCTACTCTATCTAAGCGACTTTCCTTGATCAAAAGGAAAACAGCTACAAACACAGGCGTTAGTATCATAATCAAAGCCTGCACAATGTTGGGTCTGGTTATCACAGGGTAAACTGCGCTTCCATACTTGATTGCAGCTGCACCCACAACAGAACCCACCAGCAATTTTGACAGATACCCCAAATCATCCTATTTTCACCATAAAAAAGCTTGATTCAGCCAAAAAAAAAAAAAAGCTACACAGGCATGCTTATTTCGGAACCTCTAATTTTTGAGTAAATTACTAATTTGGTTCCCAAAAGATTGTAATTATATTAATTTAGTACCTAAAAAATTATATTTATTTTAATTTATCCTTATTTTTGTCAAAATAACTTTTAACTTAGCAACAGTAAATTTTTTAATTTAACAATAAAAAAATTAAATTGAAAAAACCACAATCTATGGACTAAATCAATAATTTACCCTTAATTTTTGAGAAATTATATTTTACCCATTAGCTGAGGCTTATATAAATTTTAGGATATAGAAAAACATCCTTCAACTTTCTGTAAGTGTAATTTTGTGCTAAGCTGAGTATTAGCTTCTCAATCAGGGACAGTCCCACGTTATTACTTTTAGCTACAGTTCATTTCAAATAAGATTTAATTTTCTTCATTTTAATCCAACGTTGAAGGAGTATATCGCAATTATACATCAGTGTAAAATATAATTTCCCTTAATTTTTTAGCCCTCAGCTTCAACATAAAAAACTTGAGAAGAACACTGACATCATATCAGAAAAGAAAACCCTAGTAAAGTTGAGTAGAGACTAGAGAGAGAGAGAGAGAGAGGCAAAGGGAAGCACATACCTGAGAAACGAAAACGCCTTCATTCTTTCTGGAGTTTTCTTCTGCTTCCTTTCCTCTTCGGGGATCGAGAGCTCGAATTACAGACGACCTCTCCGACGTCCTTTCAGAGAAGCGAATCGGGATTTTGTAAATGTCGTCTGTAATTTCGAAAAGCTTCTTTCTGGGACTAACCCTCCATGACGAACCGAAGCTTCGAGCTGAGATAGTAGTAGCTAATGCTGCCATATCCGTCAAGCACAACCCCCACCCGTTGAAAATTAAGAGTGTAGGATGGAGCGGGATCAGTGGCCTTAGACGTCGTCGATTCCATGTTCATCAAAGTCCAAAGACGTATATGATCCTTGAGAATGAGATTTTAAAAAGTAAAGTGAAAGATTCTTTACTTTTATCTTGAATTTTAATTCTGCTTTAGGTTAATTTTATTATATATATATATTTTTAATTTTGTCTCTATTATTAATACTGTTAATAAAATTAATAAAAAATATTAATATAAATTTTTTATATTGACTTTTTTAAATGATATTTAAATTTTTTAAATATATTAAATATTTATCTATAAATATTAGATGAATAAAAGAAATAAAAAAAAATTATTTGGAGCAAAACAAAAATTTAGTCAAATATTTAAGATAAAATTTAATTTAAAATCAATTAGTATAACATATTAGTGATGAACGGGTTATATGTAAACGTTTATGTCAATATTTTTCATCTATTATGTTAACGGTGTTATTTTTAAAGATAAAATTAAAATTAAAAAAATATAAAATAAAATTAATAAAAAAAGAATAGAAGCGAGACTGAAATTTGATTTAAGGATAGAAAAGAAACTTTTCTCTGAAAAAAAAAAAAAAAAGGTAACGAAAGCCTATAAATTTTGAGTGATGTGAAAGTGACTTTTAAATTTTTAATTTAAAAAATTTAGGTTGTTATTTTTCTTTTTTGGGGAGAAGTTGTTAAGTTTTTAACTTGTAAATAACTCTTATTTGTTTCTTTTTAGTATATGGGAAAGAGCTATTTATTAAAGGATTGTATTGTCAAAGTGGACCGCCCAATTTATTTAAGCCCGGCTTGTCACACAAATGGTCAACCATTAAAGCGAGTTGAAGTAGGTTAACCCATAGTTCAGCGATTTTGCATAATGAATGCTTTTTTGTGCTCCTCCGTGCTTGGCTGCGGCAGCTGCACCATCATCGGGCACTTATTTCAGGGCAAATTGGATAGTGGTTCTGACAGCGGCGACGGCGAACACTACAAGGGAGTAGTGCGAGACTCCAGGGCTGCTGTCTCAGTTCTTCTGGTCTGTTTTTGGTGGTTTATGGGCTTTTCCAGCCCAGTTTGATTCTGCATGTGTTCTGTTACAGTTTAAAAAAAATATCAACTCTTTGGGTTAGACAGTACCAACTTTAACTTAGTCTAAAAGTATACTACCTCTATTAAGACTTAGTATTATTTTAAAGTGTGTTGTTCTAAATTTATGTATCTGTTATCCTATATATTCAAATTTGAATTGTAATTATTTTTACCTGTAAATCCTATTTTATCTCATGTAACCCAAACTCAATGTATTTAATGGAAATCATTTTCATTTGTAAAAAAAAATAGACCTATATTTATATTCATATCTGACATAAAAGTTCTTATGGATCTATATTGATAGGTTAACCCATTTTGCTGATAGACATTTAAATAACTTGTAAATTCTTGTAACGAATGCAAGAAGGGGTTGGTTTTTTTGTTCAGGATCACAATTACAATTTGACCTGAAGAGAAAAATGAATTTAATTTCTTTTTTAAAGATGTCAATGTTTATTTCTTCAAGAATTTTTTTTTAAAAAAAGAACTATTATGAACAAATACAACGCTCTCTGGGCGGTGAACTCACTCATTTGTACATATAGGGCATACATGCATACATACAGTATCAACCATGCCATCATTCTAAGAACTTGCTTAGAACAGTTTTTCTCAAATGGACTTCATCCTCCTCATCTTCTTCATCATCATCATCCTCCTCCTCCTCCTCCTCCTCCTCGGATTTGAAATTTGCATTTAGTTGACAACGAATTACAGAATTGATCTGCTTTCTTAAACTGGCATTGTCTACGAACATATGTGCCAGCAGCTTCCTCATCTCATCGTCAGTCGTCACTATATCGCCTTTTGTTATACTGCGTGTCTCATTTGCAGAAGCAGCAGCAGCATTTTCTACATCTTGTGCTAAGAGTTGTGCCTGTTCCCATTTTGCAGATAGACATTTAAATATAACAGTGAATAGAGTAGACAGTCAAGAAATTTACAAACTCATAAACTGTGAACAGAACAATTTTCACCCAATTTCCACCTTAATCACTAACTGCAGGCACCTACTAACTCAATTTGAGGACTACAAATTTTTGAAGCAGACATTCCAACTAAAGAAAGAAAAAAGAGGAAAGTCCCACTTGGTACCTTCTACCAAGCAGATTTACTCAAATGTTAATATTTACCATTTATCATTGGATTATCGTACTTTATTTCAGCTATCTTTATGTTGCTATATTATGTATGAACTGGTCTTCCTTTTATACTTGTGTTAGTTACAGGACTGTAACCAAGAGGATCTTCTGAAAAACACCTTTTTCCTAGTTTCAATATAATATCCATTTCACCAAAAATAAAATAAAATAGAGTAGACAAGTAATAAGAAAGCTATTGAGCAGCACGTAATATAAGAAATGATGATTTCTATATAAACTTGAATCCTGTTTGAGCAAAATTGGAGAGAAACCCATCTTTTTACTGAGACAACTTATATAAAATTTATAAAATTCCTCAAACAAAAATCTCAGTATCATAATGATGCCAGATGCAAACAGAATCTAAACCGTACAGCCATTGTGTTACTTTTTGCTTCATCCATCACTTCTCATAGCATTCAAGTAAAGAGATGCCAATGAAAATAATCATGGGGAAGAGAGGATTATGATGTCTTGAGATGTAGTTACATACAAGTGAAGCAAGGAAAAGGAAGGTAAAGAAAAAAAAAAAATATATATATATATATATATATATAAATATATTATAAATGAAGGATTTTCAGGGAAATTTTTTTTTTTAAAAAAGTTTGTGAATGCAACCAGGAAAAAATCATGAAGCACCTGACTAAATAGATATTAGTTAATTTCAACATAATGCCTATAAATATCAATGTTATGAATGAATACCAGAATGAGATAATTCCAAGGAAATTACTCAAATACCTCATATTAACTTTAAGTCTTAAAGCCGCGTGATTACTCATGCAAGATATGAAATTTCACACCAATACATTAAAAGGGTATTCTCAAGAAAGTCCATTATGGTCCACTGCTTTAACGTTTAGGAGTAGAATACAAGGCAGAGAAGAGAAGGACCACGGCAAATAAAAAAAAGGTCACACGGTTACACTGATTATTAAGAAAATTGGAATACCACTGATGGGGAACTTGCTAATATAATACTTAACACAAAAATGACACCCTAAACCTCTCTATTGTCATATAAATGAAATAGATGGTGAACAAAGGATTTTAACAACCAGAAAGTAGGACAGTGCTGATAGGATTCTGGTATTGGGGTGTTGGTTATAGTTTGGTTATAGTTTGTTTTCCAGTTAAAGGGTAATTAGGAAATTATTAAAGGGGAGAGTCTCATATAAATAGAACAATGAGAGTGAGAAAAGGGGAGGGGAAAAAGAATAATAGTTGATTGTGTGTATAGGAGTCTTGCTCTGGGGAGTCTTATAACTCTAGGAGACTTAGTCTCTGTTTATCCTTTTCTTGCCATTCTTGCCATTCTTGTCAATCTTGTACTGTTCTTCCATTTCTAAATCATAAAATCTTAGGCTTTTCTGTAATCAAGTCTTGGATTCTCATCAAGTGCACTCAGTAACACAGAAATGCAGAAAAGATGACACGGATGAACACAGGAAAATAAGACAAGATGTTCTTCAGTTTTGAGAGGCTAGAGTCACTCCCAAAAAAACCTTCCAAAATGATTCTTCCCCCCTCTGCCACCTCCAGAACCCTTCTAATACCTAGTCTCTTTCTCTCTCTTCCACTGCCCCACTAATCTCTTAACTATAGCAGGTCCTTCAACCACCAGAATATGAATCTAGAGAAGACTGTATAATAAAAAGGGAACAAAGTAGCCAGGGTCATTGGAAAGAAAATTTCTCACTTTGGTTGGATCCTAAAGCAACAAGAAATATGATACGAGCTCATTTTGCAGTGGTTCTAATACAAGAAATATGATATGAGTTCATTTTGCAGTGTGATAGGAACCCAAAATTCAGAATAACATAACACTGATTTTATTTAGAAAAGAGACACCATTACAGACTCCATAACTGAAAATTAAAAGACTCAAATGATCCAAGAACAATACCAATCTGGTAAATGAATTATCAGACTGATCCCCTAGAGCTAATGCTCTCCCAGAGCCAATGCTCCTCAGAAGATTCCTAAAAGGAAACTACTGCCCAACATACGCACAATAGCATAATCTTCAGCCTACCTCTCACTCTCCCACTACTTTCTATTTATAACAAACTTAGACCCACTGCATTTCCTAAATTACCCCACTACCCTCTAACAAACTCACACATATTATACCTCAGTCCACACATTATATTAATACTACTAGATACCTATCACAGTGGTTCTAATATAAAGCTAAGGTTCACCAAAGCAAATCTTGACCAGGCTGGACTGATGAGTTCTTATGCACTACATAATTAAAGAAGCATATAGTATAAATGCAAAGTAGAAAACAGGATGAAAGGAAAGAAAATGTATTAGTTCTAATGACCAATTCAACATCACGCGGCCAGAAATAGAATTTCAGAAGACAAAAAAAAAAAAAAAAACTCAAGGTATAGAGCACACCTCTGCAAGTAGGAGACCAATTCGATTATCTGACGTTGCTAATAAATCCAAAGCATCAGATGGTGAAGTGTCAACAATTAGCTTATCTTCCTCTTCGACAAGGAAGTTTACACTACATTCTTGAAGCCTCTGTTGAAGAATTCCACACTCATGCAGTAACTTTGCATTAGCTTCATAGGAAAGTTCCAATCTTTGCTTTTCTTTATGGAGAATTCTCTGAGATAGAGGCAGTAAAAGAACAACATAAATTTAATCAAAATTTAAGTAAAACAACAGCATGAAATTAACTGGATTTCAAAACACAACAGGATAAAGAATGGAAGATTAAACCCAATTCTTTTGTGAATAAAAAGTCAAGAGAAAGAAGAAATTTTAAATCTGTGTGAACAGTACTTTTAAATTGGAGGAACTAGTCAGAGTAGGAGAACTACATGTCTTTCTGATGGACCCAAACTTGTTTTTTCAAAGGAGTAAGAAGGGGAATAAAGGGGCCAACCACAGCCCAATCAAATATCTTAAATTATTCTAGAAAAGGAAAGCAAGGGCAGGAAAGGAAGTACACAGAGGTAACTGCCTCTGGCACTAGTGGAGGACGTGATTGTGTAGTGGAGGAGAGCGGAAGTGGGGAAAGGGCTTATTAAGGGACTTGGGCAGTGAGGTCTAGGCGGGAAGAATCTTGGAGGAAGAAGTTGGGAGAGCCTCTAGCCTCTTGAAAGCTAGAGACTATTACTTTCTGTTGTGTTTCTGGCTTTCTGCAGTGTTGTGTTGTTGCCTTCTATGTGTTCTTTGTATTACAATACTATGGTATTGTCCTGTGTTCTGTAGAGCTGGTTTGTTGGTTTATATATATATATATTTCCAGATGTAGGAACTTACTACTGCTTTCTGTTCAACTGGGTTGCTTATGTTTTGGGGTTCTATCACTTTCTCTTTTTATGTGTTTCTCTTCCTAGACATTTGTGTGCAAGCAAACTCATAGATCCATTCAAATTCATAGTTTTCTAAACTAGAAAATGCCTAAAACTATTCTGCAGTAGTTGCAACATATGATAACCAGAATGAAGCCATACCTCTGCATCTAATTTTTCCTTTACCAATTCACCGAGCTGCTGCTTCAATTCTGACTGAGAACTTCTAAGGGATTTGACCTCCTTTATTAGCAACTTCACATCTGTCTTTGATTTCATCTCAAGCTCGTAATGTTGTCTCTGCAAATTCTCAAGTTGTTCTCTAGCAACATCAAGCTCTTGTTGCAAGATTTTGTTCTCCTCAATGATGGATGCTTTTGTTGATTCCACGTGCTGCCTTTCATCCTATATTATCAGAATTGTTCACTACAGGGCTCCGAAAATGGAATGACAAGAGATGTTAATTATTAATAAATAATGATCACAACCAAACCTCTTCAAACTTCAATTTCATTTCCAATTCCAGGCACTTCCTGCGATGTTCCTCCATATCCCACTGCATTTGTGTAAACCTTTCCTTTTCAGCTAGAACAGATTGCTGCATATTTTCTCTACAGTTCAGTTGAGTTGTTTCAAGTTCAACTTCCAAATCTTTCACCTACAAGAAGAATGAATAGATAATCAGCAAGTGAACATATAAAGTTCAATAAGATATCCCAATTTTTATTAAGTATTTCACGAATGAGATGGCCATCATTTAAAGATACTTAAACATAGTTCAGAAAACCATGAGCTCAGGCACCATCCACATTTTTTAAATTAATACTAGCTCATAAGTCTTGAGTATATGTTCATCAATACCTTTATTTCATCAACCATCCACTTTTGAGAAATGTTACTCAATTCAATAGAATGTAAGTCTGCTTGATGGTAGATAATGATACCCATAGAAAAGAACTTCATAACATTATATGATTTTACTTTGAAACTTGAATGGGTAAATTTGACTAGGGTCTCTAGAAAGTTATCAACTGATAGATCATTTAAATTGGGCAGAAATTTTAACCAGGATAATGGAAAATAGATCTGCGTGGGATTTTGTCAACTTTTTTTTTCTTTCTTTTTTTTAATTTAACAAATACGAATGACCTACCATTTTGGACCTCCTAAAGACAATATTCTGGATTGGTCATTACTCAGACAACCAAAATTTCTGCTGATCTACTTGTATGGACAGTTCTGAAAGCTTGGTCTAGTTCTCAAACAAAATGCTTTTTCAATGGACTTTTTAGATCCACGAAAGAAAACCAAAGTACTTCACATTATTTATTTGTTTACTACTACTGGAGTAGAAACTTGTAAGTAAAATATTCAACACCATTTCATCCACCTATAGATAACAAAAATAGTACAGATTTTCTACTTCTGCTATGAACCTACAGCATGAAAGCTATTTTAGCCAGTAAATGGCAGTTTGGTGATATATGCACAGTACTGAAACACGTGAGATGAACTTGGCACGATAATAATGCAGAGTATTAAACAAGTCATAAACTCTGACTCCCTGATAGTTATGTGTCAAAGTATGTTAACATATACAGAATTAAACCTAGAGAATGGCATTTATTTTAGGTTTAAAGGATTGAGAAACCACATTATTTCAAGAAATAATAATATGCAACTTGTGAAGAACTTATCCTACATACATTTAACTGAAATGGATTGACCATGTAAGAAATAAAACCCTCTATTTGAAAACAAAAATGAAAGAAAAGCCTTAAACATTTTTGGATACCTTTATCATGAGAAATTGTCTGGCAGCCATTTCTTGATTTAATCTTGCTAGAAGATCCTCGACATCTGTTTTTGCTGTGTTCAATCTCTGCTGCAGGGTAACAAGAATTCTGTTTAACTTGTGTCGCGCATCAGATGGAAAAGTCACCAACAAATCTGTGCTTAGATTTGATATTTCACTATTCTTTATAGAACTTGAATCACTTCCAGTGCTGCCGTTTGACAGTCTCCGAACATGATCATTCAACTTATAATCTTGAAGTTTAGGAGTATACTCAGTTCCATCTAAGTGGAGAATTTCAACATTAGCATTATTCTCAGTGACTTTGTCTGTAGCACTGGCGTCAGTAAGCATTTTGTGCTGGTAAATTTTAGATGTATCCTGATAAATAAATTCTTTGTTGGGTTCAACATGCTCAGCAGTTGTCCTTGTTGAATCGATCAAGTCACGTTCTGCTATTGAATTGTCCATACCAGGTTCAGAGAATCCATCTTTTCCATGCCTGGGTGTTCCGAGCTCAGATATATCATAAGGGGTATCATTACCAGAATCTGATGCAATAGATGAACTAAGATCTTTTACAGAAACATGTGGGTTATCTTGAAGCATATATGATGGAGTAGTACCAGTAGCAGAAGTAGCATATGACATCTGCCGTGAATAATGGAATGCTGAAAAAAAAAAAAAAAAAGCAACAGAGAGGTTTTAATATGTTTGTGTCAGCATTATGGACTATATTTTACTTTACTCTTTTAAACTATGGAAAAGGGTATTTTAAAATTTTACATAAAATGATGGTTAATTCTATTCTACACCCATGGGGCACCATTCAGTTTGTAACTGGACCCATAAGAACAAACCAGTTAGATTGCCGTTTTCAAATTTGGGTCCTAGCATTCAATTGTTCCAACATAACTGTCTGTTTTTAATGGTCCAGTCACTAGCTATGTGGAATTGTGTACATAAGAATAAGAATATTTGTCAAATGATAGAATGCCAGTTCTAAGTGTTTAAGAAAAACATACAAAATCGAGCAGCAGCTTCTAGTTCAAGGAACATTGCTGCTGGGGCACTTCTTGATACATCAATGTCAGATAACAGTTTTTCCATCCAATCCTCTAATAAGCACCTCCGCTGAAAGTAACCCAGTTTGTTCGCATTTAAATGCAATAAAGTCATTTTAAAAAATTAATAAAAAGTAAGATAAAATAAAATTTCATGTTTAATAAAATTGATGAGAAAATTATTATTGCTGTATTATATAGTACACAAGCAATAGAATATGAATAAGCAATCTACCTCTTCCAACATTTTCTGGCTTTTAACTTTCAATAACTTTTTTGGTGGAGCTGAAGGCAGATTTTTCAAGGGAAATTCCGTTTTCAGCTGGAAAAAAGTGAAAATAATAGTTGCTCATAATTCATAACTAAAATATGCTGCAGACAAAACCAAATATTTGAATTAACAGAAAACATCACTTACTTCAGAAAATAGCTTCAGAAAATCACTAAATCTGCGTAATATTACTCGGGTAGTAGTGATTCCTTCTGGGGATTGTATACCAACTTGAACCCTATAAAACTGTTATTTTTAAATGTTAAAATTGAAGGAGAAAAGTCGTGCAAAGAGGTATGGTGCAGAATGACTGAATGTCTGAAAAAACACTGGATCAGTCTTCTAAAAGAATACAACAATGCCTCACACAAATTGAATGATATTTATAACAAGAGAAAAAGCAGGTTCTTCCTGTATTTTCAAAGAATAAAAATAGGTTGCAAATTGCAAGTAGCTAAACAGAAAACAGTTTCCAGAAAACAAAACTTCTTGTTGATGTTAACAGCAGCACAAGTAACAGACAAAAAAATGAAAGCAGGGTAGCAATGTAAAACTTAATTGGAGACCAAAAAAATAAATAGTACATAACAATAACCATCTCAGCCAAGGGTGTCTCGTTCCATTTGGATAAAAGTAAAAAAAAAAAAAGGAGATTTTTCTTCCTTTAACATATTAGCATTTCACCATTCAACTAAGAGCACACAGTTTAGAAGAAAGTGTAAAGTAAATGTACTGAAAACATTGAAGCTACAAGTGTACATGAAGATTTTTTTTTTCTTTTTATTTAGTGGGATAAGACTTTGTTGTTGTTGTTGTTGTTGTTCCTTTAGTTTTCTTATAGGGGAAGAAAAAAACTTACCACAACAGGATCAGAACCCCTTGATTCGGGCTGCACAACCCAGGAAGGAACTGTCACACAGTAACTCCAACCCCCGTGAGGATCATGGGGCCAAACAGAATTCCTTCCATCCTACAATGGAAACAGTTAAATATCTAAATATAGACTAACTAAATTAACTTATGAGAAACATCAAATGTGCACTCGTATAGGCAAGTTGAATTCGAATAATCAATAAATGAGAGGAAAAATTATGCTTTTAAGCACGTTGGCTATGTTAATCAGTAAAGTTCTTACATGCAGGGACAATAAGCAGTGAGATAAAAACGAAAATGTCATCGACAGACTGCAATAGTAAGATATTTCCATCATCTTATAATATCTCTGGCAGCAATCAGGCCTAATTTCTCAAAGTTAGCTCAGTCAATGGTTGACTAAAGCAATCTCTAACAAATTATTAATGAAAATTCAAACTGTAAAAGCTTCCAGGTTCCATTCCATCCAACCAATCAAAACCGTTAAATGTATCTTGAGTTCGCTGTAAACTTTTTCATAATTCATCACAAAGTGAGTAGACAAAGTACCCATTTGCGAGGAGGAAGGCTCCAATCCATGCCCAGAGGCAGAGGCGAGGTGCCATCATGACGATGCTTGGGCGGGCTTGGACTGCGCGTGACCGCCTTGTTCCCACCATGATTGCTCCTTCCATCACCTAGAACATCATAATCATCCTCACCATCGTACAGTGAGGCCGAGGAGCTTGTCAAATAAGAGCGATGATGTGCATAAGGGTTTAAAATCGGATCCGCATAATTCAAATTGAAGTCGATTATTGAAAGGTCGCTTCCATAGTGATGCATCGTTGGGTTTCCTCGTCTTTGATCTTTCGTGTTTGAATCAGCAAGAAACTAAGATGAGCTACAGCTACTGCTGAACCTTGAAGACGAGATGCAACATCAAATTGCGGAAAACTATAATCGAATTCGTTAGAATCCCTCTCACAGTTCCATTAACATGTTTGGCCGTATCTGATTATTTTACTCATTATTTTGAAATTTCCTTCTGTACGCGTGTAATAATAAAGCGACATATCTCATATTATAGTTTATCTTTAACCTCAAAGCAGGGAAAAAAAAAAGTGAACTTCGGAATACATACAAACCATGACAAACATTATTTTCCAGTAAATCCAATCAACTTAAATCGCAAATTAATACATAAAAAAAGGTACAATTTCTCAAAAATTAAATTAACGCACATGATCTTTTATAAATTAAATTAAACTAATTGTAATTTTTAAACATCAACAACAACAAAACCTTATCTTACTAGGTGAGGTCGGCTACATGGATCGCACGACTCCATTAAACTTTATCAATGACTAACTTTTTAGAGATCTCATTTATCAGAAGATACCACTCAATAACTTCTTTAAGTGTCTTTATTGGTCTTCCTCGACCTTTTTTTACAAGACTCCAAATCATTTGCTAAACTCTCCTTCAAAAATTTTCACTTACTTCTTTTATCTCTCCTTTTTGGGTCCATGACCTCTTAGTTTACTCATATCAGAGGGACACTCGCCCTTCAATTTGCCTATATAATCTTGCAGGGAAAAAGACTCTCTTATTTCTTCATTGATATTTAAATAATATATTTCTTGAAAAGAATTATCTTTTAAAATAAAAAATATACTATGTTGTTTTTATCATAAAAAATAAAATAAAATATTAATTTGTATTATATTATTTATATAATATAATAAGTATTGAATATATATATGTATTTAACTAATATAAATTTATTCATTTTAAAAATTTATAATAAATTAAATTTATGATTTGTAGCTCAAAATAAATAATATTAAAATAAAAATTTATATTTTATTTTAAATAAAAATATTTTTTTTCTTAAAAAATTTTAATCATATTGTAATTTCAAAGTAATTTGTATCTATTCTCATTTCTCATGCTTTCTCGACTTTTCAAACTTCTTTATCTCCTATAATTTGTATTCAAGGCTTAAAAATATTTGATCTTTTTGTAGTCTATATCTCTATCCTTTTATTATTATAATTATTAATTATAAATATCATATTTACAATTTTAATTTTAAATCTCACCCTAATCAAACGGCTCTTGTTGACCTAGTACGAGAATGGTTAACATGCAAGTTAAGCCTTAAGCGTTATAGTTTCACTGTTCAAGTGCTGACAATTGCACATTTAAATGTTTGCAACATTGTCGTTTCAATTGCCTAACCACTCAAGGTTTTGCACTTCTAAGGCTACAACGCACTTAAGCATTAAGTACTCAACGTTTGAGTGCTGACTCACGTGAATAGTGAGCAAACAAATTGTCTACATGGCTTAAAAAGCCAAGCAGTATGTTAGTCCTTTTGTACCTGTCAAATCAAAGTAGATCAATAGCCACAAAGCTTTAGGAGTTTTGAATCGTTGGATTATGCTCGATCCAACAATTGGAGATGATTCTGCAATTTAATAATTGAATCGGTTCACTTACTAAACCCTTTTTTATTAATATTTTGACATTCTAAAACTTTTTGGAAAGATTAAATTGCAGAAACACCTTGGCCCCTGTTAGGCGATTTGACAAGTATACCAGTCATTACAAGTAATACAGAGTGAGTCAAGTATCATTTTCATGAGGATTGAGGTGCTAAGTACCCGCGAAACTAAAATTAAATGCTATCTAGACAAATCATTAAATGGTTAAAAATTAAAAAGAAAGACTTAAATAGAAATATAAATCTAAAGCTAACAATTTAAACTAAAAACATTAACTAGGACTTAAAACTAAGCTACTCCTAATGACAAGACCCTAGGGTTGATGAGATTGACTTCACTTAATTCTTAATCCGACTAATTTACAGACAAATTAGTCTTTGAGTTACTAAAGATTTAATCTAATTACAAATCTTTTTGATGTTGGTTATAAACAAAACCACATAAATAAGATTATCTATTTATAGATCAATCCGATTTATGGTGAAAGTTACAACAGGCAAAGTTAATATCTAGTTATTCCTAGCATAGATAAAAACTCTAAACTCATAAACGTGGTGATCAAGCATTTTTAGAGCAACTCAATTTGGTAAAATTCACTCCAACAAAGTACGAAATGCAATTGAAAAAAATCATTCAACAACAAAACTTCATAAAAATCAAACTACATCAACCACCAAACCTTTTATTTCTCGTAAGTTCCATTATCATTTTCTCACTCTTGCTTTCATCAATTGTGCATGTTAGTCCAGGGCACAAATGTTCTTAGAAGGATTTTCCCAAATCTCAACTAAGATAATAACCCAATTCTCTATAATTTCTTATGTAAAAATCAAGTTAAATTGAATAACAAGCCCTAATTTGACTATATGAGGCTAATATCTATATTCCTATGACATTAGCGAATTAATCCCCTCTCCTTTAAGATTTAAGAACTCATACAACTCATTCTTTAAGTCTAGATTCTACCTCCCTTTCCCAAGTTCAATAGAAATATCATATCATCCCAATAATTGGCCAAATTAAAAGAAAGCATTAAGATTGAAATAAACAAACATGTATTACCAATCAACAATTACAAGAGTTCAAAAAATTACACAAAATCTAATCTAAAATTGGATTTATAACAACCCTAGAGTTACAACTACCTACAACTAACATAGAGAACAAATTACAACATTAAACTAGAAGAAAATGAAGAGACAAGAGAAGAGATGAGGGAAGGAAGGCCAATCCCTAGAGGAAAGGCCTTTTCCCCCCTTAACCAGCTCCAAAAGTTGCTCCTTTTTGCTGCCTCCAAGCTCCAAAATCCCCCAATCCAAAGTTAAGTCAAAAAGCCCTAAAAGAAGCTTTTAAACTGTCAGTTTCGTGACTTGGCGCCCAGTATCAGAAAGTAAGTTTATGGGTTGGGCGCTCAGACACCAAGTCTTGTGCCTGGGTGCCAATTAGGCAGAGGCTTCTTCATGTTCATATTTTTAGAGCCTATGCGCCAAGTAGTGGAGGCTTCATTTGTCTTTATACTTTTCTTGTTTTCTCCCACAAATGCACCTACAAAAGACAACAACTAAAATCAATTAAAAAGGTAAGAAAAGGGAAAATAAAATAAGAAAACTATAAAGCACAAAGAAACTAAATGAAAGCCAAGATAAAAAGCGCAAAAGGATAACAAAACAAGGCTAAGAGAAGAAGAAAATCTCACTTATAATGGCATAATTTGATGACTTTTTAGGACTTATCAACTCACCAAAACCTAGAGCTTTGCTTGTCCTCAAGCAAACTACTACCAATACAACAAAGCACACCAAACAAACTGGATGAAAGGATCTTTCATGATAAAAAGGAAGTGCTGAACAATTTTGAAAGATTTAGGCCAAACAAGTCAAATTCATGCATTCATATAAATAAAGTGGTTAGGTAACAAATTTCTTGAATTGATAGACAAATTGAAAATTTTTCATTAACCTTAAAATTAAAATCATAGGTACCATTAACTTTCTCTAATTACTCCTTCAAAAGTTTAAAAGAACTTACTTTATTGTGAGAATTTTTTAGCTCTATCGGAATACATTTCAAGCAACGGGAATTTTAGTTTATTTATGATCGAAATGAAAACCGTGCGCCTAACCACATATCTTCCCCTCAATCTAGGTAATATATGCTAATAGGCTAAGGAAAAAAAGAATCATCAGTGCTTCTAATCCATACAACAATGCCTTGTCCGTCGCCTTTATCTATTAACATATGATTCATTGGCTGGAAAAAGTATTATGAGCCTAATCCACACTACACTTTCTCACTTAAATCACACTTATTCTATATTGTTATTGTATATTTTTTTTATATCCCTTTTTTTCTTTTTTTTTTAAAATAAAATTCCCTTATTGAGCAAATATGTGTCACACATAAGAATAAAAATTTAAAAAAATTTGAGGAGTATTTAAAGAAAATTAAAAACACCTATAACCTTTATTTAAGAATTTTTTTTTAAAAATTTCCAATTTAATCAATAAATTCTAACAATCCATAAATTAGCTAGATTTTAAATAAGATGACAACATGAATTCAACCAACGTTGGCATAATATAAAACCTGTATAGCAATTTCCAAAATATCAAGAAAAATCCTAAAACGCGATGGTTCAACAAAAATAAAGGCATTCTTATTTAACAAAAATGGGTTAGTATACCAAAAAGTCAGTGTTATACTAAACCTAAATCCACTCTTCTCCACCAAACATAAACTAGACATTGTCTTCAATGTCAAACCAACCCAAAATAAGATTTGAGCACCCAAAAAGGGACAATCAACAAAAAGGGGGTGGGGTCAAAATGAATGCTCATAAACCAAAAATAAACCATCAACAACGTTACAAAATTGAAAGATATAAAGCAACAAAACATGGCAAGTAAAATGCTAAATAACCAAAAACAAAGAAATACCAAAGCTAACGAAATAAGAACAAAAATGAAAAGGAAACGAATAACAAAGGGAGTCTCAACTATTCTATCATAACAACAAAACATAAAACATCCATAATAGTCCAACAAAAACTCAACTGAATATATGAAAGTATTATAACATAGAGTTCTCGAATGAAAAGTACAAGACATGAACAATAAAGAAAAGAAATAAAAACAACAGAAAATTGATCACAACGCCTTAGTCCGTGTCATCAGCGTCCTCTTCCTCTCCCATGTCTTCATCTCCACCAGCTACTCCACTGTTGATTGCAGGATTAAAATTGTAATGCCCATGAAAAATAAAATATAAATGCGTGTTTACAAACTACTGTTACTATTTACGTATATGGTACTGTTCATTTATACAATCAAAATGTCAAATACTAGATGTGGTTTGGTCATAAGAGAAAACTAGAAAGAAGTTTGTAGGAGAAAATGACGTTTTATGTGTAAAAATACCCTCAGGGACTAAATTGAAAGGACTGAATTGAAAGGAAACTTAAAGGTTTAAGGTGAAAGGATAGTTTTCCCTTTAAGTTTTCAATAGTAAATAAAAGAAAAATTTTTCATCGTACGTGTAAGGTGCACAGTAAACTGCATTATTAGAAATGTTATTTTTATGAATAGTAAATTGAATATTTTATTAACGTATAGTGTCAAATAGTACTATTGACTTTTCCTATAAATAGGTCTTTCCATTTCATTTCTAAACTCACACCTTCAAACTTCTCTTCTTCTCTCCTTAAGTTTCTTTTGCTCCGACGCTAGGCCTCTGAGATTTTGGGCCTTTCTTTTTTGCTTAGGTAAGGATACTATGCACTTTCTATGTCTTTCAAATTTTAGAAGTTATTTTCTTAAGTATGCTCTGTGGTTGCGACTTTGGCCGATCTTCCATATCAGAAAAACTGTCGTTAGCTGTTATTTTGATTCTCTGATTACCGAAATAGAATATAAACTGTGAAGAATATATGTCTAGAAAAGTTCTGACTAAGGAAAGACCTGGTTTTTAAGTGTGTCCAGTGTGACCCTCCACTCTTTCCTGGGAACTTACCTGGTGTACTCTTTTACAGTGTATTCTGTATTTTCGGTATGAATAGTACCCGTACGTATGAATAGTAATAGTATGAATAGTAACTGTACTTATGAACAGTATCTGTACGAAAACAATCTTAACGTATTTTCTCTAATCTTTCATGAAAATCTCCGTAGCAGAACACTGAAATTTACCTGTGTACTCTTGTCCGTAACGACTTAAAGAAGTGATACTCGTACGGAATCCAGGTGAGTGAAACGACCCCGTTTTAATAGAGTTTTAGCATTACTGGTGATAAAAAGTATGTCGTAGGATACTCTCGAGATTCATAGGGGGAAATTGGATTCAGAATGACGAATATAATGAGATAATTAATCCAGAAGTATGGATAAGACAAACCAAGTATCTCATGATGATGTGAAATTTGAATCATATGATTATATACTATACCTGTTATAAGGATGAATATTATATTGTGCTTCTGATTATGATATGAAATACTGTACTATTGATTGTGATTGAGCGGTACAGTACCCCCTCTCACGGCAAGGCGAAAAACTCAGTTTAAAGGGTGTCTTGACCAATGAGTGTGGAGACAACGATTCTCTCAGTAGGGATATAGCCCGGATTGGTGATAAATCCGTGAGGCGCCCTAACTAAGAGGATGAGGTTGTGCGTCTTGGTAGAAATATACAAAATTGGTGAGCCGGCCTATGTGAACTCTCTGGGATATATTGCTATTGACGAGTACTAATAACGTTTGTTGAATTGGATGAATTTTTGTCTTCTTGTATGTAATTTCTAAACTATGTCTATTGGTTGAGCTTGAGCCTTCGGATATGCTTGCATGACTGGTGATGTATTTGAATTTTATTAACGCGAGGCCGATTTGCTCACTGAGTTTAAAAGCTCACACTCTCTATAAAAACTTTTTGTTCAGATCAGGTTGCCGCCGAAGAACATCCGCTAGAGGAGTAGATCACGTTGGACTTTCCCGCTGTCGGGTAGGCCCTTCTTTTGTTATACAGTATGTTGCTCTGTAACCGTCTAGGACATCTAGGTCAGGGGTTTGGTATTTGGCTTGTATTTCAGTATGATAATGTATTTTGTACTGAGGATCTATTATTTTTAATTAAGAAAATCTGATGTATTTTCTTTGTATTTATTAAGGAATGGTATTTTGAGTGTCACGACCCGTTTTCTGGGCACATGACCGGCACAATGATGAATATCCCATCACTGTAAGCCTTTCGATAAATTCTACCCATGAGTTTAGTCATTATCAAAATAACCATTCCTGAAGAAAATATATCAAATTTTCTTATTTGAAATTCATAGAGATGATTTGCACATAATAATAGATTTTCAACATAAAATACATTATTATACTGACATACAAGCCAAATGTCGAACCCCTGACCTAGATGTCCTAGACGATTACAGAGCAACATAATCTACAACAATAGAGGTGCCTACCCGATAGCGGGAGGGTCCAAAGTGATCTACTCTTCTAGCGGATATTCTTCATTGGCAACCTGATCTGAACAAAAAGGTTGTACAAACAATGTGAGCTTTTAAACTCAATGAGCGAATCGGCCTCGCGTTAATAAAATTCAAATACATCACCAGTCATGCAAGCATATCCAAAGGCTCATACTCAACCAATAGACAGAAGATAAAAATTCATCCAATTCAACAAACGTTACTAGTACTCGTCAATGGCAATATATCCCGGAGAGCGCACACAGGCCGGCTCACCAATTATGTATATTTCCGCCATGACGCACAACATCATCCTCTTACATAAAAATTCATCCAATTCAACAAACGTTACTAGTACTCGTCAATGGCAATATATCCCGGAGAGCGCACACAGGCCGGCTCACCAATTATGTATATTTCAGCCATGACGCACAACCTCATCCTCTTAGCTAGGGCGCCTCACGGATTTATCACAAATCCGGGCTATATCCCTACTGAGGGAATCGTTGTCTCCACACTCATTGGTCAAGACACCCTGTCAACCGGGTTTTCCGCCTTGTCGTGAGAGGGGGTACTGTCCCGCTCAATCACAATCAATAGCATTTCATATCATAATCAGAAGCTCAATATAATATTCATCCATACAACAGGTATAGTATATAACTATATTATAGATTTATAAACCACAAATCAAGATAACAATTAATCTGTTTTTGAAAACATTCAAACTTCACATCATCATAAGATACTTATTTCATTTTATCCATACTTATGGATTAATTATCTCATTAGATTCGTCATTCTGAATCCAATTTCCCCCTATGAATCTTGGAGTGTCCTACAACATACTTTTTATCACCAGTAATGCTAAAACTCTATTAAAACGGGGTCGTTCCACTCACCTGGATTCCGTACGAATATCGCTTCTCTAAGTCGTTACAGACAAGAGTACACAGATGAATTTCAGTATTCCGCTACAGAGATTTTCATGAAAGATTAGAGAAAACAAGTTAGGATTGTTTTCATACAGATACTGTTCATACGTACGGTAATGTTCATATATGTGGTTACTATTTATATATACGGTCACTATTTATATGTATAGTCACTATTCATATGTACGGTTACTATTTATACCAGAAATAGAGAATACAATCTGTAAAAGAGTACACCAGGTAAGTTCCCAGGAAAGAGTGGAGGGTCACACTGGCACACTTAAAAACGAGGTCTTTCCTTAGCCAAAACTTTCCTAGACATGTATTCTTCACAGTTTACATTCTATTTCGGTAATCAGATAATCAAAATAACATATAAACAACTAAGGACAGTTTTTCTGATGTGGAAGATCAGCCAAGGCCGCAACCACAGAGCATACTTAAGAAAATAACTTCTAAAATTTGAAAGACATAGAAAGGGCATAGTATCCTTACCTAAGCTGAAAAGGAAAGGCCCAAAATCTCATAGGCCTAGCATTGAAGTAAGAGAAACTTAAGGAGATAAGAAGAGAAGTTGAAGGTGTGAGTTTAGAAGTGAAATGGAAGGGCCTATTTATAGCAAAAGTCAAGGGTACTATTTAATACTATGCACTAATAAAATATTCAATTTACTATTCATGAAAATGACATTTCTAATAATGCAGTTACTGTGTACCTCACTTTTTCTGTTATTACTATTGGAAACTTAAAGGAAAAACTATCCTTTCACCTTAAACCTTTAAGTTTCTTTTCAAATCAGTCCTTTCAATTTAGTCCCTGAGGGTATTTTTACACATAAAACGTCATTTTCTCCTACAAACTTCTTTCTAGTTTTCTCTTATGACCAAACCACATCTAATACTTGACATTTCGATTGTATAAATGAACAGTACCATATACGTAAATAGTATTATACGGGTAAATAGTACCGTATACCGAATTAGTAACAGTAGTTTGTAAACAAATATTTATATTTTATTTTTCATGGGTATTACATTATCACCCCCTTAAGAGAATTCGGTCCCCCGAATTCAAAACTCACCTCAAGACTAAAATAAGTGTGGTTACTTTGTCTATATCTCATCCTTTGAATCTCTTTCTTCCCAAACCTCTTCACATCCCTGGTAAGATTTACAAGAACACTATAGCATCGACTGTGAACTCTAGACCGCATTATCAATAATTTTCATAGGAATTTTTCCTTTTCTAAACAGTAAACATTCTCTTCCTCATCAGTTTAATCTTCTCTACAACCTTTTGTACCATAAAGTGTCTCATCCTTATAACCTTTACCAAACTTAAACCACCTAATCAAAGACGAACTCTGTCTCTATGTAAAACCTCAAATAGGTGTCTTCTCAACAGTGGCACGTGGTCTTTCCAGTTTATACTGAATATCAGAACACAAGCTACCATACACATAGCTTATAACTTTTACGAATACAAGTACCCTACCTGAAAACATCATTTTGGCCATAGGCAATGCTCTTGCCCTAAGGTGATCATTCTACCTTAAGGCGATACTCTCAGCTGAAGGCGTCATATAAAAGGTAAAATCACGTAAAAATTATTACATAAATCTCTAGGAAGAACAATCCTAGAAAATGTGATAAGTAAATAACATACTCCTCATGCATAATTATATATATGGAAATTCCTCTCACCTCAATGACTCATATAGAGTCGTATCCCTTCAATGATTAGGGCAAACCCATAGTTTTCTATATATAGGTTCATAAAATACTTATTTAGCATTCCTCCATAGCTCAGAAATGCAATGAAATATCATTTTAGTAACTCTTCTCAGTCAAAAGGATATTACCATACTCTGCTTTAGAATTTCCATAATCAAGTACGAAATATAAGTCCAACATCTTCTCATTCCTCAAGTTCTTTCAGTAAGAGGAATCACTTCAACAAAAAGATCTAAATACTAACTGAAATTTTATTTCTAGTACATAGATAATTTTAATACGTGAAGCGTAGACCAAATATAGTCTTAGGTACAAACAAAAGAAAGAATAAATTAAGGACGAGGAGGCTTTTGAAATGTAGAAGGTGCTCCAGGTCTAGAAGAGGAAGGTGCTTCAGACCTTAAGGAGGAAGCTAATCGTTGCAGCCTAGAAAGGGTTTCTGGAGGAAGCGCCTGAGAAATTTGGTGAAGAGCATAAGTCACTCCGTTCATACAGTCAATACACCTTGCTTGTTGGTCACGAAAATTTTGAGTTGCAAACATTGAATGTCTATCAACTCGATTGGCCAGTTCCCCGAAACGACGATTTATCAGTTTCTCTTGGTTTTCAAAGAGACGACTTATTAGTCGCTTCTGGTCCTCTATCTTGTATTCCAGGCTCTCTATCTTATGTTCTAGATTTTCGATCTTACGCTCCAGGAACGTAAGCTTATTTTCTGAGGATGTTGCAGTACTGTCCTCCTCCAACTCTATTACATCCCTCTTTCTCTTCTTAATTTCTGGTGACCTGTCTACAGGTCTCTTCCCTTTGTTGTCTCCGAGACTTAGATTTAAATCAAGCTCTACATTGCCAGTCTCAAAATTCAAGTTGAAAGACTTATTATCGGCCATTGCTCTAGGGATCTCAGAAATAACTTCGAATGAGAAAGGAATGGAGATTGAGAAATAGGTATGTAATGAAAGAAGTAGGTTTGCTTGGTGCGATGAGTAGGGTAACGGGCATACAAGATTTTTAGACAACCCGAAGCCCCTTAAAGCCACCACAACCTATACGCCACTTGCTATAAGGTTTACAGATCACATACGTCGCAATGCCAGCAATTAACGTCGGACATGCAAGTAAATAGTAAATATAATTTAATGCAAATAACATAAGTCAAAGATTTCCTCAAAAAAATTTTCGGCTAATCTTGACCTTTCTCAAAATTTTGACTAACTACGCTCTTCAGTCTGAGATTTTCTCCCTCTAAACTTGTTTTATCCTGTAATCCCATATCACGATGTCCCTCTATGATTAGGTAGCCTCATATTGGCCGTATCTTAGATTCTAATCGGTGTCTTTACTCTAGACTTACACATAATATATGTATATCAATATATATATTTTAAAACAAAGTTAACTGCTTACGGTCGCATGCATTAAGCATTATCATGATATAAGAAAATCACTGCCTTTCATTTGCCCACGAGAGTATTATATATAAGTATGTGTAAGCATGAAGATATATCATCCTCTACACATTTCATTCTATCCAAGTCATTTTGATTTCACATCTCTATGAGTATATGTAGGATCATCACATATTCTCCTTGATCGTAGCCTTCACTCATTATGCATGAATAACATACATACATGTAATTACAACATGATTCAATCAATTATGTATATTATACTCAACTGAAGGCTCTTAAGAACAACACAATAAAACAGAGAAATGTATTTCAGTTCATCATAAAAGCATCCAAGGCAATCTTTAATGACTATATCGTGAACTTCTTTGAATTTCGGAAAATGCCAACGGGAGAAATGGGAAAACCAAGTAAAATCGGCCGCAAATCCACCGAATACTGACTTTCGTGGTTTTGGCATTAATGCAACGCACTATCGGTGTGCACGCCTACCCTAGACTTCTGGCTTCCAGCTTGCAGAAATCCATAGGTTGATCGTGTAGGGGTACGGTGAAGAGATATCTTCTTTGTCTCTTAGTCCAAATTTTTCTCTATAAAAACCATCCCAGCGTTCTCAGTTACCACACCACAAAGAGTAATAATCTCTGAGCCTACAATCTCCCAGCATTCCTCTCGCCTCATACTCTTACAAAAATTTCTAAATTTTTCAAATCATGGCCTCACGGAAGTACATTGATCTCACAGTGGAGGCCAAGGAAAAAGATCTTGACTTAAACTTAAGTTTAGGCAGGGACAAAGGCAAAAGACCTCTCGAGGGATCTCAAGAAATTCAAAAGGAGAAGAAGATGAAGAAGATTGAGGAAGCCGAGGAGATTAGCACAGGCCATAGCTCAGATGACAAAATCGCCTGTTTAGAGCATGAGGTGAAGAATCTCAAGAAGATGATAGAGGACCTGGAAAAGTTAACCAAACGTAATAACGCGGCAATGACTTCGAGAATAGATAGGTTCTTCTATTGGTCCACCCAGTGCTTCTGCAATCAACAGCAAAGAAGTGTTGATTGTATGAATGGAATTTACACTACCCTCCGCGACATTGCTCTGTCTCTCGCTCCAAGGAATGGTCGAGGGGTGATGATACAATACAACCCTCCTAATCTAAGACCACCTCGCTTTTAGATTACTCATGCATGAGTAAACTTCTCTTTCCTTTTTTTTTTTGCAATGTAATCCTTCAGTGTTTTTTTAATGCAAGTGGTTTCTTTTATTGGCTGGTACCCTAAAATAATATAGCTACACAAAATCAATCATGAATTCAGCTTATAAAATCCACCATATAAAATTTTGATCCGACAGCAACGGAATCAAAACAAATAACAACTTTTCCTTGACTAAGTTCAAAAGTGTAGCCACATCTGTCTAAAACTAAAACTGAGAACATAATTCCTAAGAAGAGATAAGTCTCGGAGGGAAAGGAAATGAAAACATCCTACAGGACCTTCAGTAGAGCCGTCTCTCTATAGTTGTGCCCGGGTTCACAACGATAGAGGAGGTCCTACTAAGGTTACCTTGCTCTGTAATCACTAGGAGACCTAACAACCATTCCTCTGATACCAACTTTGTCACGACCTGTTTTCTGGGCACATGACCGGCACAATGATGAATATCCCATCACTGTAAGCCTTTCGATAAATTCTACCCATGAGTTTAGTCATTATCAAAATAACCATTCCTGAAGAAAATATATCAAATTTTCTTATTTGAAATTCATAGAGATGATTTGCACATAATAATAGATTTTCAACATAAAATACATTATTATACTGACATACAAGCCAAATGTCGAACCCTTGACCTAGATGTCCTAGACGATTACAGAGCAACATAATCTACAACAATAGAGGTGCCTACCCGATAGCGGGAGGGTCCAAAGTGATCTACTCTTCTAGCGGATATTCTTCATTGGCAACCTGATCTGAACAAAAAGGTTGTACAAACAATGTGAGCTTTTAAACTCAATGAGCGAATCGGCCTCGCGTTAATAAAATTCAAATACATCACCAGTCATGCAAGCATATCCAAAGGCTCATACTCAACCAATAGACAGAAGATAAAAATTCATCCAATTCAACAAACGTTACTAGTACTCGTCAATGGCAATATATCCCGGAGAGCGCACACAGGCCGGCTCACCAATTATGTATATTTCCGCCATGACGCACAACATCATCCTCTTACATAAAAATTCATCCAATTCAACAAACGTTACTAGTACTCGTCAATGGCAATATATCCCGGAGAGCGCACACAGGCCGGCTCACCAATTATGTATATTTCAGCCATGACGCACAACCTCATCCTCTTAGCTAGGGCGCCTCACGGATTTATCACAAATCCGGGCTATATCCCTACTGAGGGAATCGTTGTCTCCACACTCATTGGTCAAGACACCCTGTCAACCGGGTTTTCCGCCTTGTCGTGAGAGGGGGTACTGTCCCGCTCAATCACAATCAATAGCATTTCATATCATAATCAGAAGCTCAATATAATATTCATCCATACAACAGGTATAGTATATAACTATATTATAGATTTATAAACCACAAATCAAGATAACAATTAATCTGTTTTTGAAAACATTCAAACTTCACATCATCATAAGATACTTATTTCATTTTATCCATACTTATGGATTAATTATCTCATTAGATTCGTCATTCTGAATCCAATTTCCCCCTATGAATCTTGGAGTGTCCTACAACATACTTTTTATCACCAGTAATGCTAAAACTCTATTAAAACGGGGTCGTTCCACTCACCTGGATTCCGTACGAATATCGCTTCTCTAAGTCGTTACAGACAAGAGTACACAGATGAATTTCAGTATTCCGCTACAGAGATTTTCATGAAAGATTAGAGAAAACAAGTTAGGATTGTTTTCATACAGATACTGTTCATACGTACGGTAATGTTCATATATGTGGTTACTATTCATAAATACGGTCACTATTTATATGTATAGTCACTATTCATATGTACGGTTACTATTTATACCAGAAATAGAGAATACAATCTGTAAAAGAGTACACCAGGTAAGTTCCCAGGAAAGAGTGGAGGGTCACACTGGCACACTTAAAAACGAGGTCTTTCCTTAGCCAAAACTTTCCTAGACATGTATTCTTCACAGTTTACATTCTATTTCGGTAATCAGATAATCAAAATAACATATAAACAACTAAGGACAGTTTTTCTGATGTGGAAGATCAGCCAAGGCCGCAACCACAGAGCATACTTAAGAAAATAACTTCTAAAATTTGAAAGACATAGAAAGGGCATAGTATCCTTACCTAAGCTGAAAAGGAAAGGCCCAAAATCTCATAGGCCTAGCATTGAAGTAAGAGAAACTTAAGGAGATAAGAAGAGAAGTTGAAGGTGTGAGTTTAGAAGTGAAATGGAAGGGCCTATTTATAGCAAAAGTCAAGGGTACTATTTAATACTATGCACTAATAAAATATTCAATTTACTATTCATGAAAATGACATTTCTAATAATGCAGTTACTGTGTACCTCACTTTTTCTGTTATTACTATTGGAAACTTAAAGGAAAAACTATCCTTTCACCTTAAACCTTTAAGTTTCTTTTCAAATCAGTCCTTTCAATTTAGTCCCTGAGGGTATTTTTACACATAAAACGTCATTTTCTCCTACAAACTTCTTTCTAGTTTTCTCTTATGACCAAACCACATCTAATACTTGACATTTCGATTGTATAAATGAACAGTACCATATACGTAAATAGTATTATACGGGTAAATAGTACCGTATACCGAATTAGTAACAGTAGTTTGTAAACAAATATTTATATTTTATTTTTCATGGGTATTACATTGAGAATATAGAGATAATGACTAATAATTTTACTTGTGGGAAAAATTTATCGAAAGGCTTACAGTGATGGGATATTCATCATTGTGCCGGTCATGTGCCTAAAAAATGGGTCGTGACAAAAATTGATGTCGTCTGTCGGATCATGAGAAGGATCCTGTAAAGTCCAACCATCTGTGCTCACTCTCCAATGCCTAGACATGGCATACAAAGCCTAAGATACGCCCCTATTATGCTTATTTTGTGTTCCTACAAATGCATCATGGGAGGCAACAAAAGCATTGTGGGACATTCTTAACTCATTCAAGGAGTTTTCAATATCAATAATCTGCTACAACATATATGGTCCCTAAGGTGTAGGTGCAGCTCATGGTTTAGATGGTGCCTGAAGAATCAGAATGGGTGCCTGAGGGTGGTCCGCGGGGCTCTACCATGTGATGCCATAGAATCTATCACCTGTGCAGTGATAGGGCCCTTGGGATCACGAAAAATATCATTAATCATATGCACCTCATTCTTTTGACAAAGGTTAGTAATAAGGCAAGGATATCCCAATCTTTTTCCTTGTTTTTGAACTAATTTTTCTAAATTTTGGGATATCAAAGATCCAACATTAAAGACATTCCCTGTAACAATTATACAAATAACCACTGTTCTTTCTATAGTCACTTCAGAATGGTTCGAAGTAGGGAGGAGGTTGGATTGGATGAAAGTGCACCACGCTTTGGGGATTTGTTTCATGTCAGATTTTTTAAAATTGGCTTCTTTCCCCTGAGCATCCAACTCCTACCTCGCTCCCTCTTTATAGAGAGTGTCAATAATAGTATTGGATCTCAAATGCCTAAACCTCATCCATTCACCATATTCAGTATCAGCATCAGGACCATATCTTAGACCAAACAGATTATTGATATTGTTTGAAGTAAAATAAATTGTTTTCTCCTTCACAAAAGAAGTGCTTCTGTCCCTAACACTCTCATTACTCCCCCTAAATGCATTTGCATAGAACTCTTTAACGACCTCAGGGCAATATCTAGTAGCCAGCCTACAAAGGATCTCCCACCCCCACTCTCTTATTCTATCTTAGATTTCAGGGTACTGATTGGCTCTCAAATCAAAGCCTCTCTCCTTTATAAACTCCCTAGGTTCAATCTCATCAAACCTTAACTTGCTCTCAAAATTCCTAAACCTAAAGGCATCGAAATCTCTACTAGAGGAAGATTCAGCTTCTTTTTGCTTTCTTGAACGCTTGTAAGACATAATGCAATAGACAAACAATCCTAAACATCCAAGAAGCAAAAATTTAATTTCTAAAATTCTAAAATTTGGTTATTCAACAAAAAGGTTTAAAGTTAAGAAAAACTAAATTTAAAAATTCTTAAAATTTCAGAAAGTAAAATAAAAATGCTAAGAACCTAAAATGTAATTTCCAAAAATTTCAACTTTTAAAGAAATTCAGTTTAGCACCAGTAGCCCTAAAATTAGAAATCTGAAATAAAATTTTTTTAATTAGATAACAGTAGAAAATAAAAAAAATTATCTAAGCTTAAATAGAAAATAACCCTTCTTTTTTTTTTTTCAAAAATAAAACAAAAATGGTGGGGATGAAGAAACTTACCAAGAAAATCCAGCAAAAAGGGAAAGAGAATTACAAAGCTTCGAAAACCAGCTCTAAAATGCGAATAAGATGGTCGAAGGAATGGGGGATGAGAAGAGATCGATGGAAAGGGAAGAAAAGTGGAAGAAAATGGAGTTGAGGGTGCGAAAAAAGGAAGAAAAGAGGAGGAGAGGCTTTCCAACTGGTGAAAATGGCTCTCCAAGGGAGGAGAACGTCGGAGATGCAAAGGGAGGAGGGGGCACGACGGCTGCTAGGGTTTAGGAGAAGAAAAGTGAACTGAATCTAATAAAAAAACTGATATACGATGTTGTCGCCTGGGCGCCAAGTCACAAACCCTAATTGTTCAAAATTCGGGTGCCTACGCGCCTGTGCACCAACGAGACAGAGGCCAATTCTTCCTTCAGCATCATGGCGCCTGGGTGCCAACCTTGGCGCCTAGGTGCCATCTTGACAGAAACGAATTTCTCCTATCAGCAGCAGCTTTTAGCCTTCAGAAAAAGATGACCCATGGAATTGAGGTCTTGTGATCTATAAAGACACAACCAACAACACCAAAAACACAGTGAAAACACTCAGCGACTAAAAATAAACAAAACCACAAGAAACAAATCAAACAAAACAAGACCCAATTCACAACAACAATCAAACAAAGGCACTAAACATCAACAACACAGAATTAAAACTACAGATAAAACCAAGAACAAAATAATTAAAAAGATGAAAGGTCAAGAAACTTGGGGTGCCTCCCAAGAGCGCTATGTTTATAGTCTTTAGCCAGATTTTACCGGTGTCCTTTGCTAATCAATGTCTCCTGCCTTGGTCATCAATGCTTTTTTTTTTCTCATCAATTTTTTCTAGCAAGAAAGAGAAACTACATATCATGCACACAACAAAGAAGAACACTGTGAGATCAATACTAAAAGAACAAAAGCAAACAAAAGAAGAAGTGAAAATTGCAGAGACACATAAGAATGTACAACAAAATAAGAAAAAGTGTATAAACTAGCACCTCTTCGGCTTCATTGAATATTGGCACAACCATCAATCCCCGGCAACGGCGCTAAAAACTTGTCAGGTGATTTGGCAAGTATACTAGTCGTTACAAGTAATACAGAGTGAGTAAAGTATCGTTCCCATGAGGATTGAGGTGCCAAGTACCCGTGAAGGTAAAGTTAAATGCTATCTAGATGAATCATTAAATGGTTGAAAATTGAAAGGAAAGACTTAAACAGAAATATAAATCTAAAGTAACAATTTAAACTAAAGCCACTAACTAGGACCTAAAACTAAGCTACTACTAATGACAAGACCCTAAAGTTGATGGGATTGACTTCACTTAATTATTAATCTTACTAATTCATAGACAAATTAGTGTTTGAGTTGCTAAAGAATGATTCAATCTAATTACAAATCCTTTTGATGTTGGTTATAAATAAAACCACATAAATAAGATTATCTATTCCTAGATTAATTTGATTTATGATAAAATTTACAATGAGCAAATTTAATATCTAGCTATTCCTAACATAGATAAAAACTACGAACTCATAAAAGTAGTGATCAAGCATTTTTAGAGCAACTCAATTCGGTAAAATTCACTCTAACAAAATATGAAATGTCATTGAAAAGAATCATTCAACAACAAAACTTCATAAAATCAAACTACATCAACCACCAAACCTTTTATTTCTCATAGGTTCCATTATCATTCTCTCACTCTTGCTTTCATCAATTGTACATACTAGTCTAGGGCACAAATGTTCTTAGAAGGATTTTCCTAAACCTCAACTGTAATACCCGCTATATTTTTAAGTTATAAGTATTCAAGAATTATGATAAATTTATTTTGAAAAAAATAATTTTCCTATCCGTTTAATTTTTGTGCATATTGTTGAAAATACATATTTTCATTTATAGATTGCATAAATTGTGGGATATGATAGATGTTATGATATGAAATTTATCCTTTGGATAAAATATGGCTTGAGCATAAGAGGAATCTGAAAGAAACTGGGAGAAAAATAACTCAGCTGCCTCATGATTGCACGGTAAAATGCATAGTGCCAAACTGAATTATTAATGCATAGTAAACTGAATTATTAAAGTGCATAGTAAACTAAATTGTTAAAGCGTATAGTAAACTAAATTATTAAAGTACATAGTAAACTAAATTATTAAAGTACATAGTAAAATGAATATTTTATTAGCGTATAGTACCTTGACTTCTCCTATAAATAGGCCCTTCCATTTCACTTCTAAACTCATACCTTCAGTTTCTCTTCTCTCCTCTCCTTAAAAACTTCTTTTGCTCCAACGTTAGGGCTCTGAAATTCTAGAACTTTCTTCCTTAGTCTTGATCCAAGGTGAGGATACTATGCCCTTTTTATTATAGAAGTTATATTCTTAAGTATGCTCTGTGGTTGCAGCTTTAGTTGATTTTCCACATCAGAAAAACTGTCCTTAGCTGCTTATACATTATTTTGATCCTCTGATTATCAAAATAGAATACAAACTGTGAAGAATATATGTCTAGAAAAGTTCTGACTAAGGAAAGACCTGGTACTTAAGTGTGTCCATTGCGACCCTCCACTCTTTCTTGGGAACTTTCCTGGTGTACTCTTTTACGGCTTATATTCGCTATTTTTGGTATAAATAGTAATCATACGTATAAATAGTATATGTACATATGAATAGTAACTGTACATATAAATAGTATCCATATGTATGAATAGTATCTATACATATGAATAGTATCTATATGTGTGAATAGTATCCATATGTATAAATAGTGATTGTACGTATAAATAGTATTTTGGTACAAAAACAATCCTAACTTTCTATATCTGATCTTCATGAAAATCTCTGTAGCGGAACATAAAATCTAGCTATGTACTCTTCTCTGTAGCAACTCGAAAAAGTGACTTGAATACGGAATCTGTGTGAGTGGATGACCTTGCTAACCGACTTTATTTACTTTTATTCCAAGTATAATATAAATCCCACCTCATATCGCAATTAGATTCTATATTTAATGATGATTGCTAGATAATGAAATTTATTGTTTGATTTAAGATTATATTGATGAGAATTATGATTGAGTATATAATACACTTGAAATGGTTGAGGGCTTGACCCAAGATACCAATGCATGAAATTATACACATGGAATGGTTGAGGACTTGATTCCCCAAGATACCAATGCATGAAATTATACACATAAAATGGTTGAGGGCTTGATCCCCCAAGATACCAATGCACGTAATGATTATGAATATAAATACAATAAAAACTGAATCCTTGAACATAAATCAAATATAGAGGTATAGAAACTCTGAATATGAATATAATTGTTCTTATTGTCATTATGATTATGGTATTTGTACTTGTGAAGCATTTATTATTGCACAGTCATTTAGTCACTGAGTTTTGATGAACTCACACTCTCCATTAGCATTGGGAATATGGGCCAAAGCCCGCAGGCCAAGACCGGCCCGCCCGCATTTGGGCGGGCATGAGCACCGAAAAACAGGCCCGTTTAGACTGCGGTCCAAACAAGCGAGGCCTACGGGGCTGGCGGGCCCAGCCCGTGAGCCATATAGTTTTTGAAAAAAAAATTTACTTGAAGTGCCTGCTGGACTGGACATACATAAGGCCCGCAACAAGCCATTAAGCCTATATAGCCATATAGTTTAAAAAAAAAATGAAGTCTGAAGTGAAAACATAACAGTAACATATCACAGATGCATCATGCGTGCAGTGCCAGTGCGCGATGTGTGCAGCGACAGCAGCGAGCGTGCCCTAGCCAGCAGCAGTAGCCCTCCCCCTTACGGCCTTGCCCCCTTCAATCTTTAGACCTTCTCTTCCTCCAGACCTCCACGCCGCAGCCCGCTGTCACAATAGAGAGAAAGAGAGTAGTTCAAACTTCGATTTCGGTCTTCCTCTTCTAGTCGACTCCTTCCCTTCCTTGAGCACTCGCCAGTTTGGCCACGGTGAGTCATAGATCAGGTGGCTTAGTTTTCCGGCGTTCTCTACTTCTCTTCTACGTTCTCGGCCGATCGCAGACTTGTGAGCACTGAGCAGGTACTGTTTTCGGTTTCAGCAAGGGTAAGGATCAAAATTTTTTTGATTTCTTCATTTCTTGTTCTTCCTTTCAATTCTCGATTTTCCCCTTGATTTATTGTTGTATTTGTTGTGGTTACTGGTTATGCGCGGTATACTGGTATGATATTTAACAAGTTTGAAACTAATAACTATGGTCTATGGATTGAATCAATAAAATAAATGTAGTGAGTGTCCTTTTCATTTTCAGATTTTCTACAGCTTTGGTTTGGTAATTGGTACGTTAATATATTATTGAATTGCAGTGAGTGAATTCTTACATAATCATGTTTAAATTCCAGAAATTGATGGTTGGAACATCTAAATATTTAATTCCCAATTCCTTGGTAAATCCTCTTTTTAACCCTTTAGCCTTTAGAATGAACTAATTCCTTAGGTTTAATTAAAAAGGAAAAAGACTTCCCAAGAGTAAAAGATTTCCAATGTAACTACACAAATAACAACCTATTCTTAGGTTTAATTAATTGTGGTATTTATCCTCGGTGGAAGAATCATATATAGATTTTCCAATTTCAAAAATGAATCCAAGATCAATTTATGGATGGCCAAATAATAAATGCATGAAGAACAGAGATAAGAATTCAACAACGAGAATATAAATTGATTAAGAAAGTGATTCAATCACATAATTAATTATCAAAATCAAGCTATATCTTCACCCAAGCTAAGAGATCTAGTCACTTATGACAGAAATATAACAAAAAGTAATAGAAAGATAAAATTCTCCAAGGTAAGTCCAAGAGAAGAATGAAAAGAAAAGCTTGAATCTATGTTTTAGGGAGCTTCATCTTTTATTCTAATAGTCCAGCCGTCTGGTGCGTATAATTTTATAACACATAAAATATTCCAGCAAGTATACTGGGTCGCAACAAGTAATAAAGTGATGAGTAGAGTATCGTCCCACAGAGATTGAGGTATCAAATAAAATTCAATTAGGCTAAGTGAAATGCTATTAAGACTTATGAGGGAAATTTCAGAAATTACACAAAAAAGGGGGGGTGATGATTGAAACAACACAATATAAATAACTGAAATTTAAATAACTAGATAGAAAACAAAACAGAGAAAAGATGTGGATTGGTCACAAATTTCATGGAATTGTACATCATCATCATTTCCTTTGAATATTCTTGGCTAATTCTATTATGTAATCTTCAATCTAAAATTCTCAGAAAGTCTTCTAAGACTGAATTATATTAAAATTATAGTTAGGAATATCTTCACTAATCTACAACTCAAATATAATCCGATGAAGTCCTAATCACATCAATGCCCCGCAATCGCATATGACATGTTATCTCTTGTCCTACTCATTACAAATACGTAGCAATCGCATGCATGTATAAATAACAAGCTTCATAGGACAATAAATAAAATAGAACTTTGGCCGAGAAAATACTCATTGGTCCAAATGAATTAAAGTACAATTTCCATTTCATCAAATGACCGACTACACAAGAAAATGAGATTGATTTCGTTGGTCTAATCCGATTAATTCATAGACAAATTAATCTTTGAATCATTGAAGAACAATTCAATTAAATTACAATCCATTCAATGTTGGCCAATTTTCTAAAATATGATTGAATCCAAAAGCTTTGAAATCACAATCTAACTTAACCAAAATAATTGACTAAAATCTTAGATCAACCATTCAATTAAGTTATGAAGCTCAAGAAAATTATTCAAGCCACATAAATAAAACTATCTATATCTAGATAATCTAATTTATGGTGGAAATTACAAGGATAAAATCCATTCCATTAAACGAAAGTGCATTAAAATCGAAATTGTTCAGCAATAAAACATCATAGAACCAAACTACATCAATCCTTAAACATCAGAAAATTACATGGAAGAGAATAAGAACATGACAGAAATATGCAAAATACAACAGAAAACTAACAAACTATGAAGGAAAATGGAAGAAAAGGAAAGAAAATGGGAGAAGGAGAGCCATTCCCAAGTGGGAAGGCTTCCTTTCCCTCTAACCAAGCTAGAGAGTTGCCTCTATGTTGCTCCCAGCCACTGCTGCCCAAGGAAGGCAAAAAAATGGTGCTAGGACTTCTTATCAGAAAAATGACTTAGCCCCCTTAATAAATTTCGATTTTGCAAATATAAAACTGATCTAACACATGCCTAAAGGGATATTCTGCCCTAGATGCCTCCTTGGATGCCTCTTCCATGATATGGCAGCACTTTGACAGCAAAACAGCAGCAAAATTAATATTTCTACAGCAGAACAGCATGGCAAACAGCAGCAGAACAGTATGGCAGCAGCAGAATTAATATTTCTGCAGCAGAAAGTGACAAACAGCAGCAGAACAGCAGCAGAATATCATGACAAAATTAATATTTCAGCCATGCTTTTTTTGACCTACGAAAATTAATATTTCTGCCCAAAAATTCTGACTACATGGCATTGAATAAGAGTTTAAGTAGGCCCCACATCCAGCATATCCTAGTCAGCATCTACATCACCCAAAAAGTGCCACATTAGCATCCAAATCAGCATCTTTGTCCATGTCAACACTTTTCTCTCCAAAATTAAAATTTGTAGGAATTAAATTGAGCATTTTACAATTCAAGTTCTAAAAATATAAAAATTGAGACACATTCAATCCATAAATAGTTTATACCCAATAAATTCCAAAACATAATAAAATTAGAGAATTGACAAAATTAAAGAAGCAAAAAGGACTAAAATAGGGACTAAAATAAATGGAAAAAGCATGTTATCACCGTCATTCCCCAATGATAAAGCTTCAAAAACTCCAATTTATAGAAACCTAACTGCAAAAGATTTAAAAAAAAAAAGCACTAGCTGTTGTTGCACCAATGCTTTGGCATTGAATAATCCAAATGCTAAGGAGTCAAAGGCAAGCATATTTAAAGCATTTTGATGCTTGGGCATTGCATTAAATAGCAAGATGTTTTAAGTTTTAATTTAAAGTTTAGATGTTTTAGGTTTTATTCTTCATTTTTTAAAAAAAAAATTTGTTTTTCTCTATTTGCTCTCTTTAGATTATGGATTCAGATTATATTCCTCCACCCCAAAGTGAAACTCAAACTCAAAGTGCAAATATTGATTTCGAAACATTTGTTCCTCCTCCATCTAGAAAGAGAACTACATCTGATGTGTGGACATGTTTTACAAACTTGGGTGTAGGTGGGGATGGAAAACCAAGAGCAAAATGTAAGGGATATGGGTGTGAATATATAGCTGGGGGTAGCACTCATGGTACTTCAAGTTTGACCCATCATTTATCTAAGTGTCCAAAGTTAAACAACTATAGGGATGTCGGTAGCCTACTTGTTGATCAAGCTGGAAGACTTAGAAGTAGGAAGATTTCTCAAGTAGTTATTCGTGAGAAAATAGCTACACTAGTTGCAAAACATGATCTTCCTTTTTCATTTGTTGAGTATGATTCCTTTATTGATTTGTTGAGTTATTGTCATCCGGATGCCAAATCAGTTTCTAGAAAGACATGTGCTTCTGATATAGGAAAATTGTATAAGTCTAAGAAGGCAATGTTGAAGGAAGAATTGAGTAGAATTCCTAGTAGGATTTCTCTTACATATGATGTATGGACTTCTTGCACAACTGAAGGGTATATTTGCTTGACTACTTATTATGTTGATGAGAATTGGACATTGAAGAGTAAAATTCTTGCTTTTTCTGATATGCCTCTTCCACATTCAGGGCATGAATTGTCTAGAAAAGTGATGGAACTTATAAAAGATTGGGGGATTGAAAAAAAGATTTTTTCTATCACTTTGGACAATGCATCAAGTAATAATAGTATGCAAGAATTGTTGAGGGAGCAACTGTGTTTCCAAAATTGTTTGCCATGCAATGGTGAATTTTTTCATGTGAGATGTTGTGCCCATATTCTTAATTTAATTGTCCAAGAAGGTCTAAAAATTTGTAATGATGCTTTGCACAAAATAAGAGAGAGTATAAAATATGTCAAGGGGTCTGAAGGACGGAAGAAAAAATTTGATGAATGTGTGCGAGAAATTGGCATTGAAGAGAGTATTTCTTTGCGTTTGGATGTAGTAACTCGGTGAAATTCAACTTATTTGATGCTTGAAAGTGCAATAAGGTCTAAGATTGCTTTTGGTATTTTTCAATTAGAGGATGAATGTTATAAGTATTGTCCAACAACTGAAGAATGGGATAGAGGAGAGAGGCTACATGTCTTTTTTAGGCCATTTTTTGAGATCACTAAATTGATGTCAGGTTCTTCGTATCCAACTTCTAATTTATACTTCTTGCAAGAATGGGAAATAGAGAAAATGTTGCTTGAAAACTCACATAATGAAGATGAGGTCATAAGAAGTATGTCAATAAGGATAAAGATGAAATTTGATAAATATTGGAGTGAGTATAGTGTAGTGCTTGCACTACGCATCAAGTTTGTATTATTGGAGGGTTGTTACATGAAAATTGATCCTACTATTGCTGATTCAAGAATAGCACATGTAAAATGTAAATTGCTTGCACTTTTTGATGCATATTCAAGTACAAACTCCTCAATCAATCAACCATCTTCTTCCTCAAGTCAAATTCTATCATCTTTACCAAGACAACATAATGAAGGGGATGACGGAGATGGATTATTGTCATCTTTAATGGTATGTTAATATATTTATATTTCTTCTTTTTTGGCTTATTGTGTTATTTTATTTATACATGTTTTAATGTTTTCTGGAATTGTGGATTTTTTTTCCTTTTTGTAAAGCTTTGCAAGATATGGATTCCCAAATTGTGGGTTAAGCGGGGAAATCTCAATTGGATATTTATTTGAAGGAACCAAAGCTTCATTTTCGTCACTTTCCAAAGTTAAATGTTCTACAATTTTGGAAGGACCAGAGTGTTAGGTTTCTAGAGTTATCAAAGATGGCAATTGATATATTGAGCATACCGATAACTACAGTGGCTTCTGAGTCACAATTTAGTATTGGTTCACATGTCCTCAACAAATATTGCAGTTGTCTCCTTCCAGAAAATGTGCAAGCATTAATTTGTGTACGTAATTGGATGCAAGGATTTATTTCTGAAGGTATTGTTTAAATAATGTGAATTGTATAAAATTATAATTTAAATTTTATGATAGATTTTGGTTTATTAAGATTCTTGGCTAAATTTTTTTTCTTTATTTCAATGAAGATGATGTTAGTAATGTTATTAATGTCACTAACAAAAAAAAATGTGCCTTCAACTTCAACGGTTGAATCAAATTCAAATCTTATATCAATAGATGAAGATGTTAATGAGGATGAAGAAGAATGATAAATTAAGGTAATTTTTTCCTTTGTTAGTATCTTTTTTTTTAAGAATTTAACATGTAATATTATAATTACTAATTAACTTGTAATCTAAAATTAATGTTTAGTTGACTCTTGGTGGGTGGCAAACTAAGGAAAAGATGGTGGCACTTGGAGCTATGGAGTTTCCTTGTTTGAACTTTGAACTTTGAATGTTAATTTATATTTGTATTGTTATATGTTTAGTCTCTTGATATAAAAGAGAAAGGATTAGCAATGGACTATAAAGGAATTTTTATGCCAATGCCACATAAATTTGGGCAACAAAAAGAAAATATCCTTGTAGGAGTTTGTTTTATAGAGAAAGCAAATGCATTTTATGAATTTTTGATTTTGTAAATTTTTTTTTAAAAAAATGTCTGGCCCGTGAGCCTGCGGGCCATATACGGGTGGACCTGGACTTCTTACTACAGGCCCGTTCGAAAACGGGTCGGCCCGTGATCAGCCCATTTTTTGCTGGCCAATCCGGGTCGGCCCGTATTCCCAGTGCTACTCTCCATGAACTTTTTTTTTTAGATACAGTGGATGTGAATGAAGAAAATCCATAGGAGAATTAGTATTCCTTGAGGATACTTTTCATATTATTTGGAGGGCTTATGAATCCAAAAGCTTAGGAATGCTCTATAATCTCTATAGGTCACCTAGGCTTGAAAAATTGTATCATATTGTATGATATTTGGTTTGTGTTTACTGTTTGACTATGTTGAACTTTTTATATGTATATATGTAAAAATATCTTTTTTGAAAAATTATGTTATGAATTAATACTGATAAGAGATTTTATGGGATACCATAGGGGTATACCCTTGAGTTTATAGAGTTACTCACATGCCCTAAATTGGGATGTGACATCAACTAAGATAATAACCTAATTCTCCATAATTTCTTATGTGAAAATCAAGTTGAATTGAATAACAAGGCCTAATTTGACTATATGAGGCTAATATCTATATTCCTATGACATTAGCAAATCAATCCCCTCTCCTTCAAGGTTCAAGAACTCATACAACTCATTCCTTAGTTTTAGATTCTACTTCCCTTTCCCAAGTTCAATAGAAATACCATATCATCCGAATAATTGGCCAAATTAAAAGAAAGCATTAAGATTGGAATAAAAAACATGTATTAACCAATCAACAATTACAAGAGTTCAAGAAATTACACAAAATCTAATCTAAAATCAGATTTACAATAACCCTAGAGTTACAACTACCTACAACTAACATAGAGAACAAATTACAATATTAAACTAGAAGAAAATAAAGAGATAAGAGAAGAGATGGGGGAAGGAAGGCCAATCCCAAGAGTGAAGACCTTCTCCCCCCTAACCAGCTCTAGAAGTTTCTCCTTTTTACTGCCTCCAAGCTCCAAAATCCCCCAATCCAAAGTTAGGTGAAAAAAACCCTAAAAGAAACTTTTAAACTGTCAGTTTCATGACTTAGCACCTGGGCGCCAAGTCCAACAACATCAGAAAGTAAGTTCATGGGCTGGGTGCCTGGGCGCCAAGTCTGGAGCTTGGGCACCTGTAATATCCCAAGAATTTATATGAATATTTAAAATCTATTTTGAAGTTTATTAGAAAATTTAATTACATGAAAAATGTTCTTTTTGAATTAGTGAAGGAAATTTGGGAATAGAAATTTCAAAATTTTAATTTAGGAAATTTTTACAATTTCTCAAGGACTAAAGTGAAAAGAAAAGAAAATATGGAGTACTTTTGAGAAATGACCAAATAGGAGCCCGAGAGGAAGAATAGAGCTTATAAGAATAAATTATGAGTCCGATACCAAAAGGATGATGGATTCGAGGTTAAAGTGGAGTCTCAGACATCGAGAGGGACTAAAGTAAACAAATACGAGATTTTGAAGTTTTAATAAAAATAGGATGTGATGAGGTGTATTTTGTGGGAGTATATTGGGTGCCCTCCCTTGCAAGTCCTAGTTAAGATGGTTGCCAAAGGGACTAAATTGAAAAGAAAATTAGTAGGGCCCACACATACACACTTAAACACTCATCCTTCTTTCTTATTCATTTTTCTATCTTCCTCCCATAGCTCTCTCTCAATCTCTATAGGCCAAGCACTCCCAAGCTCTTTTCTTTACCTCCATCCATGCCAAATGCTCAAGGAATGAAGCCTTGGAAGTTAGGAAGATTGGGTAAGTAGATGTTCTTCTTTTTCTTCCTCCTCTTACAAGAATAAATCCTAGGTTATCACTTTAGAAAATATTTGTATATTGTTTCTATGGATTAATTTAAGTAAAGATATTAGTTTAAAACATTTCTACATATTGGATAATAATTGTGGAACAAGAAATTTGGAGAAAACTAGGAGAAATTCAAGAATTTGGACATTTGAAGAAAGCTAGGGTTCTTGATGAAAATTTGAGATTGGAGCTTGGATTGTTAATAAAAATTGGGGGTTTTGGTATCAAAACACTCTTTAGACATTAAGGATGAAAACCTATGGAAGAAATAAAAAGAAACAATATTTTAGATGTGATTTTGAGATTTTTGGATGAAGAACACGAAAAATATTACTATTCATTCTGGAAATTTTCCAGAAAAATAATGTTCATCGAGAAAATTTTTCCAGATTTTCGCGGTTACTGTAGCATTGACTTAGTCAATGATACTATAGCATTGACTTTGGTCAAAGTTATTGTAGCTGCGTTGACCGTTAACAGTTACTGTAGGATCAGTTTTAAAATGTTTATAACTCTTTCATCCGAACTCTGTTTTTAGTAAATAAGGTATTATTGGAAAGCTCTTCGAGTCTATTTTCAAATGAAATAAGTTTCATTTGAAAATTCATTACCATTTGAGAGTTATGTCTAGAAGAGTAATTAAATGTCAGAATTGTAGTAGGAAATTTTTCTATTTTGTGACCTTGACATATTTTTGCATGATTATCTTATAGGGATAGATTCTTTGATGTATCTTCCACATCTTTTAAGATGTTGTGACTAGATTGAAATAAAGAAAATTACCTTCAATCATCTTATATATCTTCGAAAAAGGTTCAAGGTAAAATTGGGCAATGTCAAGGTGAGTGGGCAACTTTACAAAATTAATTTACTAAATTAATTAAAGCACAATATAAATCTCATTTGCATTATTTGTGAAATTGGTAAGATTACCAGTGTATGTTTAAGTTGAGAAAAATCACAATATCATTAGAAATTATTTTATTATCTTATGTGAATTAATTTCTTTTGTTGACTAAATAACTAGATGTGGTAGTTCCTTGAATAAATTGGAACATTTTGTGAGAATATGATTATATGTCATGATTGTGATTATGTTTGATGCATGAATAAGGTGAGGGATTGATCACCCAACAGACCTGAATAAGGTGAGGGATTGATCGCCCAACAGACCTAGATAAGGTGAAGGATTGATCTTCCAACAGACCTAAATAAGATGAGAGATTGATTATCCAAAAGACCTGAATATACCAATTAGTAAATCCTTGGATAAATTTTCCTAAGGATGAACATTGGGGAGCGTAAACCTATTGAGTACTAACATATTTTTGAGCTTAATATGTTTGTGAGAACGTAAGCTCACAGGGTTTTCAAAATTGACATAAAATGCTGGTGTCTATACATATAAATACATTGAATATATTGAATTAATTGATACCTTCTGATTAAATTAGCAATGTGGTATTTGTGCTTGTGATATTTTTATGCATAGTTGTTTACTTACTGAGTTTTGATTAACTCACACTCCCTATGATTATCTTTTAAGATACAATGGTTGAGGAGGAGGATTAATAGCCTTTAAGGTTATACTCCACTTTTGTTTGGTGGACAAATAACTATAGGTTTGGTAAGGATTAGGAAATGCTCTGTAATCTAATAGGTTACCTAGATTTATGAGGTTGTAATGTATGAATATTGAATATTTCTAAGTATGTATGTAAAATATCTTTCTTAAAAAAAGTTATGTTTTAAATAATTGTGAATAATATGAATGTTCATGGAGATTTAGGGATACTATAGAGGTATACCTAGGTAATATATGTTTAATTCACATGTTCAATTTTTGGAATGTGACAGCACCAATTGGGCAGAGGCTTCTTCATGTTCATATTCTTGGCGCCCAGGCACCAAGTACTAAAGGCTTCATTTGTCTTTATACTTCTCTTATTTTCTCCCACAAATGCACCTACAAAAGACAATAACTAAAATCAATTAAAAAAGGCAAGAAAAGGGGAAATAAAACAAGAAAAGTACAAAGTACAAAGAAACTAAATGAAAGCCAAGATAAAAAGCGCAAAGCGATAACAAAACAAGGCTAAGAGAAGAAGAAAACCCCACTTATAATGGCATAATTTGATGACTTTTTAGGACTTATCAGCCCCTCTCAGTTTTCATTTAGAAAAGCCTTTCTAGGTCCTTACCCCTTCTGTTTTCACTCTCATTTTCCTCTTGTTTTACATCTTCTACTTCACTTGTATCACTAATAAAATTTTGAGCTTGAGCCTGATTTACATCAGTTTCAGAAATTTCTTCCACAAAAGTATCTTTAGCTGTTGGCTTCTTAGGTGAATTTATGACTTTCAAAGTGAATTGCAGATTCTTGTAATAATGGGTACTATTGTAACTAAAGACTTGACACCCCTTGTAATACCCGCTATATTTTAAAGTTATAAGTATTTAAGAATTATGATAAATTTATTTTGGAGAAAATAAATTCTCCTATCTGTTTAATTTTTGTATACTTGTTTGTACATATTGTTGAAAATACAAACTTGTATTTATAGATTACATAAATTGTGGGGTATAATGGATGTTATAATATAAAATTTATCCCATGGATAAAATACAGCTTGAGCATAAGAGGAATTTGAAAGAAACTGGGAGAAAAATAATGTTTTATATGAGAAAATTTCCTTAAGGACTAAATTGAAAAGGATAAAAGTGAAAAGAAACTTAAAGATTTTGGAGAAAGGATAATTTTTCCTTTAGTTTCTAATAGTAACTAATAACTCAGCCACCTCGTGATTGCACAGTAAAATGCATAGTGCCAAACTGAATTACTAGCAATAGTAAATTGAATTATTAGTGTATAGTAAACTGAATTATTAAAGTGCATAGTACCCTGACTTCTCCTATAGATAGGCCCTTCCATTTCATTTCTAAACGCACACCTTCAGTTTCTCTTATTTCCTTTCTTCAAAACTTCTTTTGCTCCAACATTAGGTGTCACGACCCGTTTTCTGGGCACATGACCGGCACAATGATGAATCTCTCATCACTGTAAGCCTTCCGATAAATATATCAAATTTTCTTATCTGAAAATCATAGAGATGATTTGCATGTAATAATAGATTATCAATTTAAAATACATTATTATACTGACATACAAGCCAAATGTCGAACCCCTGACCTAGATGTCCTAGACGATTACAGAGCAACATAATCTACAACAATAGAGGTGCCTACCCGATAGCGGGAGGATCCAAAGTGATCTACTCCTCTAGCAGATATTCTTCGATGGCAACCTGATCTGAACAAAAAGGTTGTACAAACAGTGTGAGCTTTTAAACTCAATGAGCGAATAGGCCTCGCGTTAATAAAATTCAAATACATTACCAGTCATGCAAGCATATCCAAAGGCTCATACTCAACCAATAGACAGAAGATAAAAATTCATCCAATTCAAAAAACGTTACTAGTACACGTCAATGGCAATATATCCCAGAGAGCGCACACAGGCCGGCTCACCAATTATGTATATTTCCACCATGACGCACAACATCATCCTTTTACATACAAGAAGATAAAAATTCATCCAATTCAACAAACGTTACTAGTACTCGTCAATGGCAATATATCCTGGAGAGCGCACACAGGCCGGCTCACCAATTATGTATATTTCCACCATATCTAGTACTTGACATTTTGATTGTATAAATAAACAGTACCATATACGTAAATAGTATTATACAGGTAAACAGTACCGTATACCGAATTAGTAACAGTAGTTTGTAAACAAATATTTATATTTTATTTTTATAGGGCTTCTTTAAATTCTTATAAATATTTAGAGGTTAAATTCTTAGTATGTTATATGGTTGCGACTTTAACTGATCCTCTACATCAGAAAAGAATTATCCTCGACTACTTGAGAATTCTGATTATCGAAGTAGAGTATAAAATTGTGAAGAATGATAGAAATGGCTAGCACCCAAGAGGGGGGGTAAATTGGGTTTTAAAAAAAAATTGCGAAGACTTGATGGAAGTTTAAGAAGTTTTAAAAACAATGCCAAGCTTTTTATGAAAGTAAAATAAGTATGATCAAGATGAATAAATATAAAGTACAATTAATCAAAAACAATTAAAGAGATGAATGAATATAAAATGCAAGAAAGTAAAGAACATATAAATAATTAAAGAGCAAGGGAAGAGAAAATCAAACAGCGAGATTTATACTGATTCGGCTTAAACCAAGCCTACATCCAGTCCTCAAGATAACTTCTTGAGTGTTTCACTATAGACCACAAGTTTATGCAATTGGGCACTTGTAAGCCACTACAACATAGAGATCTTTTCTTCCTCAAGGGTGTCTCTCCCCCTTACAATGTGTTTTCTCTCAAACACTAACTCAAGGAACCAATCCTTGAGCAACTAAATTTGAAGGCTTAAGGAAAATAATGGTGGACACTCTCAAAGTGTAGATAACGCAAAAATTAAGCTCAGAATATTTCTCTAGCAATTTAGAGAGAATGAAACTCAAGATAATATGAGAAATGAACAATTGAAGCTTGATGCAAATGGTGTTGTGAAGTCCCCTTTATATAGTGAAACCTTGCTGCTACAATGACTGCTTTAGTCAAAATTGCTACAGTAAGCTTCATCATCATTTTTCAACCTTTCTACAACAACCAAAAAACTTTATCATACTTTTTCAACAATCAAAATTCTTTTTCAAAAGTGCTACAGTAAAAGATATTCTTTTTCAAATTATATTACAACACCCAATAAACTTTATCATACTTTTTCAACAATCAAATTTCTTTTTCAAAAGTGCTACAGTAAAAGATATTCTTTTTCAAATTATATTACAACACCCAATAAACTTTATCATACTTTTTCAACAATCAAATTTCTTTTTCAAAAGTGCTACAGTAAAATATATTCTTTTTCAAATTATATTACAACACCCAATAAACTTTATCATACTTTTTCAACAATCAAATTTCTTTTTCAAAAGTGCTACAGTAAAAGATATTCTTTTTCAAATTACATTACAACACCCAATAAACTTTATCAAATATCAATTTATATTACTATATATAAATATATAAAGCATTAAATATATTTGGGCCAAGAAAAATTGAATCATGCATTTGGGCCAATAAGATTAAATCATACATTTGGGCCAAGAAAATTAAATCATACTATTTGGGCTAAGAAAGATTAAATCATACATTGGGCCAAGAAGATTAAATCATACATTGGGCCAAGAAGATTAAATCATACTATAATTCTCACATATTTGTCATCATCAAAACTTATAGCATAATACATTAGGGCTAACAATCTCCCACTTTTTGATGATGACAAATTACCAAAGAAAAATATGTTACAATGTAATAATCATTATACAATATACACAAATTTTTCTTTCCATATCCTTCTCCCCCTATTTGACATCAACAAAAAGGTATAAGGAAGGCAATATATAAAGGCTAAAGCATATTCCTTCTTTAAGCAAGAATATCATATGACGTCATGGGGTAAAATTTCATCAAAACTTATCATTGATATGCCAAAAATATATAATTAAGGAAAACATTGCATCTCAGATAAAGTGACCTTAAAGATATAGAGGATTTAATTATAGGTTAGGCTCCCCCTCAATCAATGCATATTAAACAAATGTAATTTTCAAGATGTATTCATATATGTATCTTGAGGATGAGCACCTGCAAAAATTTTGACAACCACTCCGATGCTTAAGTTAGTAATGTAAATCAAAGATTAAAGGAAAGATTTAAAAATTATGCAATAAAAAAAATAATTTTTAAAGTTCATTTGGATTTGCCATCCCAAGTTCTCTCCTAATAAAGTTGAATCTATATTCAGCAAGAGGCTTCGTGAAAATGTCAGCTAACTGAAAATCCGTTTGCACAAATTCAAGAGAGACATCTTTCTTTTGAACACGATCTCTTATAAAATGATGTCTTATTTCAATATGTTTGGTTCTTGAGTGCATGACAGGATTTTTAGATAAGCATATGGCACTTGTGTTATCACATCTAATGGGTATGTTTTTAAGAAATACACCAAGATCCTCTAGTTGTTGTTTCATCCACAAGATTTGGGCACAACAACTCCCAGCTGAAATGTATTCAGCTTCAGCTGTGGATAAAGCAACACTGTTTTGCTTTTTACTAAACCAAGAGACAAGAGAACTACCAAAGAATTGGCAAGTTCCACTTGTACTTTTTCTGTCTGTTTTGCTACCCGCAAAATCCGCATCAGAGTAGCCAATTAAAAAATTAGAGGATCCTTTAGGATACCATAAACCCATTTGAGATGTGCCAACCAAGTATCTAAAAATTCTTTTCACAGCCTTAAAATGAGATTCCTTGGGGTTAGTTTGAAATCGTGCACACATGCATACACTAAACATAATATCGGGTCTACTAGCGGTTAAGTACAGTAGAGAGCCAATCATACCTCTATATTTTGTCACATCAAATGGTTGACCTCTTTCATCCTTGTCCAAGTTTGTTGAGGTACTCATGGGAGTAGCAATTGGTTTTGCATTCTCCATGTCAAACTTTTTGAGCAACTCTTTTGCATACTTGGTTTGGCTAACAAATATTCCATTATCCATTTGTTTGATTTGGAGCCCAAGGAAGAAGTTGAGTTCTCCCATCATTGACATTTCAAACTCACCTTGCATGATCTTAGCAAATTCTTTACACAAACTTTCATTAGTAGCACCAAATATTATATCGTCAACATATATTTGCACTATAATTAAATCATGCTTTTTATTTTTGAAGAACAAGGTTGTATCGACCTTTCCTCTTGAAAATCCATTATTTAAAAGAAATGAACTCAATCTCTCATACCAAGCTCTAGGAGCTTGTTTGAGACCATATAAAGCCTTTTTCAATTTAAAAACATCATTTGGCTTATCATGATTTTCAAAACCGGGAGGTTGTTCAACATAAACTTCCTCCATGATATAGCCATTTAGAAAGGCACTTTTCACATCCATTTGAAATAGTTTAAAATCATTTATGCATGCAAATGCCAATAACATTCTAATAGCTTCAAGTCTAGCTACGGGTGCAAAAGTTTCATCATAATCAATGCCTTCTTCTTGGTTGTAACCTTTTGCGACAAGTCTAGCCTTATTTCTAACCACTATTCCATTTTCATCAAGTTTGTTTCTAAAAACCCATTTTGTGTCAATTATTGGATGATCATTGGGTCTAGGAACTAATTCCCAAACTTGGTTTCTTTCAAATTGATTTAGTTCTTCTTGCATAGCTAAGATCCAATGTTCATCTATAATTGCATCATCAATATTTTTTGGTTCAACTTGAGAAAGGAAGGCTAAGTGGTTACAAACATTCCTAAGAGAATTTCGTGTTATTACCTTTTGAGAGGCATCTCCAATGATGAGCTCCTTAGGATGACTTTTTGCATACCTCCAATCCTTTGGAAGATCATCATTGTTTCTTGTTGGTTCCTCTTGTGGTTTCTCTTCTTCTTGTTGCTTTTCTTTTTCTTGAGGCTTCTCCTCTTCTTGTGGCAATTTAGCACCCTCATCATGATCATCATCATTTTTTGGTATTATTTCTTGCTTCTTCCTCATTTCATCATCTAATGAAAGGTCTTTGAAGTAATCTAACACTTCATGTTGATCATCACAATCTTTAAGGGAATTGTTAGATTCATCAAAAACAACATGCATAGATTCTTCAACAAGTAAAGTTCTTTTGTTATAGACTCTATATGCTTTACTAGTACTAGAATATCCAAGAAAAATGGCTTCATCGGCTTTGGCATCAAATTTTCCCAAATTATCTTTTTCATTGTTTAAAACAAAGCATTTGCAACCAAACACATGGAGATGAGAAATGTTGGGCTTTCTTCCTCTATATAGCTCATATGGGGTTTTATTTAAAATTGGCCTTATCAAGGCTCTATTCATTATATAACAAGCAGTATTAACTGCATCCGCCCAAAAATATTGAGGAAGTTTCCCTTCATTAAGCATAGCTCTAGCCATCTCCTCTAGAGTTCTATTTTTCCTCTCAACAACACCATTTTGTTGAGGAGTTCTAGGAGATGAGAAGGTATGCTCAATGCCATTTTCATCACAGAATTCCATAAAGTCATGGTTATCAAATTCTCCACCATGATCACTCCTAATCCTCACAATGGTCAAGCTTTGCTCTTTTTGAATAAACTTTGCAAGTTTTAGAAAAGATTTAAAAGCTTGATCTTTATGAGCTAGAAAGAGAGTCCATGTGTACCTTGAGTAGTCATCTACAACAACTAGTACATAGGAGTTACCTCCAAGGCTTTTTGTCCTAGATGGTCCTACAAGGTCCATATGAAGTAATTGCAAAGGCTTAGTTGTAGAAACAATATCCTTAGTCTTGAAAGAGCTTTTAACTTGCTTTGCCATTTGACAAGTACCGCAAAGCTTATCTTTTTCAAAATTAATTTTGGGTAAGCCAATTACAAGTTCTTTCTTGACTAGTTTATCCAAAAGATTCATACTAGCATGAGCTAGTCTTCTATGCCATAACCAACTTTCATTACTAACACTAATTAAACATGTAGAGTCTATAGAAGGATCTTCATCGAGATTTATAACGTAAACATTATTGATCCTTTGACCGACAATCTTAACTTGCTTATCATTAATATTTTCAACTATGCAACGATTTGAATCAAAAATCACTCTATTGCCTTTGTCACATAGTTGACTAATGCTAAGCAAATTATGATTGAGGCCTTCAACAAATAAGACATTTTCAATAGAAGTTAAGAAATTTTTACCCACTTTACCTATTCCCTTGATTAGACCTTTGTTATTTCCTCCAAAGGTCACTTTGCCTCCTCTTGGTGTCAAAGAGAGAAATTTTGATTGGTCGCCGGTCATGTGCTTTGAGCAACCACTATCTAAGTACCATTTTTCACTCTTTGTCTTGAGGCACACCTAACTCACAAAATCAAGTTTTCTTTTTAGGTACCCAAATTTGTTTGGGTCCTTCTTTGTTAGTTGTTCCCTTGGGAACCCATTTCATTTTATTTTCATAGGAAATATTCTTTCTATACCAACAAGAATAGGAATTATGTCCTTTTAAACCACAATAAAAACAAGTAGTGAAGGGACTACTTGACATAGTTGCATGAACAAAGAAATTCTTGTAGTATTTTTGACTAGCTTTGGGCTTATATCCTAAGCCGGCTTTGTCAAATACACATCTTTGTTTTCCAAGCAATATGTTCAAATTGTCTCTTCCTAGTGTAAATTTTGCAAGGGTATTTTTTAAATCTTTATTTTCCCTTTCTAATTCAATGCATTCACAACAAGGACAATTTTCTTTTGGAGAGATAATCAATTCTTTTAAGCTTGCATTTTCTTTTTGCAAAATTTTGTTTTGATCTTCAAAAACAAGGCTTTCCTTTTTAAATGCAATAAGATCATCTTTCAATTTTGAAATTTCATCCTCAAGTAAGGAAATTTTTTGCTTTGAAAAACTTAACTTTTTAGCAAGCTTTAAAGATTCATTGTGTAGTTCTTCAAAAGCATCTTGTAATTCATCAAAAGAGTGTAAAGGTTCAAGAATGTTTACCTCTTCATCTTTTCTTGCCATAAGGCAAAGGTTGGCTTCTTCATTTTCTTCTTCATCGGATTCACTTTCTCCCCATACAGAAGAAATATATGCTTTCTTTTTCACTTTGTCATAGCTTTTCTTTCCTTCTTGCTTCTTGATGAATTGTGGACAATCCCATTTGATGTGTCCAACCTTTTTGCATTCATAACAAGTGGGACCTTCCTTGTTGCTATCTTGGTCTCTTCGCCATCTTCTTGTATTCTTCCTTTTTAGGAATTTACTAAATTTTTTGACCAAGAGACCAATGTCTTCATCATTGATTTCAAGTTCCTCTTCTCCCTCATCACTATCGATTTCCACCCTCTTGGAAGAAGATGATTTAAGGGAGAGAGTCTTCTTTTTCTTGGTTTCTTCCTCTTGCCTCATCTCTATTATTTTGGACTCATAGTTTTGGAGGTTCCCAAACAAGGCTGTGAGGGAATTCATTGACTCTCCTCTTACTTCCATAATCGCAGTCCTCTTTGCCTCCCACTCCGGGGTAAGACATCTTAGAATCTTGGTGGTTTGTGATTTTTCTGAATAAGAAACACCAAGAGCTTTCAAATGGTTAGTAATATGAGTGAATCTTAATTGCATTTCACTAATACTCTCATCACTTTTCATTTTGAAATTTTCATATTCATTGGTGAGAGTACTTATTTTTGACTCTTTGACTCCAAGAGTTCCTTCATGTGCAATTTCTAAAGTATCCCACATTTCTTTAGCACTTGCACAGCTAGAAACTCTAAAATATTCATCTTGGTTTAAAGCACTAACTATGATCATTTTTGCTTTGGCATTAAGATGGACAAGTTTCTTTTCGGTATCATTCCATTCACTTTTGGGTTTTGGAATAACATTCCCTTCAACCTCCTTAGTAGGAGTATAAGGACCTTTTTCCACAACATCCCAAAGATCAAGGTCTACCGCATCGAAAAACATTCTCATCTTAGACTTCCAATAAGTGTAATGGTTTCCATTAAAACCAGGGGGTTTTGTAAAGGAACTTCCTTCAGGTAAAACACAATCACCAAAGCCAGCCATATTTCAACTCTTAGACGATTAAGTCTTTGATCAAGAGCCCAAGCTCTGATACCAATTGATAGAAATGGCTAGCACCCAAGAGGGGGGGTGAATTGGGTTTTAAAAAAAAATTGCGAAGACTTGATGGAAGTTTAAGAAGTTTTAAAAACATGCCAAGCTTTTTATGAAAGTAAAATAAGTATGATCAAGATGAATAAATATAGAGTACAATTAATCAAAAACAATTAAAGAGATGAATGAATATAAAATGCAAGAAAGTAAAGAACATATAAATAATTAAAGAGCAAGGGAAGAGAAAATCAAACAGCGAGATTTATACTGGTTCGGCTTAAACCAAGCCTACATCCAGTCCTCAAGATAACTTCTTGAGTGTTTCACTATAGACCACAAGTTTATGCAATTGGGCACTTGTAAGCCACTACAACATAGAGATCTTTTCTTCCTCAAGGGTGTCTCTCCCCCTTACAATGTGTTTTCTCTCAAACACTAACTCAAGGAACCAATCCTTGAGCAACTAAATTTGAAGGCTTAAGGAAAATAATGGTGGACACTCTCAAAGTGTAGATAACGCAAAAATTAAGCTCAGAATATTTCTCTAGCAATTTAGAGAGAATGAAACTCAAGATAATATGAGAAATGAACAATTGAAGCTTGATGCAAATGGTGTTGTGAAGTCCCCTTTATATAGTGAAACCTTGCTGCTACAATGACTGCTTTAGTCAAAATTGCTACAGTAAGCTTCATCATCATTTTTCAACCTTTCTACAACAACCAAAAAACTTTATCATACTTTTTCAACAATCAAAATTCTTTTTCAAAAGTGCTACAGTAAAAGATATTCTTTTTCAAATTATATTACAACACCCAATAAACTTTATCATACTTTTTCAACAATCAAATTTCTTTTTCAAAAGTGCTACAGTAAAAGATATTCTTTTTCAAATTATATTACAACACCCAATAAACTTTATCATACTTTTTCAACAATCAAATTTCTTTTTCAAAAGTGCTACAGTAAAATATATTCTTTTTCAAATTATATTACAACACCCAATAAACTTTATCATACTTTTTCAACAATCAAATTTCTTTTTCAAAAGTGCTACAGTAAAAGATATTCTTTTTCAAATTACATTACAACACCCAATAAACTTTATCAAATATCAATTTATATTACTATATATAAATATATAAAGCATTAAATATATTTGGGCCAAGAAAAATTGAATCATGCATTTGGGCCAATAAGATTAAATCATACATTTGGGCCAAGAAAATTAAATCATACTATTTGGGCTAAGAAAGATTAAATCATACATTGGGCCAAGAAGATTAAATCATACATTGGGCCAAGAAGATTAAATCATACTATAATTCTCACATATTTGTCATCATCAAAACTTATAGCATAATACATTAGGGCTAACAAAGAATACATATCTAGGAAAGATCTAGCTAAGGAAAGATTTGATACTTGAGAATGTCCATTGTGACCCACATCCCTTTCCTGAAAACTTTTCTAGTGTACTCTTTTACAGCTTATGTTCGCTATTCCCGATATAAATAGTAACTATACGTATGAATAGTATCTATAGACATAAATAGTATTCATACGTATGAATAATATTTTATACAAAAGCAACCCTCACTTTTTTATATCTGATCTTTGTGAAAATCTCCATAGCGGAACCTGAAATCTAGCTATATGTTTTTTTCTGTAGCAATTTGAAAAAGTGACTTGGATATGAAATCTATGTGAGTTGATGACCTTGCTAACTGATTTTATTTATTTTTATTCCAAGTACAATATAAATCTCATCTCATATCATAATTAGATTTCCTATTTAATTATGATAGCTAGAAAATGAAATTTATTGTTTGATTTAAGATTATATTAATGAAAATTATGATTGAGAATGTAATTATACACAAGAAATGGTTGAGGGCTTGACCTAAGATACCAATGCATACAAATACACACATGGAATAGTTGAGGGCTTGACTCAAGATACCATTGTTACACATGGAATAGTTGAGAGTTTGATCTCCTAATATACCAATGCATATAATGGTTATGAACATGAATACAACATGAATTGAATCCCTGAACACAAACTAAATACAGAGGTATAAAAACCCTAGATATGAATATAAATGTTCTTATTGTGATAATAATTATGGTATTTATATTTTTGACACGTTTATTATTGCACAGTCATTTAGTCACTGAGTTTTGATGAACTCACACTCTTTATGAATTTTTTTTAGATACAGTGGATGAGAACGAAGGAAATCCATAGGAGTATTAGTATTTCTTGAGGATACTTTTCATGTTGTCTAGAAGGCTTATGAATCTAAAAGCTTAGAAAATGCTCTGTAATCTTTGTAAGTCACTTAAGCTTGGAAAATTGTATCATACTGTATGATATTTGGCTTGTGTTTACTGTTTCACTATGTTGAACTTTTTATATGTATATATGCAAAATCTCTTTCCTAAAAAATTATGTTATGTATTAGTACTGATCAGAGATTTTATGGGATACCATAGAGGTACACCCTCGAGTTTATAGAATTTATCACATGTCCAAAATTAGGATGTGACAATTTTAGTATCAAAGCTCAATTTTTAGGTCCCCTATAGATTACAGAGCAAAGTTTCTTTATGGGCCCTTTCCTATTGTCGTGAGTCGCGGCATGACCATGAGATTAGGTTCCATAAAAGACCTTATAGAGTATAGTGTCTTTTATTTTTATAACCTATTCCTTGGTGGGTTAATATAAGGTAATCTTGTTTGATTTAAGAAGAATTTATTCTCTATGTAGACTTTTGACTCTATAATGTCAGAAGAATCCTCAAACCATAACGAGCATATAGACTCAGGGAAGATTTTAATTCCACCGGGTAATATATAAGACAACCCTTCTGACCATGTAGATAATTCACATGCTCCAAATGTTGAAGGCTCAACTGGTGGTCAAGCAGAAGGAGCCAGAGTCATCCTACAAGTTGATGTCGCTGTAATTGTAGAAATGTTCAACTTGGTAATTGAGCGGTTGGATAGAATGGAGGTAGAAAGGCGAGAACAAGCAGCACAAGTTAACCCGTCAGTGGTACCTCCTATTATTGGAGCTGGAATTATACCACCATCTCCTTTAATTGGAGGAGGTAATATTAGAGAAGTGAAGATGTCAGAATTTCAGAAAATGAGGCCGCCTATTTTAACCTAATGAGGATCCATAAGGTTTCTTAGATGATTGTGAACCAATTTGTGATGCTCTAGGGTGTTCCCATATTCAAAAGGCAGAGATTATTTCCTTTCAGTTCAAAGGAAGGGCAGGTAAGTGGTAGAGGAATTTGAAGAAAGAAAGAACCCAAGGCGCACCACCAGTTGCATGGGTAGAGTTTCATGGTATGGTTATGGAAGAGTTTCTTCCACCGAGTGTGCGGTCATCAAGGGTAAAGGATTTTTTATACTTAAGACAAAGACCTATCTCTGTTGATGACTATTCAGCTTAATTTGTCAAACTGTCTGATTATGCCCCTCAAATGATTCCTTTTGAAAAGGTAAAAATACATAAATTTATGGAGGGACTTTGTGGACCCCTTTTCTCACAGGTAGGGCCAAATATAAAAAATTGCTCTTCTTATTCAAAAGTTGTGGATGTTGCTCGTATGATGGAAAAAAGATTAAAAAATGATAAAGAATTTAAGAAAAAGAAGAAGGTCATATTTAGGAGATCTCTTGACCAAGGAGGTGATATAAGAACTTCAAGGCCTTTCACCATGTCACAGCAAACTCCGGCCACATTTGCTAGGCCATCCCCTTCCATAGCAAGCGTATCTAAATCGCGTACAGAATTTAGAGGTGGTTACAGTTCTTCGAGTAGATGTGGTTCTCAAGCTGGAAGAGGAAAGCCTCAATGTCCCGAATATGAAAAATTCTATTTTGGAAAGTGCCTCAGGAAGATAAGAACATCAAGTTTCATTACGAACAAGAAGATCACTTCAGAAGGGAATTCCCTTAACTTATTTTTGAATTCGATCAGGGATCCATTTTCCCATCTCATACCTAGCTGGGAGTTGCTCCAGTCACTCGTGAATCGACCGCTTCTACTGGAGGTAGCTTTGGGAGAGGATCTAGCAGAGGCCAAAAAGGTTGTGGGCAGTAGGTAGCCGGTAGAAGAACTGCCAGAGTGTATGCCTTGACTCGACAAGATGTCCAGGCATCCAATGCTATTATTACAGGTACTTTATTAGTTGGCGCTTTAGTTGTACATGTATTATTTGATCCTGGTTCTACACATTCGTATATGTCACCTCTGTTTGCCAAGAGGTTCGAGTCTGAGCTAGTTTTACTGGACGAACCATTTTTAGTAGCTACACCGATAGAGGAAGCCTTAGTAGTTAGATCAGGATATCATTCTTGTAAGGTAACTGTTAGGGACATAGAGACAGAGGTAGATCTCATGCTTCTTAGTATAATAGACTTTGATGTGATCTTAGGCATGGATTGGTTATCCTCATAACATGCTACATTGAATTGTCATGAAGGCCATTTCTTTTAGTATACGGGGGGGGGACATGATTTCATATTTCAGAAAGACCGGAGTGAGGTACCCTGCAACATGATATCTATGTTAACCGCTCGATGTATGTTATGAAAAGGTTATCATGGATTTCTGGCCTTTGTCAAAGATACATACAAAGAAGAATGAAGCCTTGAACAGATATTAGTAGTTAGTGAATTTCCATATGTATTTCCAGAAAATCTACCTGGTTTACCACCGGAGAGCGATATTGAATTTAATATTGAATTGGTTCTAGGTACTAGACCAATTTCAATTCCTCCTTACCGTATGGCACCCGCTGAGTTGATAGAGCTTAAAGGGCAATTACAAGACCTGTTGGATAAGGGATTTATTTACCCAATTTTCTCACCTTGGGGTGTCCCAGTACTCTTTGTGAAGAAGAAAGATGGCTCTTTAAGATTGTGCATAGATTACCGATAGTTAAACAAAGTCACGATAAAGAATAAATATCATTTACCAAGAATTGATGACTTGCTTGACCAACTTTAGGGGGCACAATGCTTCTCGAAGATAGATTTGAGATCTGGTTACCATTAACATTGGAAAATGATGCTGAAATGGTTAAGACTAGAGACAAGGTGAGGAAAGGATTAGTATATGGTTTCTCGGTGGACGAGGAAGATGTGTTATGGTTTAACAAGAGGCTATGTATTTCAAACATTGAACTCTTAAAGTAAGAGATTTTATGAGAAGCTTACAGTGCACCATATGTTGTTCATCCTGGTGCCACCAAGATGTACCAAGACTTGAAACAAGTTTATTGGTGGGAGGGCATGAAGCAAGATGTGATTGACTTTGTCGCTCGATGCTTGACATGCCAGCAAGTCAAATTCGAACATCAGAGATCACCTGGGTTAATGTAGAGGCTTGAGATTTTCGAATGGAAATGGGAATAGATTACTATGGACTTTATGGTAGGTTTACTTTGATCTTTAAATAGGTATGACTCTATATGGGTCATTATGGATCGGTTCACCAAGTCAGTATATTTCCTTCCTGTTCATACCACCTACAGTGTAGTGAAACTTAGTCGACTATATGTGAAGGAGATAGTAAAGCTCCATGGCATACCAGTGTCCATCATATCAGATTGGGGACCCCAGTTCACTTATCGATTCTAGAAAACTTTTCAGAAAGCTCTGGGCACTAGAATGGACTTGAGCACAACTTTTCACCCTCAGACTGATGGTCAGTTTGAAAAAACTATTCAAACCTTAGAGGATATGCTAAGAGCATGTGTGATGAGTTTCGGTGAAAAATGGGAAGACCAATTGTTACTTATTAAATTTGCTTATAATAATAGTTATCAAGCTAGCATTAAAATGGCTCCTTTCGAGGCATTATATGGGAGGCGATGTCGATCTCCTATTAGTTGGTTTGAACTAAGTAAACCCAAAACAGTGGGACCTGAGATGATACAGGAGGTCGTGGATAAAATTAAGCTGATTAGGGAGAGGTTATTAGCCACTCAGAGTAAGCAAAAGTCTTATGCAGACAACCAACGACGTGACCTAGTTTTCTGTTGGTGATATGGTTTTCTTACGAATCTCACTGATAAAGGGAGTAATAAGATTCAGAAGGAAAAGGAAGCTCAGTCTAAGATATATTGGTCCTTATGAGATTGTGGAGAGATTGGGTAACGTGGCATACTGCCTAACCTTGCCTTTGGACCTAGAGGGAATACATCCGATATTTCACGTATCAATGCTATGTAAGTATCTTCCTGACCCCTCTCACATCATCCAGCCACGAGACATACAGTTTGATGAGACTCTTGTCTATGAAGAGGTGCTAGTAGCCATCCTCGATAGGCAGATCAAGAAACTTTGTACCAAGGAAATTTTCATTGTCAAAGTTCTGTGGAAGAATCATTCTCATGAGGAGGCCACGTGGAAAATAGAGGATGAGAGGTGGACGAAATATCCACACCTGTTCGAATCATGAGGTAAGTTTTCAAATTCGGGAGACTGAATTTTTTAAGGGGGTAGAATGTAATATCCACTATATTTTAAAGTTATAAGTATTCAAGAATTATAATAAATTTATTTTGAAGAAAATAAATTCCCCTATCTTTTTAATTTTTAAATGCTTGTTTGTGCATATTGTTAAAAATATGGATTTTCATTTATAGATTGCATAAATTATATGGTATAATAGATGTTATGATATGAAATTTATTCCATGGATAAAATATAGCTTAAGCATAAGACGAATCTGAAAGAAACTGGGAGAAAAATAATGTTTTATATGAGAAAATCCCTTTAGAGACTAAATTGAAAAGGATAAAAGTGAAAAGAAACTTAAAGGTTTAGGAAAAAGGATAATTTTCCCTTTAGTTTTTAATAGTAACTAATAACTCAGCCACCTTGTGATTGCACAATAAAATGTATAGTGTCAAACTAAATTATTAGCGCATAGTAAACTGAATTATTAAAGCATATAGTAAAATGAATATTTTATTAGCACATAGTATCCTGACTTCACTTGTAAATAGGCCCTTCAATTTCACTTCTAAACTCACACCTTCAGTTTCTCTTCTTTCTTCTCTTCAAAACTTTTTTTGCTCCGACGTTAGGGCTCTGAAATTCTAGGTCTTTCCTCATTAGCCTAAATTCAAGGTGATGATACTATGCATTTTTAAATTCTTGTAAATATTTAAAGGTTAAATTCTTAGTATGCTTTGTGGTTGTAACTCTAGCTGATCTTCCACATCAAAAAAGAATTATCCTCAACTGCTTGAGAATTATTTTCTGATTATCAGAGTAGAGTATAAAATTGATAAAAATATATATATCTAAGAAAGGTCTGGCTAAGGAAAGATTTGGTACTTGAGAGTGTCTATTATGACCCACTCCCCTTTTCTGAAAACTTTCTTATTATACTCTTTTACGGCTTATGTTCGCTATTTTCGATATGAATAGTATCCATACGTATAAATAGTATCTCGTATATATGAATAGTATCATACGTACGAATAATATATATATATGTATAAATAATATCCGTAGAAATAAATAATATTCATATGTATGAATAATGATCGTACGTATAAACAGTGTTTTATACAAAAGCAACCATAACTTTCTATATTTGATCTTCGTGAAAATCTTCGTAGCAGAATATGAAATCCAACTACGTGCTCTTCCCTGTAGCAACTAGGAAAAGTGACTTGGACATGGAATCTATGTGAGTAGATGACCTTACTAACCGATTTTATTTATTTTTATTCCAAGTACAATATAAATTCTACTTCATATCGCAATTAGATTCCCTATTTAATGATGATAGCTAGAAAATGAAATTTATTGTTTGATTTAAGATTATATTGATGAAAATTATGATTGAAAATGTAATTATACACATGGAATGGTTTAGGGCTTGACCTAAGATACCAATACATGCAAATACACACAAAGAATGGTTGAAAGCTTGACTCAAGATACCAATGTATGTAATTATACACATGGAATGGTTGAGGGTTTGATCCCCCAAGATACCAATGCATGTAATGGTTGTGAACATGAATACAATGAGAATTGAATCACTGAACATAAACCAAATATATAGGTATAGAAACCCTGGATATGAATATAATTGTTCTTATTGTAATAATACACATTTATTATTGCATAGTCATTTAGTCACTGAGTTTTGATGAACTCACACTCTCTATGAATATTTTTTTTAGATACAGTGGTGAGAACGAAGGAAATCAGCAGGAGGATTAGTATTCCTTAAGGATATTTTCCATGTTGTCTGGAGGGCTTATGAATCTAAAAGCTTAAGAAATGCTCTGTAATCTTTATAAGTCACCTAGGCTTGGAAAATTGTATCATACTGTATGATATTTGGCTTGTGTTTACTGTTTTATTATGTTGAACTTTTTATATGTATATATGCAAAATCTCTTTCTTGAAAAATTATGTTATGCATTAGTATTGATCAGAGATTTTATGGGATACCATAAAGGTATACTCTCGAGTTTATAGAATTTCTTACATGCCCAAAATTGAGATGTGACACCCCCAAGTTCATCTTGAGTTATGTCATACTTACACCTATGAAGTTGTGAATTTGGTGGCATTTGGTGTCTCCTCGTAGACGATCTTCTTTCAACATTTGCTCTAATCATCACGATCTTCATCTCTGTATGGTTTTCCTTCACACTCTTAAGAGCCTTGTGTGAGACTTTCCAATCTTTTATGCAATTCTCTATAATAATGTTGAGGAATAAATCGTTTCCTCATGGCAGCCTTCATCTCCTCCCAAGTTGAAATTGGTCTTTCGCAATTCCTGCTCCTGCTCATCACAAGTTGATCCCACCAAATAATAACATAGTCAATAAATTCAACGGTAGCAAATTTTACCTTCTTTATCTCAAAATAATGGTGGCAATCGAATATTAACTCTACCTTCTTCTCCCATTCAAGATATGCTTCCAGATCATTCTTCCCTTGAAATGATGGAATCTTCATCTTAATACTCCCCAAATTATTATCTTCTTAATTCCTAGCTTCTCTAAACCACCCACCATATCTCCTATGATTTCCTATGGATTCCCGACCATCCTCTTCATAAAAGTTTTCCCCAAAATACTCATTTTCAACTCTGACTTCCCTAAGTTGAACTCTCTCCCTCCTATGCACACAAGGTAACTCCACACGTGTATTTTCTACTCGGTCTAGCATTTTATAAACTGGTTCCATCTCCACCCTTAACATTCTTCCCATCTCTTTTGTCAAAGCCTCCATTAACAACTTTGTATCGACCTTAACCGTTGCATCTTCTGAAGTACCTTCTTTAGACACGTTTTTTGCTACAAAGAAGACGTTAGTACAAAATAAAGGACCTTACTTCACACTTCTCACGTGTTTCACTTAAAGAATAGTTCACTAAATTTCACTCATGTTTCACATAAAAATTTTGGCTTTTACCCTCTTATACGCTCACCACTCTTGCCTTTTTCGACTTATAATTTCTCAAAAGTTTTTATCAAACTAATCAAACAAGGATCAGATTCTTTTTTTTGCAAAAATCCACACCCAAACATCACCAACCATATTTGGATTCTAAAAGCAAGAATATAATGAACACAAAAGGTTAGGTTTCCAACAATACAACATACAAAAAAATTTCACAATTTAGAGTAAGATCAAATTCGGATTCCCTAGAACGTAAAAAAAATGAAAACAAATTTGGGAGGTGTTTCCTGACTTTTTTTTTTGCTTTGGATCCTTTTTTTTAATCCTCTTCTTTTTTTTGAACTCTTTTTTTTTTGGCTTCGGATTTTTTTTAATCCCTTTTTTTACCTAAAAAAATCGCTTGAACAATAACGTGATAAACAGTAACGCGGATGAACAGTGCAAATAAATTTTTTTTTTGAAAATGAACTGGAAAGAAGAAAAAAAGCTAGGATTGAGATAAGCACAAAGAAAACGCAATAAAAGATAGGCAAACCTGAGACTAGAATCGGGCTCTGATACCAAATGATACGAACCATGCTAACTTGTGATGAAACCCAAAATGAAAATTAGTTTCTAGGACCGTTCTACTATAGATTTGGATGGAAACCGCAACCTAACACCTATAAAGAGATGTGAACCTTGGCACGATAAAGACGCCACAATCAAGGGATAGAAACTTGATTGATAAGTCAGAGTATGAATGTCACAGACAAAATCTAATAAGTTCGAAAGTTCTTCAAAGAACCAAAAAAAAATTTTCCTTACAAAAGTATTCTAATTTTTATTGAATGAAAAAGCCTATTTAAAAGCATTACAAAAGAAACTACCAAAAACAGAAAAAGAAAACTAATAGCTAAAAGAAAACTAATTGCTAAAAGGAAACTAATAGCTAAAAAGAAACTAATTTAAAAATAGAAAAAATGAAACAATTAACTTGCTCTCCAAGCTACACGCATCATAAAACTAAATCAAATAATTAACTCTAATTGGGCCATAAATATAATAAAAAGCCCAAATACATTAAATTAAAATAAAAGTATTTAATCTAATCTTAATTGGTCCAACGTTATCTTTGATTAGTGTCGCCCGGATCATAAGAAAAATTTAGTCTTAAAATCAATGATATAAAATTGAAAATTTCTTCTTTCAGGATGGTAGTTGGGTTTATATCATATTCTTACTTATATTAAATTTAATTAAATAAGTAATTCTCACTTAAATTTAAAGATCCAATTTATTTAAATTTAAAGGCAAAAGTACATTTTTCGTCTCTTATATTTATTTTGAGTTTTAATTTTATCTCTAATATTTTTTGTGTGCCAATTTCGTCCTACATTTTTTGTTTGTTTTAATTTTGTCCTTAGGGATAACAATTTACGAAAATTGCTAATGTGGAATCTTCTAAGCAACACGTAGACTTCTTTAAATGACATGTAGACTCTTCTATGTGATACATTAAATATTTAATTGTTAATTTAGAACAAATAAGATAAATGATAAAAGTATTATTTTAGACGAAATTGAAGTTTAAATCTAAAATTAATTAGTACGACACATTGCTAGTAGATGAGTCAGATGGAGAATCTACGTCAATATTTTCTATCAATTATGTTAACGATGTTAATTTTAGAAACAAAATCGAAAAAAAAACATGAGATAAAATCGACAAAAAAAAAAGTTATGGACAAAATTGAAACTCAATATAAACATTAAGGACGAAAAATGTACTTTGTCCTAATTTAAAACTATATTACATTTTCACAAATTAAATTGCAGACAAAAATTAAACTATTATGATATTGAATATTTAATACTATATAAATATTAAAAAAAACTCTTTTCATGAATTAGGGAATTGCCCTTCACTAAAAAATGGGAATTCCAAGTAGCTAATGGAGCCAAATTGCAATTAGGATTATAAATGTGCACTGTAACCAACTTTTTATCAAATTAAAATAGTTGACAAGGTTAGTTTTTATTTTAAATTATTCTTTTAGTCCTTATATTTTCACTTAATGTTTAATTTGGTCCCTATAGTTTAATCATTTGTAAGTAAGTTATTATAGTTTCACAAATTTTTAATTTAGTCCTTGCTATTAAACTAATATGACTAACCATATGCATATTAACACTCTAAATATACATGATTTATGCTAATAAGACAAAAAAAGTAGATAATTATGTGATATTAACTCATATATATAACATGTAATGTAACTTATATTAAATAATTAGGAAAAGTTATTTAAGTCATGTATATTCATAATATTAAGGTGGTATATAATTGGTCATATTATCAAAATTTAACAAAATGCTAACAAAATTTTAATAATAGGGATTAAATTAAAAAAATTGTGAAACTACAAAAATTTTTAAACTCTAGGGATCAAATTAAAATTTGAGTAAAACTATAAGGACTAAAACTACCATTTAACCTTTTATTTTTGAAGCAACCATTGATGCAGTATACATGTATTTTTTTATTTTAATTATCATAATTTATTACATTCATCCACCCGCAATATTCTTACGTAAATTTTTTTATGTTTCACAAATAAAACGTTTGATAGAAAAAATTAATGTCTTGTAATAAAATAAGGTTTGATTTCTTGATCTCTATAATTTTATTCAGTTTTCACTTTTCAATATAGTGCCTATAATTTAAAATGTTATAATTAAGTCTTTTTAATTTTATAAAATTTTAATTTTGTCCTTGATTAAGCTTCTATTTGTCTTCTATTAAATTTTGTTGATATAACTAATTATGTGTATATTAACACTTTAAATATGTATAATTTATATAAAAAAGTATATAATAAAATGAAATTAACTCACATATATAAAATATGGTATAATTTTTTTTATGAACATAATTTACGTGATATAAAATGTGACACCATTTAAGTGTTAAATAATTTGAGAAGTTAGTTTGGAATCACGTATACTAAAAATGTTAAAATAGAATATTAACCAAAGCGTAAATTGCAAAGACGGAATTAAAACTGTTTAAAATTATAAAATATAGGTTAAATTATTCTTTTTGTTCTTATAGTTTCACTAAATTTTTAATTTGGTCTCCATATTTTAAAAATTTGTAATTAATTCCGTATAATTTCACAAAATTTTAATTTAGTCTTTGTTATTAAACTTTTGTCAGTATTTCATTAAATTTTCTAATATGTCTAACCATATGTATATTAAGATCTAAATATACATTATTTATACTAACAAAACAAAACAAAAGTAGATGATTAAGTGATATTAATCACATATATATGACATGTAATACAACTTTTATTAAATAATTAGGACAAAAATTTGCTTAAATCATGTATATTCACAATGTTAAAATAGTATATAATTGGTCATATTACCAAAATTAAACATAATATTGACAAAATTTTAATAATAGGATTAACTTAAAAAATTATGAAACTATAAGGACTTTGTAAAGGAAATTCATGTTATATAAGAAAAGATAGACAAAGCAAAATAAAAGAGAACACACAAAAATTTACGTGGTTCGATCATTGTGATTTACATTCATAGATAGAGAAAAAATATGTATTACTTCTAGCAAAAGTATAAGAGTATAGATACTAAATAGTGAAAAAAGAAAATATATCACAAGAAAAAAGATAATTGTTCTCTTTGCCGGTTCATTCCATAGTTCGCTTTATAACGCCTTGCTCACCCCACAAACATCTAAATTTTTCTTTTTTCAGGTCGTGCTTCCAAAAAAATCGGGTTTGATTATAAATCATGTTGCTATATTCAAATCATTCAATTGCAAATTGTTAAACTACATGAACCATATTAAAAATTGAGTAAAATTATAAGCGTTAAAATCATAATTGAATCTAAAATATGTAAGAATTTAATTATAAATTATTGGAACCGAAGGGATAATTTAGCCACAAAATATTGAAGTCAGATTAAATTAATTAAATAATTATTATTATGCTTTTAAAAGTCACGTAACAAATTATCATATTGTTTTTAAGTATAGAAGAGTTTTTCTATAATCAAATATCACAAGCCATTGATATTATTTTACTTTTATGAATCTATTTATAATTTATAATTTATAATAATTAAATCCAATATTATTTTCCGCTTATAAATTATAATATACTTTCAGAACCCTTAACTAAGCTCTTCCCACACTGCCGCTCGTAACGTCAATCGTAGCCCAGTTCGGTAGCGGCATCTCCGTCTTTCACTACAAATTCTTCGGCGCTCTCTACAGAACCACTCTCATCACACTGCCCTATTGCTCTTCCTCCGCCGCTGACGACGCCGTCGCCATCGCCGCCGGTAGCATGTGTCTTAGAACTCCGGCTTAGTAAGGTTCTTTCTCTATCCCGGTTTATAGTTATTCTGTAATAATCATACGGACCGTATTCCTCTCTCTGTGCCGTGTGTAAATGCACTGGTACTTGTTTTGTTGTTCTTTTTGGTGCTGTTGTGTTGTACGTAATTGCTGTGTTGTTTCCCGCTCTTTTCTAAGCCCTTAGACTGGTGACTGATGGTGTTTGGAAAGTCATAAGGTTTTCGCCAGACTGCATTTGGTTACGGTTGATGATTGATCTGACGTAGATGAATAATTAAGGCCTTTTGAAACTCGATATGTGCATGTTGGAATTGTTAGTTCTTTAAATGTAAATTTGGTCGATGGGAATAAATGATGATTGCATTCCACGAATAAGTCTGCGGGAACTGTCATTCTCACGACTAAATGACTAATGCAGGTTTGAAGATGGATTGGGGATTTCAACTATGAAGGATAGACCGGGACACTGGACATTATATGCAATAAAATTTAAAATCACAGAGCACACACATATATGCTTATAATGTATCTAAGCAGTGTCAGATATTAAAGTTGTATAGTTTTTTAGAACAGAGGAATTGAACCAGCTTCTCCTGGAACCTCTTGCCCAAGCACTTTTGCTAAGTGTAGGTGGCACAGAGTGTAATGTTATCTTCTTAAAAATACTGCTTAGTCGTGTAGTCCATGTGTGGCACGAACCAAATATGTACATGTCTCCTCTGTTAAAGTGTCATTCCTTCAAACCTTCCAAGTTCCAATATTGAACAAATTTTCCTAACTGACCTAAATATTACCATACTCTTCCTTTCTTCATCCACCCTCCCCCCAAGGGTTGCTGGTCGTGGCCACAGTCACTTGCCATAACTCCAAGTTCCTTGCCATTTTGGATTTTGTTTTCCTCCTGCTAATTTTTGTTGCTATGTTTACACTATGTTGGTGTAACACTGATACAGGTATGCTATATGTTTGATTAATATTGTTAAAATTTTTAAAATACTGTATATTAATAACAATTAACAAATACAATCATTACAAACTTTGATATTAGCACAAAACTATGCCCACAAATACTCGAAATTGGGGGCAGTGTTTGATACACCATATATTGACACAACACAGATACGGAATGGGTGCCTGTACAGAATGGAGAATAGGTGCTTCTGTTTATTTATTTATTTTTATTTTGTGTTGTGGAATTAGGTTAATTATAGCTATGTTGGTCTTGGAGTTACATTGTTGCATTTTTTATATTTTAATGGTACTTATTATCATTTGGAATTGGATACTATTTTTCTGTTACAATTATGGAAATGTGTTATCATTTTGTATTGTATAGGAAGATTGGAGCCTTAATAACTTGTCAAATGTCAAAATAAATTGGTGCTTCAATGCCATTTTCATTCCGATCTTCCAAAGGTCATTCATTTGTAACAGATCTATGTCCAAAGTATAAAAGGTGAAATGTCAATGTAATGAGGAATTATAGTGAAGATTATATTTAAAAAAAATGTTATGAAACATTACAGTTTGAGATAGGGACTAATGGGAAGTAGTGGAAGAGTTAGGATTTGGAGGGAATAGATGGGAATGAGTAGAACCCCCATAGATGGGAAGAGGAAGGGAAAGCGAGGTTTTCTACATTGATTTATATACATTTGAATTTTCTTTATTGACATGATATATATTGTGAGAAATTATAGGTGTTTTATATTCTTTATTCGATACTTGCTATTCTTCATGAAATGATATCTAATTATGCATTGATTATCAGCTCATTTATATCTAGCAAAAATGAAATATCGATTATTGCCATTGATAATTGAACATAATAGTTGCATCTTTTTTAAAAAATATATATATATACTGTGGTCCTAAAATATAGATAATTATTTTGTGAAGAAAATTTTAGGCATTTTAAAAATTAAAATAATCTTTTTTCTGATGTTGTCATGTGGCAATATCTAAGCGTATTGGGATTCTTTTCATAATTTTGTATTTGAATGAACTAGCATACAATTTGGTTTTGACTCCACAGAGGGTGTTTCATTTTGGGACTGGATTTGTCGCTGCACATTATGTACTAGAAGGTCTAAACTACTTTACCTGATTCTGGCTATTCTCAGGCTTAGATTGAATTAATAAGAAGTTTTAAACCCAACATATAGCTGCAAAGTGGTTTTAAGTAAAGGAGCATCAGAATTTGGTTTGGGATATAAGTTTGCTTCAATCAGAGTTTAGAACTACTTCTTGTTGTCCTTTTTCGATCTCCTTTTTGGCATATGCTAAAATCTAGATGATACATTCAGTATGAACTTTCTTTTATTAAGGTTTTAGGGTTTAAGGTATAGAATTGAAGCTAATAATTTGATGTGATGTCATTATCTATGTCAACAGTATGCATTGTCACTGTGATGCTAAGAGCCAATGTAGTTATTGTCCTAAAATTTCAGATTCAAAGAACCATTTGTTTATGTATGCTTGTAGCTAGTGGAAAGCTGTCATAAGAACTTATATTATCTTTGAAACTTAACGCTCTCCCATAAGCAGAGGACCAGGTTGTTATTTTTTTTTTTGGGCACGTATTTTCTTTGTGAGTTACACTACACTTCATTATCTCTGTTATTTGTTGGCTGCTGAAGTGTTTTAGATTTTTACTTCTTAGTCTTGCTGCTTCAATTTGTGATCTCATTTATATTTTGTGTAAAAGATCATTCTTACCCTGTTTTGCTAATTTGTGGGTTCAACTGCTTATTTTTTCCGTTCTAATGTTTCATTCTTTCTGTTTTCAAGGATTATACCTGCTGTCATGGAGATTGATGCACTTGTTAGCCCTATTAAGAGCAATGAGCAATCTGATTTAGAAACACAACCCAATAAGTGTAGGAGAAGGAAGTCTATTGTGTGGGAACATTTCACAGTAGAAACTGTGGGAGCTGGTTGTACTAGGGCTTACTGTAAACAGTGTAAAAAATCATTTGCTTATATAACTGGTTCAAAACTTGCTGGCACAAGTCATCTGAAGCGACACATTGCCTTGGGAATCTGTCCAGCAAGTCGCCAGAAAAACCAGCAAAGCCCAAATTTCAGAAGCAGTGGTTCAGGAGATATTGCTCCACCAAAGAAACGGGCAAGAGCAAGCCCGGGGTTTGGTGGTATCTCATTTGATCAGGAACGTTGCAACCATGAGATTGCTAAAATGATAATTTTGCAAGACTATCCACTTCAGATTGTGGAACACCAGGGTTTCATTGATTTTGCGCAGACTCTTCAGCCCAAGTTCAATGCACTAAACTTCAGATCTGTTCAAGGGGATTGCATCTCTATGTACCACAGAGAGAAGCAAAACTTGTTGAATCTCATCAATGGAATTCCAGGACGAGTTAACCTGACCTTGGACTTATGGACTTCGAACCAGACAGTGGACTATGCTTTTATTCGAGGACACTTCATTGATGGTGATTGGAATGTGCATCATCCTATTCTTAATGTTATTATGGTACCATTTCCTGATTCTGATGATTCCTATAATAAAACTATTGTGACCTGCTTAACTGATTGGCATTTGGAGGATCGGGTATTTTCACTTGCATTTGATCAATCTTTCTCAAATGAGACTGTGATGGAAAGTCTTAGAGGCCTCCTCTCTGTTAAGAACCCTGTTGTCCTCAATGGTCAGTTACTGAGCAGGAATTGTTTTGCTCGTGTTCTTAGTCGTCTTGCTCTAGATGCACTATGGGCAATGAGAGAAACCATTGCCAAAGTTCGGGAGAGTGTGAAATTGGTGAAAATTTCAGAATCTCACGAAGCAAAGTTCATTGAGCTGAAGAACCAACTTCAAGTTCCTAGCACGAAGGACCTTTTAATTGATGACCAAACTAAATGGGACACAACTTACCATATGCTTGTTGCTGCCTGTGAATTAAAGGAAGTCTTTGCTTGCTTTGATGCCTCTGGTCTTGATTGCAGAATGACTCTGTCAATGTGTGAATGGAATCAGCTAGAAATTCTCTGCACATATTTGAAGCATCTATTTGATGCGGCTAATATTTTAACTGGTCAACCATACCCAACCGCAAACTTATTTTTCTCTGTAGTTTCAAAACTTCAGGTGGAGTTGACTCATGCGGCTTTTAGTGAGGATCCCTTCCTCAGTGAATTGATTAAGCCTTTGCAAGAGAAGTTTGATCAATATTGGAGAGAAAGTTGCCTCATCCTGGGGGCTGCTGTAGCCTTGGACCCAAGGTATAAAATGGAACTTGTGGAATCAACCTTTTGTCAGATCTTTGGCGAGAATGCTGAGCCATGGATCAGGGTTGTTGAGGATGGTCTTCACGGATTATTACATGAATATATTGTAGAACTTCTTCCTCTTGCAACCACAAATGGGAATGAAGGGAATGACATTATGATAAAGACAGAGCCGTATCAAGAAGGGTCTCTTGATGGATCATTTTTTGTTGATGCAGATGTATTTTCAGACTTCGAAATTTATATCTCTGATATTACCAATAGCCGAATCAAGTCAGAATTGGATCAGTATCTGGAAGAGCCTCCACTACCAAGAGTAGAAGAATTTGACATTCTGAGGTGGTGGAGACTAAACGGATTGAATTACCCAACTCTGTCTAGAATGGCGTCTGATATTTTGTCTATACCACTATCCACCCTCTCCGCAGATTGTGTTTTTGACACTAAAATTAGAAAAATGGATAGCTACAGGAGTTCCTTAGGCTCTATGACTCTTGAGGCCCTTTTTTGTGCCAAGGACTGGTTCCGGTATCAATCATTACCTATAGATGCTTCAAACGCACTAATGAAAGTGGAATTTTGAATTTAGGTTTCTTCATGTGGGGATAGATCCACAAGTACCTTTTAGGAATTCAAGTATGAAACTGTGACTCAGGTCAATTAATTTTTGAGATTATCTGTGAGATTGTCTATTACTTGTTTATAGTATAGCTTTAACTCCATTTTAACCTTTTTGGGAAAATTAATTCCTTTGTACACAAGAAAGTGATTGTATTCATGTTTCAATGAAACACCTGGAAGATTTTGATGTCTCTGGGATTGGATACTGTTTTCAATAGCTCTGCTTAGCAGAAAATAGATGCTTCAGAATCAGTTTCATTGCTGCCGGCAATCCATATATTGTAAGTTGAACAATCCAAATTACAAAATGACAGTTGTACTAACGTTTACACTAGATTTTAGTTTCATTTTTAATGTTTTTTTTTTGTCAGTTATGTCTTACATATTATATTTTTATTTTAAATCTATTATTTTTATTAATACTATCTATTCTATTGGCGAAAAATTTTGATTGGGCAGTTAGTAAAAATAGTAAATTTTTTAAAATAAAAATAAAACATGTAGAATATAATTGACAAAAAAAAAGATGTAAAAATAGTAGGTTTGAATTCTATATATTTAATTTTTATTTCAAATTTACCCTTTTTACTAATCATTCAGTCAGTGAAATAGATGACGTTAATAAAAAGAGTAGATTTAAAATAAAAATAAAATATATAGGACATAATTAATAAAAAATATTAAGAATAAAATTAAAATTTGGTATAAATATTAAAAACATAAAAAGTACTTTTACCTTACAAAATAATCTTATGTAAATAACAAAAAATATAATTTACATTTTATATTTGGCTTAACCACGAATATTAATATGAACTTATTTAACTGTAAAGTAATTTCAAAAGTAAAATAAGGCGAAAATGATGTCTTGTATATGTTTGGGAACGCGTTTAGTCTGCATATTCTGTGTTTACAGTGCCTGCAACCCTTTAGATGTTCCACATGGAATAAAATGTTTTCTACCAGCTATGCCATGAATTAATGGAGTGCGGATTAGAGGGGTCTACACGAGTAAGAATCAGGAGATAATTGCTATGTTTTTGTACATAGTGGGCCAAGGAGTAGAAAACAGAGTCCTACAAGAAAGATTCAAACACTCAGGAGAAACAATCAGTAAACAAATTCATGCAGTGTTGGTTGATTTATTGAAGTTTTCTTTCAATTATATTAGGTCTAAGGATCGTTCATTTCGTGACATTTCTCCTAAAATACAAAACGACCAATGATATTGGCCTTATTTCAAGTATGTCATCGGCTCAATTGATGGAACTCATATCCCGTGCGTAGTTAATGCAAATGACCAACCGAGGTTTATTGGAAGAAAAGGATATCACATGCAAAATGTATTAATTGTGTGTGATTGAGACGTGTTTCACTTTTGTATTGCCTGAGGAAGGCATAGGTCATGATGCTCGAGTATTCTAGCAAGCTATCACTTGCCATGAACTTTCCGTATCCACCTCCAAGTATTTTTTTTTTTTTTGCTTCATGATTAGTTAATTTTAGTATTCTCTCAAGTTTATGTGTGTTATCTCTTTAATGACTATCTGTTCTATTTTTCTAGGTAAATATTATTTGGTGGATTCAGGTTATCCAATACCAGTTGGATATATCGATCCCTACAAGTGTGAACATTACCGTCATAATGATTTCACACGTTTGATCGGATTTGCTAACCACAACGAGGTATTTAATTACTACCACTCCAGTTTAAGAACTACTATTGAAAGAACTTTCAGGGTATGAAAAAATATATTCTTAATCTTGCGCAAAATGCCTAAATTCAAAATGGAAACACAAGTTCAATTAGTGGTTGCAACGATGATATTACATAATTTCATAAGAAAGCTTGATATTAATTGTTCAGATAATGAAGATATCATTGAGGAAAATAGTGGAAATCATCTTTTTCCTCAAATTCATTTATTAGTCTGACATCTTTTCCTGAAATGGGCCATATTCGAGACACTATTAGGGATTAAATGGTAGAGCATATGCAGAATAATTAGTAGTTATTTGTAGAATTAACTATATTCTTTATTATGAGATTGAATCTCTTAATTTATTTTATGCAATTAAGTTCTTTTTTTTTTTGTTTGATTTTCCTAATTTTTTTAAATAGCATTAAAAATCATAGTTTAATTTAATTAATTTAATTACCAAATTAATGAGAATCTTGTTTTTATTGAATTATTACAAGCTTGTTTTCATTAATTTTAATTGAGATAAAATTAATTTAATAGAGATAAAATTAATTTAATAAAAAAAATTATTTTAAAATTTAATTAGAGATCTTAAAATTATTTTGAATAATTAGTGATTAATTAAAATTTTAATTAGTAATTGCAAAATAAAAAATTAATTTATTAATAAAAAATGATTCATTAGTGATTAATTTGTAATATTAGACAAATAAACAAAAAAAATAAGTTCCTTTTTTAATAAATGACAATAAATAATAATGCTACATCAAAAAATTAAATAAAAAATTTATGCCCTTTCTAATAATTATATATTTCAAACCATGTTTGCATACTAACATTCAAACATTATGTTCTTACACCAAATTATGTTTATCTACTCAAAATTACGTTTGTCCAAATATCTCCTAAACATAAATCATGTTTATCCAAACCTAATTATTTCCAACCACATTTAACTAAACTTAATTTGTCATACTCACGTTTAATTAACCAGACTTTCAAACACACCTAATATCACTTTTTGACTCTTTAGTATCTCAGAGTCCGCGATGTTTTATAATTTGTTAATGAATATGGCACTTGACTTGTCAACCTAAAGGAAAACCACACAAAAGTAAAAGGCAAATAGAAAGAATGTTCATTTCGTGATATAATCAGCTATTGAGAATTTGACAATGTTCGCGTCAATAAATTCTACCACCAACGAATGTTTATTGGTGTATGACTGTATTGTACAATCATATTGTTCAATATATGTATATATTCATTTTATATTAACTTCAAAGAAAAATATTAAAATAAAAAATTTATAAATATTTTAATAATTAAATAAAGCATCAAATCGTAAACGAATTCATCCGCCCCCCAGCAAGGCGGGCTTTTCCTAGAAAACAAATGTGAGAGAGAGAGAGAGAGACCAAAGATCAATTCTCTTTCTGCTTCTTTGCATGAATGAGACCCCTGCTTTTCTCCAAAACTTCACTGTCCTTTTCACCTCTAAGCTTCACAATTTCACGTTCTTTTTCCCCTAGGGCATTGATTCCTAATGTTCTCACTTCTCCAATTCACTGTTCTTCACACAATGATTACCACTGCTCTGGACAATCGCTCCTCTCTTTATTTGAAAAATGCAAGTCCATGGACCAACTCAAGCAAATTCACTCGCAGACCATCAAAATGGGTCTTAGTTCAGATCCTTTTGTTCAAAACAGAGTTATAGCTTTCTGTTGTACAAAGGATTCAGGGGACGTGAACTATGCTCGTCACCTGTTTGATACAATTCCTGAACCAACTGTGTTCATTTGGAATACATTGATCAAAGGCTATTCTAGGATAGAGTGTCCTGCAAATGGAGTTCATATGTATCTACAGATGCTGAGGAGGAACATCAAGCCTGACAGTTATACATTTCCCTTCTTGTTAAAGGGATTTAAACGTGACAAAGATTTGGTGTATGGGAAAGAGTTATTATCCCATGCAATAAAATATGGGTTTGGTTCTAATTTGTTTGTTCAAAAGGCTTTTATACATGTGTGTTGCTTGTGTGGCTTATTGGATGTGGCTCACAAGGTCTTTGACATGGGTGATGCATGGGAAGTGAGTACCTGGAATGCAATGATATCTGGGTACAATAGAGTGAAGCAATTTGAGAAATCAAAGAAGATTTTTAATGAAATGGAGAAGAAAGGAGTATTGCCCAATTCAATCACCTTAGTCTCGATGCTTTCAGCATGCTCCAATTTGAAGGATTTAGATGGAGGCATCAAGATCCATAAGTATGTCAAAGAAGGTATAATTGAACCAAATCTCACATTGGAAAATGCCCTGATTGATATGTTTGCAGCTTGTAGATCAATGGATGTTGCCCAAGGGGTTTTTGACCATATGAAGACTCGTGATGTGATCACATGGACTTCCATTATTTCTGGGTATGCCAATACTGGTCAAATTGACTTGGCTCGTAGGTATTTTGATCAAATGCCTGCAAGAGATTATGTTTCCTGGACTGCCATGATTGATGGCTACCTTCGAGTGAACCGATTCAGAGAAGCCTTGGAACTCTTCCGTGAGATGCAGATTTCAAATGTCAAACCAGATGAGTTCACCATGGTCAGCATTCTAACAGCATGCGCGCATTTGGGAGCACTTGAACTAGGGGAATGGGTGAGGACTTACATTGACAAGAATAGTATTAAAAATGATACTTTTGTTGGGAATGCTCTTATAGACATGTACTTCAAATGTGGAAATGCTGAGAAAGCAAGAAGAGCATTTAGGGAAATGCATCACAAAGACAAATTTACCTGGACAGCACTGATAGTTGGTCTTGCCATTAATGGTCATGGTGAAGAAGCTCTTAATATGTTTTCAGATATGATACAAGCTTCGGTTATACCAGACGAGATAACCTACATTGGTGTCCTCTGTGCATGTACACACACAGGCATGGTGGAGAAAGGAAGAAAATTTTTTGTGAACATGACCTCCCAATATGGAATTAAGCCTAATGTGACACATTATGGATGTATGGTAGACCTTCTTGGGCGAGCTGGGAATTTAAGAGAAGCACATGAAGTCATTGAGAATATGCCAATGGAGCCAAATTCAATTGTCTGGGGATCTCTTCTTGGTGCTTGTAGGGTCCACAGGAATGTCGAACTTGCAGAAATGACAGCTAACAAGATTCTTGAGCTAGAGCCTGAGAATGGAGCTGTTTATGTCCTGCTATGTAATATATATGCTGCCTGCAAAAAATGGGAGAGGTTGCATGAAGTAAGGAAAATAATGATGGACAGGGGAATCAAGAAAACGCCAGGTTGCAGTTTGATAGAGATGAATGGTATTATTCATGAATTTGTTGCTGGAGATCAGTCACATCCTCAATCTAAAGTGATATATGAGAAGTTGGAAAGCATGATGCAAGAGTTGAAACATGCAGGGTATTCACCTGACACATCAGAGGTCTTCCTTGATATAGGAGAGGAGGATAAGGAAACTGCAGTTTACAGGCATAGTGAGAAGTTGGCTATTGCCTATGCCCTTATTAGTTCAGGACCAGGAGTTGCGATAAGAATTGTGAAGAATCTCAGAATGTGCGTGGACTGTCACCATATGGCGAAACTGGTCTCAGAGGCTTACAGTAGGGAGGTAATAGTTAGGGATAGAACCAGATTCCACCATTTCAACCATGGTTCATGCTCATGTAACGATTTTTGGTGAGCAGTGACGAATAAAAGTTTTCCAGTTGAGTCATATATCGACTTAGGCTCTCATTTAATCATTAAAATTTTTAAGTTCATTTTGTCATTTGCAATTGTTGAGTGGCTTGAATTATATGACAACTCGGATTACGACTCAACCTGAAAGAAAAAAAATTTGGAGATATGTGGAACGAGCAAGACGAAAGCCGATAGAACAATTATACATTTTGTTATATATGTTCATTTTTGGTTCCATTGTACTATATTTTTGAAACACTATGCCTGAAAAATAAGATATATTTTTTTCCTCGTGAATGTAGGTCAAATTGATCGAACTATATTAAATTTGTGTATTCTCTTCTCTATTTATTCCAGACTGTTTTATCTTCTCTGTTATTGCATGAACTCCCGTGACAGCAGTTGCTTCAATTGGCAACACTGCACACTAGTTATTGTACACATTTTGTTATATTATTGGTTTACTTGCCAAAGAATATAAAAGAAACCAAAGACTAGTTTATCATCAGACATATTTTTACTGTGTAAACAAAAACTTACTCAAGAGCTTATCCCAGCAATAGTGATACACGCACATCACTTTACTCGACTTTTCTATAACTACATTCAGCTGTCAACTGTCTCATCTCATGTAACCTTATATTTCATAAACGAAATACCCTGACAATTACTAGTGGAGAAAAAAGACTAGAAATGATGAACTGAATTTCCAAGCTCTGCATAATGAATCTCACTAACAGCCAGAAAACTTTCAGCTAGAACCAGGGTCAAGTACAGGAAGCCTGCAATGCAAGCTAATTGATTTATCAGTCTGATGAGAGCCAGGAATGAAGAACTGGAAAATAACTGTCAAACAAGCACCCTGCGGAGCAATCCCATAGAAAGCACAATCTGGTTTGGCCAAGTGGTACTGAAGGCTCTTAGCAAAATGCTTCACACTCACTTGCACAGATTGAGCATCTCCTCTTGAAATCGATCTTGATGACCGAGTCTGAGCACTGAGATTTTGATCTTCAGCAGGGGCATTTGCTTGCTCCCCAATGACCAACAATTTCCGAAACTCAGAACCAAGAGTGATTAGTGTTGTTGAAACCTGTATGTGTAAATCCCCATACTTGCTTATGGAGACACTCAACACATCACCCACCTGCTTCATCCTGTCCACAAAGTTCTGCAATTGGTTCAAATCTGGCACCTGAACTAGAGTTTGAGGCAGATCTTGGGCCATATCCAAAGCACTCTGAAGTTCAAGAACTTGAGCTCTTGACATTGGCTTGGAAATTGGGATATCTTGAATAACTGCAGATTTATAACCTTTGGTTTCAAATGTAAGAAATGGCATAGGTTGTGTACAATTTGGAGGAAGCTTTTTCACCAACTTTATCTGTAGACGATTAGCAGTAGCCCCAGTACCACCAAGTTCAGAACAAATGCTGACACTACTACGAACAGCACGTTGGAGAAGTGTGACATCGATGGCGAAAGCAATTCGATCTTCGTTCTGGCTGGAGATGCGGTAGTCATCGAAAAGAGCTTCTTTGCGAAATTGGGCAATGGATTGAATACCATCGCCATTGAGGAGGTTGTGGAGGAACATGGCATGATCTCTTGTGAGGTAGAGGTGGCATATCTTTCCCATCTTGTCCAGCGCTGGCAGGAACCTCTTCTCCAGAAGACTCACTCCATTCTCCGTGAGAAAGGCCTTGAACTTCATCTTTTGGGAAACAATTCACACTACCAATTGACAAGCACAAGCTCTAACCTGAGACTAGGACTGAAAAGTAGGTCCAAAGTCGTAATATCAATCTCAGATGACAAGGAATTCACTCACACATCCAAGAGAAAGAAGTGACAGAGGATTTGGTGAGGGAAATCGTGATAGGACAACACCAGGTACCTGTATACGCTTCGCCGTCGCCGCCACAAACTCCAAATCACGGTTCTCCCGTCGTCTTCCTCACCTCAACACCAGGAAAGCACGAGTACCACTCTCTCGACTTTCTCTCAACACCCTCCAGGTCAAACCAAGAGCCCCAGAAATCGCTCAATGGCCAAAAGCCCCTTCTTCGAGTGTGAACCCTCTACTGCCGAGCCTCAGCTTCTCAACTTCTGGTGATTCTCGGTCACTACCCTTCGCAAAACGGGTCTTCCTCCTCTATAAATAGGGACTCACGTTGCCTCTGGCCGCTCCAGTTTCAAAAGTTTTAGCTTTTTATTTCGTTTTTATCATCATAATTGTAGCTTTTTTTTTTCCCCATTTTCTTTCATTTTTTTTATGCATAATGATTTTTCTTTTGTTTATCCTTTTTAAGGTGTGAAACCCCAACTATTAGCGTACTTTTTCAAAAATTGCAAAACTTTGATTCTTTCTTAAATTTTTGAGTATCTTGCAGTAAATGCTTCAACTTTTAATTTTAAAAATTAGCTGTCTAAACTTTCAACATTTAAAAAATAGGTTCTTTCGTCTATTATCTTCATAATGGTTTGTTTTTTCATACGTTTTTGCTTTCGTTTTTTTCATAATAGTATCAGGTTTTTTTTTTTGGTTTTTCTTTCTGCACAATGGTTTTTCTTTCATTTTCTTTTTTTTTTCTTTTTAGGAAACATCAACCATTGGCTTACATCTTCTAAACTATTGGCTTACATTTTCTAAAATTTGCAAAACTTTAATTTTTCTTTTGAGAGAGAGAGAGAGAGAGAGAGAGAGAGAGAGGTTGTTGAGAATGAATGTTATGATGATAGTTAAAATTTTTCTTTCTGCATGTATACTTTTTGAGAATTTGAAAAATTTTTAATTAAATTTTATTTCCAAATTTCAATAACTAAAAACTCTTCAACTAGACCCTCTTTTTTTGTTAATTTAAAGTAATTAAATTTTAATTTCAAATATTTTAATCAATTATAATGTGTTTAATGATTTTAAAAATTATAGGAACTAAATTCAATGTTTTAAAACTATAGGAACTAAATTTAAAGTTGGATGAAATTATAGGAACTAAAGATATATTTTAATCAAAAATATTTTACACAATTAGATAGAGAGATCATCCTTTTGAGAACGATTCCTCTATATTCGGTGCCGAAAAATACATAGTGAAATTAAAATATCAGTCGTCTAATTATCAAATGGATGATTAAGATTAAATGAATAAAAAAAATTGTATCTTCAATTTCATTCATTCAATCCTGATCATCTATTTAATGATCGAAAAGCTGAAATTTTAATTTTACTCTGCATTTCTTACTACTAAATATAAAGGAGCCGTTCTACACCTTTTTTGACTTTACACTTTCATAGAAGTATATTTTAGGAACAGCTCATTTCCTGTTTGCTTCTGTGATTACTGCAAACTTCTATGAAGCCGTTCATGTAGCTAGAAATTGATGAGAAAGAAATAAGGAGGACTCAAATGTACAATGGAAATGCCCTTAAAGTGCATAAATCTTTATACTCTATATTGGGTTATCCTCTAAATCTACACGTTTAAGTTTGTTCAACATTTTATCCAATGCTTGTACTGCAATCCTGAAATGGTCATGCGATCTCCTACCTTCCTCCACAACCTGCACTATGCGTCTGTATAAATGGTCATACCTATGAACTGGGTTATTAATATCAATGCCACTAGAGTTGTGATCAATAACATAACTGCGTTTCAAATCTTTTCTCCATCTTGAAAGAATGTATTGAGGTGGAACCTCTTCTATGCCATTCTGGTTTAAGATGGATAGTGCATGCCTACACAAGTAGCCTCTCAAGTTAAACAAACCACAAATGCAAAGGACCTGCATTTCAGATGCATTGTAATACACCTCATAATCTCTTGTGACTCTCTGGTTTCCCTCAACTTCAACTTGTTCCTTGATGATGTAGGAGATGACCGGCCCATCGGCATTTATCTGTCTGGTGCTTAAGCAGGAGTACATTCCTTTCACTTCCTTCTCAAACATTCTGAATAGTTCGTTTGTGTATAGTTTTGAAATCTGCAACTCAAAGTAACACCTTGGTTTCTGCATGAAGGTTGAATTTTTTGAGTCCAGATCTGCCAAAGCCTCATCCTGCCACTTTTTCCGCAAAGCCTGATCATAGTTTTGCAAAAATACTTTTAGAGAAGTTTGTTTATGAAGGTAGCCTTCGAAAAAGAACGATACAGTGCCATTTGGTTCTACCGGAAACATTCCTGCCAAGAAGTTTTCCTTCAGATAAGCTGGAACCCACCGTTTCCTATCCTCATATAATCCTTGAAGCCACTCTTGACCACTAATTTCATATCGATGCTTGATGTCCTCCCAAACTGCATCAAATTCCTCAGCCCTCAGAGAATGATAAACTGCTCTATTCAAGGCTGCTTTAACTGCTTCATATTCTAGTAATCCCCCTAGCTTTTCTGGAATTTTTTGCATGATATTGGATAAGAAAAGACAGTGAGAGGCTCTGGGAAAAACATCAGCAACCACTGTTTGCAGGATTCCACATTGGTCAGTAATGACCACTTGAGGAGAGCGTCCGAAGATACAAGTCAGCCACGCCCTGAATAGCCATGTATATGATTCAGTGGTTTCACCAGCAAGCAATCCACAACCAAACAGAATGGATTGTTTATGGTGATTTACTCCGAGAAATAGAACCAGAGGAACTTCATACTCACTTCTCAAACATGTAGTATCAATTGTGACCACATCACCAAAATATTTGTATGCTACTCTGGACCTTGCATTGGCCCAAAACAAATTCCTCAAACATCCCTTCTCATTGATATCCAACACATAGAAAAAGTGTGGATCTGTTAATTGCAAGTGACTAAAAAAGTTTAGAATTGCTTCAGCATCACCTTTCTTTAGCTGCAATTGATTGGAGTAGACAGATTTGCTTTTGGGTTCTCCTTCATCAACATCTACACTTCCATTAGCCTCAGCATCGATTATCACTGTCCGAAACAGCCTTAACTTCTGAACTTCTTCAGCGCTATCTAATTGCAATGTTCTTTTGGCCCCCAAACCCAGGTGCTTATGGGATTTGTAAAACTTTCCACTTGATGGGTTAATCAGGTGATTGTGCTCAAGCTCAACTTCTATGATTCTCCACCTTTTGGAATCCATGAGTCTGAACTTTATCATTGCTGGACAACCAGTTCTTGTTTCAGGTCTTGGGCGATTTGCTTCGCTTTTTTTCTTGAACCCAGCACTACTGCAACTAAGTTTTCCTCTGTATCGTTCTGCACTCTTTCGATACCAAGTATTACTTACTCTAACCCCAAACCCATGATCCTTGGCATAGCAATTGTAGAAGTAATATACATCCTCATAAGTCTCAAATTCCATTCCGACAGCAGGAGGAAGAGGGTTCTCTCCTTGGATTATGTCATTTCGACTGACAAAATCTGCCATTCCACAGTCCCCTACAATCTCAAATCCATCAGCATCATCATCCGCTACTGGCTCACTGTTGAGAGAAACATCATCCATCTAACAGGATAAACTGGGATGCTGTTAAAGACAAGTATAAGATTCAAACAAAGTAAACAAAATCTGATAAAAATCAAATATATGTGAATCAAAAGACACATTTTGGTCAATTAATATATTCTTGAGGACTCCTTTTCAATGATGACCGTCATTTATGCCCAGAAGCTCCAGAGAACATATTGCATTTAATCTAATGTCCCTTCTATTTAGAAAATGTAATTATACAGTTATGAACGTGGCTAATATTTTTGGCCATCCTTCAAAGTCATTTCTTCCCAATTCCTACCTACATACAACTAGAAATCACATCCAATCTGAAAGATTGTTTTACTTAACAGAGACAGTCAGACACAAAGAGTAACATTTTATGCGAAGTGACACATGACGCATCATTGCATCTTGAAAGGTCATATATACTATGTGCTAAGCAAGTATAGCAGCATCCCACACACAACCAAGTTTAAGTTCACTCATTAGTGCCTGATGACCAAAACTATGCCAGGCACACTAATGACTAAGGAACTAATTCAATAAGAAGCGGTTAAGCTCCAGATATATAACTAGACACATAAAGCATAGAACGGTAATGCTTTATTCTAATTCATGTTTTTGGCCCCACATGGCCTACAATAACATGAAAATCACTTCAAGCATAAACGTAAGCTTTCTAAACCACTCCCCCCCCCCCCCTCCTCCTGTTTCCCCCACACCCCGGGAAACCACTTCTCTTTCAAATCCCCAGCCTACCAATAAGGGACAAAATAAGTCTTTTCAGTTCTTCATCAGAAAGGAAGTTAACATGCCCCAAACAATAAGTCTTTTTAACTTTTAATGCAACATACAATAGTATAAAACAACACATGCACAGAGATGGAAAGCACAAATCTTGTTTTCTAATAACAATAATCAAAGAAAAGTAATAAAATTTACAGGTAGAACAACAATAGATAAGCTTAAAAGGATAAAACGATGTATGACAAGGTACTCTAGCAAAGTCGCAAAAGTTACATCCCATGAAATTATTCTCCCATATGGCAACCAGATTTCAGAAAGATCCATGTTCTGAGGAAATGACGAAACTCCCTTAGTGTTAAAAAAATAATATATAGCTCAATTCTAGCTTTCTTGTCTCCAACTTTCTCTCCTTGGTATAGTAGTATTCTTTGTCAAACATCCCCAACAACAACAGTAATCTATGGAACATAAGCAAGAGAAAATCCAACACTTTTTTTTTTTGGCGGAAGGTGTTGGGGAAGAGAAAATGGAAGGCCTTCTTCCTGCTTTATTTTACGTGTTTATTTGATAAAAGAAGAAAGTATTATTAAAAGGTAAGGAAAAAAAAGCGCAGGTCTTCTTTTTGTTATATCATCTGATACATGATGATGACCTTATGTTTGTTGAAACACCATTTTGAAAGGGCATAAACCTCTAAACACCATCTTAGGACTTCATCTATGACCATGACGTGTCAAAAAGAAAGAAAACCAAGAGTAACAATTACCTAGTATAGTAATCTCTAAGGAGTTATTGATAGCTCAACGCAGTGTGTCTATATTACTAACTTTACAAAACGCCAATGTGCCATGATCTTCTCATGTTTTACTTAGTGGCCTCCAGGACAACAGACCAGAAAATGATAGCAATTGACAGCAGAGCACAACTTCACAGGCAAAGTTTTCACTTCCAAGGAATTGGGTCCTGAGCTTCTCTCTAAGGCATAATATGATTAGCCAGAAAAAATAACTCTCTTCATAAACTCCATCCTTATTAGTCTACTTCTGCTCCATCCTCATATCAAAGAGCAATTGCACCTTCTATTGGTAAATGATAATTCAGATTAACCCTTTCTACTGGTAATAACAATCCACGTCAGCATGAACGTCTCACAACTAAATATTTACTTCGCTTGTTAAACTTCTCCGATGCTAATCAAACGGTAACAATTTTTACTGTGTACAAATTATGTACAAAATCTTTACAAATTAGGGGGATCACACGCAGAGGTTCGAAATTTTTTGTTTTTTCATTTTTTATGTCTAATCAGCGCTGGGATCGTGGCGATTAGACATGAGATATACTGATGTTTTGGACTATGTAGTTCACACCTTACAGAATTCGATTGTCGGAGAAAATATTCCAATTTTGTTCATGTGCATAAGAAGAAAAATGAAATCACATCAAATTTAAATTTGGTTATAAAGATGATAAATAATTAAATCTACACCAAGTCCTAATACAGAACTTAATGCGCTTAAAATTCTCTCATAGTATAGTTCAAAGAAGAAGAATTGAGCTACCAGGAAGAAAAGCTGCCAATTGACCGTTACCCAGCACAGATATCGACGAAAGCGAACAATTCGAACATTTTATAAGTGAGATTGAGAAGATAAGCTACGAAGTGAACCAAGTTTAGTCAACCTTGTTGTAATGAAAAAGTATGGAATAAATATTTGAGAGAAAGAGCTTACAGAAACTCGATGCGTGAGAAGATGTCTTGTTGCTTAAGAGCTCGGAGCAATGAGAGAGGAATATTCCGATGGGAATGTCATCGTCCGGCAAGCGAAGCTGCGAAAAAGCTGGATCAAAGAACACAAAATTGGTCGCTACTAGTCAAACATTGCTCCTAACTCCTTAATTCTGTCATTATTTTGATGGCAACAATTGACGAAGACCGTTGATGGGAAAACGCAGTGAAAGGAAAAGTAGAACATCGACGACGGGAATCAAATGGGTCAAGAAGGTGTTTATTTTCTCCGTTCTTTTCTTCAATTTTTTTCCGCAAAAGAAGTAATTAAGATTTGAGAAAATTAGATCTTGTTGCATTACTTTCTTGGATTTCTAAATTTGTTCAACCAAGAAATAAAAATGCATAAAATGAGTAAAAAGAAAAAAATTAATCTTTTATTGTGATTCTCTTACTATATTTTTTGAATGACTTGTTTTTATTTAGTGGTAGAAAATATACTCTCAAATTAAAGCTGCACATAATAACTTAACATCTCCTAATTAAATTGCATAAATCTGCACTTTTTATGTCTTTTCTCATTAAAAATATAGAAAACAAGATACAATAATTTATCTGTTTGAGTCAATATTTAAAAATTTATAGTACACAATTAAAGAAATAAAGGTGAATAATTAAGACACGTGTTGTAAGTATGGAAAATTGCTAAATAAAATATTTGAAGCACGAAGTTTAGTTAAATTATTTCATGTTAATATAATAAAATATGCTCAATCAAATAAATTGTTGCGTGCTAATCGGACCACAACAACTATAACTTAAAAGTATATTTTCTGACACGAAATATAGAATAGTCGATTTTCAATTTTCTCACATTACATTCCGAAAACGAGTAGACTTTTTTATCAAGTGTTGTGAGCATGCATGCATGAGATATAAATGTTTATTTACACGACAAATTATTGAGATAATATTTTTGAATTGTTTCTTTATCATGTATTATTTTCTCGACGATAATATCTGTATTTGAAAAATGTTACATTTTTCTTCTTATTATTGTGTCCTAAAGTTGAATTCAAAGGTGGATTTGTTTATCTTTTGTACTCAAGAAAATTAGACAATAATATAGCATAAATAATTCTAGAAAACTAAAACCTATGTAATATTAAATAATTTTTAGAAAAATTAAAGTCTTGATTTATCATTTTTTGGACCTTTTTTTTTCCTTGAGTATTTTTCATTCCTTCTATTTTGGTTCCATGCATAACAATAAAGAAATATTTTTTGGTTTGAGTTCCACTTGTTTAATAAGTAAAGTTCAAGTTTGACTCACAAGATTAAACAAACTAAAAGATCTAATAAAATTAAATTCAACTTACTCTGTTAAATGAAAAATTAACTCATTCCATGTAGACTTATTTGTAGTTATACATAAATGATGTATATAAATTTAATGAGGTAAATAAGTTTTTATGGTATTTTAAAAATACTTATAATTTATAACATATTTAGTACATAAAATTATATATAATATTTTTAAATATTCATATTTGATTTCTAAATAAGTTGTTGATATTTTTCTTTGCCCTCTAAGAAAGTCTTAACTATGTTTTTTAGTGGAATAACTTTTGAGGGGTGGGAGTATCAGCCCAACCAAATCCAACATTTGAGGAGGGAAACATTTTTTCCTGGGAGGGTTGGATGAATTTTACAACCATATGAACAGCCATGGCCAATAGCTATAAAGAATATTGGCCAAAGAACCATATGTTGTGTCGCATCTAGCTTCTCTATATTTGGAGGCGAAAAATACATAGTAAATTTGAGATTTCAGTCGTCTAATTCAGTTTTCATCTCGTCGTCCTGTTGCACCACGTGTCCCTCTTCCTACACTATTAAGCCTGAAACACATTGTTTTGTTATGCTTCTTTTCGCCTTTTCCAGCGTCCCTCTGTTTTCGACTAAACAAGGCCCTTTTTTTCAAGAAGTTAAGCCCATTAAAGCTATATGGCTCAAACAGGGATGATTGAGCCGACGTCCCTTTGCTTCATCGGAAATTATAAGTTTGGAGCTTGGAGAGTTTTAGGGCTTTTCCAAGGAGGAAGAATCATTAGCATCCACTGCTTCCTCTGCAATCTGATGGGGTTGAGACTACCATCATGATCAAGAACATTCCCAATAAATACAAGTTTATCTCTTCCTATTTCTCATATTTTTTTTTGCCTTTTCACGTTTTTGGCACAATTGATTCAACATTAATATTGAAAGTTTTGAACTTCATTAGTTTGCTTGTAGTTATTTCGTGTTAACTACCTGTTCGTGCCATATAGTTTTAATGGGTTTAACTTGTTCAAAAGCACCATGTACAACAAAAGACACACCGAAAAAGACGGGAACGATTTCCCGCTTTTGGGCAAAGAAAAGCACACGATCTTTGTTTTAGCAACAATTGCGCTAAAATTTAAACCGTTGCTAAAATAAGCGTTGTTAATTTTTACAACAATTTTTATTTATATTTTAATAACAATTTTTTGATAATATGCTAAAAATATTAACAACGATTTTAACCATTGTTAAAACGAAAAACAAGTGCTTTACTTTAACTAAAAAAAGACGGGATGAAGCACCACAAAACAGTGCGTTTTGGGCTTAATTAGTTGCATAGGAAGAGGGACACATGGCGTAACGGGGACAGCACAATAAAAATTTGAATCAAACCAATAAAATTTTAAATTTACTATACATTTTTCGCCACAAATATAGAGGAGCTGGACGCTGTTGTGTGGGGTTAAAAAAAAAAAAAGAAAAAAGAAAACAGAGAGAGATTCTACAGGTACAGACTATGTGCAACACATTATTATAGTATTATTCTCAATTTATTTATTCAATCTTATCTGCTACAAGGCGAACCTTATTCAAGGACTCTTTAAATGCCTGCCAAGCAACCATGTAATGATCTTGGGATGCCAGCCCTTCATCAACAACTTGCATAGCCCGTCTGTACAAATGGTCATAACACTGCACGGGATTGGTGGTATCAACACTGTCGGAACTGAGTGGCACATACAGTCTCTTAAAATCCTTCCTCCATCTAGACAGAATATACTGACATGGAATTTCCTCCATACCATTATAATTAAGAATACACAAGGCATGCCTGCATAGATAGCCTTTGAAGTTAAAGCAGTTACAGACACAGCGAACATCCACTCCTGCTTTATCATACATGACTTCAAAGTTCCTAATATCTCTCATTGATTCTTCCCCTCCACGTTCTTTGACTACATACGTCACAATAGACCCATTTGTTTGAATTTGCGTGATGCTGAAACAAGAAGACATCATCACCACCTCATCTTGGAACTTACTGAATATAGCATTTGTGTACAATTTTGAGAGCTGCAACTCATAGTAGCATCTTGTTTTCAGTAAGGGGCTTGAATCTCTCGACTCTAAATCCGCAAGAGCTTCTTTTTTATGCTTCTTTTCTAGAACTAATTCAAAAATTTCAAAGAATTCTTTCAAAGAAGTTTGTTGATGCACATAACCGTTGAAAAAGGGACTCATAAACTGGCCCTTTTTATAATCAGAAATTCCAGCAAAAAATGTGTCCTTGGAATAAACTGGGGCCCAACGCTCCCGTTCTTCATGCAAGGTTTGGAGCTTCTCATGACTGCTAATTCCAAAATGTCGGGTCAGATCATCCCAAGCCCTCTCAAATTCATCAACTGTTTGAGAGTCATATATTATTTTAGTCAATGTCATTTGAAATGCCTCGTATTCCTGCAACTGTGCCAAATCTCCAAGAATGCTCTGCATGACTTGTGAGAGAGAAATTTTATGGTGAGCTCTTGGGAAAACCTCTGCTATTGCACTTTGAATGGTTTTACACTGGTTTGTAATGATAGTTTGTGGAGGGCGACCAAACATACATGTAAGCCATGTCCTAAATAACCAAATGTAAGTTTCAAATGTCTCATCGGCAAGCAGACCACACCCTAACAAAATAGATTGCCCATGGTGATTAACCCCAACAAAAGCAACCAGTGGGATCTCATAATTGTTTGACAAACATGTTGAGTCAAATGCAACCACATCAATAAAGTAACCACATGCAGCCCTTGATCTAGAATCAATCCAAAAGATGTTCCTCATGTGTCCATCATCAGTTAGATCCATCACGTAGAAAAAATGAGGATTCATCAGTTGTCTCTGGCAGAAGTAATTTGAAATAACTTCTGCATCTCCTTTTTTAAGCTTCAAATGCCTGGAAAATTTAACATGGTTATTAGTTCCTTCCTCATTAGCATTTGAGCTTCCATAATCCGATGCATCTGCAACAGGTGTTCTATATAACTTGATTGTTCGCACTTCAACATCAAGAGTTGGCTCAATCTTTCTTTTGGTCCCACTGTCCATCCTCTTATGTGATTTAGAGTTCTGTGCTCTCTCAGGATCAAATGAATGGTTATGCTCAAGCTTGACTTCATCCACCCTCCACCTGTCAGATTCAACTAATCTCAACCTAATCATTGCTAGGCAGCCTGTTCTTGTTTCTTTCCTACGACTATTTGCCTCTTTAATTGTTTTGAAACCCTCACAGTTGCAGCAAAGCACAGCACCACGCTTCTCTTTGCTGTTACGTTTGGTCCACGAAGATTTAACCCTAATAGCAAAACCAAGTTCCTTGGCATAGCTATTATAGTAGTTGTAGGCATCATCATATGTATCAAACTCCATCCCTACAACTGGTGGAGGGTAGTCTTTTACTTGAGATTCTACATTATGACAATCAATTACTGTTGTTTCATCTCCCACTTTTTCATGTTCACTCTCATCAATCTCAAATAGTTGCCCACAGTCATCTTCAAAGTTGTTGCCCTCATCCTCAACCTCAAGCAATTGCTCACTGTTTGGAGATCCTTCCTCTATCTGAAAAGATCGTAATAAACATTCAATAACAAAACAAGATCTAATAGGAAAGAGTATGCACTGAAATTGACAACCACAGAAATTGAATATCTCAACAATCAAGCTTGTAAAATGTCCTCGACAACTTGATTTTTTTTTTTTTTTACTAATGACAGGAGGTGAGGCCATCAAGATCCTTTATGCTCTCCAATAAACAATTTGTTAGAAGCAGCAACTCAGCTATTACTTGAACGAAGCAGCAACTCAGATATTACTTGAACACTACTGAATACCAGGGATCTTGATGAATATCCTGAATGGCACAACATGTGCCACATATTTAATGATTCAGTCCCTTAATTATAGTTTCTGGCTGCTTTATAATGGATCCTCACAAAATTTCAAAGCAATTAGAGGCCTTAGTCATTTTAACTTCAAATCATTATAAAGCTTCTACAAACTTGCATTGACAGTTAATAGAAGCCATACACTAGACAATTAACATCAATTGATAATTAACTTTTCTTTTAGCAAGGATTACAGACAATTGATACATTTCATCCCGCACTTAGCTGACAAGAAATCCACCCATTGTCAATCTAATGGCACTGTTTTCTCAAAACTAGTGGAGCCCTTAAAATTGGATAACTAGAATCAGTGTATAGTGTCAATATATGTAGAACCAAGGAGTTCTTGAAAAGAAGAACAATGACGGCAGAATGATACTTTGATAATTGATATGCCTAGAAAATAAGTCAGAAATGTCATATTTCTATAATTAACTCCTCATACCTAACCATATAAACAAAAAAACCCTGACTGAACCTAGTTGAACAAACTACCACACAACCAAAGACTGATTATAGTACAAAACGGAAAATACCCACAAGGTACCCATCGAAACTAGAGAAATTTGTTTTCCCCTTTTGGACATATAAAATCCAAATTGAAGCTAGAATTTGAGAAACAGAATCTCTAAGCACCGCATTACGAAACGCAGGGGCATACATATTCAAGGTTTAGGAGAAAAATTACCGCGATATCGAGGTTGTGACTCGGCGACAAGCTCTTGTCGTCAGGAGAATAGGTCGTATCGCCGGTCATGGCCTGGCAAGAGGTTCACATGCGTTCCGTCGAAGTCTGAGAGGTCGGCTTTGCCCTAACCTCCTCTCATCCTCTGCTTTGCGTTTTGCACTATGGTCCCTGCATTTCAATGTTGAGACTTTCCAACCCGACAATTTTGCAAGGTAACAAATCATCAAGGCTTGAAAGGAATTACAGAGAAATAAATGGGGTTGAGATGAAACAATATTACCAGGCATTGAATCGTAATTAATATATATTGTATAGGTTTTAAAATATTAAAATATTTAAGATATTAATCATATATATATATATATATATATATATATTTATTTATATCAGTTTTAAATTTTTTTAGTAGTTTAAATTTTTTGAAAATTTTTAAAAATATATAATAATATTTAGTAAAAAACTAAAAAATTTAAAAAAATTTAAAAACTAAAAAAATAAATTAGTTGAACCACTGAACTAGTTGATTTTATTGATTTAACTATTTTTTATCGATTTAAATATTTATTGATTCACATATTTAAATTAAATTGGAGATCCAATTAATTTATTAATTTTTTGATCGTCCAACCTAATTTTTTGAGCCATGAGATGAACAAAAAAAAAAAAAAGTAACATCTATATTCCTCATGGAAAAAAAATTTTTAAAATTAGAGGGACACTTTTGCATAATACTTCATTGAGTTCATTCCAATACTATTTATTTTCTATTTCATAAACTTATTTTTTTACGTCTTTTTTATAAAAAAATATTTAATAATATTTATTATTATGTTAAAAAAATTATAGTCTCATGTTAAAACATCACTTCATACCACCACTTTAGCTAAACATTTAATAAACGGGTAGCATGGATCATAATTTTATAAACAAAACAAGCAATGCAGGAGAAAAATACTAATGCTTTGAAAAATGATAGAAGGGAATAGTATTTTCATGATTATATGAAAAATAAAATATTCTTTCAATGTATACATGTAATATTTAAATTTTAAATGACCAAATCAATTCAATGCAATGTTTTCAAAACCGGACCGATCATTAAATCGGTGAAGTCATTGGTTCAAGGTTCAGTGGTCGGACCGTGGTCGAACCGGTGGTAATTAAAAAATATTAAAAATATATATAATTTAAAATATTAAAATACTTAATATAATTGATAATTCATAACAACAAGTGAAGGAAATAAAAAAAATTAATTCATAATTGATAATTCATCACAAGTCATAATATCTATAATTTTAAACTAAGTTTTAGTTGTGAAAAAAAACATTGTAAAAGAGTCAGTAAGTCCCACATTGCTTAGAACAATGAGGGAAAAAAGTTTTATATACTAATATATGTTAATGGGCTTATAAGAGGCTAAGGGAAGTTGTCACATCCCAAAAATTGAGCATGTGAAAAGATACTACTCATTTGATATAATTCTTAAACATACGTTATATACATATATTCTGTAAGGTTTTACATTCAACCTTAATCATTCATTCCACACTACAGAGTTATATTCATCTGATAAGCAAATATAGACATATAGTCTGATATTCTATCTCATCGCAAGCCTAGGAGACCTATAGAAAGTACAGAGCGTTTCTAGTATCCACATTAATAAGTACTGGTATCCCACCAGACAGAAATAGAGTGTAATCCCAAGGGGCTTCTAATCTTCCAACGGATACTCTTGTTCTTTGTTTTCTGTATCTGAAAAAAATAATCATAGGGAGTGTGAGTTTATTTAAAAACTCAGTAAGTAAATAACTGTACTATATAAAATATCAAAAGTACAAATACCACATTTACTCATATAATTAATTGTCTTATACATCGAGTAGTATGGGACTCTAACCCTTTCAAACTCATGAATAAGATTTCATAGATATACACCGAGTAGTATGGGACTCTAACCCTTTCAAACTCGTGAATAAGATCTCATAGGTATACACCGAGTAGTATGGGACTTTAACCCTTTCAACTCGTGTATAGATTTCATAGATATGCACTGAGTAGTATGGGACTTTAACCCTTTCAAACTCGTGTATAAGCTTTCTTAGATATACACCGAGTAGTATGAGACTTTAACCCTTTCAAACTCGTGTATTAGATCCCGTAGATCTTTACTCATTGACAAGATAGTGAGAATTTATCACATAGCACAATTGTCATGAAATAAAATAATTTCTACATACTCTTATTTCTACCGATCATCATATACTCCCATATGAAAATTGATTGCTTATTATCCAAATAATATTGTAAATGGGACTTATATTGTACTTTGAATAGTAATATCAAATTAGCTGAGCAAGGTTATTCACTCACCTTGATGTTTGTCCAAGTTTATCTTGTTCCACACTAGAATTTGTGTAGGAAAATTTCCTAGTAAAATATATTACAAGGAAACATAAGAAAGGAAACAAAATCACGAAAATACGTAAAATTTTCTGATTGCTACAGTAACGGTTCGCTACAGTACCGGTTCGCTACAGTAACATTGACTGCTACAGTACCGTTGACTGCCGACACTACAGTAACTGCTACAGTACCCGAAGAAATTTTTCCAGATTTTTTCCCGAAATTTCTGGTCGCTACAGTAACTCGAAGAAAAATTCCAGATTTTCAGTTGCTACAGTACTTCGAATTTTGCAAAAAATCTTTTAAAAAATTCATCCTTTCCTTTCTTTTGATTCAAAACCAGAATCTCAACTCTTTTAACCGATTATAACTCAAATATAACTTCTAAAACAACTGAGATTCATGAATTATCATCAAAATCTTCAAGAACAAAACCTCCTCTGATCTTCTACATAAACTGAAATTTAAGGAAAATAATCGGATTAAAGCTTACCTTTGATCCTTACAAAGCTTTTGAACCGAACAGATAATCGAAATTCTGAAGATCAAGGAAAGGATTTGAGAAGAGGGTGAAGAAACGAGAGAAAATGAATTCACTATTCACTTCAGCTGCTTCGATCGTGAGAAGAAAATAAGGGGGGTACTATTGAAACTTTATATTAAATATTTCTAATGGGTTATTCAATAACCCATGGGTATCCATAACCCAACATCCAAACCCATCCAGTCAATTTACAATAAATGGACTAATTGACCATTCTGAAACCACTTTTCGATGAATTTCACCATTCTTAGAATATATCCCTCATTGTGCAAATATTTAGTCCAGTCATTTAACTCAATTTTCATAAATAATATTCAAAGAGAACAATTAAATATGAAAATTAAAAATGACCAAAATAAATAACTAAAGTAACGTTGTAGAATTCTAAAATACTCTTAAGCGAATTATATTCTGAAATTAACGGGTATTACAGAAGTAGTGGGTTTACGCGCTAATGCAGTGCAAATCATCCAATTTGCCCTCCGTGCGCGTGTGATAAAGTGGACTCAGCTTGTTTTTGTTTTTGTTTTTCTCTCCTTCGATTTTTTTTTTCTTATCTGAGTAGTTGTCACGACCCGTTTTCTGGGCACATGACCAGCACAATGATAAATCTCTCATCACTGTAAGCCCTTTGATAAATTCTACCCGTGAGTTTAAATTATCTAAGTTATCAAAATAACAATTTCTTAATAAATATGAAGAAAATATATCAATTTTCTTATCTGAAAATTATAAAGATGATTTGCATGTAATAATAGATTATCAATATAAAGTACATTATTGACATATAAGCCAAATGCCAAACCCCTGACCTAGATGTCCTAGACGATTACAGAGCAATATAATCTATGACAATAGAGGGGCCTACCCGACAGCGGGAGGGTCCAAAGTGATCTACTCTTCTAGCGGATATTCTTCATCGGCAACCTGATCTGAACAAAAAGGTTGTACAGAGAGTGTGAGCTTTTAAACTCCATGAGCGAATCGGCCTCGCGTTAATACAATTCAAATACATTACCAGTCATGCAAGCATACCAGAAGGCTCATACTCAACCAATAGACATAGTTAGAAATTACATACAAGAAGATAAAAATTCATCCAATTCAACAAACGTTACTAGTACTCGTCAATGGCAATATATCCCGGAGAGCGCACACAGGCCAGCTCACCAATTCTGTATATTTCCGCCATGACGCACAACCAATTCAACAAACGTTACTAGTACTCATCAATGGCAATATATCCCGGAGAGCGCACACAGGCCAGCTCACCAATTCTGTATATTTTCGCCATGACGCACAACCTCATCCTCTTAGCTAGGGCGCCTCACGGATTTATCACCAATCCGGGCTATATCCCTACTGAGGGAATCGTTGTTTCCATACTCATTGGTCAAGACACCCTTTCAATCGGGTTTTTCGCCTTGCCATGAGAAGGGGTACTGTCCCGCTCAATCACAATCAATAGCACAACAGTTCATATCATAATCAGAAGTACAATAGAATATTCATCCATATAACAGGTATAGTATATAACTATATTATAAATTTATAAACCACAAATCAAGATAACAATTAATCTATTTTTGAAAAGATTCAAACTTCACATCAACATGAAATACTTGTTTCGTCTTATCCATACTTCTGGATTAATTATCTCATTAGATTCATCATTCTGAATCCAATTTCCCCCTATGAATCTTGGGAGTGTCCTACGACATACTTTTTATCACCAGTAATGCTAAAACTCTATTAAAACGGGGTCGTTTCACTCACATGGATTCCGTACGAGTATCACTTCTCTAAGTCGCTACGGACAAGAGTACACAGATGAATTTCAGTATTCCGCTACAGAGGTTTTCATGAAAGATTAGAGAAAACAAGTTAGGATTGTTTTCATACAGACACTGTTCATACATATGGTTACTATTCATAATATTCATATATACGGTCACTATTCATACGTACGGTTACCATTTATACGTACTGTCACTATTCATATATATGGTTACTATTCATACGTATGGATACTATTCATACATATGGATACTATTCATATATACGGAGACTGTTTATACCAGAAATAGAGAATAAAATTTGTAAAAGAGTACACTAGGTAAGTTCCCAGGAAAGAGTGGAGGGTCACAATGGACACACTTAAAAACCAGGTCTTTCCTTAGCCAGAACTTTTCTAGACATGTATTCTTCACAGTTTACATCCTATTTCGATAATCAGAGAATCAAAATAATATGTAAGCAGCTAAGGACAGTTTTTCTGATGTGGAAGAACAGCCAAAGCTGCAACCACAGAGCATACTTAAGAAAATAACTTCTAAAATTTGAAAGACATAGAAAGGACATAGTATCCTTACCTAAGCTGAAAAGGAAAGGCCCAAAATCTTAAAGGCCTAGCATTGGAGTAAGAGAAACTTAAGGAGAGAAGAATAGAAGTTGAAGGTGTGAGTTTAGAAGTGAAATGAAAGAGACTATTTATAGGAAAAGTCAAAGGTACTATTTGATACTATGCGCTAATAAAATATTCAACTTACTATTCATGAAAATGACATTTCTAATAATGCAATTTACTGTGTAAAACGCGGCACGGTTTAGAATTGTTTCGTTACTATTCAAAACTTAAAGGGAAAACTATCCTTTCACCTTAAACCTTTAAGTTTCTTTTCAATTCAATGTATTTTTACACATAAAACGTCATTTTCTCCCACGAACTTCTTTCTAGTTTTCTCTTATGACCAAACCACATCTAGTACTTGACATTTTGATTGTATAAATGAACAGTACTATATACGTAAATAGTATTATATGGGTGAATAGTACCGTATACTGAAATAGTAACAGTAGTTTGTAAACAAATATTTATATTTTATTTTTTATGGGTATTACAATTACAGTAGTGACATATTTGACAGTTACAAAATTAACTTGGGTTACCATATGCTTTTTGTCTACTTCCCTCTACATTTTTTTTACACACCTCCATAACCAAAAAAAAATTATCAAAAGAACCAAAAAAAAAAAGAACCGAACCGGTCGAACCAGCTGACTGGCCGGTTCTGACCGGTTTTCCCGGTTTGCCACCGATTCGGCCGGTTTGACACCGATCGAACCACTGGCCGGTCAGATAGCCAAACCAGATCGGTGACTCCTCCGGTTCCCAGTCCGACCGGCCAGTCCGGTCCGATTTTGGCATCTATGATTCAATGTGTGTCAATTTTGAATAAAATATGTTTTTCAATGTGTGTCGATTTTGAATAAAATATGTTTTTTGTTTTCATAGAGTGTGATTATATTAAATAATTATAATTGATTTTTGTTCAAATTAATTTTAATTAGTGAAATTAACTTTTCATACAATATGTGTTATTTGAATTATTTTCAAAATAGAATTATTTAATAGCTTTTATTAATACATTTTATACAGTGGAAAATTTTTAAAAAAATTAAAGAAATTTTTTTACAAAACATATTAAAATATTAAAGAGTCCAATATAATTTAATCAAGTTTAAGACATATTAATATAATATACTGTTTTGATCTTTAAACCAATATTTGAACTCAAAAAAAAAAGCAAATATATTATTTTTGTTCTTAAATTTTAACCCAAGTTTCAATTTTGTCTCATATCATTTCAATTAGTTTTAATTTTGTCCCTAAACTCAACATCATGTAAATTATTAATAGCAAATACTAATATGATCACTTCTATTATACACATCAACGTCAACTCATTTAACTATATACGTCCACTTCATATATGTATTTGAAATGATAAAGTTATCCATCAAGTAAAAAGGATATCAACAATTAAAAATAAAAAAAGAAATGACAATTTTATCATTTCAAATATATATCTAGCGTGAACATACTTAATAAACTAGTTGGCATATGAAATCTATAATCCAATGGCTTACTCTAATAACCTGTTTGATTCACAATACAGAGTAAGAATGTAATAGAAAAAAGAATAGAAAAAGAAAAGGAAAAAAAAATTGTTTGGTTTGTAATAGAAAAATGAATAGGAAAGAGAAAAAAATATTTGGATATGTATTTTTTAATTAATTAATTTTACCATAATACCCCTAATTATCTTTTTGATTTACCAAATTATCCCTTTCTCTTTCTCTCTCACTTCACTCTCTGACCCTATCTTTCTCTTCCCTGCCGAACCTCCAACTCCAATTTCTGCCCAGGCTCAAGCTTAACTTCTAGATGCGACATCGAACCACCCTCCCTAAAACTTCCTCAGAAATCGTCGATGATGGGGCAAGACAGAGACACTAGCAGACGGAGAAACCAACGACACATTGTAGATGCTAATGTGAAAGCTTCTTGAGAGATGAGCGAATGGGTTCGTGGCTTCTTGAGAGATGAAGCATCCAAGCAAATGGAGACACCAGCTAACGGAGACACCATTTTCCACACTGGAATTGTTTATACAAAGTGAGGGCAATACAGTTATTTCCACAATTTTCCACACTGAAGAGGTGCTTTCCACTGGTTGATCGATAGAAGCTGTCATATGATTAAAAATGGAAAGGAGTTCAAGAATGGAAAACTGGCTTCTGCTTCACGAAACCATCCAAATGAAAGAAGGAGCACTGTAGAATGGAATTGAAGCATCCTTTCCTGCTAGAACATTGAACCAAACGTGCCCTTAGAGATAGGAATACAGCCTTCTTCCACACAATAGCCATTAACAAAAGAACAAAAAATCAAATTAATAACTTTCTAAAAGCTAACAATACTTGGACTCAAAACCAAAGTGAAATAGAATTAGAAATTTGTAATAACTTTAAAAATACTTATTCAATTTATTCTTCCTTTACTCCAAATCTCTCTTTCCCAAACCTCTCACTTCCCACCATAGATCAAACTCATCATCTTAGCCTGTCACATATATCGAATGAATATGAGATTAGGCCTGCCCTTTTCAACATTAACCCTCTAAAAACTCCAGGAGAAGATGGTTTCCATGCCATCTTCTATCAAAACCAATGTGATACAATTAGGACTCAACTCACATATGCAATCCAACAAGCATTTCTTAACAATACTATCCCTCTTGTCTAGGGAACAACTCTTCTTTGCCTTATTCCCAAAATAAAAAATGCCCATATGACAAATCATTTTAGACCTCTTGGTCTATGTAATACATATTATTAACTCCTTTCAAAAATTTTAGTGAATAGACTCAAACCCTCCTCCCTACAATAATTTCTCCTTTTCAAGGAGCTTACCTCTCGAGAAGGCATTGCTCTGATCTATTTCTCACTACCCAAGAACCAATGAACTATATGGACCATTCAAAAGCTAAAGATAGATGGATGATAATTAAAATAGACATCTGATTTTATCTCTTGGGGCTTCATTGAAAAAAATGTTAACTAACTTCAACTTCCCAAATTTCCCAAAGAATCTAATCATGTCATGCCTCAAAAATGTTATCTACACCCCCATTATTAATGGAAAAAAAAAAGGAGGTCCATTTACCCCATCAAAAGGAATTAGGCAAGGAGATCCAATCTCTCCCTGTATTTTCATCCTTGGAATAAAACTAATTACCCCCTCATAAATAATGAAATAACCTCCAAAAATGGACCCCTACAAATTTAAAAACCAACCCCCTCACATCTCTCATTTCTTTTTCAGATGACATTTTACTTTTTGCTAAAGTTAACCAAAAAAGCATCCAAGCCATAAATAATGTTATCTTAACCTTCTCCTCCCCTAGCGGTCTTAGGCCTAAACTTGTCACGTCCTAAAATATGAGCATGTGACTGGCACGGAAAGTGAATTTCATTTCACCTCCGTAAGCCTATCTTTCTCTTAAGCATCATACCATTCTTTTAAATACAACTAATTTAAATTACATAATTTAAGAATTTAAAATAAGAGAAATATTCTTTTGTTTTTTTTTTACAAAAGATAAAAAAATACGGCTAAACTGAGTTTTCTATATACACTACAGTCATTCACATTACATCACTGAATGAACCTACCCGATTACAGAGATTTTCTAGATTTATACAACTTAGAATAAGACCTAAACATTATACCTTTACCCTGAACAAATGAAAAGGTAATCATGGGCTAAGGATCCATAACTCTTTGTATAGATATTTACCTTCAACTATCAACTCTGAAAAAAATGTTAATAAGAGGGGTATGAGCAAACCACGTGCCCAGTGAGCAGACAACACAACACTATGACAAAAAAAATACCATGCATCATAATGATAACATGCAGCAATCATACGTAATCGATCATAATATAATATAATATAATTCATAATACTTCACAACAATATCCAAGTAAATCAAATACATTTCAACATAATTCAAATAATTCACAACAGCAAACAGTGCAATCAATTTCACACATTTCCCGTACCAACCGGGTCATCCAGGGTACCTCTGGATCGTTGCTCGCGGCCCCTACCGCATCCACCCTTATCGCTCCATTTATATTCTCTACCCTTATAACTTTACATAGATTTCTCCATGGGGTGTACCGACATGCCTTTCCTTTCTAGTCAAACACAATCACAATTACATCTAAGAGCATTCTCAATCATAATCATGAGCCACATACACAACTCAGTCATTTACAATTCAAGTCACAACATAATCAATATGGTTCTAGCAACATAGCATGTATACAACATAATAACCTATAATATAGAACAATTATTCAACAATAACATCAACTATCCGTATATGAATGAACTCAATAATCAGAGTATGACACATCTCAACTCAGTTCACATGTCATTCACAATCCATCATATAACCTCCATTCATAAGAAAATAAGAAAATATAGTTATATACATCACCAGGCAAATTCCACAATTGTTTATGCTTCATCGTCCCACATCATCCTCTTCAAACTTGGATATACAACATATTCTCACTATGATGCAAAAAGTCAATAACAAAGATATTTAATCATAGCAAGTATTAACCCACTCACCTGGATTTCATGCTCTAAGACTCCCACCTTGTGCTTTGACCATTCCTATTGTAACTAGATAAAAACCATTAGGGCTACGAAATAGAGGAATTTCCTACCACTATTCCCGACCATCACTCACTTCTCAAATCATAACTCCTAACTGGTAATGAATATCTAGATGAAACTTATACCATTGGAAACTAGACTCAAAGAGCTTTTCAACGATATAAATTTCACTCAAAACGGAGTCCGTATGAAAGAGTTATGAACATGCTACAGTAACGGTCAACAGTCAACGCAGCTACAGTTTCGTTGACTAAGTCAATGCTACAGTAACGAGAAAATCTGGAAAAATTTTCTCGGTGAACAATATTTTCTGAAAAATTTCCAGAATGAACAGTGACGTTCTTCGTGTTCTTCATCCAAAAATCCTAAATCATATCTAAAACAACATTTCTTTTGATTTCTTCCATGGGTTTTCATCCTTAATGTGTAAAGAGTGCTTTAACACCAAAATCCCCAATTTTTAGCAACAATGCAAGCTCTAATCTCAAATTTTGATTAAGAACCCTAACTTTCTTAAAATTTCCTAATTCTTGAATTTCTCCTAATTTTCTTCGAATTTCTTGTTCCACAATTATTATCCAACATGTAGAAATATTTTAAACTAATATCTTTACTTAAATTCATCCATAGAAACAATATACAAAGATTTCCCAAAATGATAACCTAGGATTTATTCTTGTAAGAGGAGGAAGGAAAAAAAGAAGAAGAAGAATATCTACTTACCAATCTTCCTAGCTTCCAAGGCTTCCTTCCTTAAGCATTTGGCATGGATGGAGGTGAAGAAGAGAACTTGGGAGTCCTTGGCCGAGAGCTACGGGAGGAAGATAGAAAAATGAATAAGAGAGAATGATGAATGTTTAAATGTGTATGTGTGGGCCCCACTCATTTTCTTTTCAATTTAGTCCCTTTGGCAACCATCTTACCTAGGAATTGCAAAGGAATTGAAAAAGCTTGATTATACTTAGGGCATCCAATAGACTCCCACAAAATACACCTCATCACATCCCATTTTTATTAAAATTCCAAAATCTTGTATTTGTTCACTTTAATCCTTCTCGTTGTCTCAAATACCACTTTAACCTCGAATCCATCATCTTTTCGGTACCGGACTCATAATTCATTCTCATAAGCTTTATTCTTCCTCTCAGGTTCCTATTTGGTCATTTCTCAAAAGTACTCCATATTTTCTTTTCTTTTCACTTTAGTCCTTAAGAATTTGTAAAAATTTTCCAAATTAAAATTTTGAAATTTCTATTCCCAAATTTCCCTCACTAATTCAAAAATAACATTTTCTACGTAATTAAATTTTCTACTAAACTTCAAAATAGATTTTAAATATTCATATAAATTCTTGGGATATTACATTCTTCCCCCCTTAATAGAATTCGGTCCTCCGAATTCAAAACTCACCTCAAGATTGAAACAAATGTAGATATTTCATCCATATCTCATTCTGTGTTTTAAAATTTTCACAATCAAGTATAAAATATAATAAGTCCATTTTTTTTATTTCTCAAGTTCCTTCAATAAAAGAATAACCTCAACAAAAGAATATTCGAAAACTTAAATTTTGCATCTTTCGAAAATTTTCTGTGTTCATAAAATACTTATTTGGTACTTTTCCATAACTTAGAAGTGCAACCAAATATTATTTTAGTAACTCTGCTCAGTCAAAAGAAATACCATACTTCACTTTAGAATTCCCATAATCAGTTACGAAATATAACAAGTTCAACATCTTCTCATTCGTCAAGTTTTTTTAGTAAAAGGAATCACTTCAACATAAGAAGATCTAAAAACTAACTTAAATTTTATTTCTAGTACATAACTTACAGACAACAAGGTTAACTTGATTTACAAAATAGATAATTGTAATACGTGAAGCTTAAATCAAATATCAGCTTTAGGTACAAACAAAAAAGAATAAATTAAGGACGAGGAGGCTTTTGAAATACAGAAGGTGCTCCAGGTCTAAAAGAGGAAGGTGCTTCAGACCTTAAGGAGGAAGCTAATCGTTGCAGCCTAGAAAGAGTTTCTGGAGGAAGCATCTGGGAAATTTGGCGAAGAGCAGAAGTCACTCCATTCATACAGTCAATACAACTCGCTTGTTGGTCACGAAAATTTTGAGTTGCGAACATCGAATGTCTATTAACTCTATTCGCCAATTCCCTAAAATGACGATTCAAGAACTTCTCTTGTTCTGCAAAGAGACGATTTATCAATCTCCCCTGGTCCTCAAAGTGGCGGTTTATCAACCTTTCCAAGTCCTCCATCTTTTGTCTTATAAGCTCAAGCTCATTATTAGAAGATGTTGTTGTGCTAACATCCTCTAGCTCTACTACATCCCTTTTTCTTTTCTTAGCCTCTGGTGACTCTTCCATGGATCTCTTATTCTTATAATTCTCCAGGCTAAGATTTAGATCCAGCTCTACCTTGCCAGCCTCAAAGTTTAAATTGAAAGATTTATTGCCGGTCATATTTTTCTGAGCTATAAAGGTTGTACGGAAGGAGAAGTTTGATGCTAGAAAGCTTATAGGTAATGAACTCTTAGTGTAGTGAGCAGTGTAATGGGGCATCCATTATTTATAGACGAAATTTAGGGCTACAAAAACCTTTACATCATACTCTAAAGATGGCCTACAGACCTTATCCGTCGCAATGCCAATAGTCTATAATAAGCATGCCAGAAAAAATAAATATAATCTAATGCAAAAGATTTCTTCAAAAATTTTGGCTAACTTTTGACTCTTACTCAAATTATTCAACTAATCGCCGTTTCAATCTATGACTTCCTAACTCTGTATTTGTCTTATCCAATAATCCTAGATCGAGATATTACTCCATGAACGGGTAGCTTCATACTAGCCTTATCTAGGTTTCTAATCCGTGGCTTTACCCTAGGCTTACACATTTTCAAAAATACATATTAAAATAAAAACTTTTCACATTTACACATATCAAACGTTACCATAAAGTGAGAAAAATTTTTACCTTTCACTTGCCTCTACGAGCATATATGTATGTATGTATAAACATAGAGATACATCATTATCTATATATTTTCATCTATTCAAGTCTTTTTAAATTTTTGACTTCTCATTTTCTGAATGCATGTGGAATCATTACATACTATTTCTGGCCATAACAAATAGCCTTCACTCACTATGCATGAATAGCATACATATCATATGTTTTTAGATACATATAATCACAGTATGATTCAATCAATCTTGTATATTATACTCCACTGAAGGCTTTCAAGAACAACATAATAAAGCAGAGAAATACATTTTAGTTCATCATAAAAGCATCCAAGGCAATCTTTAATGGCTACATTGTCAACTTCTTTGAATTTCAGAAAATGCCAACTAGAGAAATGAAAAAAAACCAAGTATAAATCGGCCGCAAATCCACCGAATATTGACTTTCGTGGTTTTCGTATTAATGCGACGCGCTGTTGGTGTGCATGTCTACCCTAGACTTCTAGCTTCCAGCTTGCAGAAATTCATAGGTTAAGCGTGTAGGATGCGACGAAGAGATATCTTCTTTGTCTCTAAGTTCTAATTTTTCTCTATAAAAATTGTCACAGCATTATTAGTTACCACACCATAAAGAGTAATCATCTCTGAGCCTACAACTTCCCAGCATTTCTCTCTTTTCATACTCCTACATAAATTTTTAAATTTTCCAAATCATGGCCACAAGGAAGTACATTGATCTCACAGTGGAGGCCAAGGAAGAAGAGCTCGACTTAAACTTGAGTCTAGGCAAGGACAAGGGCAAAAGACCTTTTGAGGGGTCTCAAGAGAAGCAGAAGGAGAAGAAAATGAAGAAGAACGAGGAAGCTAAGGAGACTAGCACGGGCCATACCTCGGAGGACAAAATCGCCTGTCTAGAGCAGGAGGTGAAAAATCTAAAAAAGATGATAGAGGACCTGGAGAAGTTAACTAAACGCAATAATTCGGCAATGACTTCAAGAATAGACAGGTTCTTCTATTGGTCTACCCAGTGCTTCTGCAATTAACAACAAAGAAGTGTTGATTATATGAATAGGATTTACACTACCCTCCGTGACATTGCTCTGTCTCTCGCTCCAAGGAATGGTCGAGGGGTGATGATACAATACAACCCTCCTAATCTGAGACCACCTCACTTGTAGATTACTCATGCATGAGTAATTAATTTTTTTTTTGCAATGTAATCCTTTCGCTTTTAATGCTAGTGGTTTCTTTTATGGGATGGTACTCAAAAAAATAGTAATAATAAAATTAAGAAAGATAAAGGAAATCAGTCACACAAAATCAATCATGAATTCAACATATAAAGCCCCATACATAAAATGTGTTCCGACAGCAATGGAATCAAAACAAATAATAACCTTTCCTTTATCAAATTCAAAAGTGTAGCCACCTCTGTCTAAATCTAAAACTAAAAACATAATTCCTAAGAAAAGACAAGTCTAGGAAGGAAAGGAAATGAAAACATCCTACAGGACTTTCAGTAGAGCCGTCTCTCTATAGTTGTGCCCGGGTTCACCACGATAGAGGAGATCCCACTAAGGTTACCTTACTCTGTAATCGGTAGGAGACCTAATCCTAAAGCTCTGATACCAACTTTGTCACGTCCTAAAATATGAGCACGTGACCGGCACGGAAAGTGAATTTCATTTCACCTCCGTAAGCCTATCTTTCTCTTAAGCATCATACCATTCTTTTAAATACAACCAATTTAAATTACATAATTTAAAATTTTAAAATAAGAGAAATATTCTTTTGTTTTTTTTACAAAAGATAAGAAAATATGGCTAAACCGAGTTTTCTATACACACTACAGTCATTCACATTACATCACTGAATGAACCTACCCGATTACAGAGATTTTCTAGATTTATACAACTTAGAATAAGACCTAAACATTATACCTTTACCCTGAACAAATGAAAAGGTAATCATGGGCTAAGGATCCATAACTCTTTGTATAGATATTTACCTTCAACTGTCAACTCTGAAAAAAATGTTAATAAAAAGGGTATGAGCAAACCACGTACCCAGTGAGCAGACAACACAACATTATGACAAAAAAAATACCATGCATCATAATGATAACATGCAACAATCATACGCAATCGATCATAATATAATATAATATAATTCATAATACTTCACAACAATATCCAAGTAAATCAAATACATTTCAACATAATTCAAATAATTCACAACAGCAAACAGTGAAATCAATTTTACACATTTCCCGTACCAACCGGGTCATCCAGGGTACCTTTGGATCTTTGTCGCGGCCCCCGCCGTATCTACCCTTATCGCTCCATTTATATTTTCCACTCTTATAGCTTTACATAGATTTCTCCATGGGGTGTACCGCCATGCCTTTCCTTTCTAGTCAAACACAATCACAATTACATCTAAGAGCATTCTCAATCATAATCATGAGCCACATACACAACTCAGTCATTTACAATTCAAGTCACAACATAATCAATATGGTTCCAGCAACATAGTATGTATACAACATAATAACCCATAATATAGAACAATTATTCAACAATAACATCAACTATCCGTATATGAATGAACTCAACAATCAGAGTATGACACATTTCAATTCAGTTCACATGCCATTCACAATCCATCATATAACCTCCATTCATGAGAAAATAAGAAAATATAGTTATATACATCACCAGGCAAGTTCCACAATTGTTTATGCCTCATCGTCCCACATCATCCTCTTCAAACATGGATATACAACATATTCTCACTATGATGCAAAAAGTCAATAACAAAGATATTTAATCATAGCAAGTATTAACCCACTCACCTGGATTTCATGCTCTCGGCACTCCCACCTTATACCTTGACCATTCCTATTGTAACTAGATAAAAACCATTAGGGCTACGAAATAGAGGAATTTCCTACCACTATTCCCGACCATCACTCACTTCTCAAATCATAACTAATAACTGGTAATGAATATCCAGATGAAACTTATACCATTGGAAACTAGACTCAAAGAACTTTTCAACGATATAAATTTCACTCAAAACGGAGTCCGGATGAAAGAGTTATGAACATGCTACAGTAACGGTCAACGGTCAACGCAGCTACAGTGTCGTTGACTAAGTCAATGCTACAGTAATGAGAAAATCTGGAAAAAATTTTCTCGGTGAACAGTATTTTCTGGAAATTTTCTGGAAAATTTTCAGAATGAACAGTGGCGTTCTTCGTGTTCTTCATCCAAAAATACTAAATCACATCTAAAATAACATTTCTTTTGATTTCTTCCATGGGTTTTCATCCTTAATGTGTAAGGAGTGCTTTAACACCAAAATCCCCAATTTTTAGCAACAATCCAAGCTCTAATCTCAAATTTTGATTAAGAACCCTAACTTTCTTCAAATTTCTTAATTCTTGAATTTCTCCTAATTTTCTTCGAATTTCTTGTTCCACAATTATTATCCAACATGTAGAAATATTTTAAACTAATATCTTTACTTAAATTCATCCATAGAAACAATATACAAAGATTTCCCAAAATGATAACCTAGGATTTATTCTTGTAAAAGGAGGAAGGAAAAAAAAAAAAAGAAGAAGAATATCTACTTACCAATCTTCCTAGCTTCCAAGGCTTCCTTCCTTAAGTATTTGGCATGGATGGAGGTGAAGAAGAGAACTTGGGAGTCCTTGGCCGAGAGCTACGGGAGGAAGATAGAAAAATGAATAAGAGAGAATGATGAATGTTTAAATGTGTATGTGTGGGCCCCACTCATTTTCTTTTCAATTTAGTCCCTTTGGCAACCATCTTACCTAGGACTTGTAAGGGAATTGAAAAAGCTTGATTATACTTAGGGCACCCAATAGACTCCTACAAAATACACCTCATCACATCCCATTTTTATTAAAATTCCAAAATCCCGTATTTGTTCACTTTAATCCCTCTCGATGTTTCAAATACCACTTTAACCTCGAATCCATCATCTTTTCGGTACTTGACTCATAATTCATTCTCATAAGCTTTATTCTTCCTCTCAGGTTTCTATTTGGTCATTTCTCAAAAGTACTCCATATTTTCTTTTCTTTTCACTTTAGTCTTTGAGAATTTGTAAAAATTTTCCAAATTAAAATTTTGAAATTTCTATTCCCAAATTTCCCTCACTAATTCAAAAATAACATTTTCTACGTAATTAAATTTTCTAATAAACTTCAAAATAGATTTTAAATATTCATATAAATTCTTGGGATATTACAAAACTTCTCCAAATCAAATATTTAGACCTCAAAAACAATAAACTAGAATAGAAGAAATCTTATTGAAAATTCCTTGGGCATAAGAATTTCAAACAACCTTGCTTTCTATCTAGGTTATCCCTTAAAGCCCAATTATAAAAAAAATAGATTTTAAATTTATCCTTGATAAAATTAACAATAAACTCCAAGGATGGAAGTTAAATCTCCTCTCAAAAGTTGGTAGATGCCAACTTATAACCTCTACATTTCTGACCTCTTAAGCCATATTATGAAAGCTTTCCTTCTCCCGAAAGATATTGTCTCAAAAATTGATAGAAATTCAAAAAATTTCTTTTGGGGACACTCAGGAAAAAAAAATCCATGCTATAAGTTGGGAAAATTGCTTGTCCTAAATCTATGGGAGGTCTAGGCATCCGTAAAGCCTCTCATCAAAACAAAACACATATTCTCCAAATCCTTGTCACAAACCTTAAAAGTAGAAAAACAAACAAATCCTTCACTTTTAGAAACATTCAACAAACCCTTCCCATCTTTTCCTGTTGCACAAAAACTATTATAGGAAAAGGTGGCAAAACAAGCTTTTGGAATGATTGTTGGCTGAATGAACCTCTTTGATCAAAATACATGAGCCCCTTTCCAAAAGATGAAAGATTTAGGATAGTGGATTCCATTATTATAACCACACAATTTGAAAGGAAATGGGACTTTGACAATATTCCAATGACTTTTGATCTAAATATCACCCTGCAAATTGCTTCCACTCCTCTCTCAGAACGTTCTTCTCCCCCAGACGATATTAAAAGTTGGAATTTAACTTGCAACGGCTTGTTCACAACAAAATCAGCTTACCAAAAACTAATCTTTACAAATCTCAACCCTCTTATTACCCTTTCGAGTATCACAAACCACAATTCCTCCCTCTCTTGGATTTGGAAAAATTCAGCTTACCCAAGAGAAAATATGTTTCTTTGGCAAATATACCACAAAGGACTTCCCACAAATAGAAGCCTAAACAAAAGAATAAGTCACACATATGATAGGTGTAACTTATGTAACTTAACCTATGAATCCCACATTTAAATTCTTAGAGATTGCCCTCAAACAAAACAACTTTGGGAAACCTTGTCCCCTCCTTAAAATTTTTACTCCATGGACCTTGAAAACTAGATTCACTCAAATTGTAACATCTTTCTTCCTTCTTTCCTCCTTATTCCATGAGGTACCATATTCTCTTATACTGTAAGAGGCCATTTAGTTGGCCAGAAAAAATCTTCACAAATGAAAGCTTTGATCCAATAAATATCTCAAACCAAATCAAATCTAAGGCTCCTAAATTCTGGTTTAGTTCTAAACAAAAATCTGCTCAAAACTTAAATGCTAATGCTAATGCAAGTTCTCGAATTATGATAAACTACTAAAAAAAGCCTAACTCTGGTTGGTTTAAGATTAATGTTGACAGTTTTATGAAGGATAATCTTATAGTTGTTGTAGGAACAATAAGAACTGAAAATGGACATTGGTTCTAAGGCTATGCTAAATTCATTAGTTATGGAACTATTGAAATGGCAGAAGTGTGAGCATTGCAGATTAGGCTTCACCATGTAGTTATGCTAAACATCAAAAAAATTGAAATAGAAATGGGCGGTAAAATTATTCATGATCTGCTACTAGGAAATATTAATCATACTCACCTTTTGCTATAATTGTGGAAAATATGTCACATCCTCAACAGTGAGTCCGATTCACGTTATCTCTAAGTTAAAAACATCATCAAGGTCTTAACTTCCGTACAATGAAACCATACATAATATTCATATTTACACATAGTCCGTCCAAAAAAAGAAAATCCTAGGAGGCTTATGTGACCACAGAGCTACTTCTAGAGCTTACAAGATATAGAATACAAAGGAACCAACCGAAAATACAATAGGGTTGGTTTAAGATAAACTCGCTATTCCCCTGGAAAATCCCCAGCGTCAGCCACAGATTCTGAAATGTTGTAAAATAATAGGATGAGTAATGAAATACTCAATGAATGGATAACATTATCAATCAAAAGTAATTTAGCAAATAGTATCATAAAGATATCATTGAATTAAACTCACATCAGTTACCAATGATATATACAGTATAAATTACTCAGTGCCAATACAAATTCCGTACCAACCGGGTCGTCCACAGTACCAGTGGATCGTTGCCAGCGGCCCCCTGGCCACATCCACCCTTATCTCTCCATGAAAGATATATCGCCACCCTTATAACTCCTGTAACTTCTCTCGTGGGGTGCACCACCACGAAAATATTATAACAACGTCATACCATAACGCAAGTATTCACACAACCTCAATATAATAACGATAATATCAACATTAACTTTACATATTTTATAAGAATTAACATTTAATCAAACAAGAGGTTTGAAATCCACAATACCTTTAAATACAAGGAATACAAGTCCTTGATAAATAAATACACAACATACCATTTAAGTCCACCTTCTCAATTTTCTTTATGATACTTGATGACAATACTTTTGAAGAAATATAGATGAGATAAGGTTATCACACTCACCTCGAATGTGGCCCTAACTACCTTTCCTTTTGCAGCTAAATTATGAGGTGTTAGGAAATAACTCTCAAAGATTTCCTAAAATGTAAATAAGATGAAAAATAAAGAATGCATTAGAATTTTCAAGTGAAACTTGTATTATTAGAAACTAGACTCAAAGAGCTTTCTAACAGTATCTTAGTCCGGAACGCAGCCATAGTAACGTTGACCGAGTCAATGCTACAGTAACGTTGACCGAGTCAATGCTACAGTAAAGTTGACTAAAGTCAATGCTACAGTAAAGTTGACTAAAGCCAATGCTACAATAAAGTTGACTAAAGTCAATGCTACAGTAACCGAGAAAATCTGAAAAAAAAAAAAAAAAATTTTGGTGAACAGTATTTTCTGGAGAAAATTTTCGAATGTTCTTCGTGTTCTTCATCTAAAAATCCTAAAATCATATCTAAAACAACATTTCTTTTGATTTCTTCCATGGGTTTTGTTTCTCAATGTCTAATGAGTATTTTAACACCAAAACCCCTAATTTTTACCAACAATCCAAGCTCAAATTTCAAATTTTCATCAAGAACACTAACTTTTTCAAATATCTAAATTCTACGAAATTTCTTGTTCTAATAACATCCTAAACCACCTAAGAATGTTTTACATTAATATCCACACTTAAATTCATCCATTAAAACTCAAAATCTTAATTTTCTTCCATAGGTCCGAAAATGGAGAAAAAGAGAAATAGAGCAGATAAAACTTACCTCTTTGCCTCTAGAACTCCTAAGAATCGGAAGTATGGTTAGAAAATATTAGATCACCGGAAGAACTTAAAGAAATGATTGGAGAGGAAGATGAAAATGAAACGAAGAAATGGTGAATGAAGCCTTGGGAGGAAGAAGGAGAAGAGAAACTAATAATTGTACGTGTGGGCCCCACCAATTTCTTTTTCGATAAAATTGTGCATAGCCACCTTAGCTTTTAAGATTTGTTCACTTAGGTCCTTGAAAATTATAAAAAATTTCCTAAATTAAAAATTGAAATTTCTATTCCCAAATTTTCTTTACTAATTCAAAGAAAGAAAACATATTTCACGCAATTAAATTTTTCACTGAACTTCATAATAGATTTTAAATATTCATACAAATTATTGGAGCATTACATTCTTTCCCCCTTAAGAAATTTGGTCCCCAAATTTCATTACCTCATGTTATAAAGAGGTGTGGGTACGTAGATTTCATCTTTTCTTCCAATTCCCATGTCGCTTCCTCTTGGGTATGATTCCGCCATAAAACTTTCACAGATGGTATTTCTTTAGACCTCAACTTTTTTATTTGTCTATCTAAGACTGCTACTGGAATCTCTTCATAAGATAAATCTTCTTTTAATTGGACTTCCTGTGTTTGAAGAACATGGGAAGGATCATAAAGATATTTTCTTAACATAGAGACATGAAACACCGGGTGGACTCCTTCCAAATCTGGGGGTAATGCTAACTTGTAAGCCACATTGCCAATTTTCTCCAATATTTCAAAAGGTCCAATATACCTTGGACTAAGTTTTCCTTTTAGCCCAAACCTTAAACTACCCTTCATGGGAGATACTTTTAAAAAGACCATATCACCTACTGCAAACTGAAGGTCTCGTCTCCGATGGTCAGCATATGCTTTTTGTCTACTGTGAGCTGCAAGGAGTCTTTCCCGAATAAGTTTGACTTTTTCCAATGCATCTTGCACTAAATCAGGCCCAATTAATTTATTTTCTCCTGCTTCAAACCAGCCAATAGGGGATCTACATCGTCTTCCATAAAGTGCTTCAAAGGGTGCCATTTTAATACTTGCTTGATAACTATTATTATATGCAAATTCAATTAGAAGTAAATGTGTATCCCAACTACCTCTGAAATCTATCACACAAGACCTTAACATGTCTTCCAAAATTTGTATAACACGTTCAGACTGGCCATCCGTCTGAGGATGAAAGGCTGTACTTAAATTTACCTGCGTGCTAAGGCTTCTTGAAAAGTCTTCCAAAAACGAGATGTAAACTATGTGCCTCTATCAGAAATAATGGAGATAGGCACTCTATGCAATTTAACTATTTCATCAATATACAACTGAGCATACTTATCAGCACCAAATGTTGTCTTTACTGGTAGAAAATGTGCCACTTTTGTTAAACGATCTACTATTACCCACACAGAATCATATCCTTTCTGGGAACGAGGTAGCCCCACTACAAAATCCATTGTAATACTTTCCCATTTCCACTGTGGAATATCTATTTACTGAAGTAATCCAGGAGTTCTACGATGTTCTGCCTTGACTTGTTGACAAGTTAAGCAATGAGAAACATAATCAACAATGTCCCTTTTCATCCTGTCCCACCAATACAATGACTTCAAATCTTGATACATCTTATTAATACCAGGGTGTACAGTATAAGTTGTTCGATGTGCTTCTTTCATGATTCGTCTCCGTAAAGATTCTACATTTGGCACACATAATCGACCTACAAATCTAATAATTCCATGTTGGTCAAGAGAAAACCCCTTATCTTCGCCCTCATTTACTTTACTCTGTAACTTTCCAAACATTGGATCTTCCTTCTGGGCCAACTTCATATCTTCAATTAAAGATGATTGGGCTGGTATATGTGCCAAGAATGCGATTGACTCCAAAATTCCATACCACACTCCACTAGCTTCTAGCTCGTGTAACTCACGAATCAATGGCATCCTACATAAGGTAATATGCGCCAAACTCCCTATAGACTTACAACTAAGAGCATCTGCAACAACATTAGCCTTTCCAGGATGATAAAGAATTGTACAATCATAATCCTTGAGAAGTTCCATCCATCTTCTCTGCCTCAAATTCAAATCCCTCTGTTGAAAAATATATTTCAAACTCTTATGATCTGTGTACACTTCGCAAGTTTCCCCGTATAGATAATGGCGCCAGATTTTTAAAGCAAATACTACGGCCGCCATTTCCAAATCATGAGTAGGATAATTCTGTTCATGTCTTTTAAGCTGTCAGGATGCATAAGCTATTACCTTACCATGTTGCATTAAAACACATCCTAATCTCATTCGAGAAGCATCACAATATACAGCGAAACCGCCTGAACCTAAAGGTAAAGCAAGTACGGGGGCGGATGTTAAGCATTCCTTAAGCTTGGTGAAACTCTCCTCACAAGCCTCAGTCCAATCAAATCGAGCATTTTTTTTTTTAGTTAATCTTGTAAGAATGGTAGCTATTTTTGAAAAATTCTTTACAAAGCGGCGATAGTATCCAGCTAACCCCAAGAAACTCTGAATTTCTATCACCGTCGTGGGTCGAGGCCACTTTTGTACTACTTCAATTTTGCTGGGATCGACATGTATCCCTTCCCTTAAGACTATATGTCCCAAGAAAGCTATTTGGTCCAGCCAAAATTCGCACTTTGAAAATTTCGCATAAAGCTGGTGCTTCCTTAAAGTTTGTAATACCATTCTTAAATGTTGTTCATGCTCTTCAAGATTTTTTGAATATACCAGAATATCATCAATAAAAACAATGACAAATTTATCCAGAAACGGTTTAAAAACTCGATTTATAAGATCCATAAAGGCTGCTGGTGCATTTGTTAAACCAAATGACATCTCCAAGAATTCATAAAGTCCATAACGGGTACGAAAGGCTGTCTTAGGTACATCTTCAGTTTTAATTTTTAATTGATGATATCCAGACCTCAAATCAATCTTAGAAAAGCATTGAGCTCCCTACAACTGGTCGAACAAATCATCAATCCTGGGGAAGGGATATTTATTTCGTATTGTCACCTTGTTTAATTGCCGATAATCAATGCATAGTCTTAAGGATCCATCCTTCTTCCTTACAAATAATACTGGTGCACCCCAAGGTGAAGAACTGGGCCGAATAAAACCTTTATCTAAAAGATCATGTAATTGTTCCTTAAGTTCTCTAAGTTCTGCAGCGGCCATACGGTAGGGAGGTATGGAAATAGGCTGAGTGCCTGGAATTACCTCAATATTAAATTCTATCTCACGATCAGGAGGTAATCCATGTAATTCTTCAGGAAAAACATCTGAATACTCTCTCACAACCGATACATGATCAAGATTCACCTTGTCTTCTTCAATGTTCCTAACAAAGGCTAAGAAACCTGGACATCCTTTCCTTAACATACGCCTAGCACGGATCATAGAGACAATGTTATTAGGTATATCATTCCTATCCCCTTGAAAAGAGAAGGTAGGCTCACCTGGAATACTGAACTTTACCACTTTATTATAGCAGTCAAGAGTAACATGATAAGAAGCCAACTAGTCCATTCCAAGAATAACATCAAAGTCTGTCATATATAATAGCATTAAATTTGCCTCGGTGTTTTTGCTATCCATTAAAACATGGCAACCATAATAACCTGAATCTACCACTAAAGTCTCACCCATAGGAGTAGCAACAAGAAAAGGTTTATCAATTTTAACAGGATCTTGAATAAACTGATTTACAAAAATTGGAGATATATAAGAATGGGTAGATCCCGGATCAAACAATACACGAGCTTCGAATGAACATACTAAAAAAATACCTGTTACAACTGTATTCGAAGTCTGTGCATCCTGGCGTGTGAGAGCATACACTTTGGCTTGGTCGCATCCAACCGCAGGTTGATTTCGTCCTCCTTGTCCTCTACCCCCTCCTCTCCCTAAGCCACTTCGTCTGGCAGAAGAGGAAGAAGCTCTGTTAACTGATGCTGCCATCTGTTGTACTTGAGGTATATATGTAGATCCTTGCCTTGAGACCTCTACTTGTTGAGGACAATCTCTTCTTATATGACCCACCTGTCCGCAACGAAAACAAATTGGGCCTGCCCCATAACACACACCAGTATGAAATCGCCCACATTCTGAACATTTAGGCTTGTCTCGTCCCTGTTGAGATAACACCTGACCGACTGATGAAGAACCTCCCTTATGGTCTGGTCGAGGCCTAGAGACACTACCTGAAGATGCTACTGGGTGGAACGATACCATAGAAGTAGATTGACCTCTACCTTGAGACCTGACAGTCCCTGATAATCCACCATGCCCTGAGGACCTTCCCTCGTTTTCTCGTTTCCTTTTCCTCTTGAAGTCTTCACTTTCATCCTTTTCATTCATTTCAGCTGTTTTGGCTGCATCTACCGCAGCCACATAAGAAGGATATAGGTCCATCTGCATACTTATAAACTGACGCAACCGAAGGCGAAGACCAAGAACAAATCGACGAATCTTCTCTTGTTCGTCTGGGATCATATGGGGTGCATACTTAGAAAGTCGTGTAAACTTTATATCATATTCATCAACTGTCATTGAACCCTGTTTAAGGAATTCAAATTCTCTAGCCCTTGCAATTCTTACACTCCTTGGCATGAATCTTCTAACAAAAACTTGACGAAACTCATCATAACTAACTGAAGGGGCGTTTGGAGTTCGACTGCTCTGCCAAGTAACCCATCATTCATGAGACCTTCCTTGAAATTGATAAGTAGCATAATCCACCCAGAATCGAGGATCACATTTCAAGGCTTTACATGCTTTTTCTATTCCGTCAAGGGATCGTTGTGGATCCTCATTTGGGTCTTCTCCAGTGAAAACAGGGGGTTTAAGCTTCAAAAAATCTGTCAACGATACATCCCGTACTACTTCGACTTTATCAGGAAGAGATGGGGGAATTACTGAACGTACCGGAGGAACTACAGTAGGAGTAGGAGCAACAGGGGCATTTGCAGCAATCATCTACCTCTCTAGTAATGTAGTCAAATTGACTAGACTTCCTTGTAACGCGGTCTGACCCTCTAGCAACACAGTCAAACTAGTTAATAAAGTAATTGGATCAATTTGTGGTTATGCCCCATGTCCTCGAGGTAAGCCTCGCTCATCCTGTCCTTGCTCACTCTCACCATGTTCCTCCTACTCTCGTTCACGGGTAGGATGGGCAGGTCGCGACGAGGCACCTTCAGAGCCTGTACACTCTACTGCCTCTCGAGATCCTCCGGGTTGCATCGTGACTTATCAACAACACCACATAATTTAATCCCGGAAAGATCAATATTAACCACAAGGAAAGGAACGTAAGAAGAAAAATAAACAACACCTATAGGACCTTTAACTGACCTTCACCTCTATGGTCATGCCGCGGTTCATAACGATAGAGGGAAGCCCAGTCAAGGTTACCCTGCTCTATGATCCATAAGAGACCTAAGAATTGCTCTGATACCATTTTGTCACATCCTCAAAAGTGAGTCTGATTCACATTATCTCTAAGTTAAAAACATCATCAAGGTCTTAACTTCCGTACAATGAAACTGTAATACCCGTTAATTTCGGAATATAATTCGCTTGAGAGTATTTTAGAATTTTACAACGTTACTTTAGTTATTTATTTTGGTCATTTTTAATTTTCATATTTAATTGTTCTCTTTGAATATTATTTATGAAAATTGAATTAAATGACTGGACTGAATATTTGCACCATGTGGGATATATTCTTAGAATGGTGAAATTCATGAAAAAGTGGTTTAAGAATGGTCAATTAGTCCATTAATTGTAAATTGAATAGATGGGTTTGGATGTTGGGTTATGGATACCCATGGGTTATTCAATAACCCATTAGAAATATTTAATATAAAGCTTCAATAGTACCCCCCTCATTTCTCACGCAGAAGGAAAAGCTGAAAACTGAACAGTGGAAGTTTCTCTCGTTTCTTCATCCTCTTCTCAAATCTTTTCCTTGATCTTCAGAGTTTTGATTATTTGTTCGGTTCAAAAGCTTTGTAAGGATCAAAGGTAAGCTTTAATCTCATTATTTTCCTTAAATTTCAGTTTATACGAAAGATTAGAGGAGGTTTTGTTCTTGAAGATTTTGATGATAATTCATGAATCTTAGTTGTTTTGGAGGTTATATTTGAGTTAAGATTAAGTTATAGTCAGTTAAAAGAGTTGAGATTCTGGTTTTGAATCAAGAAAGGAAAGGATGAATTTTCTGGGAAAGTTTCTGCAAACTCGAATTACTGTAGCAACCAGAAAGTTTCAGAAAATTTTTTGAGTTATTGTAGCAATACTATAGTGTCGGCAGTCAACGGTACTGTAGCAGTCAACGTTACTGTAGCGAACCATACTGTAGCAAACCGTCACTGTAGCAAACCGTCACTGTAGCAAACCGTTACTGTAGCAATCAGAAATTTTGCATATTTTCGTGATTTTGTTTCCTTTCTTATGTTTCCTTGTAATATATTTTACTAGGAAATTTTCCTACACAAATTCTAGTGTGGAACAAGGTAAACTTGGACAAACATCAAGGTAAGTGAATAACCTTGCTAAGCTAATTTGATATTACTAGTCAAAGTACAATATAAGTCCCATTTACAATATTATTGGATATTAATCAATCAATTTTTCATATGACAGTATATGATGATTGGTATATTTTTTGTTACAGAAATTCAAAGGAATAAGAGTATGTAGAAATTATTTTATTTCATGGCAATTGTACTATGTGATAAATTCTCACTATCTTATTAATGAGTAAAGATCTACGGGATCTAATACATGAGTTTGAAAGGGTTAAAGTCTCATACAACTCAGTGCATAACGATGAAAAACTACACACGAGTTTGAAAGGGTTAGAGTCCCATACTACTCGGTGTATATCTATGAGAACTTATTCACGAGTTTGAAACGGTTAGAGTCCCATACTACTCGGTGTATATCTATGAGAACTTATTCACGAGTTTGAAACGGTTAGAGTCCCATACTACTCGGTGTATATCTATGAAATCTTATTCACGAGTTTGAAAGGGTTAGAGTCTCATACTACTCGATGTATAAGACAATTAATTATATGAGTAAATGTGGTATTTGTACTTTTGATATTTCATATAATACAGTTATTTACTTACTGAGTTTTTAAATAAACTCACACTCCCTATGATTATCTTTTCAGATACAGAAAACAAGGAAGAAGAGTATCCGTTTGAAGATTAGAAGCCCCTTGGAGTTATTATCTGTTTCTGTCTGGTGGGATACCAGTACAGTACTTATTAATGTGAATACTAGGAACGCTCTGTACTTACTATAGGTCTCCTAGGCTTGCGATGAGATAAAAACATCAGATTATGTATGCCTAAATTTGTTTATCAAATGAATATAATTCTGTCGTGTGGAATGAATGATTAAGGTTGAATGTAAAACCTTACAGAATATATATAAATAACTTATGTTGGAGAATTTTATCAAATGAGTAGTATCTTTTCACATGTTCAATTTTTGGGATGTGACAGAAACCATACATAATATTCATATTTACACATAGTCCGTCCAAAAAAAAAAATCCTAGGAGGCTTATGTGACCACAGCGCTACTTCTAGAGCTTACAAGATATAGAATACAAAGGAACCAACCGAAAATACAAGAGGGTTAGTTTAAGATAAACTCACTATTCCCCTGAAAAATCCCCAGCGTCAGCCACAGATTCTGAAATGTTGTAAAATAATATGATGAGTAATGAAATACTCAGTGAATGGATAACATTATCAATCAAAAGTAATTTAGCAAATAGTATCATAAAGATATCATTGAATTAAACTCACATCAGTTACCAATGATATACACAGTATAAATTACTCAGTGCCAACACAAATCCCGTACCAACCGGGTCGTCCACAGTATCAGTGGATCGTTGCCAGCGGCCCCCTGGCCACATCCATCCTTATCTCTCCATGAAAGATATATCTCCACCCTTATAACTCCTGTAACTTCTCCCGTGGGGTGCACCACCACGAAAATATTATAACAACGTCATACCATAACGCAAGTATTCACACAACCTCAACATAATAACGGTAATATCAACATTAACTTTACATATTTTATAAGAATTAACATTTAATCAAACAAGAGGTTTGAAATCTACAATACCTTTAAATACAAGGAATACAAATCCTTGATAAATAAATACACAACATACCGTTTAAGTCCACCTTCTCAATTTTCTTTATGATACTTGATGACAATACTTTTGAAGAAATATAGATGAGATAAGGTTATCACACTCACCTTGAATGTGGCCCTAACTACCTTTCCTTTTGTAGCTAAATTATGAGGTGTTAGGAAATAACTCTCAAAGATTTCCTAAAATGTAAATAAGATGAAAAATAAAGAATACATTAGAATTTTCAAGTGAAACTTGTACTATTAGAAACTAGACTCAAAGAGCTTTCTAACAGTATCTTAGTCTGGAACGCAGCCACAGCAACGTTGACCGAGTCAATGCTACAGTAACGTTGACCGAGTCAATGCTACAGTAAAGTTGACTAAAGTCAATGCTACAGTAAAGTTGACTAAAGTCAATGATACAGTAACTGAGAAAATCTGAAAAATTTTTCTCGGTGAACAGTATTTTCTGGAGAAAATTTTCGAATGTTCTTCGTGTTCTTATCCAAAAATCCTAAAATCATATCTAAAACAACATTTCTTTTGATTTCTTCCATGGGTTTTATTTCTCAATGTCTAATGAGTATTTTAACACCAAAACCCCTAATTTTTACTAACAATCCAAGCTCAAATCTCAAATTTTCATCAAGAACACTAACTTTTTCAAATATCCAAATTCTACGAAATTTCTTATTCTAATAACATCCTAAACCACCTAAGAATGTTTTACATTAACATCCACACTTGAATTCATCCATTAAAACTCAAAATCTTAATTTTCTTCCATAGGTCTGAAAATGGAGAAAAAGAGAAATAGAGCAGATAAAACTTACCTCTTTGCCTCTAGAACTCCTAAGAATCGGAAGTATGGTTAGAAAATATCAGATCACCGGAAGAACTTAAAGAAATGATTGGAGAGGAAGATGAAAATGAAACAAAGAAATGGTGAATGAAACCTCGGGAGGAAGAAAGAGAAGAGAAACTAATAATTGCATGTGTGGGCCCCACTAATTTCTTTTTCGATAAAATTGCACATAGCCACCTTAGCTTTTAAGATTTGTTCACTTAGGTCCTTGAAAATTATAAAAAATTTCCTAAATTAAAAATTAAAATTTCTATTCCCAAATTTTCTTTACTAATTCAAAGAAAGAAAACATATTTCATGCAATTAAATTTTTCACTAAACTTCATAATAGATTTTAAATATTCATACAAATTATTGGAGCATTACAAAATAGCAGGCTTCTCCTCCAATATTTGAAGACTACAAAGTTTGCAAAATTTCCAGATCTCAGAATATGTGTGCTAATGGCCAAGGAAGCTAAAGAAAACAGACTTCCTATGAGCACTTACAGTGTTGCTCCTCTTTTTGTAAAAGATCATTATGATTGAGATCTTCACTTCAACAACCATTAGTAGCTTGTTTTTGTTGTACTGCTGTTGTTTAGTTTTTATGTGCCTTAACATATGTACTTTTATGTTTGGTTTGTAAGCTTGAATTCTGTTACTCTTTTAATACCTTTCTTTTTTTCACCAAAAAAAATTTAATTGGCCAAAATAACAAAAGTAAGGCCAAAGTGCCTTATTATACTTTTGAATTTTGACTTTAGTTTCAATTTCATCTTAGAATTTTATTTGTGAGTGTGAGGAAGGAAGGAAAAGAGAAGAAGGAGGAAAAAAAATAGAAGAAAAATGAGAAAATGAAGGGTAGAGAGAGAAGAAAGAATCAAAGTGCATGAGAGCAAGAAAGAGAGAACTAAGTTCAAAGAATCAGGCAAATTTATTATTGTAAATGTATGTTTGATATGTGGGAATAAGGAATATTAATGTGTGTAATGATAGTGACCACATTAGTTTTTTTTTCTTGATTAATAATTTAAAGCAAAAAAGTACTATATGCCCCTAACGTTTATCCCGATTTTTATTTATGTCCTTGATTTTTTTTGTCCGATTATGCCCATAAAGTCTCAATTTTTATCATATATGCCCCAAAATAACGAAAATACCTTTTATCCCTCTGTTTTTTTCCTCTTTCACTCAGACACAGACCCTGCCAGAGAAGCAGAAAACTAGAGAACTCACCTCCATTCGCTCTCTTTCCTCCACCATCGTGTCCCTCTTCCTTCCAACATTTTCCCCCTTCTTTCTCTCTGGTTCACTCTCTCTCTCTCTCTGAAACTCAAAAATTTTCTATGCCGGAAACCTTGATGAAGAGAGAATAGAGGGAGAACGGCGACGTTCTCCATCTTTCACAGCTCTCTCTCGCTTCCCGTTTTCTTACTAAGGAAGTCGGTCCTTCCTTCATCGTCATTCTCCCTCTATTCTCTCTTCGGCGAGGTTTCCAGCATAGAAAATTTTTGAGTTTCAAAGAGAGATAGTGTGTGAACCAGAGAGAAAAAATGGGGGAAAGAATGTTGGAGGGAAGAGGGACGTGATGGTGGAAGAAATAGAGCAAATGATGGTGATATCTAATGTTTTCTAATTCTTTGGCATCTTCTCCGGTGAAGGTCTGTGTTTGAGTGAGGAGAGAGAAAAAAGAGATGGATAGGGGTATTTTCATCATTTTAGAGTATATATGATAAAAATTGAAATGTTAGGGGCATAATCAGACCAAAAAAACCTCAGGGGCATAAATAAAAATTAAGGTAAATGTTAGGGGCATATAATACCCTTTTGCCATAATTTAAATTGTATTATGATCAAAGACATAATTAAAATTAATTAAAAAGATATAAGACCTAATTGATATAAAATAAAATTTTGAATAAAATTAAAATTTGAGATAAAGTTTGGGACATAAAAAACAACTTTTGTCAAAAAAAAGAGGGCAAAAGTACTTTGTACGTTCCTAACATTTACACTAAGTTTCAATTTCGTCCATAATATTTTTTTTGCATTAGTTTTATTCTACATGTTTCATTTTTGTTTCAAATCTACCATTTTTACTAATGTTGTATATTCCATTGATGAAAAATATTGACTGGAAGTAAAAAAGGTAAATTTGGAATAAAAATGAAACATATAGACATAGTTGATGCAAAAAAAATGTTAGGGACTAAAAAATGGTAGGTTTGAATCCTACATGTTTCATTTTGTTCCTAATCTACCATTTTTACTAACCATCCAGTCAGCAATTTTTGGTCAATGGAATAGATGATGTTAGTAAAAATGTTATATTTGAAGCAAAAATGAAACATATAATACATAACTGACACAAAAAAAAAGAAAGACAAAATTAAAATTTGATGTAAACATTAAGAACGTAAAAAATATTTTTGTTATAAAAACAGTAATTAGAAAAACAAAAAGACAAAGATATATTTCATGTCCCTAACGTTAATACAAATTTTCATTTATGCTCATGAAGTTTGTTTTGTGGTCAAATATGTCCTATATATTTCAGTTTTGTCAGATATGTCATTTTTTTTCTAACATTGTCAAATTAGTTAACGAAAAACGCTGATTAGGCTATCACATGACAAAAATATCTTTGATGTCATTTGCCATGTGTATTCATAACCTAAAATTACAAAATACCTTTAATAATAATTAAAAAAATTCCTTCTTTCTCTCCGTCTGCTCTCTCTCTTTCACCGCCTTATGCTCTCTCTTTCTCTCTACCTGACTTGGCGAACTTAGAGCAAGCATAGAAGTAGTGGGAGCTAAAAACAAAGACGACGAAAACACAAAGACAAAACTCTAAGTTCGTCAAAGTTATGCTTTGCTCGCTCTGAGTTTGCTGAAATCAGGGAGAGAGAGAGAGCAGACGGAGAGAAAGAAGAAAAAGAATTTTAATTATTATTAGGGGCATTTGTGTAATTTTAGGTTATGTACATTGCAAATGATATGACAGATATTTTTACTACATAGTAGCTTAATCAGCATTTCTGTTAATTAATTTGACTGTGTTAAAAAAACATATTTAACAAAAATTGAAACATATATGATATATTTGACAAAAATAAACTTAAAAATTAATGTAAAATTTAAAGACATAAAAGTATATTTTTGTCAAACAAAAAATATTGAATACATAAAACATGAGATATGCCACGTCCGACGCGCGAATTATTATTACTTTTCAGTACGTTTTATACTTTTAAATTTTAATACGCACCACCGTCAGCCACAATTTATTATATTTATAAAAATGGAAAAAAAAAATGAAAACAATGGCCAGTTTTGTTCGTTACATCCAACCGCTGAATGAAGCTGAGGTCTTACACACTTCAACTTTTAAGTCTCACACACAAAAAATCCCAACCTCTGCCTCTCAAAGAAAATCCAAAAAATGGTTTCTTCTCTGCTCTCTGTCTCCCTCAACCTTGCCATCATTTCATCTTCCTCCACAATCCGTAGATCGAATGCCTTGAGCTGCAGCAGCTATGGAAGACGACGATCGCCTCCAACAGTTACAGTTCGAGCTAGCTCTAAAGAGAAGGGCAAATCGAAGGACAAAGACGACGCGCCGCAGTTCAACCCTTTCGGCTTTGTCACTGACAATCCGTCGAGCCGCAGCGCGATTCAGTTGCCGGAAAGTCCAGCCGAGGATGGCAATGTCGGCCAAATGCTCTACGTAATGCCTTCTTGAAATTGAATCCTTCTTGTGCTCACTGATTTTGATTAATAACTTGCTTGTGTATCATGTTTTTGCGTCTGCGACTTGTTTCCTTGGACTGTGCCTGATTTTGAAAAGATTTTTGCTATTCATAGCGGTCTCAATAGTACTAGTGCTGAGAAATTTAAAAATATATCTGTTTGAAGTCCAATGTTTTATTTATTCTTTTATACAGATTAGTCCTTAAATTTTGTAACTTGTTACATGCATATACTGAGTTAGTTTCTCAAAATGAGTGGATATAACACTTGTATCAATTAGCTGGCTCAATTTTTTTTGTCACTATAATACTCGAAAAGTTTGTTTTTGTTTCAATCTCTTAAGATATTTGCTTTTCTTAAAATGATAGTGTTATTTTAATACCTCTTGAAAGAAGAAATCAGAACAAAATTAAACTTTCCTCCAAAGAATTCAAAAGATCTACAAAGAAGATAATTGATATTGGATTCATCTTTAGAACTCATCATAGAAATTCTAAAGGACCCTGAGCAATATAGAAGACTAATTGGTAGATTCTTATATCTAAGCTTTTCTAGACCTGATTTAATGTATGCTGTTAACCAATTACGTCAATTTGTTCATCAACCACGGCAAAGTCACTGGTCTGCTGCTATGCATATTATCAAATACCTTAAATATACTATAGATGTAGGATTCTTTTTCTCTGTTAATAACTCTCTGGTTTTAGAAGCCAATTGCGACGCAGATTGGGCAGCCTGTGGAGATACAAGGCGATCCATCACAGGGTATTGTATTTACTTGGGATCTACCCCTATTTCATGAAGATCTAAAAAGCAGCCTACAGTCTCTCAGTCATTTACAGAAGCAGAACATCGCAGTATGGCTGCAACAGTTTGCGAGCTTCAATGGATACTTTTTCTGTTACAAGATCTCAGAATTCCAATTCAGCTTCTGTTCATCTGAAATGCGATAACCAAGCTGCTATTTACATTTTTCAGAATTCAGTCTTTCATGAACGCACGAAACATATAGAGATTGATTGCCATATTGTTCGAGATAAGTACAAGGAGGGATTCTTCAAAATGCTTCATGTCTCTTCCACAGAACAAGTAGCGGACATATTAACCAAACCCCTTGCTCATCCCCTGTTTCATCGTTTATTTTGCGATTTGAACCTCGTTCGTTTTCCTGTGGGTTCAACTTGAGGAGGGGGTGTAGGACCTCTGAAAATTATTATTATAACATCAACGTTGGGCGATAGGATTTGGACCCCGGCGACACGTCTTCCTACAGTTAGTTATAGCAGTTTTTGGTAGTTGTTTCTTCAGTTTTATTTTGTTAACGTATACTTCGTCTGTATTAGCTCTATATAAGAGAGCTTTGTACATTCTTCAAGATACAAGTAATATTTTCTCTGTTATTTCTACTTTTGCTATAGACAGTAACATGTATAACTTGTGTGTTTTACGTTATTCTAGAGGATAGAAGACAAGGGCAAGGAATATGGGTCGTACGTTAAATCTGGGAAGTTTAGATGGTTTGTGAGGGAAACTGGTAATCTTTATTTTGCTGGGAACTAATTTCCTGTTTGGATTTCCATTTTTCAATTTTAGGAAACGCCTTAAATAATTTATGTGTTTTTCCCTTTTTTTTCAGGATTAGCAGACAGCAGACGAGGAACAATTGTCTTCCTTCACGGAGCTCCAACTCAATCCTTCAGCTACCGAGTAGTTATGTCTCAGGTATTTACTTTTCTTGCTACAGGTTGTGATAGATTTGAGAAGAAACTACATATAGAACCCTTGAATTATTATTTTCTTTTACAATTTTGGATGATCAATTGCAACATACACTTTATCCCTTAACTATAACAAAAAGTAAAACATTACATATCATTTAAAATTAATGTTTAAAGACGACATGATTTGTCATGAGATATTTATGTCTCCTTATATTATCCATTTTCCTTCTAGAATGATATTTAACTTGTATTTATCTTAAAATAATATTTAGATGCTAATCTTAACTCATATTCAATAAATTCACTTTTTTTAATAGTTGAAAGAATTAAGTGTTATGTTTTAAAGTTAGTCTGCCTAAGTTTGATGTGGTGCCTAACAAGAGAAGTGAGAAGAAGAGAAAAAGACATACATATGCGGCCGATATAATAAACAAACCTTCCTCCCCAACTTGATTCCCATTCATGGTTTCTTCTCGTAACATGATTATATCTAAAGAAACGATTTTATCTATCTTATATTGGGCAATTCTCGAGGGACAAAACGAAGGAGCAATTTTTAGATGTTTGCAATCAAAATTTTCTATGAAAATACAAGTGAATATTTCACACTGCTCAACATCACATGACCAGATTCTTCAAAAAAGTTTCTTCCCTTCTTGTTGTTTTTATTTAAAAACATGATTGCTAACACCTAAGGAACTTTATTTATACTTTTGCCCATTCTGAGTCCCCTTGATTCATGACTAGCCATAAAATGGCATTTTGTTGGTACTGTCTATACATAAGGCATAAGCATCTTCAATAATCTGAGAAAAATTCATTTTACCTTCTTTCTTCAAACCACCAGCATGCCGAAAGATGTTTTCTTGAATGAATTTTTGCATATTCTTTAGTTGCAATTTTAATTTTCTCCTCTCTTTAATAGTTGGCAGACGCAGGGTTTCACTGCTTTGCTCCTGACTGGATAGGATTTGGTTTCAGTGACAAACCGCAGCCAGGATATGGTTTTGATTACACAGGTTGTTTTTTCATTTTTTAAATCAGAATAATCTCAAAAATTATCAATTATTCCTGTCAAAACCATACTCTTAGAGAGATGTTCTTCTTATCTTATAGAAAAGGAGTTTCATGAGGAATTGGATAAATTACTCGAGGTGCTAGGGGTCAAATCTCCATTTTTCCTAGTCGTTCAGGTATGCAAAGACTTAAAGGATATGTGTCTGTGTAAACATCTTTTGCATCTGAAAGTTTCAAACATCGAATACAATTGTATAGTACATTTAAATATATTGTGTCACATTTTGTGAAGTAGGTGTGTACTATAGAGGCATTTAATTTGTATGCATTTCATGTTCTTAAATATTATGTTGACGTAATGCCACACTCTTTTAAGGGATTTATTGTTGGTTCATACGGATTAACTTGGGCCCTGAAGAACTCAAGCAAGATATCAAAGCTAGCAATATTAAACAGCCCATTGACAGTTTCATCTCCCATTCCTGGACTTTTTCAGCAGCTAAGGTTTGTTTCTTATTATATAGATCAATGAATTTGGTGCTAAACTGCTAATGCTAATGCATAAATCTTGGCTGAATCTGTACTGCAGTTTCTAATATGTTTCTCTTAGTTTCAACTATTGGAAGGTTATGAGCTTTGAGAAAACCCTATGTTTGCTTCCAAGTTCCAACAGGGATTGGAAATGACAAAGTTACTTATTATTTGATGAGTCTATTTTTGATACATCATTCTCAAGCATATGCCTACACAAGAAAATGTCTTAAGTGAAGTCATTTAAAAAGAAAAGGAAAAAAAAAAATAGAAATACCCTCCTTCAAATTTGAGCCATTTGCTGCCACCCTTCTTCAATTTTAAAAGATAGATTATATCCCCCTCAATGATCACCCAACAAGATTTAAACACTTCTGTTTGTTTTCCGGTTAATTCTGTTGACACCGATGCTACTTCAAATTTTGTTAGTTTGCTGTTTCGACATAAATGAAGTGTGCCACTTAGCAAACGGTAAAGTCTGTAGAGACATATCTATTATTGGATTTACAAGGGAAGGAACAGAAGGGAGGGTGTTCTTTTCAGTTTTCAAAAGTTGAGGAGAGTTTTTGCAGATAGCTCAAATTTGAAGGGGCATTTGCATTTATCTATCTATCTATCTATCTATATATATATATATATTTCTCTGACATTTATTTAGTTGATGGATTTTCAGTCAGATAACGTAACAGAATATGTTATGTTCTTTGTCTTTTTCTTTTTCTTTTTAAATGCTATACTAACTCTGCTTCTTTCCTTTCTAGAATTCCTCTATATGGTGAATTTACATGCCAGAATGCTGTTATGCCTGAGCGGTTTATTGAAGCAGGTAGCCCGTATGTATCCAAAAGGGTATTTGACTATTGGATAGTAATTCTTTAAATTGCAGTTCTGGCCTGTGATATCTTCTACCTCATATATTATGATATGTTCACTATACTAAAATTCTTGTATAGCTTTGGAAATACGATTGAAACTATCATTGAAGTTTGCTGCGAAATATGAAATTAACAGTTTAGCATTTCTTTCTTTCCCTTTCTAGATCTTCTTACATAAGGACATTAAGCTTACATTAGGTGTTAGCTAGCATTATCTTAAGCAAAGGCTAGACCAAACTTCACCTTGTCCTGATCCTGGATTTATGGCATTGCTCAATGAGTCAGCATCCATAGAGCATTAAGCTTAATTATTGCAATTGGCTTAAGTCGCTCATCTTCATATCATAATCCAATTGGACAATTAATTTTCTCAAATTTCTTTTTATTTTCCTTAAGATATGATGAGACAGGAGATAATATTTCCTCAAGTTGTTACTTCTTTAGGGCACTTCTCTTATAATTACTTTCTTTTTGGCAGTTACGTCTTAAAAAATGACAAAGCCGATGTGTACCGGTTACCTTATTTGGCAAGCAGTGGACCTGGATTTGGTTTGTAGTACTGACTTCCTTATAATGCGTTTCATTTTTATCATGTTTGTCTTTGCAAAACATAATAAAAGATTCTGTGAGAATCTACAATTATATATTGATATATGTGGGTACTGAAGAAACTTGATGAAACCATCTTCAATCCAATGATACAAATACTAGAAAATTTCTTCAACCAAGAAATTTTGACCATAGTTACTGTTGGTAATCTTGATTTGAGATGCTTTGGGATGTGCATTCTTGGTTTGAAAAGATTAAGTACTTTAAGTGTAGGAAGATATGCTAAGAACTCAGGCTTGCTGAATTATCATAAAATACTCATTTGACGCAGAACATGGAGAAATAAAAAGTAACACATTCATAAGCTAATGTTTAGCTTATGTCCATGTATTGCTGCATCTGCTAAGATCACATATTTGTGGTCAAATTACTTATATGAAATAGGATAAAAATGTCTTTGCTTTCCATTCAAATCCAATTCACCATTAGACCTTCGGATTGGTAAGATCCACAGCTACCATTTTTGTTGGTCCAGGCAGGTGTTTATTAATGTGCATAATGAAAAACATATCACTTTTTTTCTTGTTACACTTTAAGTAGTCACACAAATCAGAAAGTTTCTTGTCCATGTCTATAATACCTTAAAATCTGCATATGAAATTAGTTATTTTCAGCAACCTCGTGCTTCAATGTAATACCAGATACAGACTGTACTTATGCTAGTTTGAGCAGTGCTTGTTCATCTAGAAGTCTGAAATATATAGATGTATCTGATGTGGGACACAGTACTTAACAAAGTGTAGAAATCAGAATTCAGAAATGGTAATACTCTTAGGGTTTAACAGTGATGATTCTTTCTACAGGCTTGTAGCACAGCATCGTCATGTGTATGAATGAACTATAAATCGTTATGAGGATAATAATTAATGAATTTACTTGATGATTTTACTGGATTACGTCAATGATAAATTGTGGTTATTGGGGTTTCTCAAGTTGACAACATGGACGACTGATTCTTTAGCTTAATTAAATGGAAATATATTTGACATAGTTAGTTCAACTTCCAGAAAATAGTTCATTCATTATCAATTAATGTCATGAAAGTGAGCCACTGGTAACATTCAAAGTTGTTGGGGTTTCAGCTCTGCTTGAAGCTGCAAGAAAGACTAATTTCAAAGGTAATTTCAGTGAGATAGCAGCAGGATTTGCAATAGAAAGGTATATCATTTATTTTTCCATTTTGTTAGACTCGCTGAATTCAAGCCTGCAAAATCTCAGAAACAAATGCAAATTTTCTGGAATTGATAACTTGTACTTCTTTTAGCTGAAAGTTATATGTTCGATTTTGACATAAGTAGCAGATTCTACTCATATGAAGTTCCATTTAAGTATTGTGATAACTAACATTTCTTATAGGATAAATCTTTGGAGACACTTATTCAGCATTTATTTGGCAATATGATTTTTGAAGTTAAAATGTATGTGTATTCTTTTCTAATTTCTCATCGTTCACTCCTTCAAAAAAGGCCCCTCCACGTAATAATTTCATTATTGCACTTTAATGTTTTGTCCTTGCTAGTATTGATGACCCATGATTCAAGAGACCTTCAAGAAGCCTTAATTGCTTTGACTTTCTGAATCCAAAGTAGCTAGAACACGTCATCTAGAGTACATGTATTCATTAGATGTTTGACTGTCAGTACTTGTTACATTGGCCTTGTTTTTACCTATTTTTTGTCAACAAAGAACTAACAAATAGCGAGTCAAAAACTTCTGGGGATTAAATCTTGTATTTCAAAGATTTAGGGGCCAAATAGTTGAAGAATGTATTCAAGGACCAAAATGTACATTTCCTTTATTAGAGATGTATCAATAAGCATGTAGTGCATGAATGTCCTACTCCCATTACAGAAGAGGGTATATAACTGTGGAGAGAAAAATCCTTCCTTGAACCTAGAAATGTTCCTCTCAATTTCTTCTCAAAATCAACAATGTCAATTTCAAAGAAAGGTAGAAACATAGTAGTAGGCTTTCTCATACATACTTTTGAGAAATTGAAAATATCCAAAACCCCCTGAATTGAAGTGATAAATGGGTTTTTATACTTCAGATGGGATAAACCAATATTACTTTCTTGGGGATTGTCAGACAAGTATCTGCCCCAATCTGTGGCAGAGGAATTTCAAAAAGGGAATCCAGCACAAGTCACGCTTAAGTTGATAGAAGGAGCTGGACATATGCCTCAAGAAGACTGGTGAGTAACTTCAAGATTAGATTCAACTGAAGATATAGTAGATCAATATCTTATTATATCTCTTTAAAAAAGAAGAGCAAATATACAAATTAGTTCCTAAAAGATTCATTTTTTATTGTTTAGTCCCTAAAATTTAAATGTTGAACAAGTTAATCTCCATAAGTTACAAACTCAATACAAATTAGTCCTTCTATAGGACTAAATTGTATATTTATTTATTTTTTAAAACTAACTCATTAATAGTATTTAAAGAGTTCATAACTTCAAGGATTAAATCGTGCCGAGTTCAAATTTTTAAAGACTAAATTATTAATACATATACCTTTAGGGACTAAACTGTTAATATAGTCTTAATAATTTAACATTTTATATATGTCTTTGACAGGCCTGGGAAAGTTGTTAATGCCCTGAGACTGTCTCTAAAAGAGCAAATATACAAGTTAGTCCCTAAAAGAATCATTTTTTATTGTTTTAGTCCCCCAATTTTAAATGTTGAACCAATTAGTCCCCATATGTTACAAACTTAATACAATTTAGTCTTCTATAGGACTAAATTATATATTTACTTATTTTTTAGAACTAAATCATTAATAGTGTTTAAGGAGTTCATAACTTCAGGGATCAAATCGTGTAAGTTAAACTTTTAAAGGCTAAATTATTAATACATATATCTTTAGGGACTGTATCTTAATAATTTAACCTTTCATATATATCTTTGACAGGCCTGAGAAAGTTGTTGATGCCCTGAGATTGTTCTTCTGAATTCAAAAGGTATCGGACATTGCAGGCGTTACAAATTTGAGAGAAGTGCTTATTTCTCTTTCCCATTGGAAGGTCAAAGCAAAGCTCCTTACTGTCTCCAATTCATTTGTAAATTCTAAATGTATTATTTAAATTTAAATATTCAAGACTTCAACATATTAAATAGCTCCTAATATGTTGGTCCCACCATTATATTTGATTGATAATACTGTTCCCAGAACATCGCATATTGATATCAGACAAAAGCATAGGAATTAGCTTGGAGTTGCATCCAAAAATGTTAATACAATGTTAAAGACAACGTTTACTTATTCCTTCTACGTTTTCTAGGAAAGACCAGAATGTGTTCGTATATATATATATATATGTGTGTGTGTATGTGTGTGTGTATGTATATACGAAAATAAATTTTGAATACAAACATTGTCAATGGCAGGTATAAATAATTAAGATTCTCAAGAAAACTCTCTGTAAATTTGATCGAAAGATACAATTGATTGAAATTCATATTTTAAAATACAATTATGATTGATTAAGTGATGAGTTTGACTTTTTGTGTTTTTCTCTTCATAAATACATACCATAATTTTCTTTTTTAGAAGATCTCAATGACGGGATGTCAATTAAAAAAATAGGTACAATAATACGAGGATTGAATAAAACCTAATTAAGATGAAGTTTGAAAAAGAAAAAATCAGCTAAGCCTTTATTGACTGTAAAAGTTCTCATGGTATTATATTCGTTCTTGTAAGTTATTGTTGGCTCTGAAGAATTATTCGTCATGACAGTGAGTGCAAGTTTGAGTTCATTCTCTACGATGAGTCCAACAAGTAATTGACTAATTAATTATTCTAAATTTAATGTATGTGCTTTTGCAGAAATAGCAAGGAAGGTGCTAGCCGACACTTCTCTGATGAATTAAGTATAATTAATTCCTATATTTACTTACGAAAAGGGTAAATAGGGAATCTAATCTCACCTTATTTGAAAGTAGAGTAGAGTCCATATAAATTTTATGTTGATTTTCTGTGTGTTAACTTTTTCTAAGGTTAGCTTTGGAGAAAACTTTTGTTTGAACCAACTCAAGTTTTTTATTGGGCTCAGGTGCTCTTTAGGGTATTAGGCTTTTTATTATTGTCCGATGATGGGAAGTCAGGGTGGAACCACATGATCTTCATTTGTCCTATCTCAATCAGACGGTGCTGAAAAATTCGACACCCAACAAAGGATTCAACTTCTGTTTGGACTACTAATATTCAAAAATTTATTAGACTTTAATTAATGTAGTTTGAGTTGAATTGAATCATAATAATGTAAAGCTCTTATATTATTTTTTTTTCTATTTATAAGACTTGAATTCAAAATTTTACTTTAAAAAAATAAGTGTTTAACTATTTAAACTAACCAGTGTTAGTATATAAACTTTTATAATAGAGAGAGAGAGAGAGAGAGAGAAGCAATATGAAATTCTTGCTCAATTAGGTTAGAAATGGACGCTTTACTGATTCATTGAATTTCACTTCTTAAATGAAAATTTGTAGTAATCATCGGAGTTGCAAATTGCAATGAGATCATTTATTTGGATGAACTTTAAATGTAAATTTAGGATCTTGTGCACATGAAAGACGTTATCAATATTTGTCTTTATAATAATAATATATTCAGAAGATGTTTTAGTATATTCTAATTACAACCAAAATTATAATTTCTAGAGCTTATAATGTCATCTCCAAGGGCTAATAACGAGGGAAAGGATCGCCAATATTAATTTTTTATTGGAGTCTGAATCGAATCTGACTGGCTATTTTACTGGAGATCAGTCAGGGAATTGGTATTGAATAATCTTTAAAATTAATGAATGATCGAGCCGATCAATAATTGGTCAAATTAGGTTAAAAATGTGCTAAATAAACAGGTCTACTTGAAATTTTTTTTAAAAAATTTTACTTATCCTATAATCATGTAATGAGAAATTAATCTTACAGATCAACTAATTTTAGTACAAATGTCAATATATTGTTATTTTATGTATTTGATATTAATGAATATTATATTGATTAATAATATTTCCTTATTATTTGATCAATTTTTATTGTTAACTTTTAATTGTGAATGTTATTTTGTGTAATTCGATATCAAATATTTTTTTATTAAATTTGTAAATTTATATTTATAGTCTTTAATTATGTATATTATTTTTGTAATATTTTAAAGTTGACCATTTAACTATAATCTGACTATTAACTTTTAAACCGATACTTTTACTAGTTTAATGATCATTCCAATTTTCAAAACCTTACCAAGCATAATTGATTATTAATATATTAAAGAAGTATTATTCAAATCATTTAGAGTAATACATGAGATTCACTTTAAAACTTGGGTCAACAAACTTTCAAGACAAGTGTCCCATAAAATTGGACTATATCACTAAACAGGTTAACACTGATAAAACATAACACTATTGTCACTGGTCCTCTACAAAAGTATAAGAAGCTTATAATCTATTACAGTGCTCATGGGTTATGTTGATTCGGGTTTGAATTAATTTTAAAAAATAAAATAATTAAATGATAAGAGATTAGGTTGGGTTGGGTTGGTAAGTTAATATTTTTAATAATAAAAAAATTATTACATTATTAACATTTTTAAAATGTTAAAAATTAATTTTAAAATATGAGATCAATTGAAAACATCAAAAAGTAGATATTTTTTATAGGTTAATGAAATTTTGAGTCAAAATATTCAACTTAACCTATGTATTGTATAAAAAACAAGAAAAAAGAGCAAGTGACTAAGTGGGTTGGTTCGTATTAGTATAGATTGAAATATATAAATCTACAATCCAAATCAATAATGACAGATTTTTTTTTTTAAAAAAATATCGAGCGAATCCGTTAACCCATTTCAACACAATTAATTTCGTGGATTGCGTTGATAATTACAGGTTAATGAATTGACCTGGTCAAATGAATACTCTTAAAGTCCACAATAATAATAATAATAATAATAATAATAATAATAATAATAATAATAATAATAATATATTTAAAATTATTTATTATTCAAATAACAATAATTAAAAACTCAAATATGAACTAATATCGGGTTCCTTAAAGAGAAGATTTGACTGTCCTTATACCCATCCTTTTTATATTTTGATACATAAATTTCTTTAAAAGATTCATGAATACAGTAAAATTGATAAAATGTCTATAAAATAATTTTATCAAATATAAATTATTCCTTTCTATATTTTTTGTAACATTTTATTATAAAAATCATTTTAAAATAAAAAAATGACGACAATCACAATCACAATCGATGGAAGTTGTTACCAACTCAACCATTTCATTATTCTCAAATTTGAAGTTTAAATATTTAATTATTTAAAAAATAAAAACCACTACTCTTTTCATAATCATTTATTATGCCAAATCATTCAAGAAATATAACGTGATTCACATTTGATATCCTTTTTTTTCTTACCGTTTAAACACTCATTTAATTGGAATGTTTACGTAACATATTATTATATCATTATTTATTGAAGTATTCAAAAAAAAAATTGAAAATTTGACATTGAACCTTCTAATTTAATTAAAAGATTCACATATACAAAAAGATTGACGTGAAAAGCTATTTTGTCCAATGAATTGATAATGGCTTTTGTGTATCTTGTGAACTGATGTTTTGTATGAAGCTTCCTAAATTCAATGCAATCAATGCTAGGTGGCTCAAGTTATACTGCGTTTTTTTAAATAATGTTTTAAAATTGAGTCTTAAAATAAAATTATTAAACATTAAAAGAGTTTTATATATTTATAGTTCTATTTAGTTCAAACAAAATTAATTAAAATTGAGTGAATTTTATAATACTAATGATTCTAACTAAAAATAATAATAAGATAAAAATACATTTTTGTATCAACGTTTAACTCATGTTTCAATTTTTTGTTTCAAATTAGCAATTTCATAATTGTGCAAACAGACAAGGGGAGAGGGGAGAGAGAGAGAGAGAGAGAATTTAGAGAAAATTTGTTATTTTTTTTATACATCTAACATATCATAAACATGTGTGACACGTTGATAGTAACATGTCTTGTAAAAGAATGTGTATTAGTGTTCACCATCTATTATATTGACAAAGTAAATAACAATGACACGAAATTAAAGCAAAAAGCGGAGAAGAACAATGGATAACACACATAAATTTACATTGTTCAGTTAATGTGATGACTTATATTTACGAGCAAAGAGAATTTTTATATTTTTTCAAAGAAAATGTCTATATACAATACAATAAAAATGGAAAATAAACATGTATAATAAAACACATGTTTTTTTCTAAACCCTAAACTTATCGACTCTCGTCCTACTTGTTCTATAGACTTTCAAGTTTTTTCTATTTTCGAGTTGCACTCTCAAAAATATCAAGTTGGGTCATAATCCAATTTGCTACATAATTTAAGACACTCAACAAATGAAAATAAAATTTAACACGAATTAAAAACATATAACACGAAATTGATACTAAAATAAATAATTATTATTTGGTACGATAACACTTTTACCTAACAATACAATCAAGACCAATGGACCACAATTAGTAAAAGCCTCCACCACTGGCCAAATCAATAGCCATCAAATATATTTGTCAAATATAGAATCACAACTATACTGATTAATGCTTGAACCTTCCTTCAAATTTCAAAGTTATGTCGTTTTCAAGTTTGAATTACAAAAATGGTTATATTCATTTTTTTCACATGCATCTCATGTGCCAAATCATAATTATATATGCATAATTGAGAGAGCCTTTAATGAATCAATAAAAGAAACCTATACTTCATATCTTGCTGTATATAGTTTATATAGTCTATAATAATAGGCATCGATCGTGATCATGTTAAGATATAAAATCATAATTAATTATATTTCTAAAAGCTAATTATATTAAGAGGGTCAAATTTTCCTTTTGGGTCATGGTGGTCAATAATTTACATTGACCTATGCTTTTTTCCTTCCTGGTTTGTCCGACGGTCGATAATGTGCTAGGTTAACAGGAGTCGTTCGATTGTGGTGTAATTTCTTTGGATTTTTAATTTTATGACATTTGTACTTAGTTTTCACAAAGATTAATAATTAATTAATTGTGATTAAAGTACATTAAATTCTTATGCGCACACCTGTTTGGCTTGTGATTATAATGTTCATAATTGTATTTAATGAAATTATTGAGAGGTTAGATTAAAAGGAATTTAACTAGTAGAAGCAAGCAAAAAGAATTAATTATATGTCCTTTTTACTCGGATACAAAAAATATAGATCAATATAACCAATAACATTTTTAATTAATTAGAGTCAGATTTGAATTTCCACAACATTAAAAGCTAGTGTTGTTCATTTTAGACCTAATTACAGAGGGTGGATCATCTGGGCATCATCTATTTAGAACAAAATAGGTGGGACTCAAGTGAGTCTCACCTTAGCTTCTCAACATCGTACGATGCTGGAAAACTTAGTGTCTAGCAGAAGATTCAGCTTCTTAATTATGAGTTAAACTTTTGACTAAAAAGTCTAACCCGTAATTAGACCTAATTATGGAGGACGGATCCTCTGGGCACCGTCCAATTGGAACAGAATATATGGGGTCCATGTAAGCTCCACATCGACTTCCAAGTATCAGGATCCTCTGGGCACCGTCCAATTGGAACAGAATATATGGGTCCATGTAAGTTCTACATTGACTTCCAAGTATCAGATGGTGCTAGGAAGTCTAACATCCAGCAGAAGATCAAACTTCCTAATTACGGGTGAAACTATTAACTAAAAAGCGGATCCAAGCTCAAGAGTATGATCAATTTTAATTTGGGTTCATATTTTTTATGTGTTTATTGATAAATCTATTTTCATTTTGCATTGAATAAGTTGAGTAAATGTTGTAATATTAATAAATATGAGAACTTAGAAGTATAAGAGATCTGAATATGCTACTAGCTCCTATATTAATAATATCATAGTAATATATTTAGATTATAATTTTTTATATATATATGGAATTGTCTGGCACTTTATTCCTGGAGTATATGAAAAAATAACATGTGAATTATTTGTTTGGCTGACATTTTATTTCACCAAACAAAATCATTTAATCAGGTAAATTTCATATGAACCTCACCTATCAATTTTAATTGGACGTCCTTGTCTAATCAACACGAAAAGCTGAGCTCAAAAAAAATAAAATAAAATTTGAGAGAAAAGACTTTTTGTTTTCAATGGAAGACAAAATGATAGTTGAGGTTAATTAAATATATATATATATATATGCTATTTTTTAAAAAAAATTATTGATTTCTAAAACTTCAAAGAGACCACAAAGTTATATATTAAAAAATAAATAAAATAAAATGTAAAATATAATACAAAAGAATTAAAACATATGGGCAATGATAATAAAAACAAATGCCTCCTAAATCACTAATTGCACATGTCAATAAATAATTATCATAGTACATGTGCATCGTGCCCATGACGATATTCATTAAGATATTTATTTTATTTTAATAATTTTTATTATTTTATTATATAATTAGGTAATGCATTGTGTGTGTGTGTGTGTGTGTTTTTTTTTTTTGGTACAATAGAGAAAGCAAAAGGAAACAAAAAATCTAAGGCTTAACAGACACCATGGCGGTATAATCAACTAATTAACAGAACAACAGAATAGGTGCTCTTTTTACTTATTCATTTCTTTTTTTCATTCTTTTATTTGAAAGTATATAAAATTAACTAATCCAAATTTAAAAGACAAAAGGATCAATAAATCCACAAAAAATGGCACAAATATGTAATAAAAATGAAATTTAGGTCCCAAAGGACCAAAACGCAAACAATGAAAAAGATACCTAAATGCAAATAAACTAAAGATTCATAACTCTATTCACAAATTGAACCAAGAATAAAAACTAATGATTAAACTTTAAATAAAATAAAACACAAAGCGGTCAAATCGAAAATAAAGTAGGGACTAAATTTAAAAGAAAATTTTAAACTCCAGGTCAAAATATAATTTAGCAAAATGTTGGGTTCAAGCCCGTGTGTGTGTGGGCGCACACACATTGTATAGATTTTATTTAATTAATTTTATTTTGAACTAATCTGCTGTTTCGAAATAATGTGATTGAATTTTATATATTTTGAATAATCTAAAATGATGTGTTAGTTGATTTGAATAATTCCAATTGTCATGTTGTTTGATTTTAAATTTAAAATATAAACTGACACATTTGTTAAAAATTTAATAGATATAATTGTTTAAACAATTGTATTTTTTTAGAAATAAAAAAGACATAATTTTTTAACTAATGTGTCTTTTAAAAATTGAATAGACATAACTATTTGAAACCTATATATATCATTTTAGATTTTATACACAAGTATATACTAAAAGAATAGAAAATATTCAGACAAAACTTTCAAATGACTTTGTTGTATTCTATAAGATTTTGTATGTGATTTCTTAATATATAGACATAAACTCTTTAAATATAGTGATTTTCACGCGTCGAAGTCGATTCAATCTCAATACATAAATACGAACTGTTTAAAAGATAATGATTTTCACATCTTAAAATCGATTCAATCTACATTATTTTTAACCACACACACACACACACACACACACACACACACACACACACACACACACACACACACACACACACACACACACACACACACACACACACACACACACACACACACACACACACACACACACACACACACACACACACACACACACACACACACACACACACACACACGTGACTCACATGTACTCAAGTAATTTCTCAATACACAGCCATAAAATTGTTTAAATATGAATATATATACATGTGACTCACATATATTCATGTGATTCTTTAATATACATATACTTTTTAAAAGATAGTACTTTTCATGCCTAAAAGTCAATTCAATCTATATTTTTTTTAACAACATGTGTGTGTGTATATATATACACACGCGTACGCACACACAGACGTACACAAATATACACCTGTGACTCACCTATAAAAATGTGAAAGTGTGTGCAGGAGGTATGTGATTGTGAAGGATGAGTGAAGAGGAAGGGATGAGTTGAAGTGGAAGGTATGTATGTTGGTTAGAAAGAGCCAGATTTATTCTGTTTGTCCAAGCTGAGCTGTCTCATTAGTATTGATAGGTAGAATCTATATAGGCACCACTTGATCGGATGACTCTATTTGGTCAAGTACGATGTTGGCCAAACAAGAGATTCTATGACGAATAAGGAAGTCTTGTTGTTTTGAATACAAAATTAATTTTTAAGATTAATGATTTAGAAAAAAAAAATAAAAAATGAAGAACAGAAAAAGGCGGTGAGTCTAAACTATTAATCATCACTTTTTTTTTGGGGGAACTGAAAAAGACTATATTCTATTTGAGTAGTGGGGTGTTTTTGGTATAAAGAAGAAAGAGATGAAGAAAAATCGAAAGAAAAAAAATTTTAAATGCAGTTCTTTATATATTTTCAATTAAGCTCTCCAATCACAATATTAAAAGTGTGTGTTTCTCTAATAAGATCATAACAAATTTATGTCTTTTAAAAGATAGCTTCATATTTTTTACAATTTATTATTGCATAACTATTTTTTCAAAAAAAAATTATATTTTATATTTTTACTGAAAATTTTTATAGCAAATTTATAAAGAATTTTTTATAAGTTTTCTAAAAAAGCTTAGATTTAATTTTTTTTATATATTTGCTATCAAGTTTTCTAATCACAATACGACAAATGCGTAATTTTCTAATTAGAACACGATAAGTATATAATTTTTTAAAAAATAACTTTATATTTTTTTACAACCCCTCATTACATAATTAATTTTTTAAAAAAAATTATATATAGTATATATTTATCAAAAATTTGATAACAAATATATAAGAAACTTTATATAAGATTTTTGAAAAAAATTATAAAGAAAAATATAAATGCAGGAGGAGGCGTTTCACGGAGTAGTAGACAATGCCACGTTTCATGCAGCTATGTATATGGAATTCATGCATTTAAAATTTTTTTTAATTTGTAGTATTATATGCTATTATTATATATATATATATATATTTCAATTTTTTTAATTTTAACTCTTTAACATTATTTTGGTTATTTGCCTACATTGCAAGGACCAAAGAATCCATTGACAATAATTAACTGACGTAAGTCTAAGAAAAGATTAAATTATTGTCTTTGTCCTTATAATTTCACTCACTTTTTAATTGAGTCCTTATTATTTAAAAATTTGTAATTAAGTCCTTACAGTTTATAATTTTTTTAATTTAATCCATATTATTAAAATTTTGTTAACATTTTGTTAAATTTTAGTGACATAACCAATTATATATCATTTTAATATTTAAAATATACATGACTTAAAGCTAATTCGTCCTAATTATTTGATATGACTTGTATTACATATCATATACATGTGAGTTAATATTACTTAATTATCTTTTTTATTTAATTTTTGTTAGCATAAACTATACATATTTGAAGTGTTAACATACATATGGTTAGTCACATTAGCAAAATTTAATGAAAAATAAACAAAAGTTTAATAATAAGGACTAATTAAAAATTTATGAAACTATAAAAAATTAATTACAAATATTTAAATAATAAGGACCAAATTAAAAATCAAGTGAAATTATGAGCACAAAAAAATAATTTAACCTTAAGAAAAATTATCTGATATTTCAAAAAATGAAAAAGTGCATATAATTTTATATATATATATATATATATATATATATATCTCTCTCTTCCTCGAAATAACATCTAAAATCAGTGAGTGATTGAATAA